>OZ026517.1:108601174-109801174 GCA_964019695.1 Loripinus fragilis
TTTCTGGGCGTTACTTGCTATTCTCGGGACCGCACTTCCGGTTAGCAACAGTCGTCAAGGGCCGCCGAATATGACAACCAATTTTATCCATATTTTGATTTTTTGCGTTTCCCTCCAGATAACCTTCAACAATGGCAAAATCGTACTTTGTAGTAGGTTGCAACAATCATAACACGATGAAAGACAGGAAAATACAGGGTTTTGGCTTCTCAAATAATAATGACAAACACTCAGAAATATCGATCTTTGCAGTCACGGCAGGCACTAAATATAAACATTTAAGCAACAAGACAACAAAAGACCATTTCAGTACTGATATGTATCACGCATAGAAAATAAAGCATGCATGATTATCTGAATAATAATAATAATAATAATAATAATAATAATAATAATAATAATAATAATAATAATAATAATAATAATAATAATAATAATAACTCAAAACATTCTGTCATATGAGGGTAGATAGATAGATAGATAGATAGATAGATAGATAGATAGATAGATAGACAACTATCATGTCCCATCTCAGCTGCAGATATGACTACAAACCCGCAGTATGTAAACTGAAATAAACATCCTGTACCCGTTCCTCCTAGCTCACGCCGTATAAACATGAATTCAGCGCTTGGGCGTAACCAGTAGTCAGAAAATTCGTGTATTTATAGCGCTGTACACGTGTCGATTTCCATTGTTACGGTTACAGATAGGACTCAATCGAACAAGGTAAGTGATGCTTTTTTTTATTGAATTCTTACGTTTGATTCCATAATTTTAGCGGTTTACTCCTACGCATTTCGTTTTTTATATATACAACCTGCTTGGAAACAGTGCTGTTTTGTCCCGAAAATGAACTTAAATGCCAGTTTGCATTGATTTGAAGTAATAGGGAGTCACATGTTTACATGATTGTATGTTTGTAATTGTTAAATTTTCTTAGATATGTGAAAAAAATCAACCTAAATAGAGGGACCCTCACAATTGCAGCTGTACCACCAACTCAAACATCTGAGCCAATCGCTATACCACTAACTTATGCGTAACTGTACCACTAACTCGATTGACAGACTCTTTTAAAACGACTAAAAGTCATGAACGAAATGTTTTGTCCTTCGTAAATGGTTGTTATATAATCCAAAATATTTTTGACAGAAATCATGCCTCTTTTTTAAGCAATATTAATTGCACTATCATGGTTTATGGACTGCCAGAGGGAGAAATTCTGGACAGCCAGTTTGAAATAGCCTTCGCCTGTGGCTCTGGCCATCCAGACTCTGATTTACAACGTAATGACCTAGGTGTTATTCCAAATATTGTTACATAGGTATATAATATACCCTAATATAGGGGTGAAACATTACTTTGCATGAATAAACGTTTGTCATGGACTGAGAAACGTTACATACTGAGGACAAAGCCTGTCATTTGAGACGTCTAACGGGTGGGGGGGGGGGGGGGGGGGTTGGGGGTTGGAGGACGCAAAATCCATTGTAACATCGTTATAATTACATTGATTTAATAATATATTCAACCAGATTTACGAAACTATAATTTGGCACTATAAATTGTCACCGTTTGTGGTTGGACGTTTTTATCAATATTCATGTTCCATGACCAAAAGGTAAGTTAGTATGACAAAAATGCCACAATCACATACACTGCAGACCAACCCACGGCTTCGTTCATAGGTGTCGGTTAGGAAACAGTGTTTTTAAGGTACCAAAAACTGTGCACTAACAGCACGTGAATGGCCTGGTTAAAAATTAGCTTGTGCTGGTTGAACCACGACTGTTAAATATATATGCAGCACAGATTTTATAACACATAGTAAAATCTATGTTCTCTTTCATTTCATTCAGACGAAACATAAATTATTTATTACCTAGACTTCTTAATTTTTGGAAACCAGATACACTACCTAGAATTACTAACTGTTATGATGTACATGCCTAAATGCCTCAACATCAGTATTTAGCGTTTTTCGTGTACATCATAACCGTCTATACTTCTTTGTACTATATCTTAAAGCATAAGATATCAAAACGTAACAACATATACATGTGTGATGGCAAGCACAGACCTGAGCACTTTCTCTTTATTCGACTAAAAAAGAACGGGAAATTGAAGCAGCTATTCATATGTATATTAAATGGCTAAATACAACTAAAGGAAATTTGATTTTGAATTTGTTTTTGGTATAATTATCATTTTTCTAAACCCTGCTCATTCTGTGCTAGTTTGCTAGCTAGTCATGTACAAAACCACAAATATGTGTTAAATGCTTATTTACCTAAATGGTGAGAGTGAAAACTTAAAGTTTTAATGGACTAGAACCTCTTAAGCGAAACCCTATCTTGATCTAGTTTCGAGATGTGATCAACTTTCCTTGAAAATCTTGATTTTAGAAATGATACTTATTCAAATATGTTCTTAAAATTGTATCCTTTGGATGCAAAGACTGCACCAAAGAACTGAAACCAGAGTGTGCATATTTCCTGGGCCAGACTAGCTAGTTTCTGCCATTTAGGCGTCATCAGTGACCCTCTTATAGTTTCAAAGTTCCACAATGAAACCCATATTCCCAAAGGACAAGAAAATAAAATCTACACTATAGTGAAGGGCAGGGAGACGTTCTACCGCCGCCACACAGTCCCAGTCACCAGCTGTAGTGAAATCAAATATGTTCTTAAAAGGGTATCCTTTGGAAGCAAAGACTGCACCAAAGAACTGAAACCAGAGTGTGCATATTTCCTTGGCCAGACTAGCTAGTTTCTGCCATTTAGCCGTCATCAGTGACCCTCTAATAGTTTAAAAGTTCCACAATGAATCCCATGTTCCCAAAGGACAAGAAAATAAAATCTACACTATAGTGAAGGGCAGGGAGACGTTCTACCGCCGCCACACAGTCCCAGTTAACAGCTGTAGTGAAGTCAAATATATTCTTAAAAGGGTATCCTTTGGAAGCAAAGACTGCACCAAAGAACTGAAACCAGAGTGTGCATATTTCCTGGGCCAGACTAGCTAGTTTCTGTCATTTAGGCGTCATCAGTGACCCTCTAATAGTTTCAAAGTTCCACAATGAAACCCATGTTCCCAAAGGACAAGAAAATAAAATCTACACTATAGTGAAGGGCAGGGAGACGTTCAACCGCCGCCACACAGTCCCAGTCACCAGCTGTAGTGAAGTCAAATATGTTCTTAAAAGGGTATCCTTTGGATGCAAAGACTGCACCAAAGAACTGAAACCAGAGTGTGCATATTTCCTGGGCCAGACTAGCTAGTTTCTGCCATTTAGGCGTCATCAGTGACCCTCTAATAGTTTCAAAGTTCCACAATAAAACTTAGATATTTGACTGGACATGTATTCTTTCTGTGTTTGTTATAACTACTGAATACCCAGTTTAAACTGTTCAGTTTTACTTTTATTTTCAAGTTTATTTGTTAAGCTTCAAATCATCTATAATTCCTAATGCTAATTACAAGTTCACCAAAATGTAAATCAGCTTGCGTAATAAAGTAGATATAGTTACGGTATTTTATCTAACCAATTCTGACAACTCTCTTGTACTTGTATGCTTGAATGAAATGTTTACATGAACTGCACTCAAACCTTTTGAAAAGTACATGCTTGTTCCCATTTCTTTCCATTGTCGGCTCCACCAAAGTTGTTTACATGGTTCATATAATCTATCTCTTTCATAAGCCCAAGCAATACAGTAACTATAAACTGCCATCTTAACTCCTGAAACTGAATAACGAGAATCCATTAATTAAGATCAATATAAAAATTGTTACAGGATTATTGGGATCTTAAACCGGTTTGTAACCAATTTTTGGACACAATTAGAAAACTTTTTAAAAGTTATATATGTAACTTATAATTTATATCTTGTTATTCGTGTAACTTGTCACATGTAACATGCTTTTAGGATCAGAACAACTATGTGTAACCATATGTAACTTATAATTTATATCTTGTTATTCGTGTAACTTGTCACATGTAAGATGCTTTTAGGATCAGAACAAGTATGTGTAACCATTAAACTTTTCAACAGCTATTACAGTATTTATCTGACTTGCATATCTTTCCATTCTCCAATAGAGACTCAATTAAATATGTTAATTATTGTGAAAACATAGCGACAAAACTTATGAAATTTATATTCAGGCTTCGACAAGTATTATCTTAAAAAAAACAGCGTTATAAGCTGACCATTTTCTCATTAAAATCAACTTGCATGAAAGGTGCTATTTTAAAACGCCATTAAGCCTAGTCACTCTAAAACGATATCTCCACAGAACATTATATCACCAATCTTCATCTCTAAAGCAAGGATTCCCAAGTCGTTACGATTCAATCAAAGATTTAGTCTCTAAATAAGAAAATTACCAACTGCAAATTCATACATAATATTATGTTCTTATATCTCTTTAAAATATATGTCTCTAAGGTAGAGCTAACCTATGAAGTACAGAAAATTACTTCTTACCACAGCTTCTTATCTCAAACATAAACTTAGCCTCTAAATCAGACCATTACTGCCTGCACGAAATGACATTCTGACTACCTTTTTATAATACATCTGTCTCTGAAGCAGAGCTTTATTTATTTGCATGACAAAAACCCCTGTCTGAATCGTAGCTTCTCCTCTTAAAGAAAGATTAAGTCTCTTAATCAGAAATTTTCTGCCTGCCAAACCATACAAATTATGACGTTTCTATTATCCATAACATATCTGTCTCTGAAGCAGAACTCTAAATCTGTCAAGCACAGAAAATTCATATAAACTGTAACTTCTCCTCTCAAACAGAGACTACGTCTCTGAATCATCTCTGAATCTCGTCTCTGAATCAGAAATTAGTTACTATAGGTATAGCCATGCATGTAATAACACTTTTTTCTCTCTTCTACATATCTGTCTCTGAAGCAGAGCTCTTTTTCTGTGAAGCACAGAACGGTAGCTTCTTCTCTCCCTCGGAGACCAAGTCTCTGAATCAGAAAGCTACTGCAAATACCAACATCTTTTGATCATTTTTATTCATCTATCTATGAATACAGCTGTATTTCTGTAACGTACAGAAAAACAATCATGCGTATATACATCTATATTCCATATTTATACCCACATATACATACACATATGATCGCGGATCTAAGAAAAGAATCCTTAAGGCATTCAAGCAATTATTACATAAGAGACATTTGAAAAATGCCTAAAATGACAAAATTTCACATGCTTTTATATTACCACGAACATGTTTCTCTAGCTTGATGTCATCAAAGTAGCAAATGTATCTGATTATATTTAAAGTGTTGTAAGCTGTCTGTTGTCATGGCAACAATTAGGCCATTACACCTGCAATTGCTCATAATGAAGAGTGGATCACTTCAATTGCCTATAATAGGACTTAGAAAACATAAACGCATACACTTTCATTTCCATTTACCCTATAATATAGATAACGCATGCGAATTACATTATATTTGTTAGATGTTTATACTGAGTCAAAAATAACCAACAAGCACCTGGAGACCAACACTCTGACGTCATGTTAGGTTTAACGTTCTTCTTGACGTCACATTCCAAACCAAATTACATATGTTGCTTCAAAGTAAGTAAGGGTGCAAAGATCAGGAATCGATACCATATATTCGTCAATATTGAAAGTAACTGCTTCAAATTTTCAGGAAATGATCCTAAGAGATGGTACTTTGCAGGGGCAACCTAATAACACAACCATAAGGTAACTTTTATCATATCCTGGCCCATATATATACACTGACTTTAGCAAATCCATATATTTAAACTTATATATTACCAAACACAAAACATATTCTCAGAATCGAACACTTTACTTCTGAAAACTTAATGACAAAATACAAACATATTCATAGCTTTATCATAAATATTACGTCTAGATATAATTTACAATTTTTAGCTTATCTTCATCAACTTTGAAAATTAAAGGCCAGAATCGCTTTTCAATGTGAAACATTTTTTAACGCCCCTTCAACTTCAAATAGAAAAATAGGGGGCCGACCATTTGTTCATACAACTGCCACACATTGAAAGTCAAAACCTCTTGAATTGTGTACCTAAACACATAATGTCTCATATATGAAGTTAAAAACCTATCTCTGCCACACAGATCTCTCAAAAATGCATATAAATAAAAACAATTTATGCTTTTTTACAACACTTGTGATCTTTAAGCTTTTCTGCGTTTGCATGCCACCAGTCTGACCATATATCACATCTGGTGTTTCTGTATCGTATATTGCAATATAAGTTTTGCGTGTTTGACCAGATGAACTTTAGTGTCACAGAAAAACAATCAACAGAAGTGACGCAAAAGCTTTGTTTCAATTTAAGCGATCTTTACTTGAAAAAACAACAACAAAACAACAAACAAAAAAAAACATAATTTCTTTTACACATCCCAGTTATCCTAGTTACATGTAATACTATATGATAACAAACAATTTCAATACTCCGCTTTAAGCATGTTTGAATCATATGTAAGCGTTAATACTCTCTAGAAACACGTGCACAGTTCAATGAATCTGACAACAGTTTGACATGGATTTCGAAACTAAAACTGTATGTTCTCAAAGCCAAATAAACAACCGTACAATCTAGAAAATTAGAGCAATATTTCTCTTCAGTTTAGTTGCAGTGAAATCCAATAATATATTTAGACCAAATAACTTTCACAGGTAACGTTACCATCAGTCAGACACAAGAGAGTCTCAATAAAAGAAAACCCCAGATGTTCCACATTGTAAGAGAAAATGTTTTATTTAAAGCTGCATACTCTGTAACTATGAACATTTTTCGAAAATTTTTCTTTTCTTTTTAAATCATTTGTAAAAGTAGAATTAAGCTATGTTTTCACAATAAAAATGTTCAGTACCTCTGAAAACTGCATGGAAAAGTGAATTATCTTACCAAAAAGGTGTATTTTTCTCTTGTTGGTAATTATTTGCGTCCCTCCAATAATTCTAGACCGTTGAATTTTAACATAAATGCAATTGTTTTGATAGTGATAACTTGTTAAGATTTACGAAAATGGTGAAATGTTTACCTGAATTTGAGTATTTTTACTGTGTTCTTGAAAAATAAAAACATTATTTTTAAAACAAGAGGATCAAAAGTTACAGACTATGCAGCTTTAAAATAAAACCCCAAATGAATATTATAGAAAAATAATAGCTTTCTAAGCATAAAAATGAAATATTAAGGAGGCAAAAAAGTATGATGAGGGGGTTCAAGTCGCCACCCCCTCCATTTCATTATTTAACGGATTCATCCACCAAGCTACGAACATCTCCTTATAGTTTTCTATAGTAAATTAAATAACGTTTAGACATAAGCCAATGCCAAGCAATGTTCCTTTTAAATAATAACTTTGCCAACACGATGAACAAGTTTCCTTGCATAAACCGTATAAACAGGAACACAACTCATCTAAAGTGTATATATAGTAGTTTCAAAGATGAATAGTAGAGGCAATTCTATTTTTCTTATAAACAGGTAAAGCATGACTATTCACTGTCACGTGCACATGCAGTAATCAGTGATTTTGATAGGTGCAATATAACTGTAAACTGAGGCTACTTGCTCGCCCAAAATCAAGGTAAACTCGACAGTGTTTGTTTACAACGATTCTCATCGATCTTTAAATCCACTATAAAATCCATATTTCTATCGCCTACCGGAAATTTATAAATAAAATTGATGGATATTCCCAAATAGCATTAGCCACTGTAGCGTTGACTATAGATGTACCACGACCTCTGACCAGTGACTTTTGGGTCTTTCTATTTCATACGATTGATGCAGAATGCGTAAGATGAGCCAATCCGGCTGCAAAAAATTTGTATGTCAAAGCTTTTATCATGAATGTAAATAAATGCCTGATCGTAAATGTAAGTAAATGCCTGATTTTTTAGAACAACATACCAATATTGTAAATAGAGTCACGCTTCAAAGCTTTTAGTTTACTTAAAATATTACAATTTTTGCAGACTACTATCCGACCAGTAAATAGTAAATCAACTGAGCCGATAGATGTTGTAAATATTTCGCCCCTAGCGAGATTCAAACCCATTGAATCGGACAACATCGCCTAGCGCTACCCCAGACATTGACGCTAACAACTACGCCGTTGAGATTACTCTTAATATACTCCTCAAAATAATTAAAGGACCAAGATTTTAGAATGCGAGTATAATTAGCTCAAACATTTAAATTCTGTAAAACTTGGCCCAAAGCTTTCTATTCTTTATGCTCGTAAGTCAAGAATCATTATTACTGATTTCCATGCCTAATTCTGCCATGACTGTGTCTCAAATGAACATACCCTAAAAAACACACTTTCAAAAGGCAGTGGGTGGGGTTAAGAAATTCGTCTGTGGTCATTCGAGAAGAATGAAAATGACATCAAATTAAACTTTATTTTAAACAGTGCAGCTTACATCCAAAAAAATCTTCAAACAGTTTCAATATACTGGGAAGCAAGCATTTTCATCTCTGACAATGGAGGATTGACATTGTTTTGTTTTCTGAAAACAATGTGTGTACTTGGCCATCAAGAATCAGATTTTCATTCGTCATTCTATGCCTTTGAGTGTTAGAAAGATTTCCCAACGAAGTGTTTAAAGATTGTCACTGACACACGCCAAAAACAGTTGTCTGAACCCATAGCCTGGCCATTATGCCACAGCAAAAAGGGGCAATTTTCTCTCACAGGAAAGGGTGGATGGTATCGACGGGATTAAAACACCATACAATCATGTGAAAACAGAGATTTTAGCATATAAAAGCATTATTTATTCATTTCATGCAGTTCTGTGGTCCATGGATCACACACAAAAAATGACATTTCAATGCATTTAGGTCAAGTTTTAAAAATGACAAAAAATCCTTGTTAGTTACATTTTCTCCCATTTTCTTTTTGCCGTTTCACTTGGCAAATGGGCGTCAAAGATGTCCGAAAAATTAAGGCTAGATCGTAAAATTGGTTTGCAAAATACATTCTACACAAAATGCATCAATGTTATAATTGATAGCATTGGTCCTTCAATTATTTTGAGGAGTATATATAGATTCAATCATGACGATAAAAAAGCAAGGGGATCCGAGCTTTGTACCCCGCATTAGAAACAATATGGCGAGAGTGACACCAGCCCCTCCAAAATTGAAAAGTAAATTTTTTGCACCCAGATGAATTCGAACCTGCAACCTTCCAATACTATCATTCTCAGCGACACAGATGACATGTGTGTGGATCGCACACCTATCATCAGCTCTAATATGCGAATAACATAAGTCCAATGACATTGCTTCTGAAGCATAAAATAGTATAAGATACTTATCATCCTGCCGCTGCTCCCTCCGATTTTCTTTCTCTGCTGGCTTCTGCTCAATAACTTCCTCGACGTTACTCAAAATCGCACATAAACCCAACAGAATTTCTCATTCGGTCTGTCTAGCCTTGAATGACCATACAAAATCATAAATGAAGATTTATACCCTTGCTGAACAATCATTGCACCTAAATCACGAGTTTCTTGACCTAACATGAGCTAAACTAAGGAAATTCCAAGAATTTCTCGTGACGAACAAGTGAGTTCTTTTATACCGTATTTGCTGTAATTCAATTACAGAACACAAGTACACTCTCTATAAATCCTACCTTTCTTCAATACTTGAAGAATCCAAATAAATATCACATCGGTTAATAAATATATGTATAATGCCATTTCATGAGTCACTGAACTACTGCTAAATTTCGAACTTAGACTATTCAAATGTTAGATGAGTCCAGGTGTAGTACAAGACATGTAAATCAAGAGGAAATAAAGGTTATACCTCACCTGTTTTCAATTCAGAATCGATAGCATGGACAGTGGATATTTGGTTTAGACATAACTGTTACAGTCTGAATTACTTTGACGTGCTACTGGGTTCGGTGCACAATTAATCGGTCCCATTCAACTCCATGTAAAATGGCAGATTTCGAGCATCTGCAAATTTTTCCAGGACATTGCTTGGACTTTTTTCTGCCTGTGAGTGGCAAGATATGTCATTCACCTATCAAAAAAGTAAAAAGACAACATACCTTGATAATCTCGTTTTCTAAGCATTCTCCGTTCTTTGAGGAACAGTCAAAAAATGCGGGCTGAAATCTGACCGGCGTCATACGTTACCTGGGGAGTGCGTCGCGGAGTCTGTGACAAAATAGACCACACAAAGATGCATTTTACTGCATCAGCCTGACAAAGATAGACCAATGTTGAATCACATGTACATTTAAAGTCGAATAAAGCATCCATTTACGCCATAAAGGGCCCAGAAACGGCAAGTGCTAAATTTCTAAAGGTACTATTTTCGTGGGATACCAAACCGAAAGACTGTAATTGTGTACTAACACCTACTGCGTAAACTCGTCCAATCTTTGGTCCGTCTGAGGCCGAAATTGACAACTATATTTTCCTGGTGGAAGCATTTTGGATATAGACCTGGACTAATCTTTTTTTTATAGTTTCCATTTTTGCTGCTAATTACACTTCCACAAAACGCATTAGTAAATGCATTGAATGAATCGAGGGTCATTACTTAGAGGTCGTGGTATAAGTATACACGAAGGCCGTTATTATCATGAGCCTGTAACAATGGCGGATATGAGACTATATAAAACTTCAAACAACTTCATTGTAAAGTCATAATAATAAATGTCTTAAAACATTGCTATGCATTTTTAATACATTTACTAGGAAATATTATCATTTTGCAAGCAATGCTTTCAAGCACATATCACTTTTGGGGAGTGCATAATCTGTATCAAGCCTAATCGGCCAAACTCATTTCGGAGAGCAAGGTAAAGGTTGGTTTGTTTTTCTTTTCTCATTTTTCGCTTTTTGTTTTTCATTTTTCATTTTTCGTTTTTCGTTATTTTTTTTGCTTTTCGTTTTTCGTTATTTGATTTTGTTATTTGTTTTTCACTTTTCGTTTTGTACTTTTCGTTTTTCACATTTTGTTTTTCGTTTTTTGACATTCAAAATTGAGCCGAGTTTCGTATTTTGACATTCCAACTGAAGCCGAATAGTATTCTCACATTCAAAATCCTATTTTGACATTCCAACTGGGGCGGAATATCTTATTTTGACATTCAAAATCCTATTTTGACATTCGAATTATGTCCGAATATCGTATATTGACATTCAAAATCCTATTTTGACATTCAAATTGAGGCTACATATCGTATTTTAACTTTCAGAATTCTATTTTGACATTTGAACTGGGGCCGAATATCGTATTTTGACATTCAAGATCCGTTTTTGACACTTGAACTTGTGTGGAATATCGTATTTTGACATTCAAAATCCGATTTTGAAATCCGATTTGAGGCTGAATATAGTATAATGACATTAAAAATCCTATTTTTACATTCTAAATTGGCCCGAATATCATACTTTGATATTTGAAATCATATTTTGACACTTGAACTGGGCTGAATATCATATTTTGACATTCAAAATCCGATTTTGACATCAAAATTGTGCCAAACATCGTATTTTGACATTAGAAATCCTATTTTGACATTAGTAGTAATGGTAGGCCTACCATTACTACTGACATTCGAACTGGGGCCGAATATCAAATTTTTACATTTGAAATCCTATTTTGACATTCAAAATGGGGCCCATTATCGTATTTGGACTTTCAAAATCCTATTTTGACATTCAAACTGGGACCGAATATCGTATTTTGACATTCAAAATCCTTTTATGACAACGCACTGAGTCCGAATATCTAATTTTGACATTAAAAATTCTATTTTGACATTCCAAATCGGGGCCAATATCGTATTTTGACATTCAAAATCCTATTTTGACATTTAAACTTGGGCGGAATATTGCATTTTGACATTCGAACTGAGGCTGAATATCATATTTTCACATTCAAAATCCTATTTTGACATTCAAAATCGGGCCGAATATTGTATTTTGGCATTCAAAATCCCATTTTAAAATGTGAAATTGAGCCAAATATCATACTTTGACATTCAAAATCCTATTATAACATTCGAACTGGTGCCGAATATTGTATTTTGACATTCAAAATCCTATTTTGGCATTCGAAATCAGGCCGAATATCGTATTTTGGCATTCAAAATTATATTTTGAAATTAGAAATTGAGCTGAATATCGTATTTTGATATTCAAAATTAAATTTGGCATTCGAACTGAGGCCAAATATCATATTTTGACATTCAAAATCCTATTTTGACATTCGAAATCGGGCTGAATATCGTATTTTGACATTTTGAAAAATGTCATATTTTTAAAAGTTTGTAACTGAGTAGCGGAAGGGGTATGAATATCTAAGAAATTATTTGATGATCAATCTGCAGGAAAATATGGGACCATCGTGACCCCAGGATATGTAGATAGACAGTCGTACTTGCTGCCAAAAGCGCTTAGGGGCCCACTTAAATGCATGTGAGACTAGCAATGCTCATGCGCAAGGGCAATGATATATATTTTTTCATGTTTGGCTTTAAGATACATGAAGTCATTTATCAAAAACTGTATGACGAATATACCATTCATTCCACAGTTTAAGATTAATTTTATCTCCCTATCTAAAAAAATCGCCTTTTAAGTGTCTGTTTATAAGCTCACCTGACCTGAAAGCTCAGATCAGGCATTAGTATGCCAATGGTTCAGCGTCGTCATCCGTCCACACTGTCAAAGTAGTATATTGTATATGGGACCAATTTTATCAAAATTTTATGTAAAGCATCTTCAGGCAAATGAAAAGACTGCGTAAGGTTTTGGCTGATTGAATAATAAACTGTGGTTGCCATGGCATTATTTAGCTCCGTACACTTATACTCTATGAAACTATATGGCCCAAAGCTTTTATATTTCATATGTAGCAATGTCTAGTGGCCTTCTTCATAAATGAAGCCACTGAAGTCTGAGGGTTGCAAACTGGCCCCGTCTTGAGGATCAAGCTTTTCATAGACTTGTAATGAAAAAAAAAACTTTAAAATTTCTTCTGAAACCATGAGAATTTCAGCTTAAATATTTAGTATGTAACAATGTGACCGTACAATAATCACTGTCAGGTACCAGACGGAATATGTGGAACACTAATTCGATGAGCAAACGGACTCACACAGTGATTATAGTACCCATGCGCACGATTGGTCAATTTCCTTTGTCTCTTGTTTAGATAGAAACAGGATTGTCCTGATCAAGTCCACAATTAAGTGACAATCTGATAAAATCATCACGTTTGGGGTTCCCGGGCACGCGCATATACGTTCTTATGCGTTCATCTCAAGCCGATACGCTTTTTTGTGCATGAAAGTAATAAACTCTCTTGAAATTATAATTAGATGAAAACTTTTAATTCGTTTGTGAGAGCAAACTGATGTACATGGCCCCGGTATTTTATTTTCTAAATCAATGAAAACGCTGGAATGTATCTTGAGATTATAAAGATGGAATTATAACTGTATGAGCATGAAGTCAGATTTAGCTTCATCCAGCTTAGGGTACAGTAACTTCATCATGCATTTAAGTTAGTGGTACACTGCGAGCGCAGTTGTTGGTACAGTTTTTGCATCGTCAGTGGACACCGTTTTAAACAGTTTTAAGCATAATTTGTAAAGATCTCATAATAATCCTTTGGGTGGAGGGCAAAGCTATTCATCTACGGACTCCTGATGAAAAGGATTGACAGCAACCTGCGTTTTCTTTGACAATAACGCCTGCTTTAATAAGCTGGGTTGAATGCAAATTCAAAACACAACAAGGAGGATTTCGTTATACAAGGTTAAAATGGGGATAAAAACAAGAGAATACACAATTAGCTTACCACATGTATGCTACAGTCGCTAAATCATGACAGCTGATCCAAAAAAATCGCAATAAAACCTCAAATCGGTACGATTACCGACTACTGGTTACGCACGAATGCTGAAAATCATGTTTATATGGGGTGAGCTAGGAGGAACGGGTACAGGATGTTTATTTCAGTTTACATACTGTGAAACCATTTCATGTTACATCTCAGCAGACTGCCCTATGAAGATATGCTCGAAAACTGGTGCATCATGCTTGCAAAGCTTAAACTTGTTACATCACTTAAGTGTCAAACAGTTTGGACCTCAATCAGGCCATACATGTTCAGACCGGACAAAATGTCAGGCTTGATCTTGTTCCAAATTGTTTGAAAAGGTTATCAGCAGATGACAATGTCATGCAAAGATTTAACGCAAAGTTAAAATACACCGATTCAACTTCAACTTGTCATAACCTCTAAAGTGTCAAACAGTTTGGACCCCGATCAGGTGTGGACAGAATGTCGGGCCTGATCTGGGTCCAATTTGTTTGAAAGGGTTATCAGCAAATGACAATGTCATGTAAAGGTTTAACGCAAAGTTAAAATACATCGGTTCAACTTCAACTTGTCAAAACCTCTAAAGTGTCAAACAGTTTGGACCCCGATCAGGTCTAAACAGAATGTCGAGCCTGATCTGGGTCCAATTTGTTTGAAAGGGTTATCAGCAGATGAAAATGTCATGTAAAGGTTTAACGCAAAGTTAAATACATCGGTTCAACTTCAACTTGTCACAGCATCTAAAGTGTCAAACAATTTGGGCCCCTATCAGGTCCGGATAGAATGTCAGGCCTGATCTGAGTCCAAATTGTTTGAAAGGGTTATCAGCAGATGACAATGTCATGTCATGCGCAGATCCAGAAATTTTTCTCAGAGAGGGTTCAAATTTGATACAGTTTTTTTAAGTGATGAGGGATATAGGACCTTAATACCGCTATACATGGGTCATCATCCACCCGCCAGCAAAACGCCATTTAAATGGCGTTTCGCTGGTTGGCCGATGATGGCCCAACATTAAATGCTGACTTGTTAGCTTTGTGATTTTTAAGGGGATCCCGACCAGTATTGAAAGGAAACTCTATATTTTTGTGATTTTTCAGGGGGGGACCCCCTGTCACCCCCTCTGGATCCGCAGATGCATGTAAAGGTTTAACGCAAAAAATAAAATACATCGGTTCAACTTGTCATAACCTATAAAGTATCAAACAGTTTGGACCCCGATTAGACCTGAACAGAATGTTGGGCCTAATCTGGGTCCAAACTGTTTGCAAAGGTTATCAGCAGAAGACGTGTCAGGTAAAATTTTAATGCAAAAGGTAAAATACAATGGATTTGACCCAAAGTTGTCAGAACCTGGCATATCTAACTTTTGTCACAGCATCCAGTTGATCCAAATATTGCATGCGCTGATCCAAAGGGGGCAAGGGGCCCGGGGCCCAGACCTCCCCTGGAAAAACACAAGTTATATGGGATTCTATAGGGAATAAGCAATTGGATCCCCCCCCACCCCCTAGAAAAAGTTGGATCCCCCCTGGAAAAAATGTTGTAGGCCCTCTGAAACCTCGGAAAATTATAATTTTCTTTGAAATAAACCATTGGCATTCTGTAAAATAAGTGGAGGACTACTAAAAAGAACTAAAAAAAAAACCGTTGTCAGATATTTTTTACGACAGATGGCTATGGTTTCCTCTTTCATTGCGCGACGTTGAGTCAGGCCTCAGACTCTATGAAAGCTCTGACGTAAAACTTTAATCAGTGGGTTGGTGCCTGATGCTTATCTATAGCTGGACCCACCGTGGCTCAACTTGAGGTTTTCTTCAGCTCGTACTAGCTGTGAGTCATAAGCCCTTTTCTTTGTTTCATCATGGTGTGTAAATTTGATTAGAGTGTTTCTCCATGATGATAAATTGCATTAGCTAGATGGCCTCCATACGAGCTGAACATTTCTTGTACTTCAACAACAGCAGAATCTAGGGCAAAGATCTGGTACCAGTAAAATGCATTTAAGCCCCCCGGTGGCTTAGGCTGCTGTGCGTTCTAAGGCGGCGGTTCTGTTGTAGATGAATTTTTGTTTATTGTTACTCCCATTGTGGGAGTCTGTAATTGTTCTAGGTTTTGTTGTACGTAACTTTATGTCCATTCTTGTATTGCAATCATCTGTATGGGGAAGAGAGAACTGATTGCTTTGCTCAATTTGTCTTCCTGGTGTTTCGCGATGGTTGAGCAGCTCTTCCTCGTGGTGCCACTGGGTTGTCTGCGGTTTGTGATTGTGGTATATCCTGATCATACTCACTTACTATTTTTTGGCTGTTTGTCCGGCCCACCAGTAAAATATTTTACCGACCATTCCAAGGCGGTACATCTTTTGTGGATCTGTTATGTTTTTTCTGTCTTGTGTTTGCTATGCCTTTGTGAGCGTCTGTTTATATGTGCCTTGTGGTCACCTGCTGAGAAACCTCTTGGTTCTCGTTTGTGGTGTCCAACTGTAAGCTTGTCACATTTTATTGGTATCCTGGGTCAGGTGTGATACTTGATTGTGTCGATTCCTGATCTTTGCACCCTTACTTACTATGTAAATAAGACAACTGACAAATATTATCGTTGAGATAAAGGGACATGTCATAGCAATAAGTTGGCACCATGTTTGCTACGTAAGGGCTATAAGCTGCTGAGATATGAGTAATTTTGTAGGTATTTCCCCTTAATTTTCAAGTTTTTTTTTTCTTACAAAACTCATGGTTTCATCAGTATTCATGAATATTATGATATGATCATTTTAAAATTTGATCATTTGTTAAACAGACTATTGTATTAGCATTAATTTAAAACCAAGTTTAATACTCTAGGGCACAAAGCAATTGAGATATAATTAGACTTGTAAGTACACACCCTTGATTTACAGTGACTTTTCATTTATTTCTACTGTTTGAATTAAAATTCATAATTATTTATTTTAATTATTTTTCATAGCTGACCTTAAGGTAAAAGTATTATGTCTAAGCATTGATTAAGGTTAAGTTTGACTAAGGCGCATTGGTAATTTTAAACGTACACCTCTTAATTTTTATGTGATTTTATCACTCATTACTTAAGTCTCATTAATATTCATGAATATGGATTTTAGATAATTTGCATATCTAACTACCAAATTAGCTTGCTATGTCCAGGAATTAGTTTGGTACCATGTTTAGTAACCTAGGATGAGGTGCTGTTAGGTTATGAGTATTTTTGTATGTAAACTTTCATTCTTTACAGTCGCGAAATGGGTTGCCATTGGAACCATGAAATTTCAAACACCGAAGAGCATTTGTTTTCGAGGACAATTGTTTTGCATTTAAGTGTTCCTATTGAACAAATTTACACCCATAATGAAATGACCTATGTGTTAAATTTAGGTCTGATTACCCCCTTGCATACTAGTGTTTACCCATGTTTTTTCCCTCATTATATGATTTCATTAATATTCATGAATATGCAAAGGGAATAATTTTCATATAGGACCACTGGATGAAAGAATATCAAATTGTATAAAAACTGGCAACAATGGTGGTTTGAAGATGTTTTGGGGCTGAAATATGTTTATTTATGGGTTTTTATGATTTTATTTCATTTATAAGGTTTTCATTAATATTCATAAATATACAAATTAGTAGATTTGCACAGAAAAAAGATATGCATCTAAGCTTAAATTTGACACCAAATTAAGTGCTCTAGGATAAGTAGAACCCTAGATCTGATTGAATGTTTAGGCCTACCCCTTTCTCGAGAATCATATAAGGGGTTGCCATGAAACCCATGCATTTTCACGTAGCCCATATCAAATTTCTTTTAAGGAGAACTTCGTTTTACTTTCTGAGGTTCCAACTAAACAATTTGGCATAAATTCAAAAGGCCATAGGAGTACAGGATAGATTGTACCTTAACCCCTCCCCTAGGCTTATAGTTTTAACGTGATTTTCCATCATTTTTTTTTAGTTTTCATGTATTTTCATGCATATCCAAATGAGATAATATTCATATAGGACCACTGGATGAATGGACCTGTCAAATTGTAATTGTTGATTATATCAAAACATGCAACAATGACAATATTGGGATGAAATCAGCCTATTTACATTTGTTATGATTTTCCCTTATTTTTAGCGTTATTTTTAATATTCATGAATATGCAAATTATGCAAATATGATTACTTGCATATTTGACCATGGAAAAAAAAGACTTATGTCTTAGCTTTAATTTAGTACAAATTTTGGTAATCTACGACTAAAAGCAGCTGAGATATTATTGATCTTGTACGTATACCCCCAATCGTTAACCACATTTATAATGTTTTCATAAATATTTATTACTATGCAAATTAGATAATTTGCATATGCAAGAAGTGGATAGATCTAATAGGCATATGTCTAAGCTTTAATTTGGTGTTAAGTTTAGTAGTCTCGGGATGAGTAACAGATGAGATATAAGAAATTTTTTAGGCAAACCCCCGTTCTCAAATTTGCTATGGGTTGCCGTAGAAACCATGCATTTTCACATAGCTCATACCATTTGTTTTTGAGGACATCCTCGTTTCGCATTCAGAGGGTCGCAATAAACAGTTTGGCACCCATGAAAAATTGTCCTGGGGGTGCAAGGTAACCTCAATTAGATGCCAGGGTACAATAGTTTATATAAATAATTTCTCATTAAAAGGAGATTGGTTAGAACATTAATGTATTGCAACAGACTGCATTCCCGGTAGTCAACCAATTATTCGTTGACAACTTTGCTTTCCTCATTAGTTAAACGCTGGCAGGTCTGACCTCATACTCTATGACAGTTCTGACTTAAAGACTTAAGAATAGAGAGTTCGGGCCTGATGTTGTGTGTGTGGTCAGGCCCGCCAGGGTTTAACTGTTGGATTTCTTTTACTCCAGTATTCAGTTGTATATACTGATGAGTTCTTTTCTTTCTTTTATATCCTTTTTATATCACGATTTGTATTTGCACAAGGAGAAGATACATCCATAAGTCGTGGATCTATCATGTGAATAAAACATCTATTTTTCTTAATCAACATCAGAAATAAGGGTGAGTTTGGCGCAGTCAAAACATGTTTGAGCCCTGCAGTACATTTTACTGACTATTAGACATTTTTACCCACAGGCTGACACCTTACGCTTACACCTTACACTGACTTTATGGGTGCAGTGTATTGTGCATTTGCGATCAACTTTTTATTTTTTACCAAGCAAACTTTTATGCAGATATGTTGTCATATGCTTTAGTGTATCATGAAAAGGCTGTATCTATAGAATGTTCTGCTATATATATCGTCACTGAACCTAATGTGAATTAAGATTGATGACCGCAAAACTCAAATGACATTTTTCAGGGAATTACAAATATTTCAGCCGCTATTTTCATGTGCTTTAAGCGAATAAAGAACTTCATTTATATGGACAAAACTCTGCCCTGCGTTACATATAGCAACCTCCGAGCAAACAAGACATCTTGGGGTAATAGGAGTTATTGACCACAAAAACACAATCGCTATATTACACGCTCTGGTTAAGATATTGGGGGATTTTCTCAGAATACGCAGGATAACTTTACATGTACATCGGTACGGTCTATGCGTCTGCAGTTTAAAGTTGTCGGACACTGTATTGCAGAGTATATCCGTTGTCTATCCGCTTTTGATATAATAACCTTTGCTCGTCAATTCACATGCTTTACAGTCATGACTATATCCTCCGATTTATGGAGTAAAGGAAGGCGTCCATTGTCCTTATAAATTTCACCCATACTGTCTAGGACACATTAAAATGTGAGATTCTTCCATTAAACATTGACTGCTGCACCGATGATTTCTCTCTTATGTGGAATAACCTACATGTACATGTACCTCAACGGATGCATATGGAACAACCTACATGTACATGTGCCGAACAGCTGTACATAATTTGATGCTGAATTCACTTTTTTAGAAATGGCGACCTCGAATGCCTCAAAATTTTGCACCATTCCACACATGCTTCTATCTTGCCAATGTAACTGACGAGATTAACTCTTTCCGCGTTAGTGGCGAGTTGTGTCTTCGGCTAAAGTTTAGAGCCAGATCAGACCGACAACATGAACTTTGTAACAATTTGACATTCAGGTGGTATTCTGGATTATGTTTTAAAATTACCAATTTAGAGAAAATGAGCAGACTTCAAAAAAGCATGCAAAATTACCCAGCATTCAAATATGGTAACTTGATTAGAAGTATCCCCTTTTCAACACTGTACTGTGTAGACAATGTGGATTAAGGTGCTTTTGAACTTCAGCTACGGTCTTTTTGAAGTTATCAGACTGTTCCATGGCATGTAAAACATTCACAGTTATATATATGATGAATTGTGGTGCTCATGAAATAGCATGCACATAATGGTGGCGTCAACTATTCTAAGCGGGATCCTTATCTTCCACCGTTAGCTCCGCCCACTCACTCAGTTGCAGCTCAGATGTTGCAGCAACAGGACGTACCTTTCGAGAGTGTTCAAAAGATGGAGTTAATATGTGATCAGGAGTCGTTATGGTATTTGAGTGTTGGTGAAAGTGAAAGAGTCCTCTTACGTGTGAATTAGATTATTTCATAGACAGCAAGAGTGTAGAGACTGTCTCGGGAGGCTTTTGAGAAGAGGAAGTTTCTGGTATGTTCGGTAAGGCGTTTGACAGAGTGAAACCTCTTGTTGGCTCAGTTTGCCATTGGAGAAACGAATCAGGGAGATAATGTCACATTAAAGCGATAAGATGGAAAGGACGCTATACTTAAAGTTTAACGAAGGTCCCAAAGGCAGAGGCGCCCGAAGTAAGTGGTTTGTTTTTGCTAATTTGTCTTTTATATACGCGTCAGGCAAGGCGTGTTGTGCCTGAGCTTGTGTCTATGGCTAGTTTATTGGAAGGATTTTGTGGACTTAACTTAATTTTAATGCGCAATTCTATGTATTTTTGAGTTTATTGATGGTACATGCAACTGTGGAGTTGTTAAGTGTTTTTTATACCGTATTCGCAACATTATTCATAATAAGTATAGTAGTCATATAATTTCGGCAGTAGGCCGAATTGTGTACCTGATTTTGGCCGACTAGGTTTATTGTGAATCAAGCGATTCGATAAAAATGCAGTAAGCCTTACAAAAATATGTCAATATTTTCAAAATTAAAGCCTCGTTATGCATGCTTGGAGTATACGGGGTACCTAACTATGTTGCGATACGGGTTATTGATACTATAAGTTGTGGCATGCGCGCACTAGCGCTGCATGATTAAGAAAGAGCGTAAATAGGAATCTGGTTTTGTGTGAGAGATACTGAGTAAAGTGGAAAAGGTTTGTTTTGTTTGATTGGCGTTTTGTTTGATTGGCGTATCTTTAAAAGAAAGTGTAGAGGTATCGATTTAAACGGTGGTAATGGTTTAAACCAACGAGGTTTCAGGGCAAAAAGACCGTAAAAGGGAAATAAATCTTAGCATTTTGACTACTCCAAATCGTATTGAAGGGCAGCCTAACGACAGAAGCTTGAGGGCTTGCACTGGTTTTGAGGTGCATGGTTCTCATAATTTGGTGTATGTTAAGGGCTAAAGCCCTTGAAGAGGGACGCGTATAATAGAATTGGTTATGAGGTGATAAAAGTCGTATAGATGTGTTGTTAAATGTCAGTATATTGCTTGTTTCTAACTGATGGAAGCACAGCATAACGCCAGAAGCTCGAGGGCTTGAACGTGCGCTGGTTTTGGGTGCATGGTTCTCAAAATTTGGTGTAAGTTAAGAGCTTATAATAGAAGTGGTTATATGTTAATAAAAGATGCCTAGATGTGTTGTTAAATAATCTCAGTATTTTGATTATTACTGTCCTTATCGAAGCACAGCCTGAGCGGGTGCTGTTTTGGGGTGCATGGTTCTCAAAATTTGGGTGTAAAATAAGAGTTTAAGCCCTTCAAGAGGGACACATATAATAAAAGTGGTTATGAGTTAATACAATCGTTTAGATGTGTTGTTAAAGAATCTCAATAGTTTGATTATTATGACCGTATCTAAGCACAGATGAATACCAGAAGCTTGAAGGCTTGTGTCTGTGTGGTTTTGGGTGCGGGTTCTCAAAATTTGGTGTAAGTCAAATGTTTAAGCCATTGAAAAGGGACACATATAATAGAAGTGGTTATGATTTAGTAAAATGTCTAGACGTATTGTTAAAGAATCTCAATATTTTGATTATTACTGTCAGCTGAACGCCAGAAGCTTGAGGGATTGTGCGTGCGCTGGTTTGGGGGTGCGTGGTTCTCAAAGTTTGGTGTAAGCTAAAATATCAAGCTTAATACATATACTAGAAGTGGTTATGAGTTAATAAAATTGTCTAGATGTGTTGTTAAAGAGTCTCAGTATTTTTATTATTACTGACTGTATCTAAGCACAGCTGAACGCCAGAAGCTTGAAGGCTTGAGTGTGCGCTGGTTTTGGGTGCCTGGTTCTCAAAATTTGGTGTAAGTTTAGGGTTAAAGCCCTTGAAATGGGACATATATAAGAGAAGTCGTTATGAGTTTATAAAGTCGTCTGGATGGGTTGTATAAAAATCTCAGTAAACCTTATCGCAGCACAGCCCAACACAAAAGCTTTTGGGGCTGTGCGTGCGCTGATTTTGGGTGCATGGTTCTCAAAAGTTGTTGTAAGTTAATAATCGAAGTGGCATGAATTAATAAAAGTCGTCTAGGGATGTTGTTAAAAATAGAAGTATTTTGATTTTTTTTAACAGTATCAAATCACAGTTGAACGCCAGAAGCTTCCAGGAGGCTTGTGCATTAGCTGGTTTGGGGTACATTGTTCCCAAATTTTGGTGTAAGTTGATGGTTAAATCCCTTGAAGAGGGACACATATATAAAAGAAGTGGTAATGAGTTAATTAATTTCCTCTTGGTATGTTGTGGAAACATGTCAGTATTTTGATCATTTTAATGAGACCAAATCACAGTTTGAGGGCTTGTGCATGACCTCGTTTTGGGTGCATGATTCTCTAAATTTGGTGTCAGTGGAAGAGGGAAACATATAATAGACGCGGGCATTAGATAATTAAAGTCGCTTTGGTGTGTTGTTAAAAAATGTTAGTATTTTGATTATTTTTTAATGAATCAAAGCACAGCTGAACGCCAGAAGCTTGCGGGCTTGTGCATGGACTGGTTTTGGGTGTATGGTTCTCAAAATGTGGTGTAGTTAAGAAGTAAAGCCCTTGCAAACGGACAGTAAAGATGGTACGATGGTGGTGGGGTAGACTTGTTCAGTCCATTCAATTAGGTTTTATATTTTCATGGAAACAACTAATTAATGTTCTCTCAAATACCTATCTTACTGAATTATTCAAAGAATCTGGTGAGAATTGTATGCAAATAGTTTGAAAGAGTTAAAGTGCTATTAAAGAGGATATTTTTTTCTTAGTATGAGGTGTTGATTTCGGGGAAAAAAACAATTATTTCTACTGTTTGGACGATTGCCAGTCTAGTGGTGGGGTTGAGCATTGAAGATGAAAGTTTGTGGTATAGGCGACGTATGTTTAGCCCTGTTGGTTGCTGTTAGGTTGCTTAAACGCGGGTATGTCCTTGTAGATTTTAGGCTATCGCTATATGGAGGCGTTAGAGGTTAAATACTGCAATGGAATCATATGCATGTATGTTGATATAGTTGTTAAAAGCGGCTGAATTGCGCGTATTGCGAGCCCTTGAGATATAAAGTAAAACGACGGCCTGTGTATTGAGAAACAGAGCGCTTAGGGGCGTGACGGTAATGGCAAATTGAATAAATTTAGGGCCATAACTATTGTGGTACAAGCATGGCTGAACATGTTCTGTTATTTCATTCATTACATTGAACACCGAGAACACACACAGGCCCACACACGCGCGCCAGGTATTTCTTTCATATTTTAAACGGTAAAATTGTGACGTACGTCGCGGCGTGTCTTGGAGGTTTCTCTAAACTTTAAATTCGGAAATTTTTGTGGAAGTTTTATTTTTTCCAAAATGTAATGGACTATTCATTCAAACAGCGTTTCAGTCTACAGGATAGGGGACAGATCATTTTGGAGTTTGCCAACGTTATGATTGCCTTCTGCAACCAGCGTGTGGCTATCGGTAACGTTGTCTTTCAGCGATTGGATTATAATTAGTGTGTTCGTGACCGTCGCCTATGTAGTGTTTAAAAAAGAGTTATAAGATATCATTTTTGACATTTAATCATTGATTATCATACACATTCGTGTAGGTATTGCGTATCGTTCAAGTTGCTGTTGTTGTGAGTTCGTGTGGGCGGGGGCCGTCTGAGAATCTGGAAAATACAATGATGCGTGATACATAAGCTGCAAGCTAAAAATGGGGGTCGGCGCTAAGAAGGTGGCGGCTGGGCGGTCAAGTGGCCACCAATTTTGACGCAGGCTTGCACCTTCGATTCATATTCCTCGGTTGGTTCATGAGAAGGTTGATCAGTCTTAACTATGAGTTTGAAGTGATTCTACTGGTCAATGCAGTCGCACTGAGCATGGTTAGAGCAGGTATAGTTTTAGCTGCCATCAATGTTGGGATAAATTGTGTTGATTTTACAGTGAAGTACTCGGAATTTTAATGTCCTGATTATCAACTCAGATTAGCTACCAAACATACAGCTGGCTAATGTAATTAATGGTATAATTGGCCAAATTTGTTAGTTGAAAGCAGATCACTCCGCTGGTAAAGGGCATACTAGAATTGCAGGGATGGACTGATGGGATGGACCCGGACTCGGACTGGGTTATGTCCGCTTTATTGGTGTCATGTCCTCAACCAAGTTTTCACAATGTCTGGCCAGATTTCTCATGGGGTGTAAAGTACCGAAATGCTGGATATCACCATTCAGATTAGATCCGCTTATTTAATAGCATCGAAGGTTGTTAAATTGACATGTTTTATTGGTTCCATTTAACATGTGTATTAGCACTTAATTATCCTGGATCAGGTTCTTAATGAAGAGAGTCCTTATTGGAAAAAATCGCATTTCATTATCATAGCATTTTAATTGCCCTATAGTGTTTTGATGCTATATAAATTTGGCCATGTTTCGTGTCTAGACATTTGCGTTTCCCTCCTTCCCCCTACGCATAGTTAGTCAGTTGATAGGTACTCCACCGGACTGGCCCCTGTCATTATAGCTTTTGCTTTGTTATGTTTTTCGTCTATTATGCATGGTTGTTCATAAGCGGAGCTCAACCCAAGCCCATTTTTTACCAAAAGGCATAACAAGTTAACCAGCGAGCCTATAATATAGTTACAGCTTTTTTCAGTTTTCGTGCCTTCATATTCTATGAGGGAAAAAAGAAAGATAGGGCCTGGGGCCAGTTTATTTTTGCGCTATCAGGAAGATCCAGCGTTTCAAATAATATTTGATATTCTTGCGGACAAACGCCCAATTTCCTGGTGGCCAAAGAAATTTCGAGATGAAAAAAAATGTCATAGTAAGGGGGAAAACGTATTTGTTATTGACCAGCATATTGGTAAGGCAGCGTTGAAGTTAGCATGTCTGAGGTCAGCGCTTTTTGTATTTAGGCCACCAGCTATGTGTCACGATGATTGTTACTCCATTGGACATGTCGAGCGTTGCTGAATATAGAACATTTTCTTCAGCCATTGACAGGCCTGTACCAGCCTCGCCGCACCTCAGCATCAGTCGCTCTAGGGCACACGTAGAGATGGATGTTTGATGTTCTGTAAAGTTGTAACGGGCTATTATAATTGTACAAATAAAAATACATAACATAAAATGGAGAGCGTATATGAATATTAACAATGGTAGCATGTTTTTTTTACGAACCTCTTTTGACATATTAGACGTCCTGCAGTGTCGTATTTAGCCCTTTTATTTTTCAGTTTCCATTGACTTAAGTCAAGTGCCATTTTATGCGTGAGCAAAGTGGGTGAAGCAGACACATCCAATGTCGTTTTTGGGATTGAACCTATAAAACGGGTCTACGCTTATAACGGGTGTATGTACATTGTGTTTAAAGACACGCCTTTCACACTTGGTTCATTGACGGATATTCCAAGGATTGTTTAACGTGTCGAAGTGAGTTGATTTCTTGGGATGTAACAACGCCATTATTGCGGAAAGCAGTAGATCAATTGCGTATTCAATGGGATGATAATGTTGTAAGTGTATCACAATTTCAATTTACACGATATGTCGTATTTAAGGAAACAGTCAGTGTCTTCGCTGTTGTACATAGATGATCGTTTGTTGGGAAAATATCGAGGAAAGGCTCCATAGCATTTGAACAGTCCCTTTAGCCATTCTCAGTTCGCGATACCTTGGGCAGTAAGTTTTTTTGTGGGTTTGGAACCTTTTTATAATCTTACGAAGACTGTTTTCGTCCCTACTTCAGTGATGATTTTTTCTAGCAATGTGGGTTGACACAGAAGAATGCAATTTATGTTTAACTGATAAGCGAAAAGTAAAATTGAGAACGATTAGGAGGCGATTCTAAGAGGAGTAGTCGAATCTTTACTCAACAAGCATGATATTGGCGATTTAATTTGCGCATCTTAATTATACACCACTGAGATAAGGCAATTTTATGCGCGATAAGAAATAATGAGCTTATCATCCCTGAGTGTCGAGGTGGAGATTTCGAAGTTCTTGGATACCTGACATAACCTTTACCCTGTCTGTCAGAATGCCATGTTTCACTGCAAGTCACTTCTGATAGCTCTGATTATATATGGGCGGCTTTTTACAAATCTACGGACGGCGATAGGTAATTTTCAGATTTTGGTTTCAGAAGCAATTAGATTTCCCCATCATAGTAAAAGAGGCCTTAGCTCTGAAAATATGCGTTGGATTGCAGTGATTAGGTTTTCTCAGTTAAGATGCTATATAAGTGTTAGTGAGAACTCACGTATATATGTACAAACGGATTTTGTGGCATCCCGCTTAGAGACAAATGTGGTCTGCCCTGGACTTTGATAGCTTCGAATTTCAATTTTCTCAGGAGGAATTGGCATATCTATATATCAGATGTGTTATGGTTATCGTACATGTACAGAGGTTCTTTCGCTTATTTAGTGGGAGACTTGATCCGTTTTATAAAATATGCGCGTCGTGTCAGTGGAAGGCCGTGGGAGATTTTTTGATTTACTCCAGCATGCCAGGTCGAACAAATGTAGTTATCTTTCACGCGGGCAAAAATGATGTAAAATAAAACCTGCAGAGAATCGAATGAGAGGAGCTGATCAGAGCTTATTCATGCTTGAGTTGTAGTCAAGGCATCGTTTTTGTTTTGTGTTTTCAGGAAGCTGATCAGAGCTTGTTCATGCTTGAGTTGCAGTCAAGGCATTGTTTTAGTTTTGTGTTTTCAGGAAGGTCATTGTTAGTTGATAAGCGGATTGACGTTTTAAACCGACCCACGCGGAAATCATGTGAGAGAAGTGCTTTTACATCATCACAGATAAATCAAATATTTCTCTGGGCATGCTCAAAGAATAAGTTTATTTCAATGCGATCGTCTAGGTTAGTTTTGTAATTAGAACCAGCGTATTAGTACAGCATCAAACTAGGTTTCTTGTTATGCGTGGCGACTTGCACAGCCACCTTTCATTGCACAAAAATCAATTCTGTGTTATGAAGAAGAGAGACCCGTTTCCTATTAAGGAGATGGATCTTAAATTCAAGAAGATGGTATTTATTTATTGTCTGACCAACATAAAACTTAAGAAAAACGGAAATGCTATTCGATGGCCTTGATGTCCACCTTCAACATACCTAAATAGCGTTCCCTGGCACGTAAAGTGAATCAAAAATTTGTGTTTAAACAATTACCAGTTTTCTGGTATTACTGTCAAGTAGAATATCCTCGGCAAACCAATATCAGTATCAGTATGTTTAATGAGTGCCCCACCAAGTTAAAAAGTTTGCCCTAAAAATTGCGAAATTGTTCGACAATTGTTGCGCTTGGAATAGAATACTATTTTTAGCATAAAATATATTTGTAAGCGCAGTTCAAGATTTAAAAGCGGTATTTGGTCCATCTTTCTTTAATCTAAAGGCTATTCTGTTCACGATATGTGAGGTATAACATCGGGCAGGCGGCGATGCTGAGCGCAATTCTTAAACCTAAGAGTCCAGAAATTACCACAATTACATACTGTAGACCAACCAACCATACCGCGAGGAAGAGACACGGAACACTTACAGTCGCATGACTGCAAGTGGACAGCAACCAGCTCTCTCTTCCATAGTGGAATGATTGCAACAATAAACTGAACTTAATGTGCACGACCCGTGGTGAACGTATATCTTAGAAACAATATTTTAAAGTTAAATAAGTTTTACTGCTCTGACTATGCCGAGATTGAAGAAAGCGAGAGCATTATTGGGGATATATTGCAGTTGCGGTTCACAAACATTTCGCCTTAGATTCGAATTAGTTTTCTATCTTGCTGTGACTGGTTTAGAAAGGGATAGTGTTGAATTTGGGAGTGAAATAGTTTTAAGATATTCTAGTATAGGGGTCCAAAATATCATATTTGAGTTTAAAATCATGATAAATGAGTAAATTTCTGCTAAAGAGACTAGTAGGGCGAGTATTTCTACAAGTTGAAATGAAAGGCGAAATTCAGCACTGGTACAAATGCAAAATAATTTCGCAAAAATGTTCCTCATAATGCTCTCTAACAAAATTGCCTTTAAGAAAATAACTTTGCTCCGCCAAACAAGCTGGCTGCCAGAGCTGTAGATAAGAAATATCTCTAAATGGCAAATTCTCTCGAGCCACTGGTCCCAATTCAAAAACAAGAACACCACTTAACACAACATCAGATTCTCAGCTATTTTTCAAGATTCAAAATAATTATATTGTACCAGTGTCAAGAATAAGTATGAATTTTTCTATCAAAATACATGTATAACATGCCGTTCAAAGTTATGAGCATTTTGACTAAAATACCTCGACCGGCCAAAATGATGCTTGACAAAGCGTCAACACCGTTTTGCATACCAGCGTCTAAATAATGTTAAAATGAATAAATAATAAGTATACAAAATTTGATCGAAATATACCATGTGGTTTAAGATTTATGAGCCTTTATACTAACTGACCATTACCCGCCTGACTGATGCTCGGCAAAACCTTGTCTGTCAAACGAAACTGTTATGCATGCCAGTGTTTGGACAATGTTGACATGTATACGTATGCAAAATCTGATCAAACTATACCATCTGGTTATAAAGTTAGGAGCAATCAACAACGACAGAACCACCTCCAAAGAATGGACAGCAGCGGAAGTTACTGGTGGCTTAGATGCGTTATGGCGCCAAATCTGTGCTCTGGATTCTGCTGGGTTTCTTTTTAAACACAATCGTGTTAAGCTCGAATAGAGGATTTATAACTTATGCAAAACATTATCACAGAGAAACAAACTATCAATGATTTGGTGAAACAAAGAAAATGGCTCACAGAGAGTTAGAGTTCAAGAGTATCTCTCAAGTTGAGCCACGGTGGGCCCAGCTGAAAACAAGGATAAGGAGCCACCATAGAGACGAAAGTATCTGCGACTGAGGTCTGCTCCATCGTGATGTAATTAAAGTGGAAACCATAGTTATACCGTGATTTGGTTTTCTACCAGGCATACTGACTGTCGCAATGTATTGCATTGCTGACCTCCAATGCAGTGGACTACCTTCCACTGTTTCTGGCGTACAAGCAAGGTCCTGGCCAGCCCAGCTTACCTTGATGGTGATTGACTTGTGATAAAGAAAGAAGAACGAACCTAAAGCACATTTACCACATGACACTCTGCCATCTCAAGATACAAATGCACACCAAATTTTGAATCCCTAGCTCAAAAAATATGAAAAATAGGTGAAATGCTCTGGACACAATTGTTCTAAAACTAGGTCAGAGGTCAATGTCATATTGACCCAAAAAGCGGTGCGCGACACTCTGTCATCCCAAATTGCATCAACACACCTAATATGGACTTCCTTCCTCAAAGAATATAGAAGTTATGCACTAGACTTGATGCCAATTCTAGAAACTAGGTCAGAGGTTAAGGTTACAGTGACCAAAAATGGAACGGGACAATCAGTCATTCCAAGATGCATTCACACACCAAATTGCCACCAGAGATGCATTTTCACACCAAATTTGGAATTTCTACCTCAAAGAATATAAGAGAAGTGCTCCAGACAAATTAATTCTTAAAACTAGGTCAGAGGTCAGGGTCAAGGTCACATTGACTCGAAAATGGTACGTGACACTCCGCCATCCCAGGATGCATTTTCACACTAAATTTGGAATTCCTACCTCAAAGAATATAGGAGATATGCACCAGACTCAAAGCAGTTTTCAGAAACTAGGTCAGGGGTCAAGGTCAATGTCACAGGGACCCAAGGATGGTGCGCTTTGCCATCTCAAGACGCATCCAAATACCAAATTTGTGATTCCTTCCTTAAATGATATAGGAGATATGCTCCGGACACGATTATTCTGGAAACTAGATCAAGGTCAAGGTCACAGTTACCTGAAAATATTACGAGACACTTTGCTATCTCAATATGCATCCACACACCAAATTTGAAATTCCTACCTCAAAGAATATAGGAGATATGCACTGGACAGGAAGCAGGACGGACGGACTGATGGACGGACGGCGGGATGGGTAGTGTGATTACTATACGCCTCCCAAAGTTCCTTTGGGGCATAGAAAACAGTTTTGTTAAAAAAAATTGAGCCCTTGATTGCCGCAAACCCAGTGTGTATAAACAGTACGTCATTGAATAAAGCCCGAGTCGGTTTTGTAATTTTGGTATCAAAATGAATGTTGAGATGTTCCCTAAATTTTAATCCGCAGTCAGTTATCCGCTATCAGCAGTTCGCTTTGTGGGTAAAATGTCTATTCCCAGGCGGTGCTGCTTTTGTAGATCTTCATTTTTTAATTCTGTTTCTCGTCAGTCATGCTGTTATGTAACTGTTTCAGCCTTGTGGTTATCTGCTGGGAAAGGGTTGACCTCTTGGCTCTCGTGTATGTGATGTTTTCTTGTGTTCTTGTTATTTTCCCATATGGTGTCCTGGGTCAGGTGTGGTATTTGATTGCATCGATTCCTGATCTTTGCCTGCTTCCTTAATTTTTTCTAGTTTTGCAATCAACTTGAGGAGGAGGATAAAGCTGGTTGCTTTGCTTTAATTGTTTTTCTGATGCATTGTGAATGTTAGTGTTCGGCTGTGGTTCTTCCTCAGGATACCACGGGTTTGTCTGCAGTGTGTTAATGTGGTATTTCCTAGTCACACTCACTTATTTTAAGACATGATCGATAAGTCAAAGGTTCACCCTCGTTATGGCTAAGAAACACACACTGTTATGGCTAAGACACACACGCTTTGAAAAAGTGCGGGCCATATTGGATTTGGGTTGTCTGTCATTCTGCCATTCCTTCCGCCTGTCCGTCATACTTTTGTTTCTGCTCAATATCTTGAGAAATACTTTAAAGAATCTAACTGTTAATTATAGTACCACTTTGAAAAAGTGGGGGCTATATTGGATTTGGGTTAACTGTCATTCCGTCATTCTGTCATTCTGTCCCTCGGTCTGTCATAATTTTGTTTCAACTCAATATCTTTAGAAATACTTTATAGAATCTAACCAAATTTTGTATGTGTATTAATATTGACATGATCTACCTTGTGATTGTTGCACATCATTTATCGCAAATTTGTACCAGAGTATTGGCCCTTGATTTACGCAGAAATTTCGTTTCTGCTCAATATCTTGAGATCTGCTTGACATATTTTCACCAAATTTAATATATGCATTCATATTGACGAGATCTAGCTTGGGATTGTTACACGTCATTTTTCGGAAATTTGTACCAGAGTAAGTGCCCTTTATATAAGCGAAAATTTCGGTTCCACTCAATTTATTGAGAACAAATGGGTAGAATTTCACCAAATGTTATATATGCATTCATTTTGGCAAGATCTAGCTTGGGATTGTTACACGTCATTTTTCGCATATTTGGAACTGAGTATTGGCCCTTGATTTACGCCAAAATTTCGTTTCTGTTCAATATCTTGAGAACAAATGGACAGAATTTCACCAAATTTTATATAATGCATTCATATTGACAAGATCTACGTTTGGATTATTTCACATTATTTTTTTGCACATTTGTACTGTGTCAAAGTCATGGCCCTTGATTTACCCCAAAATTTCATTTCGGCTCAATATCTTGAGAACAAATGAACAGATTTTGACCAAACTTTATAGAGCTATTTATACTGACAATATCTACGTTTGGATTGTTAGCTGTTATTTTTTGCACATTTGTACCAGTGTTATGGCCCTTGATATACGCGTTTCCGTTCAATATCTTGAGAACAAATGGACATAATTTCACCAAATTTTATATATGCATTCATATTGACAAGATTACGTTGGGATTGTTACACATAATTTTTTGCACATTTTGTATCAGAGCTATGGCCCTTGATTTACTCCAAAAATTCGTTTCCGCTAAATATCTTGAGAACAAATGAACATATTTTGACAAAACTTTATATAACTATTTATACTTACAAGATCTACGTTGGGATTGTTAGCTGTCATTTTGCGCAAATTTGTAAGAGAGTTATGGCCCTTGATTGATGTCAGAATTACGTTACCACTCAATATCCTGAGACACTATGGCCTTTTACCGCATGCAAGGCACTTCAGCGTGGCTTTAGTCAGATTCTCGGACAATTCTAGTTCACATAAATATAAATTAAATATCATAACAGAGACTGTTCCAGATTATTGTAAATGTGTAGCAAAATGCAAAACACCAAACAAAACAAATAAATATCAATACAGAATATCTTACAATACATAAATGACTCCAGACCACTGAGACAGGACAAAATGGCACAGCGGTAACAAAATGGAACAGCGGTAACAATAATCGCATAAGTACTAGCTTAAGCTTAAAATAAAAATGGATAAAGGAATTACGAGGGCTGTTCAAATATGAATGCAAATAGCTTCATAACTTTCTTCACATATATGCTACGATAAAATGATAAATGTTTCTATAAAGGACTATATGTCACCTTTAAACTGGCACCAGACTTAAAAGAAAATACAGTACACTTGTCGAGTTATAGCCCTTTGAATGAGGGTCACGTTTGTATACTAACTAACTCAATGCTTCGAAAATATACCAGTGATATAGACGAGCGTATAATTCTTCGATTAACAGGTGAAATTTCTTGAAATTTTTAAGGAAGTATCCCCATATTCTTATATAATGATTCTGTGAAAGTTGCAAAAATCTGACATGCTTGTGTTAAATTACAACGAATCGTTTCCAACAAAGTCTCCTTATCTTTGCAAATAAATGGTAAACAAAACACCACCTTTCAGTTTTCAGTTAAACTTATCTCTAACAAAATGCACGAAGCAACATTTAAACTAGTTTTAACTCAAAGACAATATCTTGATCGCTCATATTGAGTTGTTGCTACAAATTATTGATGGATAGTGGGTAATTTTTTAACGCTGAAAAGCATTTTTATTAAGTCAAAAATGCCTCATATGAAGAGGTTATAGAATTTATACTTAATTTTTCTGTCATAACATTGTGACTTTATTCTGAATTTGAACGTAAACTTTAAGTTTGACCACTATAGGCATTATTTATAATAAAGTTACTCACCTGGTCTTGAGGATTAGACAGATTGAACATATATTAATTAATGTAAACAAGTCATTAAGAAGCAGAACAATGCTTGAAAAATGATATTGAATGTGATTACTCTGTAAATAGAGGATGACACATTTTTTTTTTAAAATCCCTTATGACATATTTAGCATGTTTTCAGCAAAATGCAAAGAAAACGACACAGCGATTTTCATTATAACATCACGAATAGATAACTCAAAATGACGTTTATCATAAAATTAATGACGTCACAAACTTGCCTGTTTAGTCGAGATTGAAACATGATTATATAAACGTTTTCCTGCAAGCAACTTTTGGATTGTTACTTAAACTTGCATCTAAAATTTGGTGCCATTTTGTCTAAAACTTACAAAGATATGACGCTATATCTGCACATGTACCAAAACGTGCATTACAACTTGCTTCAGAAAAACTTCAGTATACAGTAGTGTCCTTTATATAAGGGTCTGTAACCCGAGTAATATAGTGAGTGTTTCTTTATGTTTAGTGCCTTTTAAAGGCGACAAATAGTTCTTTCCAGAAAGGTCTGACGTTTTGTCCTAGCATACATGTGTAGAAAGTTATGAAGCTACTTGCATTCATATTTGAACAACCCTCGTAAATTAAGAATTGAAAGTTTTTTCCTGCGTTTCACTGAGGTATGAAATGTCGGGAAAATTACACCGAAGGTTTTCATGCAAATTTGATGTTATTTAAACGACATTTCATACCTCAGTGAAGCGCGGAAAACCCCCTTTCAATTCTTATGATTACAACTTCTTTCTTTTTTCTTTCTTATTCAGTATTTATAATAATTATGTTTTCCTAAAAAATATGCTTCGAGCTAATAACGTTTCGCGCATTTAGACTACGACGTGCGTACGTAGACGTTTGACGTTCAAAACAAAAACAAAACAAAATGGCGCCCATTCTCCAATTGGAAATAAACAACTACATTTCAGCGGCTAGAATCCCGTTTTTTAATTAGTGACAACCGAAAATACTTTACATGGGTGTTCATTAGAATGTTTACGATAGTTACGTCATCGGATATGACTTCATTCGTTTACATTGGTGACGAAAAAGCATCATCTGTCAAAATAGCTTGGAAAGGAAAAGAAATGACCCAAGCAAAAACAATTGAAGAAATTGAAGAAATTGTGCTGTCTTTATTGAATGATTGAAGAAAGCAAAAACAAATTGCAAAAAATGTTGGATAAGTCAGGTACAGTCAGTAAGTCCAAGAAACAATTTTATTGTGGGGCTTGACTGAAAACATACAACGAAGTTGCAGGAAAACAAGCACAGGTGCAAGAGGTGATCGCATTATTTTGCGGACTGGGAAACTGAATAGATCGCAGCAGACAGTTGATCGGCATGACTACTGTTAATTTAGGCGTCGTATGTAAGTTAATCTTTGCTTTTCCACCTTAAATATAGGCTATGTGTAAGCGTAAGGTAAAGTGTCAGGAATTGCAGGCTGTTCATTTCTCTTCATAGAAGCATTGCAAGTATTATAGTAATCTTACCTATCCTATAGGTATAAGGCCGCTAGGCTATGGTAATTCTGCGCTTCTTTGTAGTTTTATCGTCTTGACGTCTATCTCCTTGCACGGTCTAGCTAGTCTCGCCTTCTACCACGAGATATTGTCCTTTTATAGCTCCATCCCATTCGGAATACCTCGAATACCAAGCCGGACATAACGGGTGCAAGCCGACTGGAATAGAATAGAACGGAGCCTCCACTACACTCCTTCCCTCTTTATTTGAAGGCTCTGGGACACATCTTCGTGCTAGCATTCTTCATTATCCGCCACAATGCTGGGGAAGATCTCCATTCTGCATTATCGGCCTCAATGCTGGGGAAGATATTCCCTCGATTTACGGCCACATCCACAATGCTATGGTCATGTTAAGCCGATCAGTTAATCCTCCTGCACTATTCCTGGGCAAGCTACCAGCAGATAACCAGTACTTCAGTGCAAAGCTGTCTACAGTAACTGGCAACTGTCACCTCTACACTGACCTCTGATAGAGTCGACTCACATTGCGCAAGGCATACTCTAAGACTTGCTTCCAGGTCTGACCTCTGATCTTGGCAACTATATCTGCAACCATCCCAATTAAGGCAGGTGATGAGTGTGCTCTTCCACCAATCTTGAAGTAGGGAGCATCTGTCTCCAACAGCAGTTTCTCTTCCTGAAGCTGTCTCAGGGCCTCCTTACTGTCATGGATGAAATGTTGTACAATTCCTTTGAAACCTCTGGCGTCGACAAACAACACTGGAAAGCTGGGAAAGCTGCCTCTGTATTTGAATCCAGATACTTTTGATGCAGTCCGATCGCTATCTTGTATCCTGCTTGGGTGAGATGTTGTACCTCCTTGCTTGACGGATATGTCTCAGGATCACAAAATATGACGACTCCTCCGTTTAACTTGAATTGGAATTGTCTATCATGGCGGACGCGCTTACAAAGGTCTTCAACAGAGGCTCTTGGTTTTCCTAGAGCGGCCCTTGACCTGTCCAGATGAAAATGGCTAAATTCCCTCCAGTTGGTCCTCTTCTTCCTCCTTCCATGTAGAGCTGGGCGGGTGCCTGGTGATAAGATCTTTTCTGTCACGCTCAGACAATTAGGCAACTATGACCAACAAAATCCTCCAGTGCAGAAGAGATGCCGGTGAATTCGCTGGGACCAAAGTGAACTCCTATGGAACGGAACAAACCTGAAGATGGCACATGGCTTCCATGGCTTTCGTCTGCCGCATCGAGACCTGACACTTTCTACGACGAACTTGCTTCAAGTCATTTACGTAATCCACCAGTCCGTTTAAATTGGAGACGGAACCTAGTAGACGGCTCTCGCAAATCTTCAGGACGCTGATCCTCCTTCACACGAGCCCTTCTGTAGGCTCAAGTTGGTCATCAAAGATCCGCGGAAGATGCGTAGCTGGATGCATCCTCGAAACTTCGCTGCTGCACTCGACTACAGGCCAAATCTCAACTTGTCGGTTCACTTGGGCTGGTCTTGCATCTTTGGCGATGACGTAGCTTTGACTATCAGTGACATCGGATTTCTGGAGCCTGGCTGATCTTGCTATTATGATGTGTACTCTACCCTCCGGGACACATGTCGCTTTGGGCTCACCCGACGTCTATGGCGGTATGGTGACCTTGGTCGACGTCTTTGACTTTCCCTTCTCCCTTGTGGTGACCTGCTTGGAGACCTCCTTCTCTGTTTATGATCTCTTCTGGACCTACGGGGAGACAAAGGCCTCTTTCTGGGCGAAGTCCTACGGGGTGGCCTGGCTTGGTCGCGCTTGGGCGATGGCTTTCTTTCTGACGCTGTCTTTACCTTTGAAGTCTTCTTCCCCGACTCATCTCTTGGGATCCTCACTGGAGATCTTGTCGACTTCTTTTGAGCAACAGTTTCCTCGGCAACAATGCTGCTGACGAGGCAACTGGTCTCTGCTGATATCTGAGGACTCTGGGCAACAATGCTGCTGACGAGAGCCTCCTTCTGTGGTGATGGGCAGCCGCTGACATCTGACATCAAGAAGTCCACATCAAACTCCTCAATAGTTGGTGAGTCTTGGCCCTCCGTGGAAATAGCAAACAACTTCTCCTCTTCCTCGGCTGTGATGGAGTAGTCCATTGGCTCGTTCCCAAGAGCATCTTCTACACGCCTCTGTATGGTTGGATCCTGTCCAAGGCAGATGTCCCTGGATGGACCGGTTGCAGGCATCTTAGATGGCTTCTTGTTTGTCTGCGGAAGAGCATACAAATGTTGATTGATCCAGTCACGACCGTGGAACTGGAGAGTATCCGCATCTCTGGCAACCATCTTCAACCATTGGATGTTGTTCTGCTGACGTGCCAGATCAGCCTGTCCTTCGATTGGCTTCCAACCTCATCCCCTGAGTCGCTGTCAAACATAACATCAGCTTGTTGATGATGGACCTGCTGCTGTAGAGCTCTTTTTTTGTCCGTCATCTTTCTCAGGGTCCTGATGAACTTTGGTAGGAGTTGATGGTATTTTCTTGCTTTGCTGCCATGCTGCAGTATCTGAAGGTATAAAGAAGAGACTGATTATTTCAATTGTCAGATAATTACAATTGTCAACAGGGAAAAAATAGTAATTTACAAATTTCTTTTACATTCCCCACACTGCCAGTCTGGTACTCATCAATAGACAGCGCCTCTGTTGGAGTGATATCCACACATGCTCCATGGAACCATTCATTACATCCATCGCACTGTATCATGATTCTACCCTGCCATGGTTCTCTGCATAGGCAATAGACCATAGAATCATCGACATCACTGATCTGAGTGCTATTGGGGTTGTCCTGCCATTTTCTAATCCATTCCGGTAGTTTTCTGTCCTTGCATGGTTTCAATCTGCCGTGATTTGCCAGGAACATGCTCTTTCTCAGCTGGACCCGGAACAGTGCTGCTGATAGTCTTTCTATAACAATGACTGGACCCTTCCACTGTGAACTTAATTTTCTACAATTTCCCTTCAACAAGGCCGTGTCTAAGAGATAGACGATGTCTTTTGCCTGGTAATATCTCTTGACGACTCCTCTCAAATCATAGTCTCTCTTCATACGTATCAATGTTGTGTTCAGTTGGGTTCTTGCAGCATTATGTGCTGTCTGGATGTTGCGTGTTAACTTTGCCACAAACTGGTCAATATCTTCGTGTTCTTCAGCAGGTAATGAGAACATCAAATACACTGGTGTGTTCACCTCACGTCCCAACATCATTTTGTTCGCCGTATAACCTGTTCTACGATTCACTGAACTTCGAAGTGCTCCCCCAATCTGTTGCAGGTGAAGATCCCACTGATCTTGCGAGTCCCTGATGAAACATCTGACCGCATCCATCAAAGTTCTGTTATACCGCTCTACTTGACCATTTGAGGACGCTCTATATGGAGTTGTCCTTGCTTTGTGGATCTCTAGTGCTTCGCAGAGGGCTGTAAATAGTTTTAATTCGAAGTTCCGCCCCTGGTCAGAGAATATCTGGAATGGATACCCCAACCTGGAGAAGAAACCGTCAACCGCTGCTTTTGCTGTCACCTCTGCTGTCTGTGAAGGTAAAAGTACACACTCCACCCACTTGGTGAGCTGATCCACCATCATCAAGATGTGCTCATTTCCTCTTGGAGTTTTGGGAAGAGGTCCTAAGAAGTCTATATGTACCCTTTCCATTGGTGCTCCTGCTTGATACTCATGAATGGGTAGTCACCCCTTGATACTGCTGTTCTTGTTCTTCTCGCACACGTCACAAGAGACCACGTACTCAGTAATATGTTTTCCCATGCCATACCAGAAGAATTTTTCTTTGATCCTGGCTTTTGTCCTTTCTATACCTTGATGTCCTGAAGAGGGAAGATCATGGTTAAGGCGGATAGCTTCTTGCTTCAAGTCTTCCGGTACTACCAAGTCTTTATCCCCTTTGTCAGCTCTCTGATGATATAGAAGTCCACCAATGATGAGAAACTCTTCTTTGGCTAACCAGTAGTACTTCCCAGCAGGGCTTGCAATAAAAAGGTCTGCTTCAGAAGGAACCTGTTTGAAATCTAACCAATCCAAAAGAAATGTGAGTGTATCATCCCTCCTTTGTTGTTTCTGTAATTCTGCAACATCTAAACCCCAACAACACTGAATAGGTTTCTTTTGTTCATTTACACCACAGACTAATACACGGTTATTTCTACCCATCGAATTGACACTAACTGTACCCTCTTTGGATAGAATTTCTATAAATGACTCTTCGCTAGACAATGATCTGGTTATTCCCTAGTCAGCTTTTGTTGTCTTCTGTGTAGACTGATTCTCCACAGTATAAGATAAACCATCATAACAGGCTGGCTTGCAATTCTTGATTACCTGGTCATTCGCCCCGACACCTACGGTCTCCGCTGATATCCTGTGACACGACTGCTGCTTCTTGGAGTTCTGTTTCACACTCAAAGATGTATCACCACCAACCAATGGATGCGCCAATCCCCCATGACCGTCAACCTTAACCTCTGGCTCCCCAGAGACTCCCAATTGTCTCACGGCTTTAGAAGTACCTTGTGACGTCAATGGAACTGCGTCGTCAACTTCTCTTGCAAAGTGTCCCCATTGGCTATCAGCCTTTACGCAGTAACTGCAACCTCCACAGGGTAGGTCACTTGGCTTTACTCCTGGAATGGAATAATCACACTGTATCTCTTGGCATGGAATCCTGGATAGTGCATTGGCATTTGTATGTTAACTCCCGATCAATGTTCCAAAATCATGTCAGATTGGGATAACTCTTCCATCCATCTCGCCAATTGTCCCTGCGGCTTTTTAAATCACAATAAACAAGTTAAACTTGAATGGTCAGTCCGTATAATAAATTGTTTACCTAATAAATGGTGTCTGAAATGTCTACAAAACCTCACCATTGCCAATAATTCTTTTCTTGTAGTACAGTAGTGTAGATGTTCTTTTGTGAGAGCATAACTACTGTATGCGATAGCTTTCTCTTCACCTCCCTGAACTTGCAGTAGTTCAGCTCCATTTGCTTCGTTGGATGCATCACAGTCTAGGATAAAGGAATCCTGTGTGTTTGGAAGGGCAAGTACTGGTGGACTAGTCAGCGCCTTTTTCAAGTTTTTTAAAGCTTGTTGTTGTTTGTCTGTCCACTGGAATTTCTTCTTCCACTCCACTCTGTATAATGGATCTGCCAACTGTGAAAAGTTCTTGATAAAACTTCTGCGATAGTTTGCCAGTCCCATAAACCGTTCCACATCCTTCGAACATGCAGGTACAGGCCATAATGCTACGGACTGTATATCTGCGGCTGTCACTGACAGTTTGTCGTTGCTGATCAGCCTGCCTAGGAATTTGACTTCTTTCGGAAGAAAATGCATTTTATGGGTTTCAATTTTAGACCAAATTTCCGGAAACGCTTCAATGCTGCATCTAGATTTTCTTTATGATCATCAAAGCTTTTCCCCATGATTATAACATCATCTAAGAAAACAAGCAAAGTCTTCCAATTCAGACCCCAAAGTACCAGGTCCATGACCTGAGCATAACTCGCTGGCGCATTGCACAATCCAAACCCCATTTTTACGTGCTCAAATAGGCCGTATCTTGTGTGAAATGCAGTTTTATGTCGATCTTTAGGTTTGATGTTAATCTGCCAGTAAGCAGAATTAGCATCTAACCTAGAAAACCACACATTTCTAGCCAAAGTATCGAGACAGTCATCAACCAGGGGCAGGGGAAACACATCTTTTACTGTTACCTTACTTAGACCCCTATAGTCAATACACCAACGTACACTACCATCACGTTTCCTGATGAGGATTGGTGATGATGCCCAATTTGAAGCAGATTCTTTAATTATACCAGCATCCAGCATTTTCTTTAGATGAGCTTCTTCTTCATCCACAAAGCAGGCTGGGGTCCAGCGCATGCATTGCTTGATTGGTCTTGCATCTCCTGTGTCGAAACCATGCTCTGCATCTGTAAGGGTACCTAAGTCGAATTCACATTTGGCGAAGACGTCTTCATGCTCGTTCAACAATGCTGCTAAACGAGATTGTTCACTTGCAGACAGATGCTCGGTAGATGAGTTGTAAGTCTCAGACAAATGCTCTGGTACTGGATCACCTTGGTCTTTTTTCTCTGAAACTTGACAAACATTACTGGTTGTGCATTATTCTTCTTCTGGCAAGAATTCCGCAACTGTAGAAGTGGTGGCAACTTCTTTACCTTTTCGAAGTAGCTTTTACCTTTCTGTGCAATTGACAATGCAAACAACTGGGCCTGTGCCAGCTGAGCGCACTAATCTTGGTCCGAAAATCTTTTCTGATTGAATTGGTTCCACTACATAGTCTGACATCTATTGATCCATAGCACACTTCACCTGAGCAGCAGAATTTGGAGGGATCACTATTCGCTTGGCTATAGTTACTCTTGCTACCTTTGGATTAGCATTCTCTTCTCCTGTGTTCATCATGATCTCATGGCCTTTAAACACAAACTTTTGTTTACCCATGTCAATTATTGCATCACCTTCTCTCATTATATCTACACCAAACAGCATATCCTGTTCTATTGGAGCTACATAGACTTCCCCCCTATAATAGTTGTTTCCTATTTTTAATTTGACCGGTCCAGCCACAAAACCTTTCATGGATAACTGTCGACCTGCTGTGCCAAGGCGTACATCATAAAGTTTTTTGGGTGGTATACGAAGTGACTGGTAAACTTTATCAGAGATGATAGTAACTTCTGCCGCAGAATCTATAACTGCTTCCACCAAAGGGTTATCTATCTGAACTGGAATCGTGAACATTGATATGGACTTTAACATGCATACCTTCACATAACTGGTTTTGGACTTCAACTTCTGCTTGTTATCTTCTTGTGTTGATGGACCACAATGCTGTGGGCCAACAGTAGAGTTGTCTATGTTGCCATCATGCGATGGAAACATAGTGGCTTGATCTTTCTGCTTCACTTCTGATGTCTGACTTCTGGAACTGTTGCCTGTTAGTTCTTCTGTGGGCCTTCTTTGCTTTGGGTTCGAGCCTTGGCCCCCGGGCTCGTCCGGGGTTTGTTTAAATCCATCTGTTGCTGTTTTGGGCAATCCCTTCTAAAATGACCCTTTTCATTACACAAGTAACAGATACTGTCTTGTGGGAGTTGTCTTTTCCTAGGTTTCCGTCTGAAACTAGTTTGCTGTCGCAATAACTGTGCCATATTTTCTTGAAGTTTCTCAATTTTATCTTCCAAAGAATTCTGGCTAGCCTTGGGTTTCCGATCAGCCATGGCACAGACTTGAGGTATATCTGTGTCATATTCTTCAGCCGTGACTCTTGAAGAAACATTACGGTCTATCTAATGGCCATATATAGCATCTTTGTGTGCTGGTACAATCTGATCTCATTCAATGCCTCCTCAATACTCAACGACTTTTTCATGCAAACTTGGTGGCCCGCCTCAGCTTCTTTTAATCCCTGGCAGAATCTAGCTACGGCCTCTTGATTACAACAGCCACCAGTTTTTTTTTGCCACACCAGAATTTGGCAAAATCACATCATCTTTCTAGTGGTGCAAAAGACTAAAAACCACTAAAATACATAAATACAGACATAAGGGAGCAAAACATATATGATTATGACTAAAAAAATATATGCCATCATAATGAAAAAAATGGTCAAAGTTAAAAACCCCGCGGGGTTTTTCGAAAACCCCGCGGGGTTTTTTAAACCCCACGCGGGGTTTTTCCCCCACATTTTCAAATGGGGGAAAAACCCCGCAGGGTTTTTTCAAAAAAATAAATATTAAAATTTGTTCAAGAAACAAGTTTGTTTGATTGTAATTATTGCAGAAAATGATTGATATGGCTTAATTCAAAACTTTGATTTCCCCCGCGGGGTTTTTCTCCCATTTCAGATTGTGGGGGAAAAACCCCGCAGGGTTTTTTGAAAAATTCAAATTGACTTTTTTGAATTATTATTCATCACAATGCATAATAAAAGGTATATCAAAAACTTTCAGCATTATATTGTGCCTCTAGAGGAAAAAGAAAATTCCCCCGCAGGGTTTTTCCCCCGCGGGGTTTTTCCCCCACAAAATAAAATGGGAGAAAAACCCTGCGGGGTTTTTTATCCAAAAATAATATTTTTAGTTTTTAGCTCAAAGAAGCATTTTACACTCTGTGTTCAAAGTTGTGAGAGTTTTATATCAAAACAGAGAGATTTCAATTTCTCCCTTGGTGGGAAATCCTAAAATATACGTTACCAAAATGGCAATGTATCATTGTTAGACTGATGGCTGAGAATGTTTTGCTCCCCGCTAAAGAATTTTGCAGACACATCGTATCTTAAAAGAGCATTTCAAGCTGCGTAGAATAAGAGATGTTTGCATGTGTACGATTTGGTGTTTGCCTCTGACAGTCTGTTACATATGTTACCATATAAAATTCAGAAAATGAAAAGTTAAAAGGCTGTGCTACAGAAAGAAGGCATTAAACTAACTATTTAAATCACGCATATAGTCTGCCTGCTGGATACCTAAGCTGCAGATAAAAGTTTTAAAGCAAAATTACGGCATCCTAATGTGTTATGTGCGTTACTTACATAAAACTACCCTTTAAAAACGGTAACTGTGACCAATAGCATATAATTTTACAGCTGATTTGTGAATTTTTAAAATGCTTTTAATCTAGTTGTACTAACACACTTATTTGGCTTATAGAAAAAAAACAAAGTGTGTTTATCTATCTTAAATGCATTGCCTTATATAAGCAATTAAACAACACTACCCCAAGCTTTAAGGAGCCCAATTTGGTAGGTATTATTTACGTAAAAATTATATAAAATCTTCCATATTTTGATAGTCTTGCTCATATAATAAAGAATCATAGATTTTGCATGTTAAACAACAAGATAGGAGTACTTGTTACAGGTTGTGTTACAGGTTGTAACTTATGTTACCTAACATAATAAATTAGCAAGGCCATTGACTTGGTGTAAGAGATGATATTTCAAAGAGAAATGAATATTTTTCGCATGGTTTCTTATAAATCTCTGGGCTTTGGTGCTTTAATCTTAGGAAGCAATTCATTGCTCTATTATCAAGACCTTTTTTACAGATGTTATATATAAACTTTTTCAATATTTCCATATATGTATAATACTACGATATAGATAGAGGGGCGTGGAATATAATAGTTTCTATTTTAACATGACAATTTAGTATTTGTTAAATTGGTTAAATGTTTTAAAATATCTTAACTAATCCTTATCCAAGTCGTATACAATATCTATCATTATATCTGCTTGTGTGGCAAAATAATTGCTCGTCTCATCTCATCACAACCAGTAGAGTAATCAGACAGAATTATAACTGTAGTCTAAGTAAGGGCCCTTTGGAATTCTGTAGACATACATATATTCTATATTAAATATAATGTACACAGTGGTCAAGAATAAATCAAAGGATGAGAAGATCCAATTAAAATCAAGTTTAGCTCATTTATTGCCCATAATTAGACATTTAAAAAACATCAAACAAAACCATCATTGCAGACGACCTTAATAAAATAATAATAATAATAATAATAATAATAATAATAATAATAATAATAATAATAATAATAAAAATAATGATAATAATAATATTCTTTATTTCCTCCACATGTGAAGAGCATACAAATAAAGCACAATTACAAAAGCAAGATAGAAACATTGAACATATATACATCATATGCATTATTGGTTTAGTTTTAATATTTTAAAACCAGTTTGTTTATATATCGATATTCAGATTTGAATCGTTTCATTCAAAATCAGGTCACCAACATCCATGCTGTATATGACAATAGACCACGTCAACACTGATGAAGTATTATTGTAATGGCATTCACCTATTTTTTTCTTATTATTAATCTATATAATAAAAATAAACTTGACCAAACAAAGAAATCATGATCACCATGCGTGACATTTGGACTTCGAATCTTGAAAGGTAATTTAATAGCCGTTTCTTTTATCGGGACCGACAAATCACTTCGAAAAATTGAATTTTTCGGATAATCGAAATTCGAATAATAGGTAGTTTTATTGCAATAGATAATAGAGAAAAAAGTCAGGACTGTCCGTAGTCTTCGAATAACCCAGTAGTTTCGGATAATCGAAAATTTGGCTGGAAGGTTAAAAAAATAAATGTTCTTTACCACTCCCCACTTGTGAGAAAGTCGACCTTTCAACAAATTAGGTTGAATTCAGCCCAGCATGTTTGGATTAGCATAAAAGAAGAATGGGCAGACACTTTTGTCCCCATTATAGGGCGCCTCTGAGTGGGGTACCCAAAAATAAGCTCTTGTATACACAATTTGTTTAAGTTGTGCACAAATTTGGTTGAGTTCTACCCAGCAATTCAGAAAGAGACTGCAATTTAGCCAGAAAATGCACACTCTCTGAGGCCCATGCAAAGGGGATCCAAAAAGCAAAAAACAGTAATGCTCCTGCTCACCCACTTGTGCAAGTAAGTCACCAAACAAATTCGGTTGGATTCAGTATGACCGTTTGCGCAGTCGGTAACGTGTCTGGCAACAGATGTGAGTCTGAATCCAGGGGTCGCGAGATTGAATCCCAACCCGGTCCCATACTTTCGTGGAGATTGATCATGAAATAATTTCTACGGTCATTCTCCTCCCTTCCGCTGAATCATTCAAGAAGGGTTGTTGTCAGTTACAAGTGAAAGTATGTGCACGAAGTACTGGTTAACTGATTGTTAAAGCTTGCCCAGGAAAAAGTGTGGTTAGGTGAACTTACTGTCCCGCCATGACCATAGCTGTTGACTTGGGACGTAAAGCAACAAAACAAACAAACCGTTTGCAAGGTGAAAGTATTGCAGGCACATGGGCAGACCGAAGGACACTTTTGACCTACATCCCAACTTATTGGGGTATTGGAATTTTGCTGTTGCATACACCAGTTGCATACACCAGTTGCTCAACAAATTTGGTTGGATAATCTGTCCAGTTGTTTAGAAGATAGCATAACAAACAAAAACCTGATATACAGACGAAGGCAATCGCAATATCTCCAACACCTTTTAAAAAGAGAATGGATAAAACAATCAAATAAAAATAAGCCCCAATGATCAGCCTGATTATCCTGTAAATTCAGTAATTAACCTGCTTACATGTACCACACTAACTAAGTGTTGTACTGCCATAAATGCTGCTGTAAATAATAATGATAATGGTAAAATTGTATAACCATAATGAACACAATACAGTATTAAGCGTCTTTCATCAGCATTTAAAGAAAGAAACAACTAAAACTGGCTTTGTTTCTGAGAAACTAAATTATATGATGAAAAGTCTCATGCAAGTATAATTTATAAGCATAGAAATATGTTCTATTTACTCACATTGTCTGTTGTAGGATTTATTTTGTGCAGTTTATGCAGTATATATCCAAAATAAGCCTATTCATGGTTCCACAGTACACACTCAGGTAGATGACTCATAAAGAGGTCAACTGTTGCCAAGAATGTAAACAAACCACTGCTTCTGCAGCTTTATCAATGAAACGATAACAACCGTTATAAATTAATCCTTATCTCTGGTGATTAGCATAGTTTCCCAATGCATAAAAATCTGTATTATCTTGTCCATATGTCAGTGTTTCATTTCTAAGGTACATTCTACCGTAAATATCATTATTAGTTGTTCAAAATGTCTGGGAAAGACATAGATGATATGACTTTTGAAAAAAAATAATCTCAATCTGTTGAGAGGGGCCTTTGAATAAACCCTCCTACTGCTGAATATATTTCTTAAGGGCCAAATCTTGTCACATGATAACTTATATTTGGGGCATTTTTGGTGAGAAACTCGGCCCGCTGTTGAATCTTTTCAGCACCATTTTAAGCTTCATGGAGGACAGATTCTTTTTTCCATTTTGGGAGAAGCAATGATATCTTTAAATACACTTGCAGAGGCATCGTGTATGGAGTTCGACATTCCCTTCAACAAAATACTTCTGAACAGTAATTTTAGCCTTGGCATGAAATTTCGTACAATGTGGCATTTTGATATGTGTAGACTCAGACGAGCCTCTGCAGCCTTCTTTAAAGCTTAGAAACTCCAAATGGTGTTCAGTCAGTAGCTTAACAATCATAAAATACTCAAGCGACTAGCAAAGGCTCTGATCAGACTGCGCATATGCGCAGGCTGATCGGATGCTTTGCTGGTCGCACATACTACATTGTTGGAAATCTTATGCACTGGCTCATTTTATGTGCATTATGCCTCAGAATAACATCACGATAACACACCTATGCAATATTTTGGTCACGTAGAATTCTGCTTTAAACCATGAAGGGCAAGCATTATTTGTCGGAAATCAGCAAGCAACACAGACCCAGATCAGATGTCCCACACAAAAGTGACATCTGATCGTGGTCTCGACTGTCTGCTTACAGAATATTCTTTTAAAGTTAGAATAAAAATAGAAAATACCATCCATTAACCCTTTAACTGAAAATGGACTGGTCCAAATGATAGGAGTGGGAAATTCAATTTACTTTCAATGGGCTAATATAGTAAAACTGTTTATTTGTGGGGTAAAGATGATTACTTTTTCCCACCCTCACGAACCTGACTTTTTTTGCATGTGAACAACAACGACACAAAACTGCCTGAACAGGGCCCAATTAGCACAGAATGATCTGCGTCTTAGTTGCTTGCTTTCTGAAAAGTATATAAGTTAAACTAACTCCATTTCTGGCTAATTTCTGTAACTGAGCAGCTTGGTTTGAGCTTCATACTGGGTCAAAAACCCTTAGCACTTAAAGCGCCAATCCCAACAAAAGTCGTCTGCTTTTCTCGTCTGCTGAAATGTTTAAGAAGAGTATGGACTTAGATCAGACTGCTCCTATAGGAGCCTGTTCTCGGTCCACAATGTTTGCTTCTACACTTAATTCGTCAGTAATGCTATGCAATTATTTGCAGCAGACGACTTCAGCAGACGACATTTTCAGATGCATTTTTTTCTTGGCGCTTTAAGGGTTAAGACAGGTTTTCTTGCATTGAGGCCCTTACTCTGTTGTTATCGGTGTGATAGCCAGTTCAATTCATGTCCGCACAACAATAGACACACACACACACACACACACACACACACACACACACACACACACAGAGAAAGATATAGACAAACAGAGTTTCTCTTACCTTTCAGTCCTTCTTTCATATCAAAATGAAACATGTATGGTTACTTTTACTAGAACCTTGAAATAATGGATAATCTGCAGATAACACACAGCTGGTACAGCCAATCATTCATACATAAGTATTTGGGGCAATTAGCTTGATAGCACCTGAATTGTTGACATAACAGCCTTTTTCTTAATGATAATCTATGTTTTTCTATAGAGATATATAGGAGAGAAACAGGTTGCTGCAACCAGTGAACTTTGACCTCCAGCAGTATACACAGAAAATCAATAGCATAGCTGAAACTGTGAATACACTTATTAACACAGGATTTATCAAATAGTTAGAGCCTTGCAAACCATGAGGTTTATTTGAATCTTTTTCTGGTTTCCTGCAAGATTAAAGAATTTCAGCTTGAGTCATTGAAATGAGAGAACCAGGTTAACACAGTTATATCATATTTCAAGGTCAGACTGAGTTCAGAATATAATGGTCCTATGCAAATCTAGGTTGAGATTATTTGGTATTAAATGGAACCAAATTATTTACTAGCAGTACCAAAAGATTCCATTTAATCCCAAATTATATGGATGTGTTGAATTGATGAAGTCCCAGAAAATCTTAATAATCCCATTTAAAGTACCTACTGGGACTTTCTGGGATTAAATGGAATATTTATCCCAGAAAGTAACATAAAATCCCACTTATATTTTAAGCAGAATTGTTTGAGACTTTCTGGGATTTTCCAGTTCCAGATAGTGACAGAAAATACCAATTGTTCCAACTTTTGGGATTTAATGGAATTCCATTAAATACCATGTAAAGTGAAGTACCACAAAATCCCAGGAAGTTCTATTCAAGCAGAATTGGAACTGGACTGAGACTTTCTAGAACATTCTAGAACATACCAATTATTTGGGATTATAACATTCTTCTCGGCCCTGATCTGGGTCCTTACTGTTTGCAAAGGTTATCAACAGATGACAAAAGTCTTTGTTAACAGAACAGAACATACCTTTATTGACATAAAACTCAGGCCACTCATAGATAGCGTAAAGGCATAAGATACAAAAACAAAGCATATACATGATATACATAAAATACATGAGTACAAAGAGCATGAAAAGGGTGAAAATTAAAATGCGAGCAAAATCAACCCTGAAAGAGCCTTCTATAACTTACAGTAGGCAACATAATCGACTGTTAACAAAAGAAACAAAATAAGGCTTCACATTATTGATTATAGACAATTCGCATGATTTGACATATCATGTGAACTGTCTATAATCAGGTTATTCCCATGAAATATTAAGCCAAGACATAGTAAGAAGTATATTATCGTACTGATTGACTCTTTTAGGGTTAGGCTGCACATGAAAATTTATTCATTATAATTTCTACAAAACTTGATAACTTTACAAGCTTCCTGGTATTTGCTGAAGAAAATAGTTCTTTGAATTTTATAATGTTAGGACTTTTGTAAAAATATGATCTTAAATATTTCTTTCTGTCAGATATAAAGTGATCACAAACAAAAAGATAGTGAAATTCGTCACCGATATCATATTTGCTACATAATATGCATTTTCTGTCTTCTAAAGGTGTGTTTTTCCCAGCGACAAGTTTCAACCGGAAGCCGATGATTACTTCACCTAAACTTTAACAATGAAGAACAGTGTTTCCTATTTAATTTGATTAGGTAATTTTCAAAATTTAAATCTTGCTTGAAAAAGGTATAATTCTTTCCTTTAGAGAATGAAGTTACTTTGTTATGCCACTCCTGAACATAAAGGTCTGATAGAGCTTTAGAGATTTGATTTTTGATTGATTTTGGGTTTTCAATGACTTCCTTGTTTAAAAGATCGGGACACCCAACAGATATTAGAATATGTTTAATAAAATGGATCCATTTATGTTGATGGATGCCACCATCATATTCTCCTAGTAGAAGTAAGTATAACCATTTTGATAGTTTTGTTTGTTTACCATTCACAATATTCATCCAAAAGCTAATAATACGGGTTTTTATTCTAATGTCTACTGCCTTGCAACCTAGTTAACAAGGATAGTTAAAAGGATATAATTCAAAATAACATAAGTTATCAAGCAGGATACAAAATGACAATCTAGCATAAAGCACATTTCTTTATTCGCTAAATATTTTCGAGTTATGAATTATAACAATACAATAGAACCAGAAAGATCTTTATCTATAAACTTTTTTGTCGTCTGCTGACTTTTTTTTTTTTAAATTACTTTTTTCAATAAATTCTTTCGGGAACGCACTATTAGAGTGTCAATCCTTTTGGATCAAGATCAGGATCGACATTCTTCTCGTTCCAGATCTGGGTCCTTACTGTTTGCAAAGGTTATCAGCAGATGACAAAAGTCTTTGCTAACAAGGATAGTTAAAGTGATATAAGTTATCAAGCAGGATACAAAATGACAATCTTGCATGAAGCACATTTCTTTATTCGCCTAATATTCGAGTAATGAATTATAACTTAAGTTGTTATGTGAATTGCATGATGTTCACTATTAATGCACTCTATGTCTAAACTTAGTAAACATAATGTGCATTAGGGTGTAAGGTTTTAGTTTTTACACACCTGAAGGTGCCGTCTATGTCTGCTCCCAAAATGATACTCCCACAATATATACTCCCAAGCAAAAATCCTTTTAAAATACTAAACTCTTCATTTTAAGTACATGTTTGTAGTTTGCATATATATTTTTAGTGAATATTTTGTTTATTTCTCTTCTATCGATTTATTATTTTACCTATCACAATTCTTGCACCTTACAGTGTGGATCCTGATCAGCTGGCCTCTCAGAAGCTAGCTGATCTGGATCTACACTCATAGGAAATAGTCATAATCAGGCAGTATCCTAAATTTCTTCTGTGTTTTTGTCGAATTTTATGTGCATATAATTCGGAGAAAATTAAAAAAAATAAAAATTAAAGAAATATGATGACCTGTAAATAATGTAAAATGGCCCATACCATGTTGTACCTGGGTATAACTTGTTTTGAAAACAGTATAGATCTGAATCAGCTGGCCTGAAACCAGCTGATCAGGATACATATTGTTTTCTACTTTGGTTATAAAATGCATACTACTAAGTGGAACCCTGCAAGTTGGTTAGATATACACTGCTGAAGTTTCTCTTTGCCTACAATTGTTGTCTGCTGATAACCTTTGCAAACAGTTTTAGAACCAGATCAGCACCGACAAAATGTCAGACCTGATCTGAATCCAAACTGTTTGACTCTCTGATAGTGATAATGAAGGAACTATATAGTAAATTAATTTAGAAAAGACAGCAGATGACAAAATACCTAAATAATTTCCAACAAGCAGAGTAAAATAGAAATGGATGCTTGTTGAGACAAATAGGGTTACTATGTTATAATAAATGCACTTGCATAAATATCAAATTAACCTTTGTCCTGCTGAACCTAGATATATCCCGTTTTTGGAAACAACTGATCATCAAACTTTTGTCATCTGCTGATAACATTCATGAACAGTTTGGAGTCAGATCAGGACCAACAGTATGTTTGGTCCTGATCTGGATCCATACAATTTGACACCTTGATTTTTTTCCTGAAATATCTTGAAAATATTTATTTTGAAAGGAGTCAGCAGACGACAACAAAATCACTAAGTATGTCGCATGTTAAGAATAATATAAAAATTCAATGCAGTCTGATCTGGGACTATTTTTTTTGTTCTTTGAACAAAATAATTTATTCACTAAAAGGTAATTCCAGAAGACTATCTTAAAGGACCTTAATGATTTCACTCTTTCCTTATTAGCTGCTTCTCATCTGTATTTACACTGTTTGCTAAAGCTGGTATGTGATTGACAGTGTAAAACTGAAATTTCGGTGTTTATTGGGATTAAGACACCAGGTAATAGCCTCACCATGTGGTCAGAAGCCTGCTATTTGTTGCCAGGGTAACAAGAACACTTCAATTTAGATGAACAAATCCAAATGTTTTGAGGTCTGCTGACCATTAAAACCAAAAAGATCTTTTTTAACTAGTTGAATACTTTTTATGTCTTTTGCAAAAATCCTATCAGGAACTCAATTAGAATGTCAAACATTTTGGATGCAGACCAGGAATGACTTTCAATTGGTTCTGATCTTGGTCCTAACTGTTTGCAAGGTTATCAGCAGACGACATTGTCTGTCTGATAAAATGTTATACACAGTAACAAGGGTCTTTCTACACATTTCTGTACAGTGACATAGGTCACAGTTCTACAATATAAAATGCAAGTTGTACCTTAAATTCAAATACAATACAATAGAACCAGAAAGATCTTTTTTCTATAAACTTTTTGTCGTCTGCTGACTTTTTTTTAAAATAACTTTTTTCAATAAATTCTTTCAAAAACACACTATAAGAGTGTCAGTCGGTTTGGATCAAGATAAGGATCAACATTCTTCTCGGCCCTGATCTGGGTCCTTACTGTTTGCAAAGGTTATCAGCAGATGACAAAAGTCTTTGTTAACAGAACAGAACATATTTTATTGTCATAAAACTCAGACCACTCATAGATAGCATAAATGCATAAGATACAAAAACAAAGCATATACATGATATACATAAAATACATGAGTACAAAGAGCATGAAAAAGGTGAAAGTTAAAATGCGAGCAAAATCAACCCTGAAAGAGCCTTCTATAACTTACAGTAGGCAACATAATCGACTGTTGTTGCTTCATTAGGAAACAAAATAAGGCTTCACATTATTGATTATAGACAATTCGCATGATTTGACATATCATGTGAGTTGTCTATAATCAGGTTATTCCCATGAAATATTAAGCCAAGACATAGTAAGAAGTATATTATCGTACTGATTGACTCTTTTAGGGTTAGGCTGCACATGAACATTTATTCATTATAATTTCTACAAATCTTGATAACTTTACAAGCTTCCTGGTATTTGCTGAAGAAAATAGTTCTTTGATTATTATAATGTTAGGACTTTTGTAAAAATATGACCTTAAATATTTCTTTCTGTCAGATATAAAGTGATCAACAAAAAAAAGATAGTGAAATTCGTCACCGATATCATGTTTGCTACATAATGTGCATTTTCTGTCTTCTAAAGGTGTGTTTTCCCAGCGACCAGTTTCAGCCGGAAGCCAATGATTACTTTACCTAAACTTTAACAATGAAGAACAGTGTTTCCTATTTAATTTGATTAGGTACTTTTCAAAATTTAAATCTTGCTTGAAAAGAGTATAATTCTTTCCTTTAGAGGATGAAGTTACTTTGTTATGCCACTCCTGAACATAAAGGTCTGATAGAGTTTTAGAGATTTGATTTTTGATTGATTTTGGGTTTTCAATGACTTCCTTGTTTTAAAGAGCGGGACGCCCAACAGATAATAGAATATGTTTAATAAAATGGATCCATTTATGTTGATGGATGCCACCATCATATTCTCCTAGTAGAAGTAAGTATAACCATTTTGATAGTTTTGTTTGTTTACCATTCACAATATTCATCCAAAAGCTAATACTACAGGTTTTTATTCTAATGTCTACTGCCTTGCAACCTAGTTAACAAGGATAGTTAAAATGATATAATTCAAAATAACATAAGTTATCAAGCAGGATACAAAATGACAATCTAGCATGAAGCACATTTCTTTATTCGCTTAATATTTTCGAGTTATGAATTATAACAATACAATAGAACCAGAAAGATTTTTATCTATAAACTTTTTTGTCGTCTGCTGACTTTTTTTTTTTTAAATTACTTTTTTCAATAAATTCTTTCAGGAACGCACTATTAGAGTGTCAATCCTTTTGGATCAAGATCAGGATCGACATTCTTCTCGTTCCAGATCTAGGTCCTTACTGTTTGCAAAGGTTATCAGCAGATGACAAAAGTCTTTGCTAACAAGGATAGTTAAAGTGATATAAGTTATCAAGCAGGATACAAAATGACAATCTTGCATGAAGCACATTTCTTTATTGGCTTAATATTCGAGTAATGAATTATAACTTAAGTTGTTATGTGAATTGCATGATGTTCACTATTAATGCACTCTATGTCTAAACTTAGTAAACATAATGTGCATTAGGGTGTAAGGTTTTAGTTTTTACACACCTGAAGGTGCTGTCTATGTCTGCTCCCAAAATGATACTCCCACAATATATACTCCCAAGCAAAAATCCTTTTAAAATGCTAAACTATTCATTTTACGTACATGTTTGTAGTTTGTATATATATTTTTAGTGAATATTTTGTTCATTTCTCTTCTATCGATTTATTATTTTACCTATCACAATTCTTGCACCTTACAGTGTGGATCCTGATCAGCTGGCCTCTCAGAAGCTAGCTGATCTGGATCTACACTCATAGGAAATAGTCATAATCAGGCAGTATCCTAAATTTCTTCTGTGTTTTTGTCGAATTTTATGTGCATAAAATTCGGAGAAAATTAACAAAAATAAAAATTAAAGAAATATGATGACCTGTAAATAATGTAAAATGGCCCATACCATGCTGTACCTGGGTATAACTTGTTTTGAAAACAGTATAGATCTGAATCAGCTGGCCTGAAACCAGCTGATCAGGATACATATTGTTTTCTACTTTGGTTATAAATGCATACTACTAAGTGGAACCCTGCAAGTTGGTTAGATATACACTGCTGAAGTTTCTCTTTGCCTACAATTGTTGTCTGCTGATAACCTTTGCAAACAGTTTTAGAACCAGATCAGCACCGACAAAATGTCAGACCTGATCTGAATCCAAACTGTTTGACTCTGATAGTGATAATGAAGGAACTATATAGTAAATTAATTTAGAAAAGACAGCAGATGACAAAATACCTAAATAATTTCCAACAAGCAGAGTAAAATAGAAATGGATGCTTGTCGAGACAAATAGGGTTACTATGTTATAATAAATGCACTTGCATAAATATCAAATTAACCTTTGTCCTGCTGAACCTAGATATATCCCGTTTTTGGAAACAACTGATCATCAAACTTTTGTCATCTGCTGATAACATTCATGAACAGTTTGGAGTCAGATCAGGACCAACAGTATGTTTGGTCCTGATCTGGATCCATACAATTTGACACCTTGATTTTTTTCCTGTAATTTCTTGAAAATATTTATTTTGAAAGGAGTCAGCAGACGACAACAGAATCACTATGTATGTCGCATGTAAAGATTTATATAAAAAATTCAATGCAGTCTGATCAGGGACTATTTTTTTTGTTCTTTGAACAAAATAATTTATTCACTAAAAGGTAATTCCAGAAGACTATCTTATTTAACTCTTTCCTTATTAGCTGCTTCTCATCTGTATCTACACTGTTTGCTAAAGCTGGTATGTGATTGACAGTGTAAAACTGAAATTTCGGTGTTTATTGGGATAAGTCACCAGGTAATAGCCTCACCATGTGGTCAGAAGCCTGCTATTTGTTGCCAGGGTAACAAGAACACTTCAATTTAGATGAACAAATCCAGTCATGCCCACATTCATGTTTTGAGGACTGCTGACCATTAAAACCAAAAAGATCTTTTTTAACTAGTTGAATACTTTTTATGTCTTTTGCAAAAATTCTTTCAGGAACTCAATTAGAATGTCAAACATTTTGGATGCAGACCAGGAATGACTTTCAATTAGTTCTGATCTTGGTCCTAACTGTTTGCAAGGTTATCAGCAGACGACATTGTCTGTCTGATAAAATGTTATACACAGTAACAAGGGTCTTTCTACACATTTCTGTACAGTGACATAGGTCACTGTTCTACAATATAAAATGCAAGTTGTACCTTAAATTAAAATACAATACAATAGAACCAGAAAGATCTTTTTTCTATAATTTTTTTGTCGTCTGCTGACTTTTTTTAAAAAATAACTTTTTTCAATAAATTCTTTCAGGAATACACTATTAGAGTGTCAGTCGGTTTGGATCAAGATAAGGATCAACATTCTTCTCGGCCCTGATCTGGGTCCTTACTGTTTGCAAAGGTTATCAGCAGATGACAAAAGTCTTTGTTAACAGAACAGAACATATCTTTATTGACATAAAACTCAGGCCACTCATAGATAGTGTAAGAGCATAAGATACAAAAACAAAGCATATACATGATATACATAAAATACAGTGTATAAAGAGCATGAAAAAGGTGAAAATTAAAATGCGAGCAAAATCAACCCTGAAAGAGCCTTCTATAACTAACAGTAGGCAACATAATCGACTGTTGTTGCTTCATTAAGAAACAAAATAAGGCTTCACATTATTAATTATAGACAATTCGCATGATATGACATATCATGTGAGTTGTCTATAATCAGGTTATTCCCATGAAATATTAAGCCAAGACATAGTAAGAAGTATATTATCGTAATGATTGACTCTTTTAGGGTTAGGCTGCACATGAAAATTTATTCATTATAATTTCTACAAAACTTGATAACTTTACAAGCTTCCTGGTATTTGCTGAAGAAAATAGTTCTTCGAATTTTATAATGTTAGGACTTTTGTATAAATATAAACTTAAATATTTCTTTCTGTCAGATATAAAGTGATCACAAACAAAAAGATAGTGAAATTCGTACCCGATATCATGTTTGCTACATAATGTGCATTTTCTGTCTTCTAAAGGTGTGTTTTCCCAGCGACCAGTTTCAACTGGAAGCCGATGATTACTTATCCTAAACTTTAACAATGAAGAACAGTGTTTCCTATTTAATTTGATTAGGTAATTTTCAAAATTTAAATCTTGCTTGAAAAGAGTATAATTCTTTCCTTTAGAGGATGAAGTTACTTTGTTATGCCACTCCTGAACATAAAGGTCTGATAGAGTTTTAGAGATTTGATTTTTGATTGATTTTGGGTTTTCAATGACTTCCTTGTTTTAAAGAGCGGGACGCCCAACAGATAATAGAATATGTTTAATAAAATGGATCCATTTATGTTGATGGATGCCACCGTCATATTCTCCTAGTAGAAGTAAGTATAACCATTTTGATAGTTTTGTTTGTTTACCATTCACAATATTCATCCAAAAGCTAATACTACAGGTTTTTATTCTAATGTCTACTGCCTTGCAACCCAGTTAACAAGGATAGTTAAAATGATGTAATTCAAAATAACATAAGTTATCAAGCAGGATACAAAATGACAATCTAGCATGAAGCACATTTCTTTATTCGCTTAATATTTTCGCGGTATGTATTATAACAATACAATAGAATTAGAAAGATCTTTTTCTTTAAACTTTTTTTGTCGTCTGCTGACTTTTTTTTTGTAAAAATTACTTTTTTCAATAAATTCTTTCAGGAACACACTATAAGAGTGTCAATCCTTTTGGATCAAGATCAGGATCGACATTCTTCTCGTTCCAGATCTGGGTCCTTACTGTTTGCAAAGGTTATCAGCAGATGACAAAAGTCTTTTCTAACAAGGATAGTTAAAGTGATATAAGTTATCAAGCAGGATACAAAATGACAATCTTGCATGAAGCACATTTCTTTATTCGCTTAATATTCAAGTAATGAATCATAACTAAAGTTATTATGTGAATTGCATGATGTTCACTATTAATGCACTCTATGTCTAAACTTAGTAAACATAATGTGCACTAGGGTGTAAGGTTTTTGTTTTTACACAACTGAAGGTGCCGTCTATGTCTGCTCCCAAAATGATACTCCCACAATATCTACTTCCAAGCAAAAATCCTTTTAAAATGCTAAACTATTCATTTTAAGTACATGTTTGTAGTTTGTATATATTTTTAGTGAATATTTTGTTCATTTCTCTTCTATCGATTTATTATTTTACCTATGACAATTCTTGTACCTTACAGTGTGGATCCTGATCAGCTGGCCTCTCAGAAGCTAGCTGATCTGGATCTACACTCATAGGGAATAGTCATAATTAGGCAGTATCCAAAATTTCTTCTGATGTGTTTTTGTCGAATTTTATGCGCATAAAATTAAAGAAATATGATGACCTGTAAATAATGTAAAATGGCCCATATCATGCTGTACCTGCGTTTAACTTGTTTTGAAAACAGTATAGATCTGAATCAGCTGGCCTGAAACCAGCTGATCAGGATACATATTGTTTTCTACTCTGCTTGTAAATGCATACTGCTAAGTGGAACCCTGCAAGTTGGTTAGATATACACTGCTGAAGTTTCTCTTTGCCTACAATTGTTGTCTGCTGATAACCTTTGCAAACAGTTTTAGAACCAGATCAGGACCGACAAAATGCCAGACCTGATCTGAATCCAAACCGTTTGACTCTCTGATAGTGATAATGAAGGAACTATATAGTAAATTAATTTAGAAAAGACAGCAGATGACAAAATACCTAAATAATTTCCAACAAACAGAGTAAAATAGAAATGGATGCTTGTCGAGATAAATAGGGTTACTATGTTATAATAAATGCACTTGCATAAATAGCAAATTAACCTTTGTCCTGCTGAACCTAGATATCCTGTTTTTGGAAACAACTGATCAGCTGACCAGGATCCAGTTTTGCATTCAGTTTGCGGTCTTGCCAAAATTTAGCTATATTTGCTCAGCAGTACAGGGTTAAACAATTTAAATTTGATAGTTTGTGTAGAATTGTTGTTTTTTTTGTGTGTGTACATATTCTTTATTTTGAGGGCCTCATGGAAGATAAGTTGTACCACTAAATGTTGTCACCCTCTTTAAATAAAGACTTTACTTACTTACTTGCTTACTTACCAATATACTCCTGAAATACCTATTCCATCATTACAATTGATTTTCCAATTTTTTTTTTTTTGATTTGATTTGATTCTTTACGCCCCAGTCAATAATTTTTCAGTTATGGCGGGATGGGTCTACCTGGATTGCACCAGTACTAATGCAAGGATTAAAGTGTCCAAATTAAATGATAGTGCTTCAATCATAACCCTTGATTGAAGTAACTCTAATGAATTTTTCAGGAATACCAGACTGTCAAACCATTTTGGATCCAGATCAGACCCAGCAAAGTCATTTTGATGTTCCTGATCTGGTTACAACCAGTTTACAAACTGTTACTAGCAGATAGAGGGTTAACATGATGACCATTGTCATAATTTTCTCTAATGAATTTTCAGGAATACCATCAGAGTGGCACACAGTTTGGATTCTGATCAGGCCTACCGTTTTGACAGTCTTTATCCAGATCCAAACTGTTTTCAAATTGTCCCTGGCAGGTAAAAAGGTTAATACGATGCATACTGGGGATCGGAGATTGCTGAAACGGGCATGGACATCCGCCTGGTCTTGCAAGTTGCCATAGTAGACATCATGGGAATAGACATTTTGGCACAGTAGACATTTCAGGAACAAACATTTTGGGGGACATAATAGCACTAACCCATTTAATACATACTTCCACAAAGAATGGCTTGTAAATTTTCAATAATTCCTCCCCAGTCACAAATTGAATTTCCAATTGAATGCATCCATCTCCAGTTGGGATTATAATTACACTCAAATATTAAAAGTATGTAATGTTAGGAAACAGTGCAGAACCTGATCAGAGGTCACATTATGTCATATCTGATCTGGTTATGTACTGTTTGCCAATGTCCCATAAAATGATGGATAAACCCTTGTCCTGCTGAAACCGGATATGTCATCTTTAGAAAAGAGAGTAAATCCAGAATCAGCTGGCTAAATCTAGTGAACACATCTGTGGACATGAGATCTAGATCTGACTGCTTTCCAGACAGCATAAGATTCCACTGGAAAACAGAAGTGAATGTGCCATATTCATATTTATGCAGCAGAACAAGGGTTAAGGCACTGATCAGCAGAGGACAACAAAAGCTTGTAAAACTATCCGCATGCAAACATTCATGACCTGACCTCATGGTGTGCTGTCAATTGAAAATGCACATGCTAAGTTTAGTGTTCAGAAGGGCCTCTTGTCTTGACACACAAATGACAGACACACCATTCACATCTTGCAGACATATTTGAAGGCAATATTAAATGTATAGCTCAGTTTGAGCACTTAATAGCCAGGTGACTTAATATGTCCAATTCCAAATCCACTATTTGGCCTCCAGATGAAAGTGCTTATAAGAAAATATTTTTCAAATTGTTATTTCAAAACCAAATCCAGGAGTGCAGTGGCTCAGTGGTAGAGTGCTTGACTTGAGACAGATGGCCCCCGAGTTAGAGCATCACCGGCATCACTGCGTTGTGTCCTTGAGCAGGACACATTAATCCTAGCTTAGTCCTGGTTCAACCCAGGAAGACCCATCCCTTTATAGCTGAAAGATTGTTCATGGGATGTAAAGAATCACATAAAATAAAACAACCAGAACAGATATTCTGGATGTTTAGATAAAAACTCTCATTTGGTGATATAGAGGCTTTTGAAGGGCTATTGAGCGGTTAACCTATACCTGTGTACTATATGACTAAATTCCCAGTATGGCACCTGTCCTTGATTAGGCTGCAGGCAGTCTCTTATCAGTTAAGTCCATTATAGAAAATTGCTAATACACTTTAGGTATCCAGTTGAATGTGCTTAAAAATCATATCAAAAAACAATTTTCTTGATGCTCAAAAGAGCCGTCTCAATGAGACGGTTCTTTTGAGCATCCAAAACAAATGTTCAAATGATTGAAAAATTGCATATGTTCTCACAATTTTGTCAATAAAAGTTCACTTATCTGGACTTATGTCAGACCAAACTCCATGTACATATAAACTCATCTATTTCAATATTTAAAAGTTATACAGCTTAAAATTATGCATTTTATTAAAACAGATGACATTTGATTATTTCTTCAGTCTTTTCTATTTAACCCTTAAAGCACCAATCACGACTGCAGCAGATTACAAATATGGCGACAACTTTCCTAATTTTTGAAAAAATAAGGTATGATATTTCATGAGAATCGTCTGCCAGCAGACTATTCTCATGAAACGTCGTGCCTTATTTGTTTTTTTATTCTTTGAAAAAGCAGCAAAATTTGCAATTGTCGTCTGCTGCAAATTGTATGTGGCACTTTATGAGTTAACTTTTTGCCTATTATTGTTGTCTGCTGATTACCTCTGCAAAATCTAGAGGCGGCCACTGGCCCCCTTTAAGTGGCCCCCTTTTGTATCAAATGGCCCCTTGCTAAAGGTAGAGTTGGCCATCATCAACATCATGCAAATGGGCAAATATTAGACAGTGTTTTTCCATCTGAAATCACATGAAAATGACCACTGAAAATTTAATGGATTTAACACTGAAGTCGGTCCTAATCTGGATCCAAAGTGTTTGATTATGGATGATTTGTTTCTTCAACCAGTCAATAATTTTTCAGTCATGTCGGGATGGGTCTTCTGTGTTGAACCAGTACCAATCAGTCTCAGGTTAAAGTGTCTTGTACCACTCCTGATTTCCTGCTGACATTGAAGCTGCCCATCACTGGCCATCATTCGACAAGCCAATCAGTTTGTCAGAACTTGTTCCTTATTTATCACATCCAGAAATCATGGGTTAGGGATTCAATATTGGAATAGAGTCCTAATGGCCAAGAAAGATGTTATATGTTCAACTCTTGCTGAGACCATACTGAGTAGTTAAAATTTGGCTCAGTGAGTAACAAATCTGTACTCTTATCAAACATTAAAATGAAAGAGGTATAATTCCCTTGAATCACATCAGATATTGCTGTAAGTTGGTGACTGTGGTCAATGGACTCCTTAGAACTGGACTTTCTCTGAGACCAAACTATCTTATCTGTGAGATGCTGTTCACCCTGAAAAAATTATTGCACAAACCAATATGACATATTGTTATATAACTGGAGAGAATCCCATCTCCTGATTCGGTGCCATGATTAACCGAAATCAACAGATATCACCGAAATCACCAGAAAATCACCGAAATCACGAGATAAAAGTAAGAAATCACCTTTTTATAGTTTACTTAATGCAAAAATATGATAAGAATTAGTATAATATGCTTATTTCTAGTCTGTTTTTAAAAATATGTTGATAAAAAAAATCACTTTCAAATTGCTATAATGTGTTGCTATATTTTTTATTGAAATATTTATTTGCTGGCACATTAAAATATAAGCCTTTTGTAAACATATCAATTATTCTACTATCATTTATATCATATAAAGGCATAAAATTAACATTAAAATGGATATTTCCTTTTTTTCTGGTGATTTCGGAATACCTTGAATTGGAAATTGAAATGTACATTTTTTTTCATATTTTAATCAAAGTAGAAATAAGCTTATTATTCAAGTTGTTATCCAGCTGATCAGGATGCATATTGTTTTCTACTCTGCTTGTTAATGCATACTATTAAGTGGAACCCTGCAAGTTGGTTAGATATACACTGCTGAAGTTACTCTTTGCCTGAAATTGTTGTCTGCTGATAACCTTTGCAAACAGTTTAAGAACCAGATCAGGACTGACAAAATGTCAGACCTGATATGGGTCCAAACCCTATGACTTTCTGATGGTGATCATGAAGGAACTATATAGTAAATTCATTTAGAAAAGACAGCAGATGACAAAATACCTAAACATTTGCCTGGTCCTGAAGTCAGCTGATCAGGATGTATATTGTTTTCTACTCTGCTTGTAAATGCATACAAATAAGTGGTATAATGCCTTCAATGTTGGCTCCCGGTACCGTAAGTTTAACAGGTAACAGGGTCCAGGGCGACAACGGTAAACATTGCACTTACTGTACCCTGCAAGTTGGTTTGATATACACTGCTGAAGTTACTCTTTGCCTGCAATTGTTGTCTGCTGATAGCCTTTGCAAACAGTTTTAGAGCCAGATCAGGACCGACAAAATGTCAGACCTGATCTGGGTCCAAACTGTATGACTCTCTGATGGTGATCATTAAGGAACTATATAGTAAATTCATTTAGAAAAGACAGCAGATGACAAAATACCTAAACATTTGCCTGGTCCTGAAGTCAGCTGATCAGGATGTATATTGTTTTCTACTCTGCTTGTAAATGCATACAAATAAGTGGTATAATGCCTTCAATGTTGGCTCCCGGTACCGTAAGTTTAACAGGTAACAGGGTCCAGGGCGACAACGGTAAACATTGCACTTACTGTACCCTGCAAGTTGGTTTGATATACACTGCTGAAGTTACTCTTTGCCTGCAATTGTTGTCTGCTGATAGCCTTTGCAAACAGTTTTAGAGCCAGATCAGGACCGACAAAATGTCAGACCTGATCTGGGTCCAAACTGTATGACTCTCTGATGGTGATCATTAAGGAACTATATAGTAAATTCATTTAGAAAAGACAGCAGATGACAAAATACCTAAACATTTGCCTGGTCCTGAAGTCAGCTGATCAGGATGTATATTGTTTTCTACTCTGCTTGTAAATGCATACAAATAAGTGGTATAGTGCCTTCAACGTTTGCTCCGGTACCGTTAGTTTAACAGATAACAGGGCCCAGGGCGACGGCGGTAAACATTGCGCTTACCATACCCTGCAAGTTGGTTAGATATACACTGCTAAAGTTACTCTTTGCCTGCAATTGTTGTCTGCTGATAACCTTTGCAAACAGTTTAAGCCAGATCAGGACCGACAAAATGTCAGACCTGATCTGGATCCAAACTGTTTGACTCTCTGATGGTGATCTATATGGTAATCTATATAGTAAATTAATTTAGAAAAGACAGCAGATGACAAAATACCTAAACATTTTCCTGGTCCTGAAGCCAGCTGATCAGGATGTATATTGTTTTCTACTTTGCTTGCAAAGGCATACAAATAAGTGGTACCCTGCAAGTTGGTTAAATAAACACTGCTGAAGTTACTCTGCCTGCAATTGTTGTCTGCTGATAGCCTTTGCAAACAGTTTTGGAACCAAATCAGGACCAACAAAATATTGGGCCAGATCTAAATCCAAACTGTTTGACTCTCTGAGAACTATATAGTAAATTAATTTTAAAAAAGACAGCAGATGACAAAAATATCAAAAAATTTCCAGCAAGCAGAGTAAAATAGAAACGGATGCTTGTCAAGATAAATAGGGTAACTATATTATAATAAATGCACTTGTGTAAATATAAAATTAACCCTTGTCCTGCTGAACCTAGATACATCCTGTTTTTGGAAACACTAACAGTGTGGAAACTGATCAGCTGATCGGGATCCACAGTTTTGCATTCAGTTTACGGTCTTGCCAAAATTTAGCTATATTTGCTCAGCAGTACAGGGTTAAACAATTTAATTTGATAGTTTGTGTAGAATTGTTGTTTTTTTGTTTTTGTTTTTTTTTTATGTGTGTAAATATTATTTATTTTGAGGGCCTCATGGAAGATAAGTTGTACTACTAAATGTTGTCACCCTCTTTAAATAAAGACTTTACTTACTTACTTATTTACTTACGGTGAATTCACTGTGCACTGAATTTGAAAGTGAAATCATAACATTTTTTTCATTTCTTTTTAAAATCAAAGTAGAAATAAGCTTTTTATACTAATTCTTATTATATTATGACATTAAACTAACAATAAAATGGTAGTTTTTTCTTATTTTTATCTGATGATTTCTTGGTGATTTCTGCTGATTTCGGTTAATCAACGGACCCTCCTGATTGGCTCAATTTGTCTTCATAAATCTCTGTCTACCTGAAAACCGGTCTAAACTGGCCTACAAGTTAATATTGCATGAAAACCAGCTCAAACTAGTTTCCAGAAGTTAATATTTTGACACTAATATCACCATCTGTAGAGCTAAAAATAGCATGATTAATATAAAACTAACATGTGCTGCATGAAATTGACGTTATTTGCTGTTTCACATCCCAGACTTTCATGATCTTTTTGAAAACAGTTTTGTATTATCTTGTTTGTTAATTTATCTTTGTTTTGAAAAAACAAAAAGTGTAAAAAAAAGTTTTATATTAATTAAATTTTACGTTCCACACTCAGAGAATTAGTATCCTTTTCAACATGCAAAATACTATGTTTAAATATTTTAATAACAGTTGATAAAACTTATGAGAAAGTCCTTAGGCTGAAGGTTGAACATAACTTAAACAACAAAACAAAAAGTAGAAAAGTTTCATTCTTAGTTGAAACGCCATACAACAAAACAGTTATTGACTTCAACTTCGGTAGACATAAGGATTATCTACCCTGTTTCATTCCCTTTAATTTGATATGCAACACAACTAATTCACACCGGGTAGGCGGCAACATCGAATGCTGAATACAATCGAGGAACTGCCATCAATACATGTATGTACAGCCGCTGTTATAAATAAGTCAGTTTATCTGGGGTTTTTTTATAATTTATAGCAGTATTTTAATAAAATTGGTTTCGCCTATCTATTCTGAAATGAATCGTGATTTGTTCTATGCAGGTGTTGTTTCTGATAAACAAATAAAATGAACTTACAGTCGGCCGATCGCAGACAATGGGTTCTTAGCTTTCTTTCATATGAGCTCCGTCACAAGAAAACCTTTTTTTTCGATGTGTCTGGTGATGTCCAAACAGACCTTGGAAGGAGTACAACTACCCTGCCGTATATATTGTAGAACTGGCAGGCTCATCGTGTGGCCCGTTAGCTAAGTGGTCAGAGTATTTGCACGGTCTGTGATAGGTCCCGGGTTCGAGTCCCCATCTGGTCATATGCTTTTTCTTCACATGTGTCATCTACACCCCCCCCCCATGACCCGTCCTGAACTTGAACCCAGGACCCTCTCAGAATGTGGGTATATGTTTACCACTGAACTGTCGGGCCACACAGTAGGCATGTGACATAGGGTTTGATCCTGAGCCTTCCAGGTCCGATTTGAGTTTATGGATCAATATAAAACAGAAAACATACTTATAAAGCTCGGATATATATCGGACAAAAGCAAACAAAAAATTGCTCATTGATTGCCAAAAACATTGATTGCTATCGATAACCGATTGCCATTAATGAAGTTTTCGATTGCCTTAGTATCATTACCATCATCCTTTAAAACATACTGCGCTTTTCACTTATCAGATAGAAATTATTGAATACACACAGGATATCCACCAATAATTTAATTTTACCCTTCTGTTTCTGAAAGATCGAAATACGACAATGAATGCGAAAAAATATACATATTTTTCAGTTTTAAGTTGAAATAAGTAATGATCAGAAATAAAATGTTATTTTTCAGCCAACTCTCACACATTTTTTGGACAAATATAACACCAAGCACATTTCTTTGATCTTACCTAAAACTGATATCATGCTTACTTTTACTGAAACCTGAGCATTCCAATGAAAAAAATAAAATATTAAACTTACCCAAAACGGCGGCTGTAAAATATAAATATTGATCACAGTTCCTCGGTTGTATTCTTGTTGCGCCTACCCAGTGTGTAATTTCAGAAAAGAAAAAAATGATCTTTTGACCACACCCCAGGGGTCAAGGGTGTGTGTTGGCACAAAATATTAGCTAGCATGTTATTGTATGCTTCATTCCCTTAAATTTAATATGCAACATGACTATATTCTGAAAAAAAATTGATTTTATATTTATAAGCCTATGACATAATGTGAGGTGATGCTACATACCAAATATCAAGGCTCTAAGCCTTGTAGTTTCAGACAAGAAGATTTTTTTCAAGTTTTCCTTATTAAAGCCTATGTAAAAAAGTAAATCATGTGACCACTGAGGCGGTAACATTTTTGGCCCCAGGAGTATAACTTGAACAAAGCTGGTAGAGGTCTACTAGGTTATACTTCATATCAAATATCAAGGCTCTATGATTTGTGGTTTCATACAAGAAGATTTTTTCATGTTTTCCATAAGCCTGTGTAAAACATGTGGCCCCTTGGGACAGGACCATTTTTGGCCCCAGGGTCATAATTTGAACAAACTTGGTGGACCTGGATCATAGTTTGAACAAACTTGGTAGAGGTCCACTACTCTTGGTGATGCTACATACCAAATATCAAAGCTCTATGCCTTGTGGTTTTAGACAAGAAGATTTTTTTATGTTTTCCCTATATAAGCCTATGTATCACATGTAACCCCAGGGACAGGCCCATTTATGACCCATGGGCATAATGGGCATAATTTGAACAAGCTTGGTAGAGGTCACTTAGATGATGCACATACCAAATATCAAATCTATATGGCTTGTGGTTTCAGACAAGAACATTTTTTAATTTTTCATCTTGAAAATCTATTTTTAGCCTGTGTTGACCAAAATCATTTGAACAATTATCAAAGAGGGCTATATAAAGATCATTCCTGCCAAGTTTGGCCAAAATCCAGCTAGTAGTTAAGGAAATGTCCTTTGATGCAAATGTTGACCACAGACGACGACTGACTTCCAACGATCACAATAGCTCATCAAGTGCTTTGAAGCAGGATTTCTGTGTAGTTTGGTGAAATACCACCAAGTGGTACAGAAGACATTATTTAAAGGAAATTGTTGACGGACGACGGACATCCTATGATCACAATAGCTCACCTTGAGCCTATACAATTGACTAGTAGTACTTAGTACATAACAATTGGTGACTTGCAGTGCTCTGGAAGAATGTGGGTGGGGGATTTGTGTTAAACACATCTGTTTTACTTATTTAGATAATTGTACAGCTACCTAGATTCTGGGTCAGTCTCTCAATGTATTGCAGTAATCTCATCAGCGCAAAAATATTTACTGTTCATACTAAGGTCAAAATCTTACCTCATTTATCACCATTCAGCATGTTCAGCTGAGGGACCAAACTGCCTGCGGTGTCCCTCTTGTCAGTGAAGTATGTGTTCATCATAGAAGCCTCTACAGCCTCCTGGCTACTGATAGCCATACTTATCCTGCAATTCTGGAATGACTTGGACTGCTGGACGGCAGCTGTTGCATGTTGATGCTCTGAAGAACATTTAAATATAAACAAAGTCCTGCTGAGTCTGGATTTATCCTTTTTTTCAAATACATGTACTGTCAATTAAGATCAGCTGGTGTCTGTGGAGCTATCCGAGCAAAATCCTTACTGTTTTTCAGTCTGAAAATATACAAGGCCCTATATTAGGTCAGGGAAAACAGTGTTCAATCTAAAGCCTTTGAGCCCTTGCTGAAAAGCTAGAGTGGGCCATCTATTACATTGTATGTGGATGGGGAAATATTGAGTTATATTATCACGTGAAATCAAATGAATTTCACCCAGATTTCCAAGATTGAACAATGGAAAAGTATTATTAGGCCAAATATTCAGCTATGAAAATCTTAAATGGATCAGGGTGATTTCAAAAATAATGCATCCATTTCTATAATCAATGTTTATAGACTATCTAAAGCAGATTTATTGTTAAAATTAATTAAGATATGTAATTAATGTTTTTCTGTTTGTGAAGCTGGCCATCCTTGAGCTACATTCTGGGATAGGAATCATGCTAAATTCAACACTGAAGAAATCAGACAATCTTAAACCAGACTATAACCTGATTTAGACAGGTATACTTTAAAATGTGATTTGTGTCACAAGTGTAACATATATTATGGATTGAATTCATCTCACTTTTTCCTGTGTTTGGTCAAAGGATGATCTATTCAACAATTAATTTGATATATTTTGGTATTTAGGGTAGTTATTCACTCTTTCGATACAAAGAAAACACAAAATGGTGTAAACAAAAAGGATAAAATTATGCACTCACAAGGAGGGAAAGGTATTTTTTCACAATTCAAAAAATATTTACAGGAATTTATTGAAGAAAACCAAAAAAGATGCTAAGTTGTACATACTATAGTAGGTTACATAAAGTATAAGAGATAAGAAAAGACAAAAGGGTCATAATCAGTTCCTTTGTTTGCTTGTCACAAGTGTAACACAATTATTTCTTTCTATTTAAGCCTTAAATTTGTTACAGATTCTTTAGAATTGCAAAAATGGTATCAATCAAATCATTCAATTGATAATTTATCCCACAATGAGTGCTGTCAAATGTTTTCTGATCATTAACATTTTATAACTCCTTACTATGCTTAATAAACAAATCTGAATAGTTCATTTTTTAAAGTCTTGTGCTAAAAAAAGGGAATTGATTTATGTTTTGATACATTTTAATCAATTTCCATGAAGCCAATTCACTTCATCCTATATAAAATCTATAAGAGATAAAAAAATTCAAAGGAGAAACTCCCTCTTCTGATTTTGTCACAAGTGTAACACATTCCATTACCAACATATGTTATTGTGTTTAATATGTTTTATATCCTACATATTCAAATGAAATTTGATCTATGTTTTTCATATACCCTACTTGTTATCTAAGAACAATTTTTAACAAAAATCATGCTTATTATTTAAATTAGAAAAACTTTTTCCTCTACACAGTGAAAATCCAGGGGTGTATTTTCACATAAAATTTTATTACAAGTGCAAATTTTGAGCGAAAGATTAAATTTTACTTTGAAAATGTGTATACATAACTACTTCATCAGTTCATGAAAGAATATTTACAATTCTGCATATTTATAAGTGCGAAATAATCGCAAAATCCATATTTGGACAGTCTAGGACCGAAAATTTTTCTGGGGGAGCATGCCCCCAGACCCCCCTACCATTAGGCCTACACATTCATTGAAGCCAAGCTACGCCCCTGCCTCCCCTTGGAAAAAAATGATAGACCCCCTCTGGATCCTTGGAAAATTACAATTTTCTTTAAAATAAACCATTGGACTTCTGTAAAATAAGTTGAGGACTAAACAAGAAATGTCACAAACACGTGACGAATGCCCCCAAAGGAATTGGTCTAGCATAAGACACATTTGAGGAAAGTAAGCTGTAATATAGGAGATATGCTCCAAACAGGAAAAACCTAGAAATGAGGCCAGAAGTCAATGTCAAGGTCAAAGTGACCCAAAATGGTATGCACCACTCTGCCATCCCAAGAGGAATCATCACCCCAAATTTGGGATTCCTACATCAAATAATATAGGAGATATGCACCAGACTCAATGCAGTTTCTAAAAAGTAGGTCAGAGGTCAAGTTCAAAGTCACAGTGACCCGATTATGGTACACGGCACTTCGTCATCTCAAGATGCATCCACTTACCAAATTTGAGATTCCTTACCCAAATAATATAAGAGATATGTTCCAGACACGATTATTCTAAAAACTAGGTTAGGTCAAGGTCACAGTGACCCAAAAATGGTAAACAATACTCCGCCATCCCAAGATGCATCCACATCCTAGGATTTAGGCTCTGGCCGCAATAATTCTTAAAACTAGGTCAGAGGTCAAGGTCACAGTGACCCGAAAATGATATGTGACACTCTGTCATCCAAGATACATTTACACACCAAATCTGGAATTCCTATCTCTAAGAATATAGGAGATATGCACCAGACTCATTGCAGTTTCTAGAAACTAGGTCAGAGGTCAAGTTCAAGGTCACAGTGACCCAATTATGGTACGGGACACTTTGTCATCCCAAGATGCATTCTCACACCAAATTTGAGATTCCTGCATCAAATAATATGAGATATGCTCCGGACACGATTATTCCAAAGACTAGGTCAGAGGTCAAGATCAAGGTCACAGTGACCCGAAAATGGTACGCGGCACTCCACAATCCCAAGATGTATCCACATACCAAATTTAGAATTCCTACCTCAAAGAATGTAGGAGATAGGCTCAGGCAGTGTTTTTATTTGCGACTTTGGGACACTACCTTTTCCTACACATTTTGGGAAAATATTTTATTAAAATTGGGAAAATAAGAGCTAAAATACATGAAATTGGGAAAATAAAGGCCATTTTTGGATTGGGAATGACTCCCATATACGGCCTCAAAAATGGCCAAATAAAATCACTGTCAGGCCATAATAATTCTTAAAACTAGGTCAGAGGTCAAGGTCATAGTGACCTGAAAATGGTATGTGACACTCTGTAATCCTAAGATGCATTTACACACCAAATTTGGAATTCCTATCTAAAAGAATATAGGAGATATGCACCAGACTCAATGCAGTTTCTAGAAACTAAATCAGAGGTCAAGTACAAGGTCACAGTGACCCAATTATGGTACACAACACTTTGTCATCCCAAGATGCATCCACACACCAAATTTGAAATTCCTACCTCAAATAATGTAAAGGATATGCTCCGGACACGATTATTCTAAAAACTAGGTCAGAGGTCAATGTCACAGTGACCCGAAAATGGTATGCGACACTCTGCCATCCCAAGATGTATCCACATACCAAATTTGGAATCCCTACCTCAAAGAATCTAGGAGATATGCACCGGACACGAAGCGGGACGGACGGACGGACACACGGACGGACTGTGCAATTACTATATGCCTCCCAAAGTTCCTTTGGGGGCATAAAAAACCCAAAGAAAAACGTTGTCTAAGATTTTTTATCTTTTTATGACAGATAAACCTGGACGCCCCACCTGACGAAAATTCCTGGATCCCCGCATGTAGGCCTATTGATACAAATCTTGAGATTATGCTCGAATTCCTTATAACAATAGCTGGGAACTTTTCTTGAAAAGGATAGCTTTTATGACAGGCTGCATATTGTACCAAAGGCATTGAGTGTTCTACTATTGTTAAAGCTCCTAAGACATTAGAGATCACATCTAAATGATCGCAAACCGATAGCCGTTCACCCCACCCACATCCAAGTTTTTCAATAATTTGTGAATAATCGGTGAAATTATAATTAAATTAATCGTGGTGGGACAAAAGACAATGTTTTTCCTTCGAATTAAGCGCAGACTGGTGAAAAAATCAGAGAATTTGAATGAATGCAGCACGTTTTTCATCATTTTCCTGTAACCCGTAATGTTAAAATTCACTGTCCAATTCACCTCGGTACATTTGTTTATGTGCCGCTAAGGCTGTGACGTCACGGCGGTCCCGAGAATGCAGCATCATTTCTTCTGGTTGTGAGGTTCTATCGACTAGTGGTCGGAATCGGCTGGATTTTTATAATCGATCATTGAAAATAACAAGTGACCAATGATCAATCATTAATCGACTAAAATAAAATACATATTATATATGGTACATATCATGCCAGGTATGTCTAAGATGCCTTACGGGGTCAAGTTGATTGACCAGACATGATAGGTGTTCAGAGTGTGTACCAAAAAATTAATTTTCTCAACCAAAACATATGTTGTGGGTACTCAAAAGAACCATCTCAATAAGACGGTTCTTTTGAGCACCCAAAACATATGTTCAAACTGATGGATTAGTATATATTTACAATTTTACACTCAAAACTTTTGTTTATTTAAACCTATGTACATTATTTGAACCATATGCTGTTCATACCAGAAACTGAAAATGCAGAAAAGGGTCATATTAAATAAATACACCAAGCTAAAAATTGAAGGCCAATGAAGCAGAGGTCTATACTGAGTAATCGATTATTGAAAAACTACCGATCAATTAATCAGTTCACTGAAAATGACCAATGATCGATGAGCTTGATAAATCGGCCTACAACTACTATCGACTGTTCATATACATCTACATTGTACTGTCACAATTGACTTTAACACAACAGGCTCGGTCCCCAGTGGGACCGTTCTATCTGTTCTGCCAATGGTTTGTCTGTACCGGCTTAAAAATTGTTATTTAAAAATGTGACAATGCAAAAGTTTATTTAAGCTGTTATTGTTATTAACAGCCCTTTGACTGTATTGTCTCGCAAGTAGTCAACTCTTTCACTCAACTCAACACAAATTTATTTGCAAATCACAGTTAATCACTGGTTATTTTCTGTCTACAGAGGCAGGGCCAGGGGGTGGGGAACTTGTCAGCTTGTAGGCAAAATGAAAGTAGCTAAAAACTAATTGACAAGGCAAAATCAATTTACCTTTCATCAGCTAGTTGTCAAAGTGAGCACATTCCAGTAATACTTTTCTTGTAAATCTCACTATACCTCTGTAACTAGTAGAAAATAGAATGTCAAAAAGATTTAGTAATCAATCTGCCATCTTAGTTTTTTTAACTACCCAATCCGTACTCTATCTTCCTGTACACTCCCCAGGAGTTTGGTGCATTGCTATAGGCGCGACCCCCGTCATGGACCCTTGGATGCATGAAAGACACTGTGTAGTCGGAATTGGTACATTAATTAAGATCTGTGAAATTGGTCTGCTTTAGACCAGGATCTTTCTATAGGATACACACAGGGTTGTAGAAAAGACCCAAATTTCTTGATGCTCAACCCATTCTATGATTCCTAAACAATCAATGAAGACCGTGATCAGATGCTACATTCTGCTGCATCTGATCCTGGTCTGCACTGTCTGTCAATGTACTACATATTAACCAGTTTATAAGATTGCAGTTATGTATGACAGGTACTGCAATGGCCGTTATTAATATTATTGCTTTTATCTGCTGTTAGAACTGTTTCAACCCATAAGACGCATCCTAACATGACTGATAAATGGTTGACTGGGATGTAATGAATCGTGCTAAACAAATAATATCAGTGCTACCTGAACAATATTTTTTGGGCCGTTCGGTGGTGCAAACTTGGTAGTGATCACCGCTGATGCAGTGCATGGCGGACGAGGGGGGGGGGGGGTGGCGGACAAGGGTTGGGGGGGGGGAGGGGTCATCGAGAGAATTGTTTTATGGCCTTTAATTACTGTAAAAACTTAAATAATATGAGCTCTAAATGTATGACTGATCTCAATCATTAATAAAACTGATAATCACTCTTTGGTGAAAACCCCGCAGGGTTTTTCTCCCATTTCATTTTGTGGGGGAAAATCCCCGCGGGGGTTTTCCCCCACGGGTTTTTTTTTATTTTGCTTGAAAGGCTTCAAATGTTGAGAAAAACTTCAATTCAGCTTCTATATTGTTTTGTAAAGCAATACAATTAAAAACAAACCTTTTTATTTTTTCAAAAAACCCTGCGGGGTTTTTCCCCCACAATCTGAAATGGGAGAAAAACCCCGCGGGGGAAATTAAAGGTTGGAATTAAGCCTTACCAATCATTTTCTGAAATAATTACAATCAAACAAACTTATTTCTTGAACTTATTTTGATATTTATTTTTTTGAAAAAACCCTGCGGGGTTTTTCCCCCATTTGAAAATGTGGGGGAAAAACCCCGCGCAGGGTTTTAAAAACCCCGCGGGTTTTTTGGAAAACCCCGCGGGTTTTTTGACTTTGACCATTTTTTTCATTATGATGGCATATATTTTTTTAGTCATAATTATATATGTTTTGCTCCCTTATGTCTGTATTTTTGTATTTTAGTGGTTTTGAGTCTTTTGCACCACTAGAAAGATGATGTGATTTTGCCAAATTCTGGTGTGGCAAAAAAAAACTGGTGGCTGTTTTACTATACTTTTCTGGCAAATCTTTAAACGCTTTGCCGGACAGGGTCAACACTCAGTCCGCCCAGTCTTCTAAAGATTCATCTTTCTTCTGGGTTGCCTGTTGGAACCGCACTTGAGCTGAGGCTGGCAACTCTCTATCACCAAACCTTTCATCCATTTTTCAACAATTCTCTGTATGAAAGATGTTTTGTTCTTTCCATTAAGATGGCACAAAAGTCCGCTGCTTTACCAGTTAAGCACCAAATGAAACAATCTAAGCATTCTTTAGCTGTCCAATCTGACGATTCTGCATATTTTGTGAATCTGTGCTTGAAAGGTAGCCAATTGCTCTTACCATCATACTGCAGTTGTTTCGGCAAAGTACAAAGGGCTGACTTCTTTTAGCTTTTCTTCTTCTTTGACAGATATTTCGAATCAGAATCTGAGTCGGAATCTTCAGATGATGACCAAGACGACGACGAAGAAGATGATGTTTCATGCAGATGTTTCTTTGAACTGACAGCTGATTTCTTATGTTTTTTCTTCTTTTTTGAATCTGAATCCGAGTCTGAATCTTCTGTTGATGACGAAGACGATGATGAATGTTTCTTTAGCTTCTTTTTTATTGAAATCCTATGTCTGGATTTAGTAGAATTGTATTGATCTTTTTTTTGTGTGATTTCTTATGTTTATGTTTCTTTTGAATATCATCTGAGCTACTCTCAGCTGAACTGGTGTCTTCTGAACTCTCACTATTTTCTGAAAGCTGGTACTTGTTTTTGTGTTTTTTGTTTTCAGAACCTGAATGGGACTTGTGTGTTTTGGATGAATTCTTTTTTGAAAGTGAGTGCTATTACTTTTGTTATCTGAAAGCTGTGATTGTTTGTCTGGAGCACTGTCATCTGCAGAGGTCTTATGTTTTGATGGTTTCTGGTCTTTATCCATTTTTGTTGATTTTTGCTTTTTCTCTGCACCCTCAAACTCCTCAGAACATTCAAGATTTAATTTTCGTCTGACTTGTGGACTTTGTGATCTGTCATCTGTGTGACTCTTTGTTCTTTGTTTTGGAAAGATTGAACCTGGATGAATAAGATCTTCTTGCATGCCTGTTGCCGTCTTGTATGTGGGCATAGTCCATGGGACAGAAGGTGCTCCTGGCCCACCGAATGCGCCTTGCTCCATTGGGAACGTTGAGCTGTCTCTTTATTTCATCTTTTATCTGTTACCTGTACACGTCTTCTTCTGTCCACTGTGCCTTGGAACCCTCTTTGTAGTCCAAACTGTCTGTGAGGAGCGCAGTGGCTCAGTGGTAGAGTGCTTGACTCGAGATTGAGGGGCCGCGGGTTCTAGCCTCACCGGCGTCACTGCGTTGTGTCCTTGAGCAAGACTCATTAATCCTAGCTTAGTACTGGTTCAACCCAGGAAGACCCATCCCTCCATAACTGAAAGATTGTTGATGGGACATAAAGAATCAAATCAAACAAAAACAAAACAAACTGTCTGCACCATAACCGTCGTCCTGTTGCTCATCTGCTGTGTCAAAGTCGGGATTTTGCCTGAAGTCTAAACACGCCAGGATACTCTCTGAAAGCCTTTTTCTCAAGATGCTTGAGAGCAAAGGGGCTGTCACATTGCCTTGCCGCATTCTCACTTCAACAATGACCTTAGCTAATTTGTCACCAATCCCAGGTATGATTCGCAACTCTCTGGGGGTGGCAAAATTCACAGAAATTCTGTGTTCAGGGTCCATTTTAAAACAGGAAGTAGCAACACAAAATAACCAGATTTTTTTTCAGGCTTTTTTCAGGGACGACGCTGTTGTGGGGCTTTGAACTAGTGTATCAGGTTTGAATGGATGGCCAGTACAATTTCTTTAGGAGACAGACGAGTGCAAATTGACGATGAAAGTGGGAAATGGAGGGAAAGGCTACTTGCAAATTTCAAAATTTCAAGAATACCACACCTGCTGTGACGATAGGCGACGTTTCTCCAGTATACCGCTGCCACCAATTTAGTAATCTTACCTATCCTGTAGGTATAAGGCCGCTAGGCTATGGTAGTTCTGCGCTTCTTTGTAGTTTTATCGTCTTGACGTTTATCTCCTCGCACAGCTCTAGCTAGTCTCGCCTTCTACCACGAGATGTTGTCCTTTTATAGCTCCATCCCATTTGGAATACCTCGAATACCGAGCCGGACATAACTGGTGCAAGCCGACTGGAATAGAATAGAACGGAGCCTCTACTACAGTATCACAAAAGTAGTTCTGTCGTGTAGGACCGGGTTCATTGAAAAATGAAATACAGGTCAATGCGGTCAGATGACCCTTCTTGACCTATCAGATTAGCGAATCTCAATAAATGTTATGTCAGTTATAATTATTAACAAATAAATATCTTGGACAATGGATGCTCCGTTACCTAAGTAGCAAGCACCTATGCGACATAATGACCATTCTGCCATGTAGAGACAGACACCTGCACTCTCTTAAAATCAAATCTAGTTAAATGACTGATGCCAAATTATAGTAGCAAGGAAAACAAACAGTATAAAACCATTAGGCAAGCCACGGCATGTTAAAACATTGACAGACATCAGACACCAATCAGTAGTTGGCAGACCTAATAAGGCCAGGGTGGGAAGGGCTTTAGTCATATACGCTATTTGCATTCTAATTATGAAGTAAGAAATGATGTAGTATTACGTTGAAGTTGGCGCCGTGAAACTGGTTTAAACCCTCCAGTAAAATATTTTACTGACCGTTCCAAGACAATACTTCTTTTGTGGACCATTTGTGTAATGTATGTCTTGTGTTTGTCATGCTTTCGCTTCTGTTCATTGCTGCCATGTGGTCACCTGCTGGGAAAGAGCTGACCTCTTGGGTCTTGTTTGTGATGTTAAATTGTGTTTTTGTCACTTTCCCATGTGGTATCCTGGGTCAGGTGTGATACTTGATTGTATCGATTCCTGATCTTTGCTGCCTTTCTTACTTTCATTGCAGCGATCTTATCAACCAATTTGGCGGGCATTATGAGAAAAAGATAGAAGAACTTGCTGAAAAGTATTTTAAAAAGGTTGCAGATTCTATGAGCAGGGAGGTAAAATGATCAATATAATATGATTTTGTTCAGTATTCAATGCAAGAAAATCTGTCTTCGGGTGTTCGCGAACAGCAAAGGCGCAGACCAGCCTGCGCATATGCACAGTCTGATCAGCGCCTTTGTTGTTCGCTTAACGGAAAGTATAATTTCTAGACATTCTACAAGCGAAATTTCAATGTTCTGGTTTGTCTCTGTAGCTGAGCATGTTATTTTGAAAACCACTTTGTCGGAAAACCCGAAGTCAGGCTTTGTCCCAACGCCGCCCATTTGTCATTTGAAGGTTTCTTCAAACAAGTTTATTAACACTTTCAATGTTTGTTAAACCCCTTGACCCGAGATGATGGCCTAGGGATTTAAGAGTGCTCAAACATGTATAACTAATAAACTGATTTAACAAACACAATTATTTCGTCTAGAGCAAACATGGTTTCAAGTTTTAACTATAGCCTATTTAGAAACACTAGTATCAAAATCCTTGATGTTATCTATGAGGTAGTTCGATCATTCAACTGAACTTTAGTCCGGGTAAGTCTGGTTCCCGTCACATGTTAAACATTTAATCGGCAGCCAATCACTGCCATCGAAACAAAATACTGGTTTCTTAATTTTTAAGAGTTTGGCAAATGCGGAGAACCAGTATCGACCAAAGTAAAAGGTATGGTTGACCAGCAGGAACTGGACATGCGCAGACAGGGGCTAAACAGGAACAGGAAGATAGATAAGTGATCACGTGACACTAAACCAGAGTGAGTTTGATCAACTTTAGTCTAACCGCAGTACCCGCAGTTGAATGATCGAACTACCTCTATAATATTACATACTTTATATAATGAGAGCAAATCGCAAGGCTAACAAGCAAACGATTCAAAAAATAGTAGAAAAGGTAAGCTAATATGATTAGAAAAATGCAACAATTACATATCACAGATCCATCCTTCTCACTATAAGTAACATAAGAACAACACCAAACAAAGCACACCTTAAACGCTAAATAGAATTTAAGTGAAACAACCAGCTCCCTGCCTCTCCCATCGAAATAATTCCAAAAGAAGAAATGACATATACAACTCTTTAAAATATAGCCAACATAACAAGTATATTTAATACTAAAGTCAGCACGAGTTTTACAGTTCTGATCAAACATTTAGCACTAAGGTCCCAACATTATTGACTAGTCGTCTTAATTTCATGTCAAACTGTCTATTAATTACAGTATACTGCTGATCATATCAGTTTGTGTATTACCATCCGAATTTGAAGCTGCATATGTAAAAATCTGAATAATAGCATGTACACTGCATAACAAACTATTCAGATGAAGGTAAGAACTAATACACAATAACAAACCATTCTTTTCTTTGTATTCAAAAATAGTGATTATGTATCCTTTAATCAGTTTTAAATTTTAAATTTGCAGAATCTCCTCTGTCCAAATGAGCATATTTTTTTCAACATTCATTTACTTCCCTGAATGATCCTTATTACTAGAATTGAGTTCAGGCGAACACGGATGCATATTCATTATTGATCAATACGTAGATTGTATTTTTTAAAAATTATTTATCCCAAATATAGGTTTTCAGAGTACTAAGAGGACACAACGACTATCTTAGTGACAAATGGAGTTGATAGAAAATCTCCCTATATATCATTAAAGTGCTGTATTTTTGCATAGTCTGATCATATGGAAAAAATGGTTCTGTTAGAAAGGAGGGGCGTTGGTATTATTACAGTTTCCATTCATTATCAAGAACAGACTCAATAAGTCTGTTATTTTAAATTATATTATGTCTTTCTATTTCTGATGATCTGTTTTATTAAGACCATTTTAGACACCATAGAATCAGCCATTTAAAGATTATTTATGAGATAACAGATATAAAGAATAGTAAATGAGAATGATCAGGAAATACCACAATCACAAACTGCAGACAACCCCGTGGCACCACGAGGAAGAGACGCTCATCCATCACGAGACACCAGGAAGACAAGTTAAGCAAAGCAATCAGCTCTCTCTTCCCCATCAAGATGATTGCAATACTAGAATGGACATAAAGTATCGTACAACAAAACATAGAACAATTACAGACTCCCACAATGGGAGTAACAATAAACAAAAAGTCAACAACAACAGAACCACCGACTTAGAACGGACAGCAGCCTAAGCCACCGGGGGGCTTAAATGCATTTTACTGGCACCTTATCTTCGCCCAAGATTCGCCCTAACAACTGACACTTATGATATTTTAAAATATTTATAAATGATTAGTATATACTCACTTCTGGCTGATCCTTGCTACATATGGTTATAAAAATATAGTCTTTTTCGTAGCGTAACCGTGTTTGGGGTATAATTACCCCCCCCCCCCCTTCAAATGAAAATACAACTCAGAAAACATAATCTATTGATCCAATATTTCATGACATTACAGCTAAGACATACTTAATCTATTACACAAAGTTTAAAGGAAATTCATAGTGGCCGTGAAACAGGCCTTATAAACACTGGTCCTTTGGTATGTGGATTTCTCTTGTGATGGCGGAGTGGTGCATATTATTTTGGGTCTTTTTGACCTTGACATTGACTTCTGACACCATGGTTTCCATATGTAATGTCATTATGACACAAATTTACGATCTCAATATCCACAAAACTTACAATCAATTGGCAGAAGAAGGCAACGTGTTTAATATACTGATGAACGGATACAGCCAGACAATTCAGGATTTATTCAGCTTTTTGCGAGCGCAGAGACAAATTTGAGAAGGTTAACTGTTTATAATAATTTGCATCTTATGTGTGTTTTAGATCAGTAGCCTTAAACAAAAGATTGTTGGTATAGATGGAGTAATAGCAAGACTAGAAAGTGAGAAAACCAATCTTCTTAATGAGACGAAACAAAAGGTAAATGTTATACTCAAATAAAGTAATTATGATCAGGAAATAACACAACCACACACTTTAGGCATACCCACAGTACCACGAGGAAGAGCCACAAAGCACTAACAGTCACAAAACATCAAGAAGATAATTAAAGAAAAGCAACCAGCTCTCTTTTCTTCGTCAAGATGATTATAAAGCTAAAAAGCACACAAAGTAATGCATAACAAAGGTAAGACCGAACACAGAACACAGTATACTATTATTGAAAACTTTTCATGCATTCAAAAGTGATCATTTTAAGCTAGTATGATCAGAAAATAACATAATCACATTATATAGACCAACCCACAGTGCAGTGAGGAAGAGTCACAAAACACTAACATTCACAAAACATCAAGTGTTATAGGGTTTTTGCAGGTATCTGGCCACTGTTTTTAATTGTTTTACTAAAACATAGTGTGTGATGAATTCTCATTTATGTTGTGTAATGATAATATCTATTCTTCAATATTCTGTACAAACTTGTATAAACGACCATTGTAAATATGCCAGACAGTGATGTTTTTATACGAATGTATGATATAGGAACATTCAAATGGAGCGTAGCATCGACCTGTAAGGTGCAGGCGTATTTCTATTAGCATATTTATCTTTTAATATCATGTTTCAAGCGGATGTTTTCTGTTCATAAATGTAGTTGCTGGAGTCAGCAAAATGAGAGCCCTAAACCCTAGCGGAGCCACAAGGACCCTCAGAGCTAGTTAGGGAGTCCCTGCTTGCGGCATAACCTGGGTGCCTAATACTATAAGTTTAGAGGGGGGGGGGGGGTTTGCAGGTATCTGGCCGGAGCTGAGAGATCACTTTGCCCCAAGTTGTCCACATGCCAAGTTAGTAGAGACAGCACAGATGGTCTTAACCCCAGGTTCCTGCAACTTCGTTTACCATCGTTCAAGTTCAGGGTGTTCATGACTACTAATATGTTATGAAAATTGCAAAATATCACCCTGTTTGATATGTGTTTGTGAGTTTGTTGTGTACGAGCGCAGGTATTGTGTTCTTTTTAATGAGAAGTGGTTTGAAAGTGCACAATCCAGTAAAAAGTACAATGAACGTTTGGTCATAAAAACTCTAGATTTTTGTGCAGTATAAATATGCTTTATTCTATAGATCATAGCTGGATATGTGATAGAAGTCCTTGCTTTCTAGATCTGCATATAGTTTCTAGTTAATATATTTCTTTACTCTAACAGGCAATAGTTGGATTAGCAAAAACGTTTTCTGACTAAAAAAATCTTCTTTAATTTCGATGAAGAGCAACGAACATGTACAAGTGTGTAAGGTTCGTTTTTAGGTTTACGTTAGTATATTTATTTCTGGCAACAATCAGGTGCAAGTATAATAGTGAGGTCTTTTTTAGGTGTTTGTTTAGTTGTACATGTGTAGACGTTGAAGGGTCAATGCTGTGTTCTGTGCCCTTCGTTTCTCTACGTATATGTCGAGTGTACTATATTTAGTGCGTACCTTTATGGTTGTATGATCGATTGTCTCTTGGAGAGTTGATAGAGACGGTAATAAGGTCTGTTAGCCCTTCTGAGTGATTTTGGGTTAGGGTTAACCAGTTGTACATATGCAAGAACAGGCGTCTGAATCTATTTTTCCTCTATTTTTCAATATGTCTGATATAGTATAAAATAGTACGTTCTATTTGTAAAGTTTAGGTTTATTTGATGAGGAATTAATCCCCTGTTTTCTGTAGAAAACTGCAGATTACGGGGTCTAGTAGCCCGCCTATGGAGTCTTTTAGTCCGTTTAGATATATCTGCTTCTTATGAATATTAACTGTACACAATGTTTATAGTTTAGGTTGAAAGTATTTGGAACGAATATACGTGTGTAGGGGTCAGAAGAAAACTACTGACTGTAGCCTTGTTTACTTGTAGATCCAATTCCTCTTGTTATATAGAAAGCTGCATTGTTTTAATCTTGTGGCAGTTCTTATCAATGTGACATTAATGTTTTCACAAACTCATAAAGTTAATTTATGTGCTCAGACCGACTGAACAGATACTTTTAGATGCTGTGTTTTAAAATTAGCAGGCATGATATTTTGAAGATCAAGTCACGTTGTGTATGGTCATAAATATGAGTAGAATAATGTTTTACTTTTGATAATATGAATTATGAATTATTTTTTGGATGTACACAATTTACATGTTTGGGACCCCCAGGGGTTTTGGGTATCTGTGGAGAATGGCTATTTATTTTTAGGAAGCTGACCGGTAATTATTTTAAGGGAGCTAGGGAGCAAACTCATTGGGGATATAGGGAGCCTTGCCATAAAGCAAAAAAAGTAAGGAAAAGCCTCCATTTTGTTTGATTTTTTAAAAATTTCTTCTGCTTCTGGGGGGCAAGCCACCCAGACCCCCCTTGTCAATTCTAAATGTATTTATTATTTATACTAACATGCTCATCTAGATTAGTCTGAGACAGAAATATGGCATTTAAGTTTTCTTGATGATTTTTTCCCCTTAAAATTGTTGATTTTTAGGTTGGTAATAACGTACTTTGGGACGCCTCAGATCACACCATTTTTGACAAACATTTTCCCGGGGAGCATGCCCCCGGACCTCTCTAGCAACAGTGAGTGTACACAATGTTATGGGGCCACCTACACACCTGCTATTTTATTATCTTTTTAGGTAATTATCCCTTTTAAAAGGAATTTTGGAAAAATGCTTATCACATATATACTTAAACAAGCGTATAGGCACTGATAGCTAATGTAGAAAATACTTTTAATAGTTAAATGCTTTCACTAAAGTTTCTAGAAAAATCTAGTTTAAGCTGTTGGAAAAAATCAGCCCCTGTTCCCAAAAAGAAAACTGAATGGTTTGTCTCTAAACCTCCAAGCCTACTCTACCAGGTACAGCAACAACATTTTAAGGATGGCCTCATACTTAGAGCTATATGTAATGCATTTCATTGAAATTAATTATATGTCATGCATTCCGTGGCTTTTATATGTCATGTATTTCATGGCAGACCTGTCTTTACATGTATAAGACAAAATATTAAGTGATCATTAAGTCATGCGCTCTTATATAGCTTTATGGTTTTTAAGTATGTGATTTTATCCTAGGGAAAGATAAATACATATAAGGGTGAATTGGCTTATATGTTTGGGGATTTGGGGAGAAGCTGAACTATTTTTAGGGATTTGGGGAGCAAAGGCAAATACTTTTAGGGAGACAAAGAAATTATTTGCAGGGAGAGGGGGAGATGAATGCATTATTTTCAGGGATCAAGGGAGCCGAGACCCCCCTGGGGGGCCTCATGTTTTATTATCATTAAATGCGTCAAACTAATGTCAGCGTTGTTTTATAGTGAGCAGGGGTCGGCGCCCATATATGTTTGTGTCATTATCGAATATTGTTTAAATTCATAAGAGCTACTTATGTTAAATATTTCTTTGTAGTATCGATAGGTATGTGTATTGAAAGTCAAATGCTTTTCGAATGTACCATGTACTGGCAGTTAACGAGACACTATTAAAGTTAACTTAAAGCAAAGAAGCGTTAGTAATCGTTCAATGGTATACATTGTTTTGTTCAGTCTGGTATTAGAACAAGCATGCACATTATTCTCAGGTAAAATTGTGCATATTGATTCGTTCAAATGTCTCGAAAGCAAGAGAACCCCAAAGTATGGCAATGAATGTACATATTTTGGGAGTCTGTAATTGTTCTTTGTTTTGCTGTACGTTACTTTATGACCATTCTAGTTTTGCAAGTATCTTGATGGGGAAGACAGAGCTGGTTGCTTTGCTTAGTTTGTCTTCCTGGTGTCTTGTTATGGTTGTGTGGCTCATCCTCGTGGTGCCATGGATTTGTCTGCAGTTTGTGATTGCGGTATTTCCTGATCATACTCACTGACTATTTACTGTATCATTAAAACGCTGTATTTTTGCATAGTCTGATCATATGATGAAAACTGGTAATGTTAGAGAGGAGTGTGCGTTGGGGTTATAGCATTTTCCATTCATTCTCAAGAACAGACTCAATAAGTCTGGAATTTGCAAATATTATGTCTTTTTATTTCTGATAATCTGTTTTATATAGACCATTTTAGACACCACCGAATCTGCAGATGTGTCGCACGGGGTTGTTAGAAATTCACCCCATATATCGAGATGGTTATGAATTATATTGTTTCTATATTGGTCTTTCAGAAAAAATGGGCTCTAGCTAAAAGTTAAATACAGATCAGGATAGTGCTAGAAATTATAAAGAATGTTACAATTTCCATTAATTCGAAAGAATGACCAGTAAATAACACAATCAAAGATTACAAACCAACCTATGTCACTGGAAGCCGGGATGTATACTTAATAAATCTCTCAACGCTACCATCTTGCACTTCTGTCATAACTTGTGTTTTCTAAGAAGCAGCACTGGTGGAATCATCATAAGAATTTATGAATTGAAGCTTTATGGGACTTAAGATATATCAAAGTTTAGAAATAGACCTTTCTCTTTTCAGTATTCTTAGTGATATTTGAAATAAATTTACAGGTCATGATGTTATTGTTGATTGCTTATTGATGAATCAAATTTAATTTTTGGTTATTATTTTGTTATGTCGTTCTTCGTGTCCATTCTTGTTTTCCTGTCGAACGAAAATGGTTATTTTATTATATCCTTGCTGTTGTATGGGTGTTTGTGTTCTGCATTTCTTCCTCATGGTGTCATGTTGGTCTGTAGTCTGTGATTGTGACGTTTTCTCGCCATGCATACTTGTTTTGATATAGCTAAATGGTATGCTTTGATCAAAAGCTAATTTGATTTAGTTTACGTGATATTCTATATTGATTTTCAAGCTTTCTGCATTTTTTTTTATTTCTAGTTACGCTTTTCCTTACTATTAAAAAATCTGAACATTTACTTTTCCTACGACCTGATGCACCACACATCATTTCAGACCAAGCCAGCCAGGCGTTTTGAATAAGTTGATGATATCATTGCAATATGGCCCAAATATAGGCAGTTGTGATGAAGAAATTTATACAAATATGAATCTACTCTATCGACTTGATAGTTTAGATATATTAATGCACAATCAAAGTAAGTAAGGTTGCAAAGATCAGGAATCGATACAATCAAGTACCACACCTGACCCAGGATACCAATGGGAAAGTGACAAACTCACAGAAGACACCACAAACGAGAGCCAAGAGGTCAGCCCTTTCCCAGCAGGTGACCACGAAGCACATATAAACAGACGCGCACAAAACATAGCAAACACAAGACAGAACAAAAACATAAAAGATCCACAAAAGAAGTACCGCCTTGGAACGGTCAGTAAAATATTTTACTGGAGGGCTTAAACCGGTTTAACGGCGCCAACCTCACCCTTAATTCAGATGTGTATCAAGACACATAGATATTTGCCAAAACAGTTATTAATTCTCTAAATTTCAACCATGTCAGCCATAATTGTTTTTATCAATTTAGCACTTGAACAAATTTGTTCCTACCAGATGAAACAATGGTATACATCAATATTTCAGGTACATCTGCAAAGCCATTTAGGAGTATTTAAAGGAACAGTTTCAAGACCGCGTTCTTGGCAGCAATTATGGGCTTATTTTGTGTTAGTCTTTGGTATATTGTATTGTCTGTGTCATGCAGTCTTGTGGTCACCTGCTGGGAAATGCTTCACTTCTTGGATATCAAGTATGTGATGTTTTCTTGTGTTTTGTCACTTTCCCATACGTTATCCTGGGTCAGGTGTGGTACTTGATTGTATCGATTTCTGATCTTTGCCTTCTTCCCTACATTAAGAGATTGTCTGCAATTGAGCAAATCTGAAGTTAATTAATGACTGATGTGCACCACACAATGCCAAATCATACCCTAAAAAGGGCTCGAGAGAAAAGTAAACACAAACTAATTTGAAGATAGTTGCCATGGTTTCCATATGTAATGTCATTATGACACAATTTTACGATCCCAATATCCATAAAACTTATAAACAATTGGCAGAAGAAGGCAACGTATTTAATATCCTGATGAATGGATACAGTCAGATAATTGAGGATTTATTCAGCTTTTCGTGAGCAACGCATCAGACAAGCAGTGACAAATTTGAGCAGGTTCACTGTTTATAATAATTTGCATCTTATGTGTGTTTTAGATCAGTGACCTTGAAAAACAGGTTGAAGATAAAGTTGAAGAAATAGCAATACTGGAAAGTGATAAAACCAAACTTCTTAAAGAGAATAAGCAGGTAAATGTTATACTCAAATAAAGTTAATATGATCGGGAAATAACACAATCACACTATATAGACCAACCAACAGTGCCGTAAGGAAGAGCCACAAAACACTAACAGTCACTAACATCTAGTTTTAGAGGAGGTGTGTAGGTATCTGTCCGGAGCAGTAAGATCACTTTTCCTTAAGTTGTCTACATGCAAAATCAGTGGACACAACCTGGATGATCTTAACCCCAGGTTTCTGCAACTTCTGTTACCATCGTTCAAGTTCAGAGTGTTCATGACTAATAGGTTATGAAAATTGCAAAATATCACCCTGTTTGACATGTGTTTGTGAGTGGGTTGTGCACGAGCGCAGGCAGTGAATCCATTTTAACGAGACGTGGTTTGAAAGTGCACAATCCAGTACAAAGTACAATGAACGTTTGTTCTTAAGAACTATAGATTTTTGTGCAGTATAGAAATGCTTTATTTTATAGATCATAGCTGGATATGTGATAGAAGTCCTTGTTTTTCAGATCTGCATATAGTTTCTAGTTTGTATATTTCTTTACTCCAACAGACAATACTTGGATTTGCAAAAACGTTTTCGCACTAAAGATACCCTCTTCAGTTGCGATAAAGAGCAACGAACATGTATAAGTGTGTAAGATACGTTTTTAAGTTAAAGTGAGTATACTTATTTCTGGTAGCAATCAGGTGCGAGTATACCAGTGAGGTCGTTTTTAGGTGTTTGTACATGTGTAGACTTTGAAGGGTCAAGGGGGTGTTCTATGCCCTTCGTTTCTTTACGTATATTTCGAGTGACACTATGACGAATTCTGATGAGCATAACAATCTTTTTTGCGCATGCGCAATATCAAATTCAGTGAATAAAGTTTTAAACACAAACAGGAACATAACTCAGACATCAAAAGAGACTAATTAGTAGGGTTTCATCGAATCGCTTGCTGGATGTCTGGAAAACAGTATTAAGCTTAAATTCTCACAAAATATAAAATATTGTAGTGTAGAGTTTTCACTTTTGTTTAGTATAGCATAAGTGTACCGTACATATAAAGTACTGCTGCACCAATTATAACTTTAGATGTACGTTTTCAAATTATATCACAATGAGCATTTAATAATTGTGAATCATTTCAGGCAGAATTTTGACAAAAGATATTGCCTGGTATTACGGCTAATTTTTGCTCTAATAAATCTGATGGTATATTTTGGGCATTTTATTCCACTTATTTGAGACTTGACAGAGAAAATCCTGGGATAGGTCTAATCCACATTGTGAGAAAACTATTATTGTTTTTATTTTATTTAATCATTTACGTCCCCTATAACAATCTTTCAGTTAAACAGGGATGGGTATTCCTGGGTTGAACCAGTACTAAGCTAGGATTAATGTGTCTTGCTCAAGGACCACAACGCAGTGACGCCTATGAGGCTCAAACCCGCGATCACTCAGTCTCGACTCAAGCACTCGACCACTGAGCCACTGCGCTCGCTAGAAAACTATTATTATTCGGCTAAAATGGACTTTATTTTTGGCTGGGCCCCATATATAAGCTACTCAAATCTCATAGTAAGTAAAGGTGCAAAGATCAGGAATCGATACAATCAAGTACTACACCTGACCCAGGATACCAATGTGAAAGTGTTAAACTCACAGTTGGACACCACAAACGAGAGGCAAGAGGTCAGTCCTTTCCCAGCAAGTTAGCACAAGGCACATATAAACAAAGGCTCACAAAGGCATAGCAAACACAAGACAAAACAAAAACATAAAGATCCACAAAAGAAGTACCACCTTGGAATGGTCAGTAAAATATTTTACTTGAGGGCTTAAACTGGTTTAACGGCGCCAACCTAACCCTTAATTCAGATGTGGATCAAGACACATAGATAGTTAGTGAGCATGAAAGGCCCCTAACTTATCATTGCATCATCTCCTAAAAAAAAACAACAGGTAAACCCAGGTGGGCCCAACAAACAGCCAAAGCATCAGGCCCCTACCATTTCATCAATAGATAATTCTTTAAGTATGAACCGTCATAGAGTGTGAAGTCCGACCCGCGGGCGTGCAATTAAAGAGGAAAGCAAAAAGTTGCCAACCGTAATTGGGTTGACCACCAAGCATGCACTCTGTTGCAATACATTAATGTTATAGCCAATCTTTATATAATGGGAAATTATTTTAATGTACTGCGCTGAAAAATTATTAGAACCCACAATCTTCTTCAATCTATACACCAAGTCACCATAGAATTCAGGTTCCGAAAGTCCTTGGCACAAGAGAGATTCAAGTCCAACTTGGAATTTAGATATCAAATCATAGTATCGTCTATAAAATATGGAAAAGGTTTTATGACGTTTATAATACATATAGCATTGTTTAAGAAGTTTCTGAGTTAACAATTTATTGCGAGTGTTGAAGTCAGTAACATAGCTAGATGCTCTAACAAAACGAATGAGTTGAGAGATATAGACTCCATAGGATGTAGAGCGAGAAACATCACCATCTAAAAATGAGAAATTGACAATTTCAAATTCAAAGTCGTCACGTTTATCATACATTTTGGTAGAAACAATATCATTAGAAATTGACAAATGCAAGTCTAAAAATGAGGCTTCTTTATAAGAGGCATTGGCTTTTTTAAGTTGGACCTCTGAAGGGCATATTTGACTTACCATATTGTCAAAATAAACATTATTAATTAGAATATCTTCCAAATATCTGGAAGTAGTGTTAAACGCATCAATAACATCAGCCTGCTTATCATCAGAAAGAGACAGCATAAAGTCCCTCTAATAACAAAACAGGAATAAATCGGCAACCAGGGGAGCACAATTAGTGCCCATAGGGATCCCAACTATTTGTCCATACAGCTTGGTGCCAAATTGAATAAACAATGTTGTCCAACAAAAAGGTCAGCGCATCACATACATTTTGACATGACCATGCATGATATTTTTTAGGTTTTTCCAAAGTAAAAAATGCATTTCTGTCATTACATGCAAGGTAAGGAGAGCCTTCTCTCTGGAGAGTTCTTTCAAGTTATCTTTAATTAAATTTTGACGTAAAGTAGTGTTAAGAGTAGAAAAATCATAAGTAGACAAACTGGTCGCATTGAAATCTCTAGCTATAAGTTTATCTAGAATTTCACCTGAATTTATAAAAGACCAAAATAGGTTTTTACTGGATCACTCATATACCTTTTCACAGTACTTGTGACATGTTTTAACAGCTGTAAGACACGAGGTTAACAATTTAGAAAGTTCTGTAAGTCGTACAAGAACTAGAATTAGCAATAAATCTTGCTTTATATGGTTTTTAATGGAGTTTACGTAACCAGTATAACGCATTGCTCTAATATAGATATTAAGGATTCTTGGGCCTGTCAATTTTTTTTCAAAGGGCAATAAAAATTTCAAAAGGCCCGTTAGAATTATGTAATTTGCTTTTTTTTAATGGGATATGGGCCATTGGCCCATTTTAAGGCCCCGTCATCATTTTCGTCCCGGATTATCCCTGACTGGAGTGTTACCATTGAAAGAATGTATGTAAACAGCTACAGAAAATGAATGGTTGACTATATGTAGTTGATTATGTTTAGGCCGTTTACCACTGTAAAAGTTGTTTTATAAAACTGTCCATAATAGCCACATCACGCTCTTTTAGTAGAAAATGTCCTTACACACATGGCACACAGTATTTCCCTGGATCAAACTAATCATATTGGATGTGTTGGACATGTGTCTACGCTGATTGAATCGATATTATCAACTGAATGGCAGTGCTTAAGAAATAAAACTGGCATGTACAAAGCGATCACGATTTTAAAATGTGTGATGCTTTTGACACTTAATCTTAGAAATTAAAGTACGGATATATAGGCCGTCACATGGCTGTTGCACCGTTTAAATCCCCCCTTCAGAAAGCCTAAAAATGTCAAAATTCCCATGAGATTAGGGGTCAGCGCAGTGGTAGTAGGTTCTTCAAACAATTTTCTTCTGACACTGCAGGATATTCTTAATCCAGATTTGAGCTTAATGTTGGGAAAAATGCAAGTATTAAAATAATATTCCAGATTTTCGCATTTTTTATTATTGCGGCAGGACTATAGCAGTTAACGAGACACTATTAAAGTTTTTTTTTTTTCAGTTTCTCCATCTTTATTTTATATATTACAAATACAGAACATATTATTACAAATTTACAATTTCACAAAATAATGAAATACAATCATGCTTGCTACTTTCTCTCCCTTTTCTCTTCGTACACTAGTTTTCATTATATATAAACATATAGCATGTATAAAGGAAGGCAGTATTGTATAGCTAAATTCAGAACTGTATCTATAGATGGAGATTTTTTTATCATTATTCTTACTGCTTTATGTGCAAGCCTTCCCAATCCGTAAAACCGGCAAAATTAAACGAGCAAAATATAGAAAATACTTAAATTGTGGGCATCTGTCTTCTAAGCAAATACACTTATATGTTTGTGTTAATTATTAAAGTGGGTATTTTTTATCATGACTATTATTTTAAGGTAATATTCTTTCTTTTTTTTAATTTTCTAAATTCGGCTTCCTATTAAAGGTTTAAGCATCTATACATCTAATATATGGCTTAGTTTTGACCACTTCCATTGGAATTTTTCATGCTTATTATGAAGTCTTGAAATATACTTTTCAGTTTGATATTTTCTTCTTAGATAGCTGAGAAAGGTTTCTAATGTAATATAATTGGTTATGAATTTTGTTTTATAAATGAAATACCTGGCTAGTATAAGTAAGTGATTAAGTAGTTTATTTTCTTTGTTTTTAAAAAATAAAACTGTTTTAATTGTCAAGTCAAGATTTATATTTCCATTTACTTGTAACCAGTTTTTAAGAGCTGACCAGAATTCTTTAGCCTTATCACAATGGTAAAACAAATGACTAATTGTTTCAGAATCTCGGTCACATAAGGAACATCTGTCATTATCTGTTTTATTAATTTTATAAAGAAATGATTTTGTTACTAAGATATGATTATTGATTTTAAACTGGAAATCCTTTAGTTTTACCTCCTGTGTATTTCTTACAATACCATTAAAGAAGTTCCATTCCTCTGGTGTTATACCGATGGTGTTCATCCATTTTGGAGGAGGTGTAGTTGGGATATTGTTTCCAATAAGGATATCATAGAGTTTTCTACAACCTTTTTTATCAGAGCATAAAATTTGAATGTAATAATTTTGGGCAACATTATGTTTTAACGATTGACATACTTGAAGGTTCTGATTAATCTTTGTTTTCCAAATGGCAGGTATTCGTCTCAAAACTGATAAATAGTCTAAAAAGGTACCTTGTATATTATAATTCTGTTTCAGGTCCTCAAAATGATAAAATTGTCCATTTAAATCAAGCAAATCTATAATATTTCTTATGCCTTTTCTGTGCCATTCTTTTATGAAAAGATTTTGTCCTTGGGTTATATTAGAATTAAACCATATTGGACTGAACAGTATATGCTCTACTTTTTCAATGGGAACTGAATTACAGAATTTTTTCCAACTAACAAGTATATCTTTCCAAAACGGGTTTCTTAGTTTTTTGGCTTTAGTTTCTGCATAATTTTCTCCCATAGAGAAGATTTTATTTATATTTATGTTTGAAAGGGAACTCCATGAACAATCAGGATGTGTAATCATCTTTCTCAGCCAAGTGACTTTTAAAGCTGTTATAAAATTATCAATATGAACCATTCTCAACCCTCCTTTTTCTATATCTTTTATAATATATTTTCTTTTTATTCTGTCTGGACCAGAATTCCATAAAAAAGTGTAGAATAATTTATTTAGTCTTTTCACCAAAATGCCTGGTGGATTTGGAAGTCCCATGAACAGATGCACAAACTTTGATAGCGCCAATGATTTTATTATAGTTATCTTTCCTGGTAAAGTTGATTTTCTTTTAGACCATGTCTTAATAATATTTTCCACTTTTTGCTCTATGCCAGTAGTATTTTTGTCCCATATGTCGAAGACCTCAGCAGTGAAAGTTACACCTAATATTTTAAAGGGTCCCTGATTCCAATCTAGTTTAAAATCATTACATAAAATACGGTTAGATTTATTCATGGATCCAATCCATATTGCTCTAGTTTTTTCAATATTTAATTTTAGACCCGACATTATGTAAAATGAATTTAATTTGACTAATGTTTTTCTCAAGGACATTTCTGAACCGTCTAGAAATATTTGTGTGTCATCTGCATATTGACTTAGTGTGAATTCTTTATTATTTATAGTTATGCCTTTTATATTTATATCTTTTTTAATCATATGGCTTAATACCTCTGCACAAAGAATAAAAATATATGGTGAGATAGGATCTCCTTGACGGCAGCCTCTTAACAAACTAAAATATTCTGTCATATGGCCATTCTGCAATATACAAGACTCTGAACCAGTTTGAAATAATTTAATCCAGCGCTTAAAAGAAGGTCCAAAATTAAAATGATCTAGTGTTTTATGGATAAATTTCCATGATATTGAATCAAATGCTTGTTGGAAGTCAATAGAGAGGAGTAGCCCTGGAATTTCTTGTTGTTTTGCCTCAAAAAGAATATCAGATTTTAACCTTACATTTTCACTTATACATCTTCCTGAAATAAAGCCTTTCTGTTCTTCATGGATTAATTTAGGCAGGAAAGATTTTAGTCGAGAGGCAATCACAGAAGATGCCATCTTATATATGACATTAAGAAGAGAAATTGGGCGCCAGTTTTTCAGAAGAAATGGGGATTTATTTGGTTTAGGAAGACAGGTAATTATACCTTGCCTTTGTGTTATTGATAAGGAACCTGTTTTATATCCATAATTTAATGACTTAAGAATAAAAAATTTAAGATCGATCCAGAAGAACTTAAAAAATTCTGCTGGAAAACCATCATTTCCTGGCGTTTTTGAATTTTTCATATTCTTTAAAGCTTCCGCTAGTTCTGAATATTTAATATCCCCTTCCAAAGACTCAGATTCGTTCTCAGACAATTTTATGTGGTTTTCTCCTATAGCCGATGCAATTGGATTATCATTTGTAACATTTTTTTCACTATATAGTGTTTTATAATATGTTTTCTGACTATTAAGGATTTTGTTGGTAGTTGTGCATTCATGTCCATCATTCTCTATTATTTTTGTAATTACTTTATTTGTATAATTTCTCTTTTCAAGGCCAAAAAAATAACTTGATGGTTTTTCCCCAAGATCTTCGTATCTACTGCGTGATCGTATTATGACTCCATCTATAGTATTTGCCCTTATCTCCTGTAATCTTATTTTCTTTCCTCCAATAAATTGACCTCTTCAATGTTTGCATTTTGTAAGTCGGCTGAGATACTGTTTTCTAATTTCGAAATTTCATTTTCTAAGATTTTTTCCTCTTTTTGTTTTAATTTCTTTTTTCTTGAACTATATTTTTATCGTCTCTCCTCTTATTCCCAGTAGTATCATTTCTAACAATAACTGATCATTTATTGAGTATGCATTTTCATTATCTGTATTATCATCATCATTAATATTATTATTATTATTATTGTTATTATTATTATTATTATCATTATTGTTATTATTATTATTATTATTATTATTATTATTATTATTATTATTTAAATTTTCCCTGTGTTGTTGATTATCATTTACTCTGTATGTATCTGTAACATCTACTATTACTTTTTTCACAAGCTGAATATATTCTCTGTCTTTTAGAAGTGAGTTATTGAACTTCCAATAGCTTCTTCCTCTATCATTTTGATTTAAGCGTAGTTGTAGGGTAACTCCAGAATGATCAGTTCTATACCCTGAAAACAGTTTTACAGTCATTAACAAATCCCAAAAGATCTTCACTAATTAAAAAATAATCTAAACGAGCTTGTTTTTTATCTGGGTTATGTCTCCTCCAAGTAAAACCTTTACTTTCATTTATACACCTATAAATATCGATATAATTATCATTTTCAATTAGTTTTAAAACTTCACGTCTAGCTGTTGGGTTATTAACATGTCGGTAATTTTCAGTATCTATTTCTGGATTAATAACTAGATTCCAGTCCCCACATATAATAACCTCATCATTTCCAAAATCTAATATTTTTTGTTTAAGATTGTTATAAAATTGTGGACGGTCCTCATTAGGGCCATATATACTTGCTAGAGTGAATTTTTTCCCTTGGATGTTTAATTCTAACAAAACAAAATTTCCCTCTTTATCTGTTAAAATCTGTCCAATGTCACATGGAAAATTATTATTTATTAATATCATTACCCCCCTGCTTGCATTAATACCCGGTTTTGCACTGAGGACAAGGTTGTAACCCCACTCTGCTTTAACATGTGAAAACATATTATTGTCAATGTGAACATATTGCAAACATGCTATATTATACTTCTTTGATCTTATATATTGAAATAAATCTCTCCTCTTTTGCATATTTTTGAGGCCTCGACAATTCTGGGATAGAACAGTTATGAAATCAGCCATAGTCTTTGAATGTTGCAATTTCAAATGAAAGCCTTATTTTATCAATTTCACGGACTGGGAAGTCAAACACATATACAAAAACATAATATTTTCCAAAAGGAAAAAAAAGAAATACAGTAAAGCAAAAAAATGACATGTATAACATGAAACAAAATATAACAAACATCAATTAGCACTTGAAAGTAAATGCAAGAAACATTTAATTTCTATTTCGATGCAGAGAGATTACTGTAAATTGTTTGCTAATATATTGCCAATTTCAGCTTGGGAGTCTATTTTGGTACACATTTCCTTATTCAACCTAATAAGAGTGTTGTGTGTAAAGAAAAAGAAATAAGACTCAACACCCCTTTTTGAAACAATATAGGTCCAGATCAGCTGGCTCCGTCGAAAGCAGGCTGATCTGGATTTATACATTTATATTGGGTAATCTACCCTTAAAGTACTAATTATAAATTTGCGCTTGCATGTATAGCGGCATGTGTGATTATCAGATTGAATATGGTAAGCAGTTCTCTTTAACTCATATAAACCTAGCATCCTTTTGGTGTGGCAAAGGCAAACAGTGCAGCCTCAGATCAGATGTCACAGAATGGCAGCATCTGACCAGGGTCCCCACAGTTTGCTGACAATATGTTCAATGAAAATTTTAATGAAAAAAGAAAGATACCGCCACACAACCCTTTAAAAAAAAGCGAAATGTACTGATCCAATTGATAAGAGTGGAAAATTCCCATCGGCATATATGGGTCAGTAAAGCATGTAGAGATAATCACAGCTTTCTGTTTTGCTAGTGATTACAGGTATTCATGAAACACAACATAAGCTATATGATATAAGTATTGTAGACTGGATTTATGCGTTTTGCTCAGGTATAATAAGGCTATTGGGTCACTGCAAAGGCGGGACACTATTAAAGTTAACTTAAAACAACGAAGCGTTAGTAATCGTTCAGTTGTATACATAGTTTTTTTTCAGTCAGTCTGTTATAAGGACAAGCATGCACATTATTCTCAGGTTTGAAGGCATATTATATTGTTTTCGTGTATGTTGTGCGTATACGCGCATGCGTATGTTGTTATTACCCAACATAAACGAGTTTTCATCACACCTCTTGTTCTAGTTAAAAAAAAACAATGAACAGTGGGAAGTAGCACTCTATATTACACTTTGAAATTTTCAAAAATGCGCTTCCTAACAAATCATGGACATTGCATATCACACAGAACATTACATTGAAAAGTAATTAATCGCCCATAAATAATCAATTACAAAAATAAAAAAAAACTTATAGAAAATGATAATATTACATAACTGCATGACGAATGTACTATACATGCCTATGACCTCAAAGGCTTTTTAAATTCTCAAAACATAATGGTACACTCAACACATAAATATATCTATATACTGAACAAAAGTGAAAACGCTACACTCCAATTATCCATATTTTACGAGAAAGTATTGGACCAAAAGTATTTACTAAAGCTTAATAATGTTGCCCAGACATCCAGCAAACGATTCGTCAAAACTCCACCTATTTGTATCGTTTGATGTATGAGTTATGCTCCTTTAAGTAATTAAAGCTTTATTCACTGAAATTTGCTACTGCTCATGCGCAAATTAAAATTGTTATGCTTATCAAAATTGGTCTCAATTAGGTTGCATAAAAACACAAGAAAACTGCTTAATTACTTGAAACAAGCTCAGAATTTCGAATTTAGCGAATTTGTAAAATATTGAAAATTATCTCCCTTTGACAAAAACAAATAGGGAATATTAAATGTTTGGTAATCTTCGATTTATCAGGATTTTCGATAATCTTCTTTTGCCAAATCAGGTAGACCTCTCAGCACATTGTTTCTACCATTTCTCGACAAGTAATGTCCTCATACTAACATACAATAACACATTGCTTTCCCTATGGAGATTTCAGTGTTAAATTTTTAAACTTTGCAATTTGAGTGAAAATCCGCTTTTTAAGATTGCTTTTCTAAACAATCAAAACACACTTGAGAAAGGTCCTTCACATTTCTGGTTGTCACATGTCTAGACTACTATTTCATGCAGTCGGATCTCGTAGGTAGTGGATTTCTGAAGGCCTTAATTGTATCAGATTTCTGTTCAAATTGGCAACCTGAAAAAATGAACCCCTGTCACATTTAAATGGCTTCCATGTGTTTCCTCGTGACAACATCCGTGAAACTTTTACTGTTATGCATTACACAGTATTTGAACATTAAGATGCGCTTTCAATTGCATTCTTGGTTTGCATAGTTGTGTATATAGATGACAAACAATTCAGGTGTAGCGTTTTCACTTTTGTTCAGTATATATTCAGCACTGCTCAACTCATTAAGATTGACCCTCTCATTATAAATTTAAAAAACTCGAGAGAATATCCATCTTTGAAAATGAAAACGACCAGCACACGAGCATGCTAGAATACTGACTCACAAAATTAACTCTAACCTTTAATATGGTGTAACCTATTGTTTTGATGCGTATACGGACTACTATAAAACAACTATCCTACACACAGGCATCTGACTAAATCGAACCATCAACAGATAAAACAACACAAGCCAGATCACAGGAAACCTAAAATATACTGAAATACGCATGTGCGTGAAACAAGATACGCATGTGCGTATACGCACAAAAACACGAAAACGAACCTTTGCATATGCTTGAAACGATAAAACAGAAACGATGGAAGCTTCGACAGTACACCTGAAAATTTTCGTGCATTACCTGATGCAATTACTATCACCATAATTAATGGCATTCATCCCAAAAATTAATTTGTAAACAAACTTATTCTGGAAGCGCAGTGGCTCAGTGGTAGAGTGCTTGACTCGAGACCGAGGGGCCACGTGTTCGCGCCTCACCGGCGTCACTGCGTTGTGGTCCTTGAGCAAGACACATTTATCCGAGCTTATAACTGGTTCAACCCAGGAAGACCCGTCCCTGTTTAACTGAAAGATTGTTGATAGCCGTAAAGAATCAAATCAAACAAACAAAACAGACATATTCTTACAGTTGAAACCCTTCATATGTGGACGTGCAAGGTCAATGCAACCGTTCCAAGAATGGATTATATATGTATATGCACTGACATACAGTAGAATATACCACTGGCCTTAACTTTTGAAAACGTTAATACCAACTATTGTCGCCAGCTATTGTCATCTGCTGATGTGTTTTAACCGGGTCCAGACATGATTGAGTACTGTGCAGCGCTTGCTGGCACTTTGAGGCTAATGAATATTACTTTACATTACTGCAAACCGACAAGAGAATATTATCTCATATTACCAAGCAACTCAAAACTAAAATCACCATTTATAGCAAATCAACAAGATAACTTCGACCCAAACCCACTATGAATGATTGTAGAATCTCTCGCAGGGGAGATAAACATGCAATATCCAATCCGATAATAGCACAATGGTTACATTCCTTGCCTTACTTTGTGGTTCCTAGCTTAAGAGACATTTGAACGAATCTACATGCACAATTTTACCTGAGAATAATGTGCATGCTTGTCCTAATACCAGACTGAACAAAACAATGTGTACCATTGAACGATTACTAACGCTTCTTTACTTTAAGTTAACTTTAATAGTGTCTCGTCAACTGCAAACATGTTACATTTGGAAAGCATTTGACTTTCAATACACATACCTTTCGATACTAAAAAGTAATATTTAACATAGGTAGCTCTTATGAATCTAAACAATACATGATAATGACACAAACATATATGGACGCAGACCCCTGCTCACTATAAAACAACGCTGACATTAGTTTGACGTATTTAATGATAATAAAACATGTACATTGTGTACATACAAAAAATTATTCATAATTCATATTATCAAAAGTAAAACATTATTCTATGCATTTTTATGACAATACACAACTTTACTTGATCTTCAAAATATAATAAATAGTAAGTAAGTATGATCAGGAAATACCACAATCACAAACCGCAGACAACCCCATGGCACCGCGAGGAAGAGCCGCTCAACCATCCCGAGACACCAGGAAGACAAATTAAGCATAGCACCCAGCTCTCTCTTCCCCATCAAGATGATTGCAATACTCGAATGGACATAAAGTAACAAACAACAAAACATAGAACAATTACAGGCTCCCACAATAGGAGTAACAATAAACAAAAAGTCAACAACAACAGAACCAACGCCTTAGAACGGACAGCAGCTTAAGCCACCGGGGGGCTTAAATGCATTTTACTGGTACCAAATCTTCGCCCTAGATTCTGCTGTTGTTGAAGTACAAGAAATGTTCAGCTCGCATGGAGGCCATCTAACTAATGCAATGTATCATCATGGAAAAACACTCTAATCAAATTACTACACCATGATGAAACAAAGAAAAAGGCTCATGACTCACAGATAGTCAGAGCTAAAGAAAACCTCAAGTTGAGCCACGGTGGGTCCAGCTACAGATAAGCATCAGGCATCAACCCACCGATTAAAGCTTTACGTCAGGGCCGTCATAGAGTCTGAGGCATGACCCACCGTCGTGCAATTAAAGAGGAAACCATAGCTATAAACCGGGATTGGGTTTAAAACTAGGCATGCAGACTGTCGCATGATATTCAAGTTATATCCAACCCTTATTTAACGTTTTACTATTTTTTTGAATTGAACACTAAAATTAGGTTTTCTACTAATTCGTTTGAATTTATAGACTAAATCACCATAAAATATAGGTTCTGATATGCCTTGTTGCAGTAGAGTTTTTAACCCAATGTTGTATTTAACAATTAACTCTGAGTGTCTGTGGTAGAATTTAGAAAATTCTTTTCGAATTTTATTATATCTATAACCTTGTTTTAATAATTTAGCAGTTAAAAATAAGTTTCTGTTGTTGAAGTCATCAACATTAAAACACACTCTAGCAAAACGAATAAGCTGAGAAATATATACACCATAGGAAGGAGAGCGAGAAACATTTCAATCAAGAAATGGAAAATTTACTATTTCAAAATTAAAATCATCCCGTTTATCATAAATTTTAGAAGAAACTATGCCATTTGTTATTGACAAGTTCAAGTCCAAAAACGGAGCTTCAGTATCAGAAGAATTCGCCTTATTTAACTGAAGTTCAGTGGGATATATCTGACCTACCATTTGTTCATAATAAGGATTATCAATATTAAGTAAGTCATCTAAATATCTGGAGATAGAGTTAAAAGCTTCAATAATATCAGCTTGATTATTGTCAGACAGAGACAACATAAAGTCTCTCTCATAACAAAGTTTAGAAATAGACCTTCCTCTTTTCAGTAGTCTTAGTGATATTTTAAATAAATTTACAGGTTATGATGTTATTGTTGATTGCTTATTGATGATTCAAATTTTTTTGGGTATTTTTTTTGGTCTTAATTTTGTTATGTAGTTCTTTGTGTCTTTTCTTGTTTTCCTGTCAACATTGGTTATAAAAGAAAATGGTCATTTTATTATATCCTTGCTGTTGTATGGGTGTTTGTGTTCTGCATTTCTTCCTCATGGTGTCATGTTGGTCTGTAGTCTGTGATTGTGACGTTTTCTTGCCATGCATAAATAGTAAGTGAGTATGATCAGGAAATACCAAAATCACAAACTGCAGACTACGCTGTGGCACCACGAGAAAGAACCGCTCGACCATCAAGAGACACCAGGAAGACAAATTAAGCAAAGCAATAAGCTCTCTTTTCCCCATTAAGATGATTGCAATACTAGAATGAACATACTTGTTTGAATATATCTAAATGGTATGCTTTGATTAAAAGCTAATGTGATTTAGTTTACGTCATATATTATATTAATTTTCAAGCCTTCTGCTTATTTTTATTTCTAGTTACGCTTTTTCCTATCATTAAAAAATCTGAACATTTACCTTACCTTCAACCTGATGCAGCACACAGCATTTCAGACCAAGCCAGCCAGGGTTTTAAATAAGTTGATGATATCATTGCAATATGGCCAAAATACAGGCAGTTGTGATGCAAAAATTTGAGCAAATATGAATCTACTCTATCGACTTGATGGTTAAGATATATTTATGCATAATAAAAATAGTGGTCAGTTCTTTAAATTTCAACCATGTCAGCCATATTTGTTTTTATCAATTTAGTACTTGAACAAATCTGTACCTACCAGATGATTTATTGGTTTACATCAATATTTCAGGTATATCTGCAAAGCCATTTAGGCGTAGTCAAAGGAACAGTTTCAAGACGATGTTCTTGGCAGCAATTATGGGTTTATTTGGTGTTGGTCTTTGTTATATTGTCTTGTCTGTGTCATGCAGCCTTGTGGTCACCTGATGGGAAATGCTTCACTTCTTGGATATCCAGTATGTGATGTTTTCTTGTGTTTTGTCACTTTCCCATACGTTATCCTGTGTCAGGTGTGGTACTTGATTGTATCGATTCCTGATCTTCGCCTCCTTCCCTACTTTAAGAGAGTGTCCGCAATTGAACAAATCTACAGTTAATTAATGACTGATGTTCACTACAAAATGCCAAACCATAGCCTATAAAGGGCCCAAGAGAAAAGTAAACACAAACTAATTTGAAGATAGTTGCCATGGTTTCCATATGTAATGTCATTATGACACAATTTTACGATCCCGATATCCATAAAACTTACAAACAATTGGCAGAAGAAGGCAACATATTTAATATACTGATGAATGGATACAGTCAGATAATTCGTGATTTATTCAGCTTTTCATGAGCAACGCATCAGACGAGCAGAGAAAAATTTGAGCAGGTTCACTGTTTAAAATAATTTGCATCTTATGTGTGTTTTAGAACAGTAACCTTAAAGAACAGGGGGCCTCATTCACAAACAAGCAGGAATTGGATGTTCAGAAATAATAACTCGGTGGTTCTCCAGCTACTTGACTGGGCGAAAACAACGCGTTGTCATTAACGGACAGGTCTCTGAGTGGCTTTCCGTGTTGGCTGGTGTCCCCCAGGGTTCGATTCTCGGTCCACTACTCTTTCTTATCTACATAAATGATATAGTTAAAAATTTAGGCTGTTCAATAAGGCTATTTGCAGACGATACCAGCTTATACATCATTGTTGATTCACCAGATGGGGCGGCCTACCATCTTAACGTAGACTTGAATTCGATTAGTACTTGGGCAGACGCATGGTTGGTTGCTTTTAATACAGGAAAAAAACTATCCATGATATTTTCTCGAAAATTGCACCGTCCACACCACCCTCCATTACTCATGAATAACACCATGCTGACAGAGACCGACACACATAGACACCTAGGACTTACACTTTCAAACACATGCACTTGGTCAGAACATATACAAACAATAACTACAAAAGCTTGGGCACGACTTAATCTACTACGCACACTTAAGTTTAGAGTCAGCAGAAAATCTTTGGAAAAAATGTACATATCGTTCGTACGTCCCCTGCTAGAGTATTGTGACTCGGTTTGGGACAATGCCACAACTGAATCAAAAAAGCAACTCGATGCTATTCACATTGAAGCAGCAAGAATTATTACAGGGGCTACCAAACTGTGTAGCATCTCATTAATATTATCAGACCTAGGATGGGAATCACTTCAAGATCGTCGCAATAAGCATAAACTCATCATCTTTTACAAAATCATCCATGGTCTTACACCCACATATCTCACTGATATTCTCCCTCCATTGATTCAGCAAACCACTAACTACAATCTTAGAAACGCAAACGACTTTCGTACACTCCACGCCAACACAAATTTATATTTTAACTCCTTTTTTCCTTCGACGATTTGGGCTTGGAATAGCCTGCCCAAAGAAACAAAGCAAGCTCCATCCATCGCATCTTTTAAACATCGTTTGAACAGAGACCTTAGCAAACCACCAATATACTTCAATGCAGGCACGCGTAAAGGTCAAATACTACATACACGCCTGAGATTAGAATGCAGCTCTCTTTATTCACACTTGTATAGGAAGAACCTTGTTCCTGAACCTACATGCCAATGCGGAGCTTTTGAGAGTTCATATCATTACCTGTTTGTCTGCCCAAGATATGCAAACGTAAGAGAAAGATATTTGCCAGAAAATCTTAACAACTACACAACTAGGGATCTTTTGCAAGGGGTACAAACCAATACAGTCCAAGAAAATGAAACACTGCTAGAAGACGTTCAAAAATGTATCATAAAAACTGGAAGGTTTGACAGATGAAGCGATGCAATACCATATTTCAAGCTGACATGTTACGGAAACGCAGCATGCGCTGGACATAAATTCTCTCTCTCTCTCTCTCTCTCTCTCTCTCTCTCTCTCCATAAAACTAATCCTTAGTAACACAAACATACCAACTAGCAGATGAAGCTTAAGCTTTGAGCTTTCTTTGTCATTCTTTATTGTTGTTCTCAAGCTTGTATTTATCACGTATATTTGTTGACACCGCCATTCTTACGTACTATTGTATAATTTCACTTGTAGCAGGAGATGACAGGAGGTGTGGTACTTGATTGTATCGATTCCTGATCTTTGCAACCTTACTTACTTTTATAATATAAGCGCTTGATTACTGTCAGATCCTGTACCATGATATTTCTGTACTGTAATATACATGTCTAGTTACAAATAAAATATTGTTTAAACCAAATAACAGGTTGAAGATAAAGATGAAAAAATTGCAAGACTGGAAAGAGAGAAAAACGATCTTCTACATGAGAAGACACAGGTAATGTTATACTCAAATAAAGTTTATATGATCGGGAAATAACACAATCACACAAATTCAGACAAATTCACAGCACCTTGAGGAAATGCCACAAAACACTAACAGTCAAAAAATATCAAGAAGATAATCAAAGCAAAGCAACTAGCTCTCTCTTCCTCGTCAAGATGATTACAAAGTTAAAAACGTCACAAAGTAATGCATAAAAAAACAAAGACCAAGCACAGAACACAGTATACTGTAAATTGAAAACTTATCATGCATTTAGTCTTAATTTTAAAATCACACTCAGATTTAGAGCATGTCAATGTTGCTTATTGAATATAACGACGCCAGATCGTTGTTTATTGTAAACGCAATCAGTTCAGTAAGTCAAAGTAGTGACCATTTGGTTATTAGGCAGACGACTTAAGAAGATGACATATCTGAAAGGTTAGTATCGAACTGATCATTTGCTAAATCACTGGTGCTTCAATCTTGTTTTTTTCTGTTCTAGAACGAGGGTATCATTAGAAAGAATCAAGAGAAAATTGACACACTCACGCAAGAAAAGGAAAAATTGGAAAGGGAACTTCAGAAAAAAGAGAAAGAACTTAAGGAAGACAAAATAAAAGCCGAGATTGAATTAGAGAAGGTTCGCAAAGAAAAAGAGAAAGAACTTCAGGAAGACAAAATAAAAGCCGAGATTGAATTAGAGAAGGTTCGCAAAGAAAAAGAGAAAGAACTTCAGGAAGACAAAATAAAAGCCGAGATTGAATTAGAGAAGGTTCGCAAAAAAAAAGAGAAAGAACTTCAGGAAGACAAAATAAAAGCCGAGATTGAATTAGAGAAGGTTCGCAAAGAACTAAATACAGAAAAGGGTCTACATCTACAATCCAAATGCCAGGCCAACATTGATAAAGCAGCATTGAAGAAGGAAATAGCTGGATATAAGAAATAACATGGTTAGATATTCAAATAAGAGACCAGAGTGATGCCTGTCCCTTGAAAACCTGTCTTCACTGTTTGCAACCAATTAGGCTGCCTCCAGCCTGTTCTGCTACTTAGACTAGTGAGAATCTTGAACATTTTCAATATAGCAAGAATCAGATGTGAGACTTTCAATAAAATGAATGACAAATGCGTTGATCAGTATGCTCAGATGTACTACACATTAGATGTTTTCCATGATGTTACATTGCAATAGTTAGATGGCCTCCATGCGAGCTGAACATTTCTTGTACTTCAACAACAGCAGAATCTAGGGCAAAGATTTGGTACCAGTAAAATGCATTTAAGCCCCCCGGTGGCTTAGGCTGCTGTCCGGTCTAAGGCGGTGGTTCTGTTGTTGTTGACTTTTTTGTTTATTGTTACTCCAGTTGTGGGAGTCTGTAATTGTTATATGTTTTGTTGTAAGTTACTTTATGTCCATTCTAGTATTGCAATCATCTTGATGAGGAAAAGAGAGCTGATTGCTTTGCTTAATTTGTCTTCCTGGTGTCTCGTGATGGTTGAGCGGCTCTTCCTCGCGGTGCCACGGGGTTGTCTGCAGTTTGTGATTGTGGTATTTCCTGATCATGCTCACTTACTATTTTTATATGGTATGCACCTTGAGGTTCGCATGCCATAAAATTAGGTTTCCCTGCGTTAGTCTTATTTGATAAGGTGTGTAAAGACCTCAAGACTTATGTAGGTATTAACAAAAAGTCTAGTAACATCATGTTATATGTAATGAATAATAAAAATGGATTTGCCGTGGAAACTCACTTGATCAATTTATAACGACAGTGTGCATCAAAATTCGTGCATCAAAATTCATTTTCATTAAAGCTTTCTCCTCCACAGAAAATCGTAAACAAACAATTCGTCGCTTCAGTGCTTTAGTGTTCTAAGGGACATTTTGGTCAAAAATGAGTTATGAATACAGTTGGAAAGGTACGGTGGTATGTTTAGGACATTCATTACTTTCAATTTAGAAATAGATATTCCGTTAGCACAATTGAATAACCTGTGCAGATGAAATAATAACCCGTGCATACGGAATATTATTCCATGTGAACGATTTAATAATCCATGAGCATGAATTACTTATCTGGTCGCTCGATTTCGTGATCTGAAAGCATGGATTGATAATTAGTAAGAACGGTATAACAATATGTGCGCACGAGATAGTAATCCAATTGCAAGATTTAATAATCCATGCAAACAGAATAATAATCCGAGCGCACGAAATAAGATTTCAAGCACATGGAATAATAATACGTGCACACGGAATAATAATTCGTGCAAACGGAATAATAATCCATGCAAACGAAATACTAATTCATGCAAACGGAATAATATTCCATGCACTCGAAACAAGATTCCGAGCTCAAGGAATAATAATTCGTGCGCTCAAATCATTAATCCGTTAAAACGAAATAGATATCTAAGAGCTCGATTTTATAATCTATGAGCTAGAAGTAATAATCTGTGAATACGAGTTATTATTCTACGTGCACGAATAGAACAAACGTTCTGCCAGTTGGATTTTGAATCTGTTATAGCTCATCTGAGCATAGTGCTCAAAGTAAGCTACTGGTATCAATCAACGTCTGTAGTTCATCGAGTTTGTCGTCAACAGCTTGAAATGACAACTCCTCAGTATTCACAGGAATGTTCCCTATGCAAAAGTAAACCTAATCCGTCAAAATATGTCACGAGGCGTGGCTGACTTCCCTTGTAAAGATTTATAGGAACTTTTTAATATGCCCACTGGAACCAATCGTCAGAATTGAATTAAATTTGGCAGGAATATTTCCTCGGTGACCCATTAAAAACAGATAAAACAAACTTGGTCCCTCAAAAACATGGCAGCCAGGGGCGTGACCTTTGGCAGATAAGGAAACTGTTGGAATCTTCTCTAAAACCGCTCATCACATGACAGAAATGGTGACAACCTTCCACAATAAAAGCTATAACGAATTTGATCCGTTGTAAAACATGGCAACTTTTGTACCCGAATATAAGAGATGCTAAGCTTTGTATATCCTTTGTATACCAGAAATCCCTAATTGGGTACTTTATCAAACAGGGAAGACCCAGATGGAATGTCACACGATGTGTCATTTCATCCGGGTCTGCACTGTTTACTATGATAAAATCTATATTCAGAGAAAGGAAAGAAAATATTTTTGACAAATTATAACATGCACTGCAAAATATAAGTGCAACCTTACACCAATTTGATGGCAGCTTAACTTTCCACCGATATTGGTGTTACCCTTCAACGGCTTTAAAATATGTTCTGTTTGATTGTATTGATCTGGAGATTAACTACAACAATAACAAGTAGAAATGTTGGACTAAAGTTGTTTAGTAGGAAATTAAGTGTAAGATTAGACCGAAGGGGATTGCGACTAAGCTGCCACCTCTTTTGATATTAACTTGAACGTATTTGTATAGTGTGTGACCAGAGGGCGTTGCTTATTACGGCTAAGGAAACTTGACAAAAATCTCCTCTGAAATGCTTGAATACCTGGGTGGATGGTGGACTTTAAACTCAATTATGAATGCTTACAATTCAGGGCGGAACAAAAACTACAGAAAACCCAAACACTCTTAAACGATACAATCTCATCGCCAACGAGCTCATTGCAGACGAAGTTGACAGTGGCCGATCCGCGATATTCAAAGCCTTAGTATTAAATTGGGCAATGCCGTGCAGCATCGTGTATCAACTCCTGATCTTTGTCGTCTTCCCTACTTTGTCCGACTTGACTCCTGCAGTTCGTCATATAGCTCAAGCCAATCAAATTGTTGATTAGAAATCAAAGTCGTTTGGGCAGAACCTTCTACAAAAATAGTATAAACAAATGTGGTCTGTCGAACTTGAATACGTGTATGTTAGCAGGGGGCTTTGCCAGTTTCCAACAGATACATATTTATACAAGAAGGCATAAGCTCAGGTGAGCGATACATGGCCGTTTGACTCTTTGGTTATTGAATCAGAAGAATACACGAATCAATTCACGTTGATTGTTAAATTGTGCGCTCAAATAATTATATCGTGAAAACGGATTATTATCTCGTGCGTACGGTTTATTATATCGAGCGTATGGATTCTTATTCCGTATGCACGAATTATCAAATCGAGCGCTCAGATTATTATTTCGTGCGCACGGATTATTATATCGTGCAAACGGATTATTATTTCGTGCGAACCGAGTATTATCTCATGCCCATGGATTATTATTCCGTGTAAACGAATTAATATATCGTGCTCTTGGATTGTCATCTAGTGCATACGAAATGCTATATAGTGCACACAGATTATAAATCCATGTCCTCGGATTATTATATCGTTTGCATGAATAAAGATTCCGTGCGCACACTTTGTCAAATCGTTTGTTTAGAATATTAAATTGTGTACACAGATACGTAAATCATGCGAACGGCTTAGTTAATCGTTAGCATGGAATGCTATTTCGTACACACAGAGTATTATTTCGTCCAAACAGCTTATTAAATCGTCCCCTCGGAATATGTTGTCTGAAATGAAAATAATGAATGTCCTAAAGGTACCACCGTAGAAAGGGGATCAAATGTTCTATCTACTGGTGAAAGTTTCATTTGCCTATCTCCTCCCAGTAAGCTAAAAAATGCTGTGCTTTTCTGTTCTATCTACAAAGACAATTTCGTTCAGTGCTATAGTGTTCTAAGTGATTTACATCCAATGGTCAATGATCATTATGTCACGTGACTGGGTGAGTTCAGCGAAATACTGTTCTATCTACATAAAGTCACTTCCCTTGGAGAAATTGCTAAAAATTGAAGTTACCTCCCTTACATGAATTTAAATTTCCTAAATTGAAGCGGTTTGTCAGTCTTATGACAAGCTTTTGCTATACGGCTACTTTTAGGTCCAAATAATTCGCTCAGTCAAAAATATAACGCAAATTGACCCATTGACAGAATAATAAGCTGTAGAAACAGATTACCTCTCTTACACATATGAGCCGCGGCATGAGATTTCCAACAATTAGACATTTTGACAAGTGTAGACTCGGACGAGCCTCTGCAGTCTCCTTATAAGTTTAGAAACTCCAAATGGTGTTCAGTCAGTAGCTTAACAATCATAGAATACTCAAGCGGCTAGCAAAGACTCTGATCAGACTGCGCGTATGCGCAGGATGATCTGAGGCTTTGCTGGTCGCACATACCACATTGTTGGAAATCTCATGCACTGGCTCATATCTAAACCGCTTTAATTGAAGTAATTTGTCGATGAAATTGCAAATCAATGGTTAAATCTGTTATTTTTAGGTCCAAATTATAAGTTCAGTCTAAAATATTATACAAAATGGTCCCATTGACAGAAAAATCAACTGTAGAAACAGATTACCTCCCTTGCATTAATTTTAATTGCGTTTTTCGTGCGATTTGTTACTGTTATGCCAAATAAATGACTAAATCTGCTACTTTAAGGTACAGATACTCATTTCTGTTCAGACTAGTATATGAATTTACTCCATAAACAGAATAATAAGCTGTAGAAAAATATAGAACACTATAGCACTGGACACAGAAGGTGACTTTTAGTGCATAATGTTCTATCTGCGATTTGTAAAATCCCCTTAAATTCCATATTACTTTAAAAATTTCTTCAAAACAAGGTCATTTACTCTGTTTGTATATATTTTAACTCTGGTTTGATTCAAAGGTCTGTGATAAATAAGGAATCAAAAATCAGGATGCTTAAATTTTCAAACTCATTTTTCTCAAAACTTGTGCAATGGTAGATAGAACACTATAGCACTGAAGCGACGAATTGTACTTCTGGACAAGTCGAACTTGTACTAGTGGCGATTTTTTAGTCTGCTGATAACCTTTGCAAACAGTTAGACCCAGAACATAACTGCAGAGCACCTGTTCTGGTCTGGATCCGAACCGTTTAACCATCAGAGAGTGTTTCTAAAGTTTTTGTTTTTGTAAAATTTAAATTAGGCAGAAACAGAAGTATTAAAAAATACCAAGAATGTAAAAAGTTAACACCAATGATTGCAATTATAGAGCATGGACGATCACAATTATCCTTACAAGAATGAATGGACAAGCGGCTGCTCATTCTAAGGTGGTGGTCATGCTGTGTTATTAGTTCACCTGAGCTGAAGGCTAAAGGGTCAGTTAACAGTATGCCAATGACTCCAGGGTCTGTCCATTTGTCCTTGGTCTGTCCGTCCGTTAATATTTTTATCTTCTCCTCTAAAACCACTTGGATAATTTAACGCAAATATCATCTGAAGATTTCTTAGGATGCGGGATTAAAAGTTTGTTCAAATGGTTCTATTTACATGGCCAAAATAACCGCCACAGTCATATATTGCATATAATAAAAACCCTTTAAAAATCTTTTTCTCCAGAACCAGAAGGCCGATGACGTTGGGATTTTGTTTTGTAGGACATACAAAGTGTGTGTCAAATGATGATCCTAATTTGACCTTGACTTACTTAACGTCGAGGTCCAATTTACTTCCTAATGCATTAACTAGGATTTAAAAGATTGTTTTTTGAAAACTGTTGAAGCTAAAGTCATTATTATCACTTGAAAGGTTTATCCTAATGAGACAAGGGCTATTAATAGTGTCCGAAGGTCAATGTTGACATTTGACCTTTCAGCAAATTTCATATGAAGGTAGATAAGAACGCTAAGATCAGGAATCGATACAATCAAGTACCACATCTGACCCAGGACACCACATGGGAAAGTGATAAAACACAAAAAACCTCACATACAAAAGTGCCAAGAGGTTATCCCTTAGCAGATTCCTTACAATAAGCAAGCCAAAATTTATAAAGATTGTTCTGGTCAAATGACCAAGATGGCCGACATGCTCATACATGGTACAACGCTTTAAAATCTTCTTTTCCAGAAGTAGAAGGCTGATGATCTTTTGACTTGGTATGTGGCTTATGGGATGCAGGGCCTACTAAATTTGTTTATATACTGCTCCTAGCTTGAACTTTACAAATTAACGTCAAGTTTAAATTCGCTTACTAATGCAAATAAATGGTATTTTAGTCATTTTTTTGCAAACTGATGAAGCCAAATTATTATTTCTCACTTGGTATGTTAAACCTAATGAGAAAATTGCTACAAATAATATCCATACGTCAAAGTTGATCTTTGGCCCTCAGCCAAGGTCGCTCATATTGGAGTCCTATCAATATATTAAACATAGTTTTTTTTCTCTCTCAGAAACCACTAGGCGAATTGAATTCCATTTTCATATGAAAACTCCTTATGATAAGTTAGCTAAAACGTATACAACTTGTTTTGATCACATGACCAAAATAAGCCACTAAAAAACCCCTCGTCTGCAGAACCAGAAGACCGATGACAATTGGACTTGGTATGTAGGCCCTACCAAGATTGCACAAATGATGATCCTAGGTTGACCTTGACCTACTTTACGACAACGAAAAATTTGATTCCAAATACATTTTATCGAAAAAATCTTAAAATGCTCATTTTTCTTTAGCTGCTTCTGTTGAAAATCATAATACTTGCGAGAAACGACAAAGGTTTTGTAAAGCTCTATCAAACTCCACACAGTGGGGTACTTCCGGTTCAGAGACCTTAATAATATACCACTGCCACAACCCAGCTGAAAATGTTGCAACATTTTGCGCAAACGCTGCTTGCTGTTTATCCGTTTAATATAATTGTATCATGCCTTTGCCGCCTTTCCTTTGATCCATGCTGTTTAATAATTTCCACAAGATCCTGTCAAGGGTGGAGCTTATAATTTACTTGGATATCTGATGGATAAATTAAAAAGTGGTTGTTTGAATTGGTCCTGATACAAGTATTTCATTGTACAAATACTCGTGAATATACAAATATGCCCTCTTGTAGGAGAAACTCGTCCTCGACTCGCCCCGCCTACAAGAGGGAATATTTGTAAATACACTCGCAAAATTGTACAATAAAGCTTACCTCAATGATTGCTAGTGTGTAATTTCAATCCATTATTTGAACGATTCTGTGATTAATGTGAGAGATATTTTCGAAAATGTAGATGGACTATAATTTTGGCATGCTTATTTGGGAGTTATACAGCAAAGCTAGCAACGGGCACCTGACTGTCATGTGACTTCTAAAAGGGAAGCCTGCTGAAGCAAAACAGAAACTCAAAGCGAATATGATAAATCATTGATGTCGTTGCAGATTATATAAACAACCTGCTAATGGAACCGCTGTATTTCAAAACATATGTCTTCTTACAAGCTTAAGCAATGTGATTGGTTTTTTTTTTACCTGCGTTGCTTTAGCGAAAGCAGGTCTAGTAGTGGGTCCACTCCGTCCGTCTGTCCGTCCGTCCGAAACACTTTAGGGTGCCAAGTTTGTGTAATCTGTAACTCCAATAGTTTTCATTCTTTTGTATTCAAACTTTGCCTAATGATTGTTCACATATTGAAGATGTGCACCTCCTATTTGTGCATGTTTCATAATTTTTTTCTCATTTTTGAGGGGTGTTGAACTTAGACATTTTTTCCATCTGAATTGCTTAGGGGATGCCTAAACTCCAGCTGATAAGTTTTTAGGCTTATTTTTTCGCAATAACTTTTTTATCTTCAATTTTAGAAAAATGTGTTCGCGATGAAAGTTGTAGAGGAGTATTTCCGCCAACTTCCCCAAAAGGTCTTGTGCTTGTGGCGCAAACTGATTTTTGTGTATATAGATGAAGATTTTGCAATAAATTGATTTCGTCCTAATTTCTAAGTCTTTTAATGACAGGTATAATTCGTGTAGGCGTGACAGAAAGGGGTAGTTTCAAAAAATATTCGGAAGCGGTGCACACCCCGTTCTTCAAAGGCTGTGCATAACCTAAAACTACCGTAACATACTCAGAATTTACCGCGCATATGCAGAATCAACTTAAAGCAGGCTTATTTGTAGGAACAAAGGCTGGGTTATCACATTACGTGCATTTTTTTTCTCTTATGCACGTGCTATGAAATGAACGGTTTTGAGATGACCCTACTAGCTTAAGGCACGAGCGAATCAGGCGCGATTTCTATTATATTTGAACAAGCCATCCATCGCGTCAGTAATTGAATTAGGGTGGAGCAATGTAACTTTTTGACCGACATCTTGGACTTGGTTTATTTGCGTTTTGCTTAAAATGTTCAAAGAGTGCATCAGAGCACAGACGAACCTGCAGCATCTAGGATGTTGGAACCATTTGGAGAAGTTGGCGGAGATGTTCCTGAATACTTTTCATTGCGAACACATTTTGCTAAAATTGAAGATAAATAGTTATTGTGAAAAATTAAGTCTAAAAACTTAACAGCTGAAGTTTAGTTTGTGTAATCTGTAACTCCAAGAGTATCCATTCCTTTATATTCAAACTTTGCAAAATGATTGTTCACACATTGAAGATGTGCACCTCCTATTTGTGCTCTTTTCATTAAATTTTTTCTCATTTTTGACGGGTGTTGAACTTAGACATTTTTTCCATCCGCAATGCTTAGGGGGTGCCTAGCTTGTGTAATCTGTAACTCCAACAGTATTCATTCCTTTATATTCAAACTTCACACAATGATTGTTCACACATTGAAGAAGTGCACCTCCTATACTGTGCACGTTTCATAATTTTTTTTCTCATTTTGGACGGGTGATGAACTTAGACATTTTTTCCATCTGAAATGCTTAGGGGGTGCCTAGTTTGTGTAATCTGTAACTCCAACAGTATTCATTCCTTTATATTCAAACTTTGCATCATGATTGTTCACACATTGAAGATGTGCACCTTCTATTTTGTGAGATTGTTTCATTGTTTTTTCTCATTTTTGATGGGTGTTGAACCTAGACATTTTTCCCATCTGTCCGTCCGTCCGCAACATTTTAGGGGTGCCAAGTTTGTGAAATCTGTAACTCCAAAAGTTTTCATTCCTTTTTATTCAAACTTTGCCTTATGATTGTTCACATATTGAAGATGTGCACCTCTTATATTGTGCATGTTTCATAAATTTTTTCTCAGTTTTGACGGGTGTTGGATTTTTTCATCTGAATGCTTACTGTTGATTACATTGCGAAATTTGGGTGTAATCTGATTTCATTCCTGTTTATTTGAACTTTGCATATCGACTGTTTACACATTGACGATTTGCTCCCGCGACGCAGGTCCAGAGCAGAGTTTGGTCTTTTTTATCTAGAAAATCAACATGTTCAAGCAAGTTAGATTTGTTTGGTCACTTTTTACTGATGGTGAATGCTTTAAACGAAAGAGCGGAGCAAAAACTAAAATTTACAGGGGGGGGGGGCAAGTTTTAGCCGGTGATGTGGTTATTAAGGCTCTTTTCTATCGAAACCCTTTATCACTTTTGATTTTCCAGGGTCTGGACACACGCTCCCTATCGATCCATTCTTGACTACTGTCACTAATTTTATTTCTTTCTGAGTAATTTATCAAACTTTTGCATGTAACGTTTCTTTTGCCCGTCAGTATATAATGTAAGAGAGGCCTTCTGAAAGGACTCATATTTGGTTAATTCTTTAAAATTATTCACTTTTTTAAATATAATTAAAGCATATTTAAATAGAGTTGTATTTTTTTCTACAAAAATAAACAACAACAACAACAGGGCTTTGAAATAGTACTCTATGCCAATATTTTTGTGATGCAGGGCAAGTGCATATTTTAATTAATTCCGAGGCCTGAACAACACAACCATTTGGTGTCAGAAAGATCCAAATGTCAGTAAATGCAATTTCAAACTAAAATAAAGGTGATTTAGGGGGTAAAATATTAATTTCGTATCCAATAAAGATATCTAGCTAATGCAGTTTACTATTGCACAACCAATCCATCATTTGGGAAAAAGTTAATATTCTTCCATTCTAATAAAAAATCTATGTTATATGCAATCACTTGCACATCTTCAGACCTAGTCAAAAAAAGCTGCAAACTTAAAAAAACAACAACCCAGATAAAACTGTGGGAGGATTTGCATTCAATGATTTTACCAGTGTACATGTGCTGTAGGCCACAAACTAACTAACTTCAAACTGGTAAAAATGACAAATATGAATCTGAGGATTACAACCCAACATCATGCACATCTTCAGATCTTGACAAAGACACCTGCAAAGTTTGAAAAAGATCTGCTTGATAAAACTGTAGGAGGATTTGCGTTCACAAGATGCCCAGTGTTTAAATTTCCAAAGAAACTAGTCATGGTTTCCATCTGTTTGTGGCTTAAAAATGTGTGCCATTTTTTAAAATTTATTTATTTTTTAATTATGTTCCCATTCTTAGTATTTAGTACTATCTAGATTATATTAGCATAATAGCTGTACAAACACTGTACACCTGTCCATGTCTGCAAAATATGTTTTCAATACTTTCAAGGGCTTGTATGCACAAAAAAGCCATAAAGAGATCTTAGTATTCATAGTATCATTATAAATCTTAATCTATTTTTTTTTCAGAATAAAATTACCCAGTCTTATGAAGGTAGATGTAACTTAAGTATCAATCAGTATTTTAATTGAACTACTAATGACCATTAGATCAGTGAAAACTGATGACAGTAAGGTCAAGACTATGGAGGAAAAATTCTTGAAATAAATGTATTCAACCATACTGGCCTTAATTAAGTCAAAAGTTTGAAACAAATATGTATTTTGTTATCAAACAATGTTTTTTTTTCTCAACCAATATATGTTGTGGGTACTCAAACCCCCCTCCATCTCATTGAGATGGCTCTTTTGAGTACCCAACATATGTCGTAGGTACTTTGACATATGTTGTAGGTACTCAACAGAACCATCTCATTGAGACGGTTCTTTTGAGTACCGACAATGTATATTAAAACTGATGGGTAAGAAAATATTTACAATTTTACACTAAATTGTTTGTTTATCTCAACCTGTGCGCCCATAAAAATAAAATAATTTGAACTAATTTTGTGAGATCATTCTCCCTATTTGATATTTTAGCAAAGAATTTAGTCCGGTTTACCAATTATTTGTCAATGGGCTGTCTGGATTTATCAAACACCATCACCATCTTCATCAGGTTTTTAAATAATTTTTGGCGCCAGTTAATTGTCTTCTAATATACATGTATGCTATTTTTCTAGTTTCTAAAAACATATCTGAGTTGATTAACAATCAAATTTGTACAGAGACTGGTGCTTCTTTACCACTATTTTAAAGTCCTTGTATAAATATAGTAAAGTGACATTACATCTTTGTTGAGAAGATCTTAGTTCCAATCTTGCCATTGCAATGGCAAAATGAATAAATTAAAAGAATCACAAAATGAGCAAATGTTACTTAACTCATTTACCTACAGATTCCATGACCTGGGCATAAATATTGACATGAAATTCATGAACAAGATGTTTTCTGCAGGATTTTCCATAAACCAAGTGAAAAATGCAAATTTAAGGCTAGTAATGTGTAAGAACCCAAGTTTCTACTTGCATCTACTGTAAACCCCCAAATAAATAGTCTGAGGTAACACCCACCCTCCCCAGTTACCAGACATACCAATTCTAGCTCATCGCTAAAAATATACATTGAGTCCATTGACCATTTTTTTCATAATGACAGATGTGGTGTGGTGTGTTTTAGGAGATAATTTCATTACAGAACAAATTCACTCAACTCCATAATATTATTTTGTCAAATCTACATAATTCATACTTTTTAACCTTAAAAAAAATTGGCATAGCCTATGTAATAACAGAGTACCCCATCCTGGAACAATAAACCCACTACATAAATTAAGGATAATAAACTTTTACTTTACTATCAAAGTAAGTAAGGGTGCAGAGATCAGGAATCGATAAAATCAAGTACCACACATGACCCAGGATACCGATGGGAAAGTGACAAACTCACAGTTAGACACCTCTGGGTACTTATGAACTTCCATACATTTTGATTCATTAAGAATTCCCGAATTTGATAAAAAAAAAACCGAAACAGGATTTCTGACACTAGCTGTTTACATGGGATACAATACAAAGTTTCATTTGAATGTATTCCACCAATATTAACTTACTCTTTGCATGCTGGATATTTCATCATGATTCTTTTTTCATCCACTGAATTGCTTTTTTAAAGAAAGAAAAACCCTTTCAAGAAAAGCATCCCGAAGCAGGATTTCTGACACACTAGCTGTAAGCATGGAATGCTAAGTATCATTGTCAGATGATGGGGAGAATAAAGTGTAAAGATAAAAAAAAAAAAAAAAAAAAAAAAAAAAAAAAGTATCATTTCTATTTCACTTTATTTAACTCTTTGCATTCTTGCATACTGGATGTTTATTTTAGGATTCTTTTGCCATCTGCTGATTTCTTTTTTAAGAAATCTTCCAGGATTTTATCTGCAGTGCCAAACAGTTTTGATATAGATTCAGCCCCACATTTTGTCAGAACCTGATCTGGTCCAACTTGTTTGCAAAGGTTAACAGCAGATGACGAAATTTGCCCTGGTTGGCAATGAGCTAAGGATAAGATCAACCTTAAGTATATTTTTGGTTCACCTGAGCCAAAGGCTCATGGTCGAGCTTACAGTATACCAAAGGCTTCAGCAGTACTGCAGTATGAACCTTAATTAATCTAAGCTTTCCATGTCAGTTTAAGACTATAAAAACATGATTTTACCAAACTAGCACGTTATGCTTTTAAACAAAGGGGAACATTATAATAGACTTTGAGTTGTGAGTTTGTCACTTTCCCATTGGTAGTCTGGGTCAGGTGTGGTACTTGATTGTATCGATTCCTGATCTTTGCACCCTTACTTACTTTGGATGTCTGATCCGATTAATTTGAGATACAGGTTCAGTTCAATATGTTAATAAATTTGGATTTTTAATATGGCACCCATAATTAATGTGCTTACTCTGACATTCTGATATTTAAGAATAGACAAAGTTGACACGTTGGTCTGTGAGAGAATGGTATATATGGAAATTAGATTTGAAGGCTTTAATCATTCCTACACTAATGGCTGTGCCCGCCACCCCCTGACTGGGTGAGCCTTATCTATCAAATGAAACACATGAAGTTTATTGAATCCTTCAGTCACATATGAACAGAACATATTATAATAAAAATACTATGAAAATTAAAACTCATTTTTGATCAGGGTCTACTATTTCATCATCTACACATGTATGTCATATTAACTAATACTACTGAAATTTTAACACTAAACTGGAAATCAATAAAAGTACAAGAGAGGACAAAGATCAGTAATCGTTACAATCAGGTATACAAGATACAAGAAACTTTATTTTCCGCCGGTTATAGTACAACAAATAAATTAGCTACAAGAGCTATTTTCCGACATATCAGATGTATAAATAAACATGTAAAAGCAACTGCTAAAAGAGAGGCATTGGTTATCACATATATGAGTAGATTACATACATATTAAATTATTATAAAACTTTGGCAAGGATTTTGATTTTGGATTGCATGCATAAAACAAATTAAAAGCTATAAGCACATATAATAATAAGGCACCTAGCATGCTGCAATAAAGTTAAGCTATGAACTTTAGTTACTGATTAAGACATGTCTATAGACTAGTATAGGTAAAATGCTGATCCTGCAGCAAAGAACAAATAAAGCAAATAAACTAAATAATCTAAAATAACATGCGATCTAACTAAAAATAAAAATATAACAGTAAACCATGAAACATGTTGACTAACCCCCCAAACCGCGGCAGATGGCACATCTGCAGCTCGGGCCTGTCCAGGTGCGAATTTGGCGCCGAAATTCGGCAAATTCTGTTACGTTCCTAATGTCATTTGGAAGGGAGTTCTGCACCCGGGCAGATTCGAACCTGGATGAACGTTGGCCATATGTGACGGTTCGGACTGTTGGAACCTTGACAGTATTTTCATACCTGAAAGAATAAGAAGAGGTTTTAAGTTGTACAAGGTCCCTTATGTATTCTGATGTTAGATTGTTTATACACTTGTATGTCTCTGCAGCAATGCACCTGAGTCAATTTAAATGAAGAGTTGAGAGCTCAGCTTTTTCCAGCAGGGAGGTATGGCTTGATGTAAAATCGCTAAAGAAATACTTAATGCTCTATACTGTAACTTTTCAAGTTTTTCTGTATTTGCTTTACTGCAGAAATGCCATACAAGTGGACTGTAATTGAAATTTGATTGAATAAAGGATCTAAAAATTAAAAAGCTTGATTTTTCATTTAAAAATTTACTTAGTCTCTGTAAAACATTCAGCTGTTTAGCTGCTTTTTTACACATTTTGGTTATTAGGGCATCAAAATTGAGTTTGTAGTCTAGTTCTACCCCAAGGAGCTTTACATTTCTTCAAATGTGATATTTACCTCTGCAATTTGTATGTGTTTCATTTCTGCATAGATTTTCTTTCCAACTGAAATAGCCTGGAACTTATCAGGGTTTGCTTGCATCTGATTAGCTCCAAACCAGTCCAGTAGGATGATGCTCTCTTGTTGTAGAACTGACTTGAGAATATTCAGAATTGTGTGGCAGTATGATAAAGTTTTACCACCTGCGTAATTGTTCTTGGAGCAGTACTTTAAAAAGTAAAAAATGTCATTCATGAAGATATTAAAAAGTAAAGGTCCAAGTATGGAGCCTTGAGGCACTCCCTTGATTAACTTTGACCAGGTACTGAAAAAATCTCCAATCTCGACTCTCCAGTGGTGCTGTCTCAAGAAACTCTTAAGAAGCTTACATGACCCTTGGGAGACTCCATATGCCTCTAGTTTTGCAACTAAGAGGTCATGGGGCAAGCAGTCGAAAGCCTTTGACAAGTCCATCAGAACAGCGCCAACATACATCATGTCTTTATCTAGTGCTTCCTACCAATCTTCCACAATACAAAGCAGTGTGGTTTGGCACCCATAGGCTGGTCGGAAAGCAGATAGGAATTTGTGAAAGATTTTGTTGAAATGCTCAGATAGTTGGTCACTAATTAGTCTTTCATAGATCTTAGAAAGGGCGGGGAGTATGCTTACAGGGCGGTAATTTTTGGAATAAAAGGGTCATCTTTTTTGAAGATCGGGGTAACTTGTGCCATTTTCAGTCTGTTTGGGAAGGTCTCTTTGCATATGGGCTGCCTCAAAGATGGCATTGCTGCCTTAACTACCTTTGGGGGTATAGCATCTACCCCTGTTGCCTTTCTTGTATCAAGTTTTTTTAATGCATTTTGAAACCTGTTTCTTCGTGACAGGCCTAAAATTGAAACTTTCGACATCAATTTTTTCTGATATTTTATTGATATTTTGGTGTTCCTTATTTACTGATTCAGCTTTTTCAATGTCTATGTTTTTGGCTATGTTTATGTAAAAGTCATTCATTTATTCACAAATGACTGACTGATCCGAAATAAGGTTATCATCTTCTTTCAGGATAATATTGTTGTTGCTTTTGGTTGTACTCTTTCGGATAAAAAAAGGTTTCGTTGTGGGCCAGAAATCTTTAGATTTTGGGCCACCACCACACCTTTCTAGGAAGTATATGGAGATGGACTCCCTTTTTACTTTTTTTTAAATTACGTAAAATGGTATTTTTTTTTCCAATTTTCACGTGTTCTATTTTTGTTGTAGGATTTTCTAGCTTGTCTAGGTTTATAGCTATTTTTCCTATATCTAGAGTTCATATAAGGTGGTAAGTTTGGCTTTGGTACCTTTTCCTTCAGTGGGGCATGCTCATTAACGACCTGCCTCAGTAGTGTCACATGGGCCCAGTATATATCATCTACATCGTCGAAGATCTTGGCTACATGAAAGGGTACTTGAGAAAGCTCATCGTTCAGCTCTGCCTTACTAAAGGTTTTGAAGCTGCGAAAAATTACTTCCTTTTTTTCTAAAGGATTGCACGATTCTTTTAGTGATGTTGCAATCATATTGTGGCAGTCACTTAACCCACAATTAAAGTTTATAATGTTGCATAGAACAGTTTTCGAGTTTGTTATGATCACATCGATGTAGGCACATGATTTTTTGTAAAACAAGTTGGGCTTTTAATTATACAATCCATATCAAAGTTGTCGCATACGTTAATCAGTGGTTGGCATTTATCTTGTTTTAGCAGGTCATAATTGAGGTCTCCTAAACAGATAATGTTTTCATAATGAATGCACATTTTGTCCAAACATTTTGTAATGTCTGTTTCAAATATTTGAATTTTTCATGGATGGTTGTTTATATGCACCTATAATTCCCCATTTTCTTTTTTTCATTGATATTTTAAAACAAATCGATTCTACCTCATTAATTTCTGGGTCTTTACGTCTCTTAAAGGGTAGATTTGCACGTATATGTGCCATCAAGCCACCTCCATGAGCTGTTCTGTCTCGTCGTTCCATCTTATAGCCTTCGGCTTGGAAATGATTGTCATTTAACAAGTCATCTATCTTTGTTTCTGCAATAATGTCAACTAATTCTTCTAGAAGAATCACTTTTAGTTCATCAAATTTGTATTGTATACTATTTATGTTTATATAGCATATCACAAGTCTGGTTTTCTTTTCTTTTCTGAGATTTCTCAGGCTTTCAAAAACATCATATTTATCCGCGCAGTCTATCAGCGCCACACCTGACCCAGAATACCAATGGGAAAGTAAAAAACCCCTCACAATTAGACATCACAAACGAGAGCCGAGAAGTCCGCCCTTTCTCAGCGGGTGACCACAAGGAAACAATGAACAGACGCGCACGAAAGCATAACTAACACACAACAGAAGTTACATGAATGACCCACAAACGAAGTACCGCCTTTGAACGGTCAGTAGAAATATTTCACTGGGGGGCTTAAACTGGTTTCACGGCGACAACCTCACCCTCAAATCACCAATTACCCAGTCTGGGTCTTATGAGTTTAATTGCGATAGTCTTTTGAATGATATTTAGTCCCTATCTGGACATGAACATTTGTTTGTCGATGCAAAAGGCCACAAAGCATTTTCTAAGACCAAACTGGAAATGCAACTATATTACCATTAACAGAAGACATGTACGTGTACAATGGGTAAAAATAAATTCAATTTTTTGTGGGTTTAGACAAATAAGGTTCCCCACCATATGTATGGAGTTGCATGTTCTGTTTCTTTAAATAAAAAGCCTTAACTGTTCCCCTGTCTATCCCCCAATGTATTCTTATGTTCACCTCATTCGGGAAAGTCCGCCACAATTCGAGAATCGAATCATGGCTCGGGTGTATGTATTATGCGTAGTACTATGTACCAAAAAGCTCCATTTTGTTAGCCGGAACTAGCATATGGAAAAGTAGTTCTGTAGCATGTGGGTTTAGCTATATTAAAATCGGCTATTCTGATGATCCGAAAAGTTTAATCAGCAAAATAAATGAAGTTTATGTTTTTTTCCCTATAAAATATCGCTATAGCTATATTTTATTAAAAAACAACAACATAAACTTCATTTAAGCTGTTTGTTTTGCTGCAATCACACTTGTTATTGTGTTAACATTGTTGCTATGACATCAGCGTCAAGTTATATAACGTCAGCGTCACGTTATCACACGCGTTATCAAAGTAGATCCTCGATGTACATCCGTGGTCTGATTCCACGGACTTTTGCAGAATTGGCCGAGGCAGTACCGATTGATGCTCACCTGTTCCTTTATATAGTTTGTTCCTCAAAATCTGTTCCTCTGAAATAAATTTGCTCTTGTTTCCCTGTTGCCTAAAATTCTAAAGAGAGGGAGAGGTCTCACAAACTACATCATGGCTTAGACTAGCATGTATCTATACTATGATCCACAAGGATAATCTATCTGTCAATCTAATTTTGTCTATCTATCTATCTATCTATCTATCTATCTATCTATCTATCTATCTATCTATCTATCTATCTATCTATCTATCTATCTATCAACTGTCTGTCTGTCTGTCAGGCTGTCCGTCCACCCGTCCGTCCGTGTTTACAAATGACCACTTATGTGGCTAATAACTGGTATTTTTGACACTTTAGTGGCTAAAACCTCTTAAGTGTTTAGTCACATAAGAACTTGTTTAAGACTACATAAATCAACTAAGGGGGTAACCCCTGCAAGTTTTAAATTTGGACCGCCAACACCGTCCATCTACATAATGCGGCTTGGTAAAATATGTCCATGTACCAGGCGTATTGTACATACACTATGTGCCATGATCTTACATGCCTACTTAAATAGAAAAAAATATTGTCAATTGATACTGTCAAAAAGCTATTCTAAGGGGGGTAACCCTGATATAATGAAAATAAAAATCTGTTACGTTTGAGTCCCTGGTGGTTAAATTTGTGTTAAGCCACATAGAAATTGACAGAATTTAGCCACTTAAAATTCGAAGATGCAAAATGTTTTTAGACACATAGCTCTTAGCCACCTAAATGGCCATTCGATGGTACGTCCGTCCATCCGTCCTTCTATCCATCCATCCATCCATCTATCCATCCATCCATCCATCCATCCATCCATCCATCCATCCATCCATCCATCCATCCATCTATCTATCTATCTATCTATCTATCTATCTATCTATCTATCTATCTATCTATCTATCTATCTATCTATCTATCTATCTATCTATCTATCTATCTATCTATCTATCTATCTATCTATCTATCTATCTATCTATCTATCTATCTATCTATCTATCTATCTAAAATTGTGTTTGTAGTTGGTCATTATTGGTCGAATTGAAGAAAATCTAATATAGACAGTTTTCTTCTTCAGTTTTATTACTGCCCTCGACCCATGGCTGATAGACAGGGATCGACTGAACTGACAGCCTGAGGGAGTGCTAACTTGCCCTCGACTCATGACTGATAGGCATACATACGATCAACTGGACTGAGGGGGCGTAAATTTGGAAATTTTGGCTGTGTTGTGGACTAAGTGAGGCGTGTCTAGACTCATCTGCATCAGATATAATCAAATGTGTTAGATTGATTAATGTTTAATCATTTAACTTCAAATAATTCAAAGTCAAAAAAGGGAAGATCCAAGGCCGCCATCTTTGTTTAACTATGTTTTCAGGTGGCTGTTTTTTTTCTAGAAATCAATCCGCATACATACTATTTATGCGTGACATCAGGGTCAAATGACGCATTGCGACAGTAGTCAATTTCTACTGAAAGAACGTTGCCACTGTTGGGGAGTTTGAAGTACTATAGGTCAAAATGAGTTTAGACCCTTTCATGCAAGGCTTCTCATTTTAGACTGCCGCATACATACGACTATACCTGAACATTTTTTTCTCAGAAAACACTGGGCTGATTAAATTAAAATTAATCTGGAGTATTCATTATAGATAAAACATTATGGATATCACATTTATTTTAGGTCACTTGACCAAATTGGCCACCACGCCCATGTATGGTAAACCTGAAAAAAAGTGATTGAAAAGCCTAGGTTGGCCTTGACCCAGCTTAATATTATTAAGATCTTGTGACCAAGCAACAGGTGAGCGCCTCAGGACCTTCAGGTCCTCTTTTTTGTTTTGATGCTATCACGTCATGTAGAAAAAGAGACAGCTGCTTGCTCAATCTTTTATATTCTGCCTTATGTGTGTCGGTTTTTGCTGGTTAATGATTGTTTGTGTTTCTTTAAGCCCTCTAGTAATTACCTTACTGACCGATCCAAGGCGTTGTTTCTTTTGTGGATATTTTTGTTATTTGTGTTTGACTTTGCCATACTACGATGTCTGTTTCTTGCAGCCTTGTGGTCACCTGTTGGGAAAGGGCTGGCCTCTTTACTTTCTTGTATGTGATGTTTACTTGTGTTTTTGTCTTTTTCCCATTTGTTGTCCTGGGTCAGGTGTGGTACTTTATTGTATCGATTCCTGATCTTTGCCCTCTTCCTTACTTTCAATCTCATATTGCAAAAGTTGGTATGTAATAAGTTGACGTGGAACTTTATGCTCATACTAACTTAATTAAAGATAAGTCGTCCGATCATTATTTCCGCAGAAGAATACTGAACTCAATGTTTAAGGGATGATTAATGGATTTACAGCAAATTTAATAATATATGACAAACACAAAATAGTTAATATTTATAAATGGCTAAGATTTCTAAAATCATGAACATATTTGGTTATTTGAAATTATAGTAATATCTTGTACATAATTATTTAAGATGAAACCCAGTATTTAATATGGGTATAAATTGTTCTAAATGTCTTATTTTATGTACTGATGCATGATATGATCAGCATTAAGAAACTATTTCATTGGATATCATATACAATGTGATAAATCTTGATGTAAATTCCAACAACAGTATCAAAAGGTGTTAAATAAGCGTCAAATTGTTCTTAATGAAGCATTATAGATTTGTCAGGATTAATAATTCTATAGTTTGTAGAAACATCATTTATTTGTACAATAAATTTTGATAGGGTGAGAAACTTAATTGTTAATATCGTTCCCCCTTGTGTTAGCAAGCGACTTTCATACAATGTGTAAAATATGGTAACAAAAAAGCAGGCAAAAGCTTTTGCTGGCACATGGAGGTGGATGATATCTAAAAAATGTTTTCTGATTTCTGTATATTTTATTGAAAAACTGATTGTTCTACCCAAAATTGTACATCCTTGAAGCATTTTATATGGAAAATGGATTTCACTTTCATAAAGAACACAAGTCAAGGTAGCTTAATTGTGAAGAAAATGACGGTTGGCAAACTTTTATTTTAAATGAAAACAATAGGCATTTACCAACAGCAGGTGTCAATAAGCCTTTGTTTGGTATCCAACGATCTCATTAATCATTATCCGCGTTACTTTTGCACAATTTAGAGTTCAATCCCCCCTCGATCACACCTATTCTGAGACTGTCACCAAATCTCACTGTAAAAATCTTGATGGCCTGGATTACCATATACTAGACCCTATATAGGTCTAGGGGAGGCAATATATACAGCATACTGACTTATTGGTGTATTTAAAATAGAAACAGAGCACAGGTACAAAAAACGAGTAAATATCAGGCACATTTTGAAGGATGTTGTTGGGTTCAAATTCATTGTTTTTCGTGAACACACCTTTAGGGGTCAATATCTCGTTTTAGGGCATTGATATGCTGGAATCAACAAAAGACTCACATTGATAAGTCGTTCAAAGAAATACAATTCTGACATAAAAGTGTTAACATACATAAACATTTTAAGATTCCTCATTTCTGTAACATGTGTGCGACGCTGCAGTCATATTCAAACTCAGTCTAATCATGCTCTCACTGGGGCCCATTGTTCTAATCAGAGCACCAACTGTGGCATTAGACAACATGTCTACCCGAGCTAAAGATAGAAATATCCTTTAAATCATATCACAATTCTTAGCCACAGGCCAATTCATCATCTACTTATGTGCCAGGACTCAGGTGAGTGATCCAAGGCCCTCTTGTTTGTTGTTACATGTTCATATGTGAATTGCTGGTATTCCAATGGTTCCATCCTCTGTCAGTTAACCTTTTTCATTCTGATGGATTATCTCATACATAATGAAACAATGAGTGTGGAATTGTCCATTTTTTACTTTAAGGGGTTGCAGGTGAAACCTCTATAAAATTGTATTTTTGTCCTTAGATCATGTATTACTATTGTCTTAGCAACATTTCATCTAGGTCATCACTGTTTATTAAAGTACCTGTTTAGGCCAGATTTTGTGTTAGTTGATTTACGAACCCTTCTACTGTAATTTTCCAGAAGGAAGAAAAATAATCTATTTTTTTTTATTTTATCCGCCAACTCTAAATTATTTGTTTCGTTGAAAAAAATGAGGTTCTGTTTGTGTATCTTCGACAGTGCCACTGTTAAAAGTGATTGTCCGATGCAGGAGTATCATCAAATATTTAAAGGTTTAATACAGACTGTTGGTTTATTTTACTAGTTTTAATGTAAGTTCTTGAGATATTAACAAATAAACAAAAAGGTTGACTGGTCATTTTCAGAGCTTTTTTTAATTTTTTTGTCCCCCGACCCTAAACCTGTCAATAAAATTACCGTAAATCAACTAATAAAAAAATCTGCCCTTATTGGTATCCAGAATAAAAATGGTTAAGGTTATCAAACGTCTTACCTCTGAAACATCTGGGCAAAGTGAACTCAAATTTTCACACGGGGACCTGGCCTCGAGGTTATAAAACTTCAGTACAGTCTCAGACTCAAAATAAGGCGCAATGATTGGCTGCTTGCGGACACGTGTCCGCAAGCAGCCTATCATTGCGCTTTATTTTGAGTCTGAGAATGAACTCAAGTTTTATAACCTCGATGCCTGGCCTCGAGGTTATAAACATGAATACAGTCTCAGACTCAAAATAAAGCGCAATGATTGGCTGCTTGCCGACACCTGTCCGCAAGCAGCCAATCATTGCGTTTTATTCTGAGTCTGAGAATGAGCTCAAGTTTTATAACCTCGAGGCCAGGAATGGAGGAACACTAGTTTTTATTTAAATGACTATTGTCACATGACCCAAGGTAGCTGCCACACCCAGGCAGACTGTAACAATATCAGCAATTGTTCATAAAAAAGAAACGTTGAGGAGACAATCACTGGCACAACCATCATAAAGAGCATCAACAGGAATTGGCATATGTCCGCTCGGGTATGTCCCCAGATTTCTCTTTACATGAAGAAAAGTCAATGAGTGCCAGTAAAAAATCAACATGTCGGCAAAAATTGTTCAAAATTTAACCAAAAATCAGAATTATGTGAACTTCATGTTATAAAGATTTTGTTCGTTTTGTTGCTTTACGTCCCAAGTCAACAGCTATGGTCATTGCGGGACGGTCAGTTCACCTTACAACACTTTTTCCTGGGCAGGCTTGAACAAGCGGATAACCAGTAATTCGTGCACATACTTTCGCTTGTAACTGACAACAACCCTTCTTGAATGAATCAGCGGAAGGGAGGAGAATGACCGTAGAAATTATTTCATGATCAATCTCCAAGAAAGTATGGGACCGGGTCGGGATCGAACTCGCGACCCCTGGATTGCAGTTAGACACGCATATGTTATAAAGGTATTTAGAAATGTCGGTAGTGATAATATCGAGTAGAAAACTCTTATAAATCAGCAACATGCAGAAACCCAAAAGCATGATGATGATATACTCAGGGTGGGTAGTCACGTGGTTTCTGTTAGGATACACTGTACGGAAAAATTGCGGACTTCTTTCCACACCGATGTTTTAAGCAAAAGTAAGTAGATATCTCTGCGTGTTTTTTCATCTTTACACAGAAAGTTATACACCATTTTCCAGCCCCCATTTTTCCCGATCTAACGATGCCAGGATATCCTCATAAAGCTTCTTACTTTGAGTACAGACTATGTCACAATTTTTTTTAGCGGCGAAGATCGGGCCTGAATTTGGAAATAAGCTGTACGGACAACATTTGTGACAGAGTTAGTACTCAAAGTAAGAAGCTTAAAGATGCTATCCTGGTAGCGTTTGATAGGGGAAAATGTGGGCTGGAAAATGGTGTATAACTTTCTGGGTATAGATGAGAAAATATAGAGAAATCTTCCTACATTCGATCAGAATGTCCGTACAGTGTATTCGAACATCCGTACAGTGTATCCAAGCAAAAACCACGTGACTACCCACCCTGATACTACCGTAATGTTTTAAATATTGATGATTGTAATATCACAGAGGACCAAAACAGCTATTCAAAAATCTGTTTTTGTCCTCTGTTATATTACAATCATTAATATTTAAAACGTTGGGACTAAATGACCTTGATAAATGTGATCTTGTTTACCACAGAATTAAATTGACTAATGATCTACCATTTAACCAATATAAACCTAGCGTCCTTTTGTGGGGCATCGGCAAACCATGCAAAGCCAGATCAGACGCCGCAGAGCGCCAAAATGATAGATACTGGGGTAATGAGGCCAAGTAGTAGCCAATATTGACTTGTGTTGTAATTGCTAGATGGAAATATCAGATTATTTGTAAACTTTAGTAGACATTTCCTGTTTTTATGGCGATATAGTTTGTAAATTTAACCCTTAAAGCGCCAATCGCAACAAAGGTCGTCTGCTTTTCTCGTCTGCTGAAATATTTAAGAAGCCTCTATGGCAAACTGTGTGGACTCAGATCAGACTGCTCCTACAGGAGTAGTCTGTTCTGGGTCCACACTGTTTGCTTCTAATCTTATTTCGTCAGTAATGTTAGGCAATTACTTGCAGTAGACGACTTCAGCAGAAGACATTTTCAGATACATTTTTTTTCGTGTCGCTTTAAGGGTTAAAAGAATAGTTGGAAAGCCTATTTTTTGTGATCAACTTAAAAAGATTATTTAACGTTACAAAAGAGTGGGATACAACATGGATATCATGCGGCAGTCACGGTTCATAATAGCTATGGTTTCCTCTTTAATTCCACGGTGGGTCAGGCCTCAGACTCAATGACGTCACTGACGTAAAGCGTTAGTCGGTTGGTGCCTAATGCTTGTCATTGGCTAGGCCCACCGTAGCTCAACTTGAGGTTTTCTTTAGCTCTGACTATCTCTGAATCATGAGCCCTTTTCTATGTTTCATCATAGTGTGTTAATTTGATTCGATTGTTTCTATTTGATGATACATTGCATTATTAAATAAAACAACAACAGAATCTAGGTGAAAATTTGGTAAAATACATTTAAGCCCCCCGGTAGCTTAGGCAGCTGTTCCGGTTTCCCGTCGCGCTGCTGGAATGTCTGTGCGCCTTTAAGGAGTCTGAGGCGCAATTTAGCACAGGGGGTGGTCCAGGAAGATGGTTGCTTTGCTTTTATTGTCTTACGGATGTCTAGATACTGTAAATGCTCTGTGGCACTTAATCAAGGTGCCGTCAGTTTGTCAGCAGTATGTGATTGTGGGTTTTCATGATCCTACTCACTTACTTTAAGAAAGATAAAAAACAATACCATATAGTTGGCCATCCAGAGCCTGAAAAAAAATCTGTTGGCATTTTTGAGTACATTTTGGCATCCATGCTCAAAGTGTATCTTGATGTGTTTTAAGAAGGATAGGGGTGGATGCCAAGTCTGGAAATGCCCCAAAGTCCCAGAATTAGGTCAAAGGTCAACTGAGTGCAAATTCTTGTATATACGTCAGATTTTAGCGTTTTTATCAATTAGCTAGTCAAAATTATGATTAAAAGTAATGCAAAATCTCTTTTGGATAAAACAGCCATGCTATATAAACAAAAAGCATCATCAAGGCATGATGTGTGTTTGGATCAAAGGTCATTTAAGTGCAAAATCGGTGAAAGTTGTAGCAATATTTTATGTATATAGGGGCAAAACTCAAATTTTAAGTTTCCTTCTACCCTAATGGAAGAACTTTTTATTGCTATCCTGCAAGGTGTGTGTCTATCATATTTGGAAAGCAATGATTTACCAAGTTTCCTGCGGTCAAACATTCATAATGGGCATGTAAATAATGTTACTGTATAAAATCAATTCAAATGTCATACAACTAAGAATAACCATTTCATTTTAAAGAAATAATTTCTTTTGCTTAATGCTTTGTATGAATACGTCATTTTATGCAATTATTTATCCTTTTATTCAAAAGATGTGTTTAATTTGTTACTTATGTTACATTTTACCATCTGAAATTGAGTCATTTCTCAAAGGTATACGTTCTTAGCTACAGCTTTCATGAAGGACTTGGCCATGATCTCATGCTTATAGGACTAAAATATATTTCTTTTCTCATTTCACACATTTGTTGTGTTTGTTCCCATCTATGAGTAATTGTAAAACACTTTTTACAAGACCACTACCTGCTAATTGCATATACTTAGCATAGCTTCATGAAAACACAAAGACCAAGCCTCCTTTCATTAAACATCAGGCGTGTTGAAACTATGATAGAATATGGTAAATACCATACATGGAAGGAATATATCCTTACATTGGTGTTCACATCCGCCTGTTAGCAGATGGTAACATACATAACATAAAGCTAATATACAGGTACATTTCTAACAATGACGATCCAGTGAAAACATTGTTAACTTTTTGTAGTGTATATCATGAAAATAGCCCTGACATTAAGGGTAATTCTCCATATAACTTTTGACATTTAATTGAAGGGGTGACCTTTCATTTGCACATATTAATGAAATGATGTTGATTCAAAAGCAGCATTTCTTTGAAATCAGGCTGCTTGTGTAAACGTATTCATCCATATATAGAAGCAGTATAGATATGATTTTAAAGGTTACCTCCAATTTCAAGATACCATAAAATATATATCTATGTCTTTTACAGCGCAACTTTTTATACATTGTAATTGTTTCAGTGTCGATAAATTCAATTCTAAGTATTAGTATTTAACATATTTTGCTTATTATTTTTTGCAATGATGATAGAGATCAAATGCTATGAGGTTATTGGCATGTGTTTCTTTATGTTATTCTTCTTAACTGTAAAATGTCAATGCAAGTTTTATTCCAAATTAAATTTCCCCAAAACAGATGTCTGGTGACTTCTTGGGAACACAGGCATTTACCATATTGGAGCACCTGATGATTTGATTGTGATCATAGTTTTCCAACAGTTTGGGGTCATTTCTTAGTATTTAGAGTAAATGTGTCCTGAAATGGTTATATAATATGTATATTTATTAGCATAATCAATTGGTTTAACATCTCTGATTTGCTTGATGTATATAAGATCCTAAGGTAGTTAACTCACCTGTTCTAGTGTAGAATCTATCTGTTAACCATGACAATTTGAAAAGACAGGGATTGATTGCATATAGGGTAGTTGATTTACATTAATGTGTACATCTACTGCTCATAGATACAAGTGATATATTTCAGATTGGATAGCACTTTCAACATACTCGAAATGTGTAGTCTTAATATGGCATTACTCTTGAAATAAAACAGAACTTCTTTCCTTTCACTATATACAAGACATTCCTCAAACAGAGTTAGTCTTCACAAATATCTACAAGGATATAGGTACAAGAATTAGCAAGTTCATGCTTAAAATGCTTTCTGCAAGCTGTTGTCAGCAATGTTGTTCACATTTTCGATGGTTTTGCATATATTTAAGACTATCACAATAAGCCTAATTTAGTAAAACTTTTAAAACCAACAAACAGACCATAACTCACTTTTCATGGGACATATATAAAACATGTACTAGGATTACAAATGGCGCAACAAAATCAAATCGTGCATAAACAAAACTAAAAGAGCTACCTTGTGAATAAGAAAAGCAAAGAAATCAGCTGCGTGTGACACTACTTTTTTAACATTCTGTTAAATCTATGAGTTTCAGAGCTGCAAACCATACTAGTGAATTTTTGGAGTCATGTTTTTGTTTTATGCTTCAGAAAAAAACAGTCAACTGATCTTTTAAATAAAGGATTTCTAACGTTCGAATGATTTGTTGTTTATGTCACCATGAAATATGTTCAGATGTATTACAAGGCTGCTACATGGCTCAGGTAACCTTACCTCAACCAACCTTAGTCTAAGATAATTAACAAGCAGAATAGTTTCTATTACAATTGCTGCAGAATATAATAAGATAGTCATCATTACAATATGATATGAAATCTAGTTCGACAAAACATAGAAGATTATAATGGCGACAGATGATAAGTTATATGTTATATTTGCAATCTTCAAAAACCTATACCTGCTCTAGAAGACACTCCGCACTACCCCTGCCTTAATTCCTGTCTTGCCACTAGATGTATGAAATATTGCTATGCTATTTTAAGTAAATTATTGATATTAAGTCAATATTTAAACCATGTCAGTATTTAAACCATGATGTAGATTGCATGATTATCGTTATGTACAATTGGTAGAAATCTGAAAACTGCAATATGAATGTAAAAGAGCCAAGCAAATTGCAAAAAGTAATTGAGTAAGACCAGGAAATGCCACATTCACATATTGCAGACCAACCCATGGCACTCTTTTAAATTAAGTCTTATATAGAATTAAATGTGTGTAGTATATGTAAGCGAATTGGGGAGAGCAGACCCAAAATTTCATATAAGCCTAACAACAATTTTACTACCTTTATCCATTTATGTAAGGCACCTTTTGTTACCTACGTTACCTCATTAATATATGTGCAGCAATTTAAGATCCATTATTGTTATTATAGTTATATTTTGCTTTCCTAATGATAGATATTTTTGCCAATTCCAATTGATGCAATGTAAATAGAAAAATGAATCTGTAAGCAGCTATGCATTACATGCTGGAGCCGGTACAAATCACATACTAATTAGCATATTTAAATATTAACTTGATTTCACTTCATAGCAAGTTTAAAGTAATTAACAACTTCAAATATATGAAAATGAACATTTTCATTTAGAATATAGATCAACATCATGTATATTTCAGGTCAGGTATCATGGTTTTTTCTAATACATGTACTTTGTAAAGTCATTATCTGAAATTTAGTATAAAATGTAACATAAGTATCGCTGACGAGAAGAAATACATATCACAGATGTATGCAATTGATTTTATGTCTAGTTTGAACATTGAATGCTTAAACTATTTCATTAATACAATTAAAATAAATCAACATTAGCCTTGTATTGTCTGTACTGTTATTTTCAATGTCAGTAAGGTAACGTTGATTACAGGTGATTTATAGAAAAATGACCACAGAAAAGTTATTAAATTATATGTTTCTAAGGCCCCCAAGACATGTCTCAAACTGAAAATAGTTTTACTTTCTGAGAGGTGCAGCAAACTCTCAAAGTAGCCCACATATCTCAGTTTAGCCCAAATGAGGGAGAATGTCCGTCATAATTGCACAAAACTTACGATGTTTGTCTTTGTAAAATCCATAAAAGGATGCTTCCCAAGGGGTTCCCTTAATAATAAACATGTTAATTTAAGCCTTCTGAAAGACCTTTACCCTTTTTTGAGTTTAAAAAACATCTTGTTGTTGGACCAGAGAAAAAAAGAAACACAGTTTGTAAACATGCTCCGATTAATGCACTTGATGACCTTTGACCCATTTTAAAGCCAACATATGAATATTTAGTCATAAAAACATTTTCTCAATGTTTTTTTAGACTTATATCTATAAGCATACAAAATTTGGCTTGATTTATTCCTGTTTTGTTATGAAAGGGACTTTATGATGTCTCTTTCTGGTGATAAGCAGGCTGATGTTATTGATGCGTTTACCACTACTTCCAGATATTTGGACGATATTTTAAATATTAATAATGTTTATTTTGAAAATATGTTTAGTCAAATATACCCTTCAGAGCTCCAACTTAATAAAGCCAATGCCTCTGATACCGAAGCCGCATTTTTAGACTTGTATTTGTCAATTTCTAATGGTATTGTTTCTACCAAAAATTTATGATAAACTTGACGACTTTGATTTTGAAATTGTCAATTTCCCATTTTTAGATGGTGATGTTCCTCGTTCTACATCCTATGGAGTCTATATCTCTCAACTCATTCGTTTTGCTAGAGCATCTAGCTATGTTACTGACTTCAACACTCGCAATAAATTGTTAACTCAGAAACTTCTTAAACAGGGCTATCGGTATCATAAACTTCGCAAAACATTTTCAAAATTTTATAGACGATACTTTGATTTGATTTCTAAATTCCAAGTTGGACTTAAATCTCTCTTGCGCCAAGGACTTTCGGAACCTGATTTCTATGGTGACTTGGTGTATAAGTTGAAGAAGATTGTTGGCTCTAATGATTTTTCAGCGCAGTTCATTAAAATAATTTCCCATTATAAAAAGATTGGCTATAACATTAATGTATTGCAACAGACTGCATGCTTGGTAGTCAACCCAATCACAGTTGGCAACTTTGCTTTCCTCTTTAATTGCACGCCGGTGGGTCGGACTTCAGACTCTATGATGGTTCCGACTTAAAGACTTATCTATTGATGAGATGGTAGGGGCCTGATGCTTTGGCTGTTTGTCGGGCCCACTGGGGTTTACCTGTTGGATTTCTTTTGCTCCGGTATTCAGTTTAATTTACTGTTGAGTCCTTTATCCTTGCTTTATCTCCTTGTTATATCTTGATTTATATGTTTTAGGAGATGATGCATTGATAAGTTAGGGGTCTTTCATGCAAACCAAATATCTATGTGTCTTGATCCACATCTGAATTAAGGGTGAGGTTGGCGCCGTTAAACCGGTTTAAGCCCTCCAGTAAAATATTTTACTGACCGTTCCAAGGCGGTACTTCTTTTGTGGATCTTTTATGTTTTTGTTCTGTCTTGTGTTTGCTATGTTTTGTGCGCGTCTGTTTATATGTGCTTCGTGGTCACCTGCTGGGAAAGGGCTGACCTCTTGGCTCTCGTTTGTGGTGTCTTCTGTGAGTTTGTCACTTTCCCATTGGTATCCTGGGTCAGGTGTGGTACTTGATTGTATCGATTCCTTATCTTTGCAACCTTACTTACTTTGAAATGAAATATGGCAACATATAAAAAGATAAAGTTGTTTTACAGTAGTACACTTTTTCTCATTTATGCACTCAATGACCTTTGACCTAATTTCTGGCCTTCATATGCAAATTCAGACTTGGCATCCACCCCTAAGGCTTTGTATACATGCTAAATATTATGTTAAAAGTGGTCTAACAAATGTACTCAAAAATGCCAACAAAACCAAAAATATGCATCTTTTTTCGATTCGGATTGCCAACTAATAAAGGATGCGTAATCAATTCCAAATGTTGAAGTAAATAAATAACGTCTTATATAAGAACAAGAAACGTTTTACTTCTTTATCACATATGCTGGTACTGGTTGATGGAAAAGCAAAGATAAAAATCAAACCAAAACAGCTTTTCCAGTTGGTGCGCTTGGCTTCTATGAATTCAACTGCAGTGCAATCACATTGGTAAATGCATATGTCGATTTGCTGGTATTTGCGCTTATTGCCGGTACTTCTTAGACCGGAAGTGGTAGATATTGGTGTTAAATCATATATAGAAAAACATGCCATATGCCTAAAGGACTATAGAATTAGACCATTTTTAAATATTAGGCATGCACATGGCGATTTATGTAAGCATTTAGGAATAGATTCGAGTACCGATCTGGATGATCGGTACTCGAATCTATTCCTAAATGTTTACATAAATCGCCATGCACATACTAAATACTTAAAAATGATCTAGTTATATAGTCCTTTAGGCATATGGCATGTTTTTCTAAATAGTTTTAACACCAATATCTACCACTTCCGGTTTATGAAGTACCGGCAATACGCGTAAATACCAGCAAATCGACGTATACATTAACCAGTGTGGCAATGCCCTAAGCTCCATTCAGAAATTCAGCTGTAACAGTTTTCGGAAGTTGCTGCTTTTAAACGTAATTTTAGTCCTACATCACTATAAGAAAGTTACTGGTGTAGACCTCCCCTAATGTCTCCAGCAGGTCATGTGCATGTGCGAGTTGATATCTTGGGAAAATCATGAAATTGAAAAGCGCACCCATAGACTAAGAAAATTTGATATCCGTGAAACGCCCTTCATGAAAAATATTGACACACCAACAGTTTCATTATAATATTTTGGAGTGGTCATTTCAGTGGTCGAGAAGTTCGTTGGAAATCATCAAGTGTGACTACACACGGTATACCTAGAAACGTGACCGTAATGTCCTATGAGTTTGCAATAATTCAGAGCCCGGCAAGTCTGTTGTATATAAGCGGGTCTGCAAACAATATCACGTTCAAGCATATGAGGGAAACGGAGAGAGAATAAATGGATATAAAAGAAAAGTATCAAGTTTTTACCCCCTCCTCCCATGTTGTTTACGAAGGAAAACCAGTAGAATGCCATACCGATCATACAAGCTTAGCAAACCATCGTCTAAAATCTAGGCACATAAGTAATGAGCGAAGAGTTAAACTAAGAAAACAACAAAGTTATTATATACATTTTATTTCTCGACTGGTGAAACGAAGATACTATACTTAAGGAATAAAGAAATGCAACAAACACTTCGATTCATTGTACTCAAACAATAAGATGCAAGTTTTAGTGAAAATGATATTAATTCATTAGAGCAGTATGTATACGTCAAATTACAGCAGGTTCAGCGTAATTACCTATTACGTAATCATGCTGGTATGCGCATAATAAGCCTAACCCCAATAGTAAACTGTTGTAAAATTGTCAAAAAAAATTCTGAAACGGCTTAACGTCATTAACATTCTCTGAAAACTGCGTTAAACGCGTAAAATTTCTTATCTGATTGAGATTTATTCAATACAAGGACGTTTTCTTCAAGAATTATGACTTGAGATTTTATGATGCCCAAAAAACGTCAATTCTAACGTCAAAATTCTACATTCTACAATTAAATGATTTCCTTAATGTTTATGCGTTTTACAATGAGAAAATGGTCCAGAGACAAAGTTTAGGTTACAATTACCAAGTTTAGTATTCATTTTTGGCATTTAATCAAGTGTTTTCATTTGCATTATGTCGTGCTTTGTTTGGCTAATGTCAAGATAAACACCCGGCTAGCGTATTTCTATGGAATCTGAAAAGTCATTTTTGCCCAAGATATATTATTCTGATGTCTCTAGTTTATCTTACCCCGTATGTGCACCAGCGAGCCAAACCTGATGGCTCTCAGAGACGTTTATTGTTTATTCACTGCCATAGGGTATCTTGCCATTCAAGTAGCATGTTTTAACGCAATATTTGACTGTAGTGCGAATATGATAGGACGTTTGCTTGATTTGCACATTGTCAAGTCAACGCCATGTAACCAAGCAGGCAAAAGACGAGGTTTCTTGATCTTCGCTCTGACGTTCACATCACATTTTACGTTTTCATATGTTTTCATCTTCTAGCGTAAAATCTAGCGTTGAAATGACGTTTTGGTATTTCGTTAAATGGTATAAATACTCAATTAGATATTTTCAAAAGAGATTTCACCAAACCTTAATTCTTGCATAGATATCTATTCGTATAGCTGTTTACACCCATTGTCAAATGAACGAAAATCCATGTTCAAATCAGGAGATTCACGTGCTGTTTGAACATGGGTCTTAACTTGAAAATGCTTAAAATGAGCCCTGCATTATTTGCATGTCGTTATATACGGAAAGCGTTGCGGACCAGACTGACCATTTCGTCGATGTTTTTGTTTCGCAAAAACGTTGCGTACGGTTTTGACGTTATGACGTTCGAAAGTACACAGCCGACGCCATTTTGTTCAGAGAAATCCAGTGTAAGAAAATGGACAATTTAATGTTTCAGCAGCGTTCTCAGTGCGAATTGGGTTGGAATAAGGTAAAATATGCAAGAATAACGATCACACATGTTTGTTTCATTGCATTAACACTTGCCGGGTCCCTCGGAAGATGTTTGAACACTCGGCCTATCGGCCTCGTGTTCAAACAGCATCCTCTGGACCCGGCAAATGTTAATGCATGAAAAAACATGTGTGATCCCTATATTCAAACATGCAAAAGTTATGTTTCGGTCTGTTGCGTATATAACGTCAACTCTATAATGATAACCCACCATCCCTCTGCCTGTCTGTCTTTATGTCTGTCTATCGGCCCACAGTATAGCTCGAGATCCTGTGATAGCCAAAAAAGTACTAAAGACACAGGTCAGTGCATTTAATGAGAAAACTATTTACTGTTACTTTGGCAACAGAAGCAGTTCAAACGAGATATCAATTTTGGATATGTTCAATCCGTATTTGAGTAATGCACCCATGGTCTCATTGGACCTGTGATAGCAGTGGCATATAGGGACTCTTGTCAGTGATGGCAGTGCTTTAGATATGTCAGGCTTTGAGCCCACCAAAACAGAGGTACTCCTGGGCACGTGTTGATGGGCGGAGACCGTTAACAGAGGTTCGACGTTTAAAGTGCCCCCCTCAGTGCAGGGCATATATCCGATCTTTGCAGAGGGAAACGTCAATATATTTGATATTCCAGGTCCCAAGTGCAGAAGGAGGGGTGCAAATAGCAGATGCATAACACATCAATGTGTACGTGTACATGGTCTACATGTTTTATATGTATCTCAACCCCTTCGCTCCTTGCACTTACATGTAATAGGTAGTATTTTAAAGTATAGATGTAGATGTGGGGAGCCATGGCTTTCACGAACTAAAGCAGAAAGATTCACCATTTGCTTAACCTTCCTTGAAATCATTTAATGTTGAGTAAAGGGTATATTGTATCTTAAATAGACCATAGAGGTTTGAAGCGTATCAATGAATATTGATGTATTTTATCTGACAATTATTTTCAAATGGGCTTAGTCTGTGGACCCATTTCTGTATTTCTTAATTTTTCTCATGATATCAGAGCTTAGCCAGAAGCTCGCATGGGTACAGAACCAGTTGGAGAAATTAGGGGAGGTCTACACGATGAACTTTCTCATAGTGATGTAGGACCTAAAATTACCAATAAAAACAGGAACTCACACAACCGTTACAACAGATTTTCTAAAAGGAGTTTAGCAACATTTCGAAGGTTGATTGAGCTAAAATAGAGAGACTGCTTAATATATCTTGACACTTGAAATGACTTCAATCAGTGTTCTACTGACTGAGGTATCACCTCCTGAAACCGAATGCCTCCAAATGTGAATTTCTGACACCTAAAGTAACTAATCTTGGACATGTGGTATCTGAAGAGGGAAGAAGAAACAGATACAAAAACAAAAACAAAAACGGAACCAAAGTAGGGCAAGTCTGTAAAGGGATTCTGCCCTTCCTGGGATTTGCTAGATATTGCATGCGATTGGTAAAGAACCATGCACGGATCCAGTAAGTTTTTTTCAGAGGGAGCCCAACTTTGAGAACGTTTAAAAAAAATTTTAGTTAATGAGTGGATCCAAAAACCACTTAAATTGGGCCATCATCTACCCGCCAAAGAAACACCTTTAAAATGACCTTTCACTGGCATGCTGATGATGACCAATCATTGAATGCTGGCTCGGTAGCTTTGTGCATTTTCAGGGTATCCGGACCAGTATTGCTAAGATACCCTATACAGAGGGGTCCCAATCCCCTGTCCCCCTCTGGATCAGCACATGAAGAACTATGCCAGTATAGCTAGGCCTCCAATTGGGCCTCGACGCGAGAAAACCTGTCTTCGGAGGTTTGCGAACACCACATAGGCGTGGACTAGCCTGCGCATCCGCCCAGTCTGATCAGCGCCTTTGTTATTCACTATTACGAAAGTATCATATGTAAACTTGCTACAAGCGAAAATTTAATTTTCAAGCTAGTCTTTGTAGCTAAGGAAACTGGTTTGAAACTCGATTTGACGGAAACCCCGAAGATCGGTTTTCTCGCGTCAAGACCCAATTGATTTACTAGTGTGCCTTTATATGAACTAAAAAAGATAATAAAACAATCCAAATGCACCTTCCATCTAGACAGAAAAAACGGGAAGATTCTCTATTGTGGTTATTGTTCAATGTCTCTTCCTTGTGGTGCCATGGGTTAGTCTGCACTTTGTGGATGTAGCATTTCCTAGCCATACTTATTTTTGGCATTTAAATGCAAACTGATTAACCCACCAGTACTTACAGCATTTACCCTTTAAAGTCCATACAAATGCTCCAATTACTGGGCTTGGTGCTGTATTGTACCAGAAATTGAGCAAGGTCATGACTGTGTAATAGCGTTGACAAGAAGAAGTTTGAAACCCTCTGAGAAGAAACACTCCGTCAACAAATTGGAGTTTTTAGCACTCAAAAGAGCCACCACATTTTTTTTCATGACTATTTGTATGGCGCCCAATTTGATGTTGTCGTCATGAACATTGACGCTGTCATATGTATTTATTCAGACTTGTAAACTTGATGCCACATGCCAATGTTGGTATGCAGAACTGGCAAATACACATGTTCCATCAGCTGTAAAAGTAGCAAGCAAAACTGTAATGCAAATCAGTCAGCCAGTTACAAGTGAGATAACTTCTCCCGCTAAAAAGAAACAACAAATACCAGTGCCCCAAATATAAAAAGCAGCTTTGATAAGAGTATGATATCGTAGACTTCGAGCTAAAATAGGTCCTGCTCCGCCCCCCCCCCCTAGAGAATTTCGCGGACATATCCTATCTTAAAGAAAATTTCAAGCCGCATCTTTTAAGAGATGTTTGCACTCTGTGCTCCGGGGCGTTAGTCTCTTACAGCCTGTTACATATGTTACTGTAACAAACTAAGGAAAAAATCAAAATGAAAGTTTGAGCTACAGAAAGAAGACATTCAACCATCTAATTATTCAAATTTCTTATGTAGTTTGCAAGCTGGATGCCTAAGCTACATAAAAGCAGCATTTTAAACAAAAGTATAGCCTTCAATGGTGTTATATGCGTTACATAGATTAAATTTCCCTTTTGAAAGTTGAAATTGTGACTAACATCATTCATTTTACAGACAATTTGTGCATTTTCACAAGTGTTTTTAATCTTAGTTTACTAAACTACTCATTTGACTAATAGAAAAAACAAAGTTTGCTTTTCTATCTCAAATACATTGTTTTATATGAGCCATTAAACAACCCTACCCCCCAATTTTAAGTATCCAATTTTGGTATCTATTATTGAAGAAAAATATATGAAAATATTTGACGCTCGTGGATATCTTACATTTTTGGCACTGTCTTGCTAATGCAATAAAGAACCATACATTTGCAAGTTTGACATAAAGATCAGAGCACTTATTTAAATATGTAACATATGTTACCTGGCATAATGAATGAGCAAGGAAATTGTCTTGGAAGTAAGAGATGATATTTCAGAAAAAAATACTATTTTTCACATGTTTTCCTAATTAACTCTAGCCTCTGGTGCCTTATTCCTAGTAATTATAGTCATTGCTGATAACAAGCCCATGGAGTTGTGTTACAGATGTTATATATAATTTTTATCATGTATTTCCTTATGCTTATAATATCAAAATGTATAGACATATAGATAGAAAATAATAGTTCTCATTTCAATGACACAATTTAATAAATATTCCTATTCAATACAATTATTCAAAACAATCTTTATTCAAGTCACTCTCACAATGTCTATCATTGTGACTGCTTCTATTGCAAAATAATCACCCATTTCATCACAACCAGTAGAATCATGGCATAGAATTAGGACTGCAAACTGAGTACAATCCTTTTCCTCTCCACCCCTTTGGGAATTATGCAGACATATCCTACCTTAAAAAACAATTCAAGCTGCATCAAATAAGAAATGTTTGCACTCTATTAACCAGGGGGTAGCCTGTAATGGTATGTTACATATGTTACCATATCAATTAAAGAATAAATGAATTGAAAGTCCGAGAAACAGAAAGAGGACATAAAACTATCTATTTATTTGAATTATTCATGTAGTTTGCATGCTGAATACCTTTGATACATAAGAAAGTGATTTTTAACAAATACACAGATTCCTATGGTGTTATATTTGTTACATTAATTAAGATTACTTTTTAAAATTGGTAATTGTGACAAACATCACTTATATAAGCATTTCGTGTGATCCTCCTCTTTTGCCATTAAAAGACTTAATTTTCTTTTTGTGTATGGCCAGTGCAAGCGTCAAACAAATTGACTCAGCTATAACTTGACTCCTTAGCATTCTCCAAAAGCAGAAACAGCATGTCAGTGTCATGGGATCAAACACCTGATAAAATATGGATCTTTGCACCCTTACTTACTTTAATGCCATTTGACATATATGCCGACAATGGAGTATGACTCTGATATATGTCTCTTCCTGTGAAGTGGCAAGAGCAATCTTACTGCAGCTGCCTCTGAATCCGTGCTAGTCAAATGATGACTTTGCTCTGATTTTGCAAAAGCTGCGTCTCTACCGTGTACCTCTAAGAATACTTTAAGATTTCTGACATTGGTCGAACAGAAATTTGATAGGCTGCTTTTTTGCATCATTTGCCATAGAACCTTTTCAGCCCTTTGGTGCTTAAGTCCTCAGGTCTTAGATCAATAGTATTTTGCTGCGCCCAAAGAACTTTATAAAAGTAAGTAAGGGTGCAAAGATCAGGAATCGATACAATCAAGTACCACACCTGACCCAGGATACCAATAAGTTTTCTTTAGTTACAATGTTGACTCTTGATGGTTTTAGCAGACCGTCTGAAACAATTTCTGTTACACCTTGAAAGTTATCTGGTGTATGAGAAAGAACACGAAGTTGGACATTGCCATCAATTATGTCTGCAGCTGGTTGTTTTTTGATGTCAGTACATTGAAGCAAGCCTTAAAATAATGTAAAACCTTTGATTTCTCAGTTTTTGCAGCCATATCATTAGCTGTTGCATTCAAAAGAAGAAAAGTGGACTATGGGTGGAATAGGATAACCAGTAGTTCTATATTAAGCTCTATGGAAGATTTATACAGAGTAAACAAGTTGATAAGGTTGCCCCATTTCATGATCCAATGAAAACACTGAAATTGAAAACACTTGCCTCTGACTGTGTAATCAAAAAGGATGTCATGACAAAGCCCTTGCTCATTTATTATGACGAGTAATATATGTTACGTCCTTTAATAAGCACTCTTATCTTAGAAACTTAGTGAATCATTGAAGTGAAAGGGTCTAATTTGCCTTCTGTTCATCCTGCATTTCATTGCTTTACCTGCTGTGATACATCTAGTTTGTTTATCTGAAGGGAAAGAGTTACCTTGGTTTCAGCACTTCAGTAGTGCTAAGACTTCAAATAAGTTTTTGAATGCTTGGGGAAAGATAATAAGTACAGAGACATTATTAGATGAAAATATGTTTGTTGCATGAATGGAAATGCTAAATTTATAAAAGTTAACCAGCTAAGATATGATTCTTTATCAAAGAAATATCAAGATACATCAGTCCAGGTACTCATTGCTTTTAATGGCAAAATTTTCCTCCTTGTAAAGCTTTAGTCTTTCTCCCACTTGCAGAGTATCACTTGAAACACATACTCAAAGAGCCAACTATTAGGAATTCATATCAGTTTCAAAATGTTCCAAGCCGTGAATGGCAAAATTGGAAAGTTGATAATGGCTCATCAATTTTGAGTGGACTGGTGGTAAAATTTTATAACAGTAAATGATTGAAATATTGTGGGATGATTCTACTAGTAGCAAGGAGGCGTGTGATAATTATGATAACCACAGAAGCAGACAACGACAAACGTTGAACATGAGTGCTTAATCGATGAGAATTAGTTTGGACCATTTCATTTATTGTATTGCCTTGTACAAATGTAAAACTATCTATTCTATTTGTGCCTCTATATTTAGCATTATATGCACAGTATTAGGAAATGTGTCCAAAAGGTCATTGATAACTTCTGTAACAACAGTCCATGGGCTTGATAATCAAATATGAATATAATTTGTAGTGTTTTGGCACCAAAGACTTATAAGTACACATTAACTGTCCTGATCTTAAACTTAATGACATCTTGCAGATATATCAGCAAGACAGACTAAGAAAATGTAAAATATCCACATGCTGCAATCGCTTTCATGTGTTTTACTTTAACAGTAATAACAAAATTTGCTTCTCAGTAAAACTGGGGGTAGGGCTGTGTATTAGCTCCTATAAGACAATATATTTAAGATGGAAAAGCAAACTTGGTTTTTCCTATTCATCAATTGAGTATATAATTGTAAAATCCAATAAAACAGTTTGAAACCAAGTCATTGTAGTTGTTTAACTAAATGACGATAACCACAATTATGGCTTTTAAATTATAATTAGATTCATGTAATGCACATAACACCACAGTTAGCCGTATTAATGTTAAACAGCTTCCATATGTAGTAAAGTCATCCAGTATGCAGACTATAAGAATGTCAATTTATTAGATAATTTTAATATCTTCTTTCTGTAGCTCAAACATTCAAATTTCTTATTCTCAAATTGATATAGTAACATATGTAACAAGCTGTTACATTTCTTATTAAATGCACCTTGAATGGTTACATAAGATGTAACATGTCTGCAGAATTCCAAAGGGGATTAGGATGGAGCAGGCCCTTACTCAGCTTGATGTCAAAATACTGTTTGATGATTTTACTTATCACGTTAACATATGTAACACTCTCTGATCTTTAAAACTTGATGACAACTAGCAGATCTATAAGTCTTTATCATACGAGCCAGCTTAAAATCCCTAAACAATGTAAGATATCCAGCAGCTGCGACTTTTTTTTCACAATTTTAGCTCAAACTTTCAAAAAAATATTTCCTTTATTTGATATAGTAACGCATGTAACATGCTGTTTCAGACTAACGCCCCAACTTAGAGAGTGCAAACATCCCTTATTCGATGCAGCTTGAGTTGTACTTTAAGAAGGAATATGTCTGCAAAATTCCCTCGAGGCGATTAAAACATTTTTAGGCATATTTTACGTAAAGACAATGAGCTTGCCCATTTATTACATCAGGTAACATATGTTACAGCCTCTGATATTCAAATTTTTGCAACAAACTTGCAGATTTATGAGTCTTTTCATATAAGCAAATGAAACCCAAACAATGAAACATATTCATCAACTGCAAATATTTTTTTATCTATTTTTACTTTAGTTTTAATACCAAACTTTTCACCTTAAAACTGGGTAGGGGTAGGGTTGTTTAATTGCTTATTCCAGAAAAAATATTTAAGCCAGGGAAACAAACTTTAAATTTTCTGTTAGCCAATTGCATAAGCTAGTCAGCCATGGTTAATAACATCTTGCAAAACACACAGAGAGATTGTGAATGTAAATGATGTTAGCCACACTTGCAAATTTTAATGGGTTATCTGATTTATGTAACGTATATGACACCTTAGGAAGCTGCAATTTTGTTCAAATGGCTGTCATACGTAGTTCAGATATTCAGTATGCAGACTATATAAATGATTTTTAAAAATAAATATTTTAATGTCTTCAATTTTTAGCCCAAACTTTCAATTTACTTTTTCTTAATTCGATAAAGTAACGTATGTTACAGGCTCTTACAGACTAACGCCCCGGAGCACAGAGTGCAAACATCTCTTAAAAGACTCGGCTTTAAATTCTCTACAAGATAGGATATGTCTGCAAAACTCCCTAGTGGGGGGGAGCAAACCCATTCTCAGCCATCCGTATATCGGAGTATAAATGAGTTCACATCAGTTCATTATAGTAAACGAATGCTAATGCATGCATAATCAGATAATCAGGAGTATCCCATACACATTGATACAAGAAGAATGGAACAGTCCATTTTGTATTTTTAGGGGTCACTTTTCAAACTTTCTATATAACCATGTATTTATGTCCCTGAAGACTGTTTTCATCTAAGCGAACTGCAGATTCTGATTAAATGCCACCTTATGCCGCATTTGATCTGGGTCCTCTTTGTTTGCCAAAACACTTTTTACCAGTACCAAAAATGAGAAGGGTTAACTCTATGCCTACTAGTAGCGTTTGCTGATAACGTTTATGAAAAGTTTGGACCCTGATCAGGCATGAAAAAATGTCAGGCATGATCTGGATCCAAACTGTTTAACACACTGATGGTGTTCCAGAAATATATTATGAAAGAAAGCAGCAGACAACAAAAAAATCCCTTAAAATTATTCTGTTAAAAGGAGAGGAAGCTAGCCATCACAGAACACTAATAGCCACATGACACCAAGAAGACAAAGTAAAACAGCCAGATATATCTCTTTCTCAGCGAGATGATTGAAAACTAGAAAGGATACTATTTACTGCTGATGAAACAGACCAACCCCAACACCCTATCCAAAGTCAATGGGAGCAACAACAAATGAGCCGCGACATGAGATTTCCATCAATGTGGTATGTGCAACCAGCAAAGCCTCAGACCAGCCTGCGCATACGCGCAGTCTGATTAGAGCCTTTGCTAGTCGCTTGAATGTTCTATGACAGTTAAGCTACTGGCTGAAAATCATTTTGAGTGTCAAAGCTTAATAGGAGGCTGCACAGGGTCGTCTGAGTCCACACTTGTCAAAATGCCACATAGTTGGAAATCACATATCATGGCTCAAACAATGAATCAACATCAGTAGAAGCGCTGACCCACGATTGAAAGTATTAGGTCAGTGTCTACAATGAATCTGAGGCTTGTAAAACCATCATCAATTAAAGGGGTCAGGTGTGGTAGTTGATTGTATCGATTCCTGATCTTTTCACCCTTACTTACTATAACCCATGGTTGAGTTCATAACTAGACATGCAGACTGTCACATTATATCCATGCTTTATCCTACTCTTTTATAGTCTTTTTTACGTTTAATATAATTGAAGGGTTTCCAACAATTCTTTTAAATTTACAAATATATCTCCATAAAATACTGGCTCTGATACATCTTGTTGCAGAAGAGTTTTTAAGTTAGCATTATAATCAATGATTCACTTTGAGTGTCTTTGATAGAATTTAGAAAAATACTTTACAAAGTCTATGATATCAATAACATTGTTTTAGTAGCTTAAAAGTCAAAACTTGCTTCCTATTGTTGATGTCACTTACATTAGAACATACTTTTTTAAAAACTTATAAGCTGCAAAACATATACTCCATAAGAAGAGGAGCAAGGAACATCTCCATCCAGATATGAGAAATAAACTGTTTCAAATTTAAAATCATCTCTGTCATAAGTTATAGACAAAACTATGCCATTTGTTATGGACAAGTCTAAAAAGGGGACTCCAGTATCAAAATAATCTGCTTTATTTAATTGAAGTTTTGTAGGATATATCTGACTTACCATTTCTTCAATATAAAGATGAGAAGTAGAGTTGATCGCCTCAGCAACATCAGCCTGATTATTGTCAGACAAAGACAATATGAAATCTCATAACAAAGCAAAAACAAACTGCAACAAGAGGAGCACAATTAATAACCATTGAAATACCAACAATTAGTTTATAATTTAGAGCCAATCTTTCTGACATTCCCATAAATTATATCTTTGGTTGTTCAGAAGCTTTTAAATTGAATTTAGTTTATTTTCAGCACATCTTTTATATTTTATTTAATGAAACTGATAGTACCTTTGATCATTTGCTAAACTAATACCACTTTAAGAGGAGAGGTTTCATATTGAAGAAACATTTCCCTAAAAATGGGTGAAATCAGTTAAAATGGGTGACAAAGATCTCATGTGTTACGATCATATCCAAGGAACACATGTGGATTGCTGCTTAAGAAACTATACTAAAACATATATAACGTTATCAGTCAAGAGTTATGTTAAGCAGAATTAGACATTGTGACACTCAAGTAGGTAGTGTAAAATATATTTGAAAATGTTCTTTAAAATATTGAATGGAAAAATAAAACGTTAAAAAATGAAGTCATGTGTTCTTACTCATTTTAAGCAATCAATGCTTAAATAACTGATGATATTTTTTCACTATACAGAATGTGGCAAGGCCATATTATCACAGAAGTTCTTGATAACAAAGCGCTAATTGTATATAAAACATAAGAAAGAATATGTGATATAAACTCAAAATCTACAAAGCTTTTTTTGCAGATTAAGTATGCGCCGATCCAGTCAAAGGGGGTCGAACTTTGACAACTTTTTTTATGAGGGGAGGAAATACCACTATTGGCGGGCCATTATCGGCCCGCCAGCAAATCACAATTTAAATGGCGTTTCGCTGGCGTGCCGATGATGGCCCTACATTGAATGCTGGCTTGGTAGCTTTGTGACTTTTAAGGGGATCCGGACCAATATTGCTAAGAAACCCTATATTTTTGTGATTTTCCAGGGGGGGGTCCGGAGCCCCTGCCCCCCCCCCCCCCCTCTGGATACGGGCATGATAAGACCCAGAGCAAATTTCATATACCTCTTGTTCCACTGGAAACGTCAGAATGGGCAAGTGCGCATATGATATGCATTAACCCTTAATGCGCCAATCACAACTAAAGTCGTCTGCTTTTCTCGTCTGCTGAAATGTTTAAGAAGCATCTATGGCAAACAGTGTGGACCCAGATCAAACTGCTCCTATAGGAGCAGTTTGATCTGGGTCCACCCTGTTTGCTTCTATACTTGAGTTTGTCAGTAATGAGTAATGGATGGCACTCTGGCACAAATTTTTTTTAAGCCTGAAAAGAACTTAGAATTTTTCAGGCTAAAAATTTGTGCCAGAGATGCCTATCCTGGTAAGCTTGAGTGACTAGCTGTGAATAACTTAGTTTATTTTTAGGGGTATTTTGGTTGGGCCTATGATTGTGATAGTTTACTGGGTTGTTGAGAATAACTTAGTTTATTTTGCGCAAAAGCGCTGGCTGATCTGTGATTGTGATAGTTTTCTGGACTATTGAAAATAACTTAGTTTATTTTTGCTCAAAAGCGCAGACTGATCTGTGATTGTGATAGTTTTCTGGTCGCATCGCTGGGATGCTGTGAATAACTTAGTTTATTTTCGTAAAGATCTGATTGTGATAAATTCCTACCCACTCGTCTCTCGCTGGTAGGCCTATTGCGGTTATCTTTTTATAAAGACTAACTTTACTCGCATCACAAACAACAGGGTTTCTAATTTGCATATCGTACATCTAGTACGTTGCAATAGCGAATTATATTTTACGTAAGGAATTTTGGGTTCATGAATTTCTGCGTATCTTATAGTCTCTTTAGAAAAATAACTTAGATATTCAAGGCTAATTTCTGTAGCTAAGAAATATTACATTTAGCACAATTTTTCGCTTTTCGCGACTTTCAATGATAAGTTACGTCATATAGATTATACATGACGTCATTGAAAAGCAAGTAGTATCTTCTAAAAGCGACAACAAGTATAACTTTTCGAACCAATAGATAACTTGGTCATTTTAAGAGGAAAGGTATTCAGATATGATGGGCCTATTTATTATTATTTTAGCTTTACATTTTGGTCAGACTCTTAGCTTGATTTTAACTTAGTACTTTTAATAGTTGATTAGGGTAATTATATGCTAAAAGTTAAGTTGTATAGAATGTCGCTTGAGGTTGTATCTTAAGACCTCAACTCCTAGATGTATTACTCTGTAGAATCAGCTAGGACTTTGAAAATTACTGAGTCATTTTTTATCTAGAGTAGGTGTGTACTTAGCAATGATAAGTCTGCTTGAATGTTTCTAAGGATTATACTTTTTCAGGTGTCGTATTTGATAGCTTTTTCTTGCATGGTGTCGTATTTGATAGCTAGTATCAATCTTTTGATTAAGTTAGAGCTTCTGTTGATACGTTAGATAATCATCATTGGCATGTAATAGTATTGGGGTTTAATGATAAGATGTTGATGAAAGTGTCCATGTCGCTTGAGATGTGGATGCAATGTGGACCTTCACACGTAAAATGTGGATGCAATGTGGATCCACCACATCTCCACATTTTGAAGGTGGATGTAATGTGGAGCAATGTGGATGTATTGTGGAGCAATGTGGATTTCCACATTTCAAATGTGAATAAATGCAGATATATTGTGGGTCAGCATAATGGAAATTTACGTTAATTCTTGGATAAATTCGAAATTAATGTGGACCGCCACACTAAAAATGTGGATCCACCACATCTCCACATCTTGACAATGTGGATCCACCACATCTCCACATTTCCACAATGTGGAGTTTCCACACCTACACATTCGACAATTTGACTTATACCCTCTCTCAATTTCAGGTAAACTTCAGCGCTGAGCTGAAATAACTATGATTGTGATAGTTTTCTGGTCGTATCCACTAGTTGGTCTATGATAGTTTCCTGGGCTATTGGGAAATAACTTAGTCATTTTTGAGAGGGATAAAGATTCTGACTTTAGGCCTAACAAAAATTGTAGTCCCGCCTGACACTTTGTGAAAAATTCATATAGTTTTGCTTGTCATTTTTTTTGCTAGTGATTTCAGCAGTTTGGCTTATAGAAAATATTTGATCTGATGAAAAATTCAAGTAGATTTGCATATCAAAATAATTTGAGAACTATTCTTGACTGAGAGTTTTTTCTGAAAATTTCAGTAGTTTGACCTATGGAAAATATTCGATCGGATGAAAAAATCAAATAGTGATTACGCTTGATGAAACAATTTTGAGAATTTTCAACTGTTGATTTCAGAAAATCTGAGTTTTTCCAAATCTGGGTTTTTCCAGTATAAAAAGCTGATTTATTTCGCTATCGGTATAAATAGGGTGGGTCGGACCCCCACACTAAAATGTGGATCCACCACATCTCCACATCTTGACAATGTGAATCCACCACATCTCCACATCTTGACAATGTCGATCCACCACATCTCCACATTTCCACAATGTGGAGTTTCCACACCTACACATTTGACAATTTGACTTATACCCTCTCTCCAATCAATACTATTTTCTCGCTGTTTCTCAAGTTGATAGAAGCATGGTACATTTGCTATGACAACTTTCAGAGAGATGGTTCTATCATATTTGGATTGTTGGCAAGATAATATTTGTTTCACCTGAGGCAAATTTGGATTGAGCCCATTTCAGTCTTCTATCCTATTCTTCCTTTCTTTTTTATTGTCTCTGGGAGGATCCTGACTTTACTGAAATATTGTTGACTGGGACTTAACTCCATCTAAAAATCTCTAAATAGTTAACTTCTGATAACCTAATCTTTGGTTCTAGTACCACCCATCACCTTTGATGGTAAATAAAAAATGTATAGCCCATGCATTATTAATTATTCAACTATTTACACTGTGAATTTTTCACATTTACATATTTAACAAGTTAATGAATATGTCTAGGATTAAAACGTGTAATATACATCTTCACATAGTTGATATTTCAGATCTGCATTACATACAAAGTTTGCATGATATATATTCCATCTTAATATAATTAATATGAGAGTAGCCATTTCATATATATGGCGTTAAGCAAAGTCTAAGTGTCATTATATAATATTTCTATCAAGTGTGGTGGTTGTTTCACATATGCGATCATGGATGAATTTTATCTGAGCTTACTGAGTGATAGTTCTATGGATATTTTCCCTAAAAATAAACAGTTCTCATTTACCACAAAGCTAAATCATCCTATTCAAGTCCAGAAAGAACAATGGGTTGTAGCGTTGGTAGAAATTATGACTCCTTCAGAAGTATATAACATTTCACATAATAGCAATTATTTTTATGTTCACTTCTACGATGAGAATGTTTTGGAAAGACTGGGGAAAAGTAAAATGAATACTGTATGCATGAAAGATGGAAGTTGTCCTGAAATAAAATTATTTATCCCAGCAGGAAACTATAATTCGCCTCAGCACTTAGTAGAGCAAATTCAGATTGCTATTGAAGAAAAATGTGGAGCTATTCTACGTCAAATTCACAGTATGATCTCATTAAGTTATAAGAAATCAGGTAATCGTGTAAATTTACATGTTGAAAATCCAAATAGAGTTCAAATAAGATTTTCAAAGTCTCTTGGCGAAATACTTGGATTGAATCCTGATCTTTCAAATAAACTGATTGGGAATGATAACCAGGCTTTTACATATGCTGTTGATTTGAACATGACCCACCATCAGATGTTTGTTTATTCTGATGTTGCAGATTACACTTACGTTGGAAATATAACAGCTCCTATACTTAGAATTGTTTCTTATAAACAGTCCAAATCTAGCACTCAATCGCATCAAGAATTTGTGAATTTACATTATGTACCTTTGGCAAAATCTTATATTGATCAGGTTCATATTGATATCAAAGATGAAATTGGCAGGTCTGTCCCTTTTGTTGGTGGGAAAACTTTAGTAAAATTACACTTCAAACGTATAAAAAGTTGATCAATTATGCTATTAGTATAAATATGATGATTCTGGTTGACATGTCTTATTGTTCTACGAACACTAAAAGAAGAAGAATGGATCTCTCAGCAAGACAGAAAAATACAAGCTGCAATGATGATATGATAAAACCTGCTTCTAAAAAATCAACTAAATATCAAATGAGCTATGGACAAATTAGATATCTGATGAAAAGGCTGAGTACAGCGTTGGATAGTAAACTCAAGCAAGGAAGACCACCAAAGTACTGTAGAATGTGCCATAGAGAACTTCGTAAGCTGATAGGAAGCCAACTAGAAAGACGGCCATTAGAGAATAAATATATGAAGGGAAGAAATATAACGGAACAAAGATGTGATAAAAGAAAGAATTTTTCTTCTGCAAAAGAGAGCAGTAAAACAAGAAAATGCAGTCCTCTCTCAAGTGTTGCAGCAAAAGAAGTACATGCAAATAATAAGACAGAGTAGAAAATGTCATATTTTTGTGAGAAATATTGACAAAACTGTGTTTTTTTTTATGTCACTACAAGTATAAAAGGACACAATCAGAGAGAAGCTATTCATTTACCAAAACGATTTCAATGGGTCAACATCAGTGTCCAAAGTGTGAACGACAGTTTGCAAGATCAGACAGTTTGAGACGACATCTGACAAGTGGTATTTGCAGTGAAGATATGGAGTCAGAAACAATGTCAGAAAATGAAGACTCTACTATGTCTGACAAATCGGATGCAGAGACTTCTAAAAGTCATCAAAAGGAAGATATCTTTGGGAAATATACAGACAAAGATTATGGCATTCTAGATGGTAGTGATACAGATTGTACTGATGAAGATGATGAAGACCAACGTTATTCTAGAAAAAAGAGCAAGTTTGATCCTTGGACATTTTTTGTTGATGGAGCTCGTAGTATCCTACAAGACACATTCAATGAAGGTGTACAACATGTAATAGAGAAAAATCCAGACATTGACACAGAAGAGGCAGAGGAGGTGACTTTCGATAAACTGGAACCAAGATACAGAGCAGAAGCCATTGGTGAATACAAGGCCTTCCTTAAATTATCCAAGGCATTGAAGAAAGATCCCTTGCACAAGAAGATAACAGATACAGCAAAACGACTACGAGATGAAGATGACTTTGATGAGGATGACGCTTTGAAATATGCTATTAAAAAACGAAGATACCTCTTGGATGGGAAACTTGAAGAATTTGACCCACCAACCTATTCCTTAGGTGAAGATGATGAATCAGATTCATTACAACAGAGTTCAGGATCAAAATATGCACCAAGTCAGCTACAACAGAACAACTTTGGACCAAGACATACTCAAAGTCAACTTCCAAAAAGGCCCTGGATCGATGCTTAAAACATTCTAATTGAATTCTATTTTGTACGATGGCATATATTCTTTAATTTCTCTTATTGTAAACAATGAATAGAGGGACGGCCCTAATCCTCTGTCATTGTAATGAGTTATAGTTAGCGGGGCAATAAAGTTATAGAAATATTCATTTGTCTTTGTTGTTCTTTTTATTAAAAAATAAGAAGTAGTAAGCTTGAGACGGCTAGCTATACACTAGTTAACGCTATAGAGTGATGCCTCTAGGAGTTGAGGTCTTGATTGACCAAGAGACTCTAAGACCCATAGTACTTAGTAGCCTTGACTATTACACACACCATATATCACCACATACTATACCCCCCTAAAATGACTAAGTTATCTTCAAAGCTGAATTTAACTAAGTTATTTTATATATCACCACAGCAGAATCTTTATCCCCCTCAAAAATAACTAAGTTATTTCCCAATAGCCCAGGAAACTATCATAGACCAACTAGTGGATACGACCAGAAAACTATCACAATCATAGTTATTTCAGCTCAGCGCTGAAGTTTACCTGAAATTGAGAGAGGGTATAAGTCAAATTGTCGAATGTGTAGGTGTGGAAACTCCACATTGTGGAAATGTGGAGATGTGGTGGATCCACATTGTCAAGATGTGGAGATGTGGTGGATCCACATTTTTAGTGTGGCGGTCCACATTAATTTCGAATTTATCCAAGAATTAACGTAAATTTCCATTATGCTGACCCACAATATATCTGCATTTATTCACATTTGAAATGTGGAAATCCACATTGCTCCACAATACATCCACATTGCTCCACATTACATCCACCTTCAAAATGTGGAGATGTGGTGGATCCACATTGCATCCACATTTTACGTGTGAAGGTCCACATTGCATCCACATCTCAAGCGACATGGACACTTTCATCAACATCTTATCATTAAACCCCAATACTATTACATGCCAATGATGATTATCTAACGTATCAACAGAAGCTCTAACTTAATCAAAAGATTGATACTAGCTATCAAATACGACACCATGCAAGAAAAAGCTATCAAATACGACACCTGAAAAAGTATAATCCTTAGAAACATTCAAGCAGACTTATCATTGCTAAGTACACACCTACTCTAGATAAAAAATGACTCAGTAATTTTCAAAGTCCTAGCTGATTCTACAGAGTAATACATCTAGGAGTTGAGGTCTTGAGATACAACCTCAAGCGACATTCTATACAACTTAACTTTTAGCATATAATTACCCTAATCAACTATTAAAAGTACTAAGTTAAAATCAAGCTAAGAGTCTGACCAAAATGTAAAGCTAAAATAATAATAAATAGGCCCATCATATCTGAATACCTTTCCTCTTAAAATGACCAAGTTATCTATTGGTTCGAAAAGTTATACTTGTTGTCGCTTTTAGAAGATACTACTTGCTTTTCAATGACGTCATGTATAATCTATATGACGTAACTTATCATTGAAAGTCGCGAAAAGCGAAAAATTGTGCTAAATGTAATATTTCTTAGCTACAGAAATTAGCCTTGAATATCTAAGTTATTTTTCTAAAGAGACTATAAGATACGCAGAAATTCATGAACCCAAAATTCCTTACGTAAAATATAATTCGCTATTGCAACGTACTAGATGTACGATATGCAAATTAGAAACCCTGTTGTTTGTGATGCGAGTAAAGTTAGTCTTTATAAAAAGATAACCGCAATAGGCCTACCAGCGAGAGACGAGTGGGTAGGAATTTATCACAATCAGATCTTTACGAAAATAAACTAAGTTATTCACAGCATCCCAGCGATGCGACCAGAAAACTATCACAATCACAGATCAGTCTGCGCTTTTGAGCAAAAATAAACTAAGTTATTTTCAATAGTCCAGAAAACTATCACAATCACAGATCAGCCAGCGCTTTTGCGCAAAATAAACTAAGTTATTCTCAACAACCCAGTAAACTATCACAATCATAGGCCCAACCAAAATACCCCTAAAAATAAACTAAGTTATTCACAGCTAGTCACTCAAGCTTACCAGGATAGGCATCTCTGGCACAAATTTTTAGCCTGAAAAATTCTAAGTTCTTTTCAGGCTTAAAAAAAATTTGTGCCAGAGTGCCATCCATTACTACTGTAATGTTAGAAAATTATTTGCAGCAGACGACTTCAGCAGACGTCATTTTTCAGATGCATTTTTTCTACGCGCTTTGAGGGTTAAGTATCAAATTTGTCTAAAAGGTATACAAAAGAAATTTCATAATTTCCAAATCCGGAAGTATATTATACTTCGATAAACACTTACTAGGAAACAAAGGTAATAATTAGAAGACAGGTGACTATGGCCGTGAATGGTCGTAATCAATCGAAAAAACATATAAAAAATCTCGGGAATCACGCGCAAGGTAAAAACTTGCTTCTAGAATCTAGTGACAAAACAAAATCTCACCAACAGGAATTGAACATGATGTCTGACAGTATTGAGAACGAGAAAGAGGACGCTGGTACAAAAAACTTTAACGTGAGGTAATGAATTTCATTTGTGTGTTTCTTTGATATTCTTCATTTTTTTGTTGGCATGTGTCAACAGTTGGACCTACAAACCAATTGATGTCTACTAAAGATCATATTCCTTTTTTTTTTTTTTTTTTTTTTTTTTTTTTTTTTTTTTTAGTTAAATAAACAACACTTTTAAACCCATATAAAACTAAAAAAATGTTTTTAAAAACACTGTTTATAGTACCAATTGATCTAATGTAATCTGTTTGCTGGGCTTTGTGTGGTTATAAACTATTTTTTTAATTATCTGGGAAACGCAAAATGCAGCATCAACAGAGTTGATGTTATTAAGTTTGCAACTTGCGCGACATCCCTCACTCTGCCCTAAAATAGGTGTCCACATCAGTATTTTATAGCTACAGTCTTCACATTTTAATAAGATTTTGGTACTCTCATTTATGAGCAGCGGAGACTCAGACGGTTATACACAATTGCACAGTTTCACAAGCGCCTTTGCTGCTATGTATTTAAGACAAAAAATCTAGGCATCTATAACCCTGCTAGATAGTTACGCATGCGAAAAGTAGAAACTGTTCATGAGCTGGTCAGTTTTTATTTAGATACATGCGCGGATCTAGAACATTTTGTGAGAGGGGATCCGATACTGACGTGTTCTTTTTTTAGGGGATGGATAGAAGATAGAAATGCCACTAAAATGGCGTTTCGCTAGCGTGCCGATAATTTTTAACGTCATTTAGTGCAAACAATCTGTCACGATAATAAAAAGAAAATTCAAATTGTTGTCATGAATATGCCATTTATTTTATCTCGTGAAGCGAGAAAATGTAAATTTCATTCGTGGCTGCGCCACTCATGAAATATGCATTTTTCGCTTCACTCGATGAAATAAATGACATATTCATCCCAAAAAGTTGAATACCCTCTATATATTAAACGTTTAATGGCGTGGTTGACGTCTTCCTGGATAACTTAGAATTTACTCAGAGTATTTAAAACGTGTGCAGAACGCACTGAAAGCACAGCAGATCGGGATTTCACTTGTTTTACTTATGTGAGATAATTTCTATCTCACGTACCCGTACCAGCCCGTGGGTAAGATAACAAATGAACAGTCGCACGTCGGCCACAAAGATCCATGACGTCATTGTAATGTTACAGTTACGTCACCTTGTCGCATATCAGCGTAGTCTTTTTCATGTTTTCCAATAAAAATGGCGTAAATTCCTCGTAAGCCAAGAACGCTGGGGATACGCTGGGCAATCACTGTTATACGCTTGTATACCAAAAGCAAGTGAGTATGATCAAGAAATACCACAATCACAAAATGCAGACCAACTCTAGGCACCGTGAGAAGAGCTACAGGGCATTTACAGTAATACCAGTAACACGACATCCAAACGACAACAAAAGCAAAACAAGCAGCTCTCTCTTGCTCGTCCAGATGATTGCAAAACCAAAAGGGACACAACGCAATGCACAACAAAGCAAAGACAAACACAGAATCCCAGTCATGTAACGCCAAGTTAAAATGTTACCCATAAATAAATTAGAACACGGCAAATAACTTAATGCGCAAAAAGCTCCTTTTATAAACGACCATTTTGACGTATCTAATGGGGCTAGATATATTTTGGTAAGGACCCATATATTATTAATTTTCAGAGGCTCGTCTGAATCGTCGTTGTCCCACAAGTATGGCGCATTTTTTAGTGTTGCACACATGTAGTATTAATTGCTTTGTATAAATACAAAATCTGATCGCTGATTAAAAACTCAATTCAATCAATTTTGAATATATGGTTGTCCGTGCAAAGTGTTATATTGTATTGTTATCTACGATCTTCAACCTGACGATTGAAACTAATTAACAATAGAAGTGTACTTAACCTTGTTCGCGGTATCCCGTGATAATGTTTTTAATGGCGCAATACGAAACATTTCACACCGATTTTGGCAGATTCAGAAAAAGTGAACTATAACGTGATCCTGTCATTATAGCACTGCTTTGAAAAAAAGAGGGGGGGGGGCTATACTGAATTTGGGTTTTCCGTTATTCCGCCCGTCTGTCAGTCCGTCCGTCAGGATTTCGTATCCGCTCAATATCTTTAGAACAAATTGATAGAATCTTACCAAATTTCTTATATGAATTGATATCGACAAGATCTAGGTTGAGTTTGTTAAACATCAATTTTCGCGCATAAGTAATAGAGTTATGGCCCTTGACTGATTTCAGAATTTCATTCAGAATTTCGTTCCCGCTCAATATAGTGAATAAAAAATTAATAAAATTTCACCAAGTTTTACGTATGCATTCATATCGACAAGATCTAGGTTAGGATTAATTAACATCACATAGAAACTATCAAATCAAGTTAAAGACTTGGTTTGTCTTCCTAGTGTCTCGTGATGGCTGAGCGGCTCTTCCTCGCGATGCCATGGGGTTGTCTGCGGTTTTTGATTGTGGTATTTCCTGATCATACTCACTAACTTTTTTGTGGTTCCACATCAATATAGCAAAGAACGACCAGAATTAACACATAAGGCAAGCCAGGATAGGTCAAACATCGACAAACATCAGCCCGCCAATGGCAGCTCTAATTAGGTCAGACGAGCAAAGGCTATTGTCATATATATCTTATATTCAATGGTTATCTCTCATATTAAGTATACTACTGCGCATTGACTTGATAGGCCTAAACATTGCAGATATCTTTTTTGCGAGCGTTCACATTACACGGATGATGTTGAATCGACGCAAACTCGATAATTAGGTCACGGTCGCCAGTTTGAAGAAAGGAGCATGGGTAAACTGAAAAAATAGAATATCATGCTTGTCTTCCTGACGTCTACTGACTGTTAGTGGTCTGTGACAGCTATTCCTCATTGTGCTGTGGACTTGCCTGCAGTGTGTGATTGTGGTATTTCCTGATCATACTCTTACTTTTTTGTACCTTTTGATATCAAGTTTAACCGGCTCGGCTTCTAGAAAGCATGTTTAATGGTTCAACAGCCTCACAATTCAACACGCTTTCTGGAAGCCTTGCCTGGTCAATTTGATACTCACCTTACATTCTCTATATTTTGTGTCTATTTTTTTACAGAGATCTTGTCACGGATACAGTTAACCTGTCCATTGATCTATTGAAAGATGATTATGAGAAAAAGATGCAGGAAGTTGCTGAAAACGCTGCTGAAAAAGCTGCTCTAAAGGTGGCAGCTTCCATGAATAAGGAGGTAAATTGATCAACATATCTCATTGCTGGAACCAGAAAGTTTTTTCGTTTTTTAGTTGAGGAGAGAGAGGATCCAAATACCACTAAAAGCGGGCCATTATCAGCCTTCCAGCTTAGCGCCATTTACTGAATGGCGTTTCGCTAGTGAGCCGAAGATGGCCCAACATTGAATGCTGGCTTGATAGCTTTGTAAGTTTTCAGGGGGTCCGGACCAGTATTGTTAAGAAACCCTATAGCTTTGTGATTTTCAGGGGGGGGGGGGGTCCAGACTCCCTGTCCTACCCTCTGGATCCGCGCATGTATCGTCTTAAGCATCTTTAATTAGTGACTATTAAATACGTGATTGTTCATTAAAGCAATTTTACTTTAGGTTTAATTTGAACTTTCTAAAACGGTAACCTACAGGATCAGAGATCCATCACTAGTTGTCGAACTGATAAACCGATTACATATACAATAGTTTTACCTATTGCCTATTAAGAGATGCTTGTGTTAAGACAACGACTGGGCCATATAGGGGGATTAACTCTCACTCTAACAGTAAGTGAGTATGAACAGGAAATACCATGACCAACCCACGGCACCGTGAGTAAGAGCCACAGAAGGGTCACAGAATAGTTACAGTAACAAGACATCCATAAGACATTAAAAGCACTGCAACCAGCTCTCGTTTCCTTGTCAAGATGGTTGCAAAACTAGAAAGGACACCAAGTAATGCATATCAAAACAAAGGCAAACACAGAACCCCCACAAACAATGGAAGGTATATAAAACAATAGATCAACTACAACAAATCTAGATTATATCTCCAGCTAATCAATCAAGTTGCCATATTAGCCATTTCCTGTCCCCTGATTGGCTGAATAAATGTTCACATCTTTCCGTATACAGGTATATAAAATTGCCAGTATACAGGGAACCAGACTCCCGGCATGAAAAAGCTGTCTTTAAACACTAAAACTATAATGACATTATACACATATTAAGAGCAAATCACAATATTAACAAACAATTCTGTGGGGGGTAAAAAGCAAATTAGCATGACCAGAAAATGCAGTTATCACATTTTACCGATCCTTTTGTCTCACTATGACGAACAGTTAATTAGAACACAGTCAAACAAAAACACACATTAAAAAACAAGAATAGCAACCAGATCACTCATAAAAAAATAATGCCAGTATGACAGTCATATTGAATAATCAAATCAGCATGAGTTTTACAGTTCTGAACCAACTCTTTGCACATAAAGTGTATGTTCGTGACTTTTAACATTTTACTTAGACCAAAATTATTTTTTTTCCTTATGTACGGATTTAATTATTTTGAATTCTGACTATCGGTTTCTGAGGTGAAGATTTTTAAAGTTTGCCTTACCGGGATAAGCTACGACCCATGGCGGCTATGTTTTTAATGTATCAAATTAATATCACTATTTTTGTAGAGGGTCACCTAAAATCAAATCATTCCTGTGAAGTTTGGCTAAAATTGGCCCAGTGGTATAGGAGTAGTTGCTATTTAAAGCAAATATTTGAAGACGCAAGACGATGACGGACGATACAGGAAAGACGACGGACATTTACTGATCCCAATAATTATAGCTGACTTTGAGCGTTTTGTACTTATGTAAGCTAAAAAGACAGATTTATCAACGAAATTGTTTTGACACTGTTGTGTTCAAATTATGTAATTAATCTCTATATCCAAATGATTTATTTTTAGAGTATTTAGGGGACACATTAGCTGTCTTTATGATATGTGGATTTGTTAAAGCAACTGCACATACATAAGTAAAGTGCTGGTATTGTTTTCATGTTCCGGTTCTTCAGTAATAATCGGTTCTGTAAGAAAACAACTCCACATACATAAGTAAAGTGCTGGTATTGTTTTCATGTTGTGGTTCTTCAGTAATAATCGGTTCTGTAAGAAAACAACTCCACATACATAAGTAAAGTGCTGGTACTGTTTTCATGTTCTGGTTCTTCAGTAATAATCGGTTCTGTAAGAAAACAACTCCACATACATAAGTAAAGTGCTGGTACTGTTTTAATGTTCTGGTTCTTCAGTAATAATCGGTTCTGTAAGAAAACAACTCCACATACATAAGTAAAGTGCTGGTATTGTTTTCATGTTCCGGTTCTTCAGTAATAATCGGTTCTGTAAGAAAACAACTCCACATACATAAGTAAAGTGCTGGTATTGTTTTCATGTTGTGGTTCTTCAGTAATAATTGGTTCTGTAAGAAAACAACTCCACATACATAAGTAAAGTGCTGGTATTGTTTTCATGTTCCGGTTCTTCAGTAATAATCGGTTCTGTAAGAAAACAACTCCAAATACATAAGTAAAGTGCTGGTATTGTTTTCATGTTCCGGTTCTTCAGTAATAATCGGTTCTGTAAGAAAACAACTCCACATACATAAGTAAAGTGCTGGTATTGTTTTCATGTTCTGGTTCTTCAGTAATAATCGGTTCTGTAAGAAAACAACTCCACATACATAAGTAAAGTGCTGGTATTGTTTTAATGCTCTGGTTCTTCAGTAATAATCGGTTCTGTAAGAAAACAACTCCACATACATAAGTAAAGTGCTGGTATTGTTTTCATGTTGTGGTTCTTCAGTAATAATCGGTTCTGTAAGAAAACGACTCCACATACATAAGTAAAGTGCTGGTATTGTTTTCATGTTGTGGTTCTTCAGTAAAAATTGGTTCTGTAAGAAAACAACTCCACATACACTCAGTGGCCATAAGTAAGTAGCCAAATCAGCTTACAAGAATTTGACAAAAAATATGGTCTAAAACAATGGTCTTTTCTAGCCAATTAAGACAATTTCCCCAAATGATAAATGCTCTAGATAAATATACAGTGTATATGTTTACGTCATTACCAAATTGTATGATGTCATCATCTGTTGCTATGGAGATATTGTGCATCACAAACATTGGCTCCATTTCTTCAAAAAAGATAGCAGGTGTTGAAAAATTGCTGTAAAAATGCCAGATTGTAATATTCTTTATTGAAAATTTGCAGAAATATTTGAAATGTACTGAAAAACATTCTGTTAAAGTTCAAATCAGTATAGACACTGAAAATAAAATAATGCAGAGCAGAGAACTGGACGGAAAATAATGCCATGAAAATGACCCGACTGCAGTATACTTTGTCTGTAAAAACAAACTAAATAAACAAATACAGGAATATGGGGTATGTATGTTTTGTGAGGTATCATAACAGTGTTCAAATTGAAAATAATATATTTTGAATAAATATTGATGGATTTAAGCTATGGTTGGATCCAAAGAAAACCTGCTAATTTTCACTGTTTGTCATGATATTGGTGCCATAAGCAGCATAACTGGTGATATAATATTTGTGTAATAATTATTATCAGTTGAAAGTACCATTTGGGGTTACATTTTTTACAGAATATTTATTTTTTTAAGAAGAACTATCCTATGATTTCGCATAAAAGTTTGGGTACCCCCTCATAAAGCAAAATTTGACCAAGGGGTTAGGTATCGCTGGGTGCTGTCTTTTCGATTTGAAAGAACGAAACTTGTAAAGACTAATTGCTTCAAACACTCGTATATACACCCTAGAAAGCCTGATACTTGTTGCTAAGTTACCATGTGGATTCATTCAATAATTTAGATTTTTGGGTCAGGGGTGCAAATACCCCACCCACCCCTAATATGACGGTGAATAAATTGGGAAGATGTGAACACATCTTGTTCACAGCTCACGATTATAACATATTAGCACCATTATCACCAAAAAATATACAGAAAATAAGCAATATCCATAGCTATGTAAAAACGGAAGAAGTTTAGAACCCACATCGAATTTTCAAACTGTTTCAGAAATCAGGGTTGGTTGAAATGAATAACACCCACGATCTCTAGGTGATATTATTTCTATAATAATCAAGCATTCTTAAGTTGAAAATTAGCAAATAGCGAAATGTTCAAAATTTCAGATAATTTGCATTCCTCGTTTTCAAATTATACAAATTTTAAATGTACTTAAATTTTGCAAAAGAAACAACGTTAACGTCAACTGGCTACTTACTTATGACCTACGACTGTACATTAGTAAAGTGCTGGTATTGTTTTCATGTTCTGGTTCTTCAGTAATAATCGGTTCTGTAAGAAAACAACTCCACATACATAAGTAAAGTGCTGGTATTGTTTTCATGTTGTGGTTCTTCAGTAATAATCGGTTCTGTAAGTAAACAACTCCACATACATAAGTAAAGTGCTGGTACTGTTTTAATGTTCTGGTTCTTCAGTAATAATCGGTTCTGTAAGAAAACAACTCCACATACATAAGTAAAGTGCTGGTATTGTTTTCATGTTATGGTTCTTCAGTAATAATCGGTTCTGTAAGAAAACAACTCCACATACATAAGTAAAGTGCTGGTACTGTTTTAATGTTCTGGTTCTTCAGTAATAATCGGTTCTGTAAGAAAACAACTCCACATACATAAGTAAAGTGCTGGTATTGTTTTCATGTTGTGGTTCTTCAGTAATAATCGGTTCTGTAAGAAAACAACTCCACATACATAAGTTAAGTGCTGGTATTGTTTTCCTGTTCCGGTTCTTCAGTAATAATCGGTTCTGTAAGAAAACAACTCCACATACATAAGTAAAGTGCTGGTATTGTTTTCATGTTGTGGTTCTTCAGTAATAATCGGTTCTGTAAGAAAACAACTCCACATACATAAGTAAAGTGCTGGTATTGTTTTCATGTTGTGGTTCTTCAGTAATAATCGGTTCTGTAAGAAAACAACTCCACATACATAAGTAAAGTGCTGGTACTGTTTTAATGCTCTGGTTCTTCAGTAATAATCGGTTCTGTAAGAAAACAACTCCACATACATAAGTAAAGTGCTGGTATTGTTTTCATGTTCCGGTTCTTCAGTAATAATCGGTTCTGTAAGAAAACAACTCCACATACATAAGTAAAGTGCTGGTATTGTTTTCATGTTGTGGTTCTTCAGTAATAATCGGTTCTGTAAGAAAACAACTCCACATACATAAGTAAAGTGCTGGTACTGTTTTAATGTTCTGGTTCTTCAGTATTAATCGGTTCTGTAAGAAAACAACTCCACATACATAAGTAAAGTGCTGGTATTGTTTTCATGTTGTGGTTCTTCAGTAATAATCGGTTCTGTAAGAAAACAACTCCACATACATAAGTGAAGTGCTGGTACTGTTTTCATGTTGTGGTTCTTCAGTAATAATCGGTTCTGTAAGAAAACAACTCCACATACATAAGTAAAGTGCTGGTACTGTTTTCATGTTCTGGTTCTTCAGTAATAATCGGTTCTGTAAGAAAACAACTCCACATACATTAGTAAAGTGCTGGTATTGTTTTCAGGTTCTGGTTCTTCAGTAATAATCGGTTCTGTAAGAAAACAACTCCACATACATAAGTAAAGTGCTGGTACTGTTTTCATGTTCTGGTTCTTCAGTAATAATCGGTTCTGTAAGAAAACAACTCCACATACATAAGTAAAGTGCTGGTATTGTTTTCATGTTCCTGTTCTTCAGTAATAATCGGTTCTGTAAGAAAACAACTCCACATACATAAGTAAAGTGCTGGTATTGTTTTCATGTTCTGGTTCTTCAGTAATAATCGGTTCTGTAAGAAAACAACTCCACATACATAAGTAAAGTGCTGGTATTGTTTTCATGTTCTGGTTCTTCAGTAATAATCGGTTCTGTAAGAAAACAACTCCACATACATAAGTAAAGTGCTGGTACTGTTTTAATGTTCTGGTTCTTCAGTAATAATCGGTTCTGTAAGAAAACAACTCCACATACATAAGTAAAGTGCTGGTACTGTTTTCATGTTCTGGTTCTTCAGTAATAATCGGTTCTGTAAGAAAACAACTCCACATACATAAGTAAAGTGCTGGTATTGTTTTCATGTTCCGGTTCTTCAGTAATAATCGGTTCTGAAAGAAAACAACTCCACATACATAAGTAAAGTGCTGGTATTGTTTTCATGTTGTGGTTCTTCAGTAATAATCGGTTCTGTAAGAAAACAAATCCACATACATAAGTAAAGTGCTGGTACTGTTTTCATGTTCTGGTTCTTCAGTAATAATCGGTTCTGTAAGAAAACAACTCCACATACATAAGTAAAGTGCTGGTATTGTTTTCATGTTGTGGTTCTTCAGTAATAATCGGTTCTGTAAGAAAACAACTCCACATACATAAGTAAAGTGCTGGTACTGTTTTAATGTTCTGGTTCTTCAGTAATAATCGGTTCTGTAAGAAAACAACTCCACATACATAAGTAAAGTGCTGGTATTGTTTTCATGTTCCGGTTCTTCAGTAAAAATCGGTTCTGTAAGAAAACAACTCCACATGCATAAGTAAAGTGCTGGTACTGTTTTAATGTTCTGGTTCTTCAGTAATAATCGGTTCTGTAAGAAAACAACTCCACATACATAAGTAAAGTGCTGGTATTGTTTTCATGTTCTGGTTCTTCAGTAATAATCGGTTCTGTAAGAAAACAACTCCACATACATAAGTAAAGTGCTGGTACTGTTTTAATGTTCTGGTTCTTCAGTAATAATCGGTTCTGTAAGAAAACAACTCCACATACATAAGTAAAGTGCTGGTATTGTTTTCATGTTGTGGTTCTTTAGTAATAATCGGTTCTGTAAGAAGACAACTCCACATACATAAGTAAAGTGCTGGTACTGTTTTCATGTTCTGGTTCTTCAGTAATAATCGGTTCTGTAAGAAAACAACTCCACATACATAAGTAAAGTGCTGGTATTGTTTTCATGTTGTGGTTCTTCAGTAATAATTGGTTCTGTAAGAAAACAACTCCACATACATAAGTAAAGTGCTGGTATTGTTTTAATGTTCTGGTTCTTCAGTAATAATCGGTTCTGTAAGAAAACAACTCCACATACATAAGTAAAGTGCTGGTATTGTTTTCATGTTGTGGTTCTTCAGTAATAATCGGTTCTGTAAGAAAACAACTCCACATACATAAGTAAAGTGCTGGTATTGTTTTCATGTTCTGGTTCTTCAGTAGTAATCGGTTCTGTAAGAAAACAACTCCACATACATAAGTAAAGTGCTGGTATTGTTTTCATGTTCTGGTTCTTCAGTAATAATCGGTTCTGTAAGAAAAGAACTCCACATACATAAGTAAAGTGCTGGTACTGTTTTGTTTGTTTGTTTGTTTTTGTTGCTTTACGTCCCATGTCAACAGCTATGGTCATTGCGGGACGGTCAGTTCACTTAACCACACTTTTTCCTGGGCAGGCTTGAGCAAGCGGTTAACCAGTAATTTGTGCACATACTTTCGCTTGTAACTGACAACAACCCTTCTTGAATAAATCAGCGGAAGGGAGGAGAATGACCGTAGAAATTATTTCATGATCAATCTCCACGAAAGTATGGTACCGGGCCGGGATCGAACTCGCGACCCCTGGATCTGCAGTCAGACACGCATCTGTAGCCAGACACGTTACCGACTGCGCTACGCAGCCCGGTGGGTACTGTTTTAATGTTCTGGTTCTTCAGTAATAATCGGTTCTGTAAGTAAACAGACCGCCGCAGGGGACGTTGTGAATGTTGGTATTATCCATAAATTCTCATGAACAGAGTCAATTTAACTGAGCCTGAGGCTACTAGAGGTGGAAGAAATTATTTCTTCTTGCTAAAGTTTTGCTCTCTGTGCCGTTGGTTGGTCTGTATTGTGTGATAGAGGCATTCCCTGGCTATACTTACTTGCTTTTTGAACTCAATTGTTTCAGTTACTCAGCCGAAGGTGAAAATGTTTAATATGTTGATGAATGGATAAAGACAGACACTCGTTTATTCCTATAATTCTACTAGAGGTTCACTTCGGGAGAGCTGATAAATATTTGAACAGACTCACTGTTTAAAACATTTGCATTCTATGTTGTTATCATATGACCTCGCGTCTGAGAGTGATGTACAAAAATATTTCAAAGTCATATAACATTCGTGACCCTGTATTATTGAATTTATTAAACTCGTTGCAAAAACGTGATAAAATGTAGGGCAAATATGTTCTTAAAAAGGTGATCCTTTGGAAGCAAAGAATGCACCGGAGAACTGAAACTGCAACTGAGTGTGCAAGTTTTCTGGGCCAGACCAGCTAGTTTCAGCCATTAGTGACCCTCTAATAATTTCAAAGTTCCCAAATGAAACCCATGATTTCAAACGACAAGAAAATAAAATCTACACTATAGTGAAGGGCAGGGAGACGGTCTATCGCCGTCACACAGTCCCAATCACCAGCTGTAGTGAAGTCAAATATGTTCTTAAAAAGGTTATCCTTTGGAAGTAAAGAATGCACTTGAGAACTGAAACTAGAGTACGCAAGTTTTCTGGGCAAGACTAGCTAGTTTCGGCCATTTAGGCCCCATCAGTGACCCTCGAATGATCTCAAAGTTCCCAAAATGAAGCCTTTCATTTTATCACTTCCCCAACTCATTTAATAAATTCAATGAAACATGAGCCCTCATGTAAGATCCTCTATTTTTTAGATAAAAAACCTGAAAGAACAAGTTGCTGCTAAAGATCGTGAAATAGCACAACTGGAAAAGGAGAAAAAGGATTTGGAAAACGAGAAGAAACAGGTAATAATATGTTTTTGCTGCAAATTACATACACATGCAGCTAGCAGTGAGTGGTTTAACCTTGTCTTTCCTAAATTGGAAGATCATGCTCAGACCAAGCCTGTTCATCGTGCTTTTTTTAAATATTTAAGAACCCCTGCAATTAGTAATGGGTGGTTTATCTAGTCATTTTCAATTAAGTATATATATATATATATATATATATATATATATATATATATATATATATATATATATATATATATATATATATTCCGTATATATATATATATATATATATATATATATATATATATATATATATATATATATATATATATATATATATATATATATATATATATATATATATATATATATATACGGAGGGATATAGTGAATCCACTGAGCCGAAAGATGCTGTAAATATTTTGCCTCTAGCGAGATTCGAACCCATATAAATATCAGACCTAAATATTTCATTGTTATCTATTAAATCTGCCGGGCCGCGTAGCGCAGTCGGTAACGTGTCTGGCTACAGATGCGTGTCTGACTGCAGATCCAGGGGTCGCGAGTTCGATCCCGGCCCGGTCCCATACTTTAGTGGAGATTGATCATGAAATGATTTCTACGGTCATTCTCCTCCCTTCCGCTGATTCATTCAAGAAGGGTTGTTGTCAGTTACAAGCGAAAGTATGTGCACGAATTACTGGTTAACCGCTTGTTCAAGCCTGCCCAGGAAAAAGTGTGGTTAGGTGAACTGACCGTCCCGCAATGACCATAGCTGTTGACTTGGGACGTAAAGCAACAAAACAACCAACCAACAACTATTAAATCTAACGCGGACAGTCAATGGAATGCTTTCATAAAGTCCCAGTAACGTTCATTAAGACTTTTGTTAGAAAGTATGCATGTAACACGATTGCTAAACAGGGAGCAATTTTCTTTGTTTCATCATTACACGCCCTTTAATCGTCAAGTGTTACAGATGGCGTGTACAACATAGATGTATAAGGACCAAAAGTTATTCCACAAAATTTATTTGCCCATATACTTTAATGCATTTCATGTTTACAAGAATCTCTTTTATTGTGTGATATCAAGCTTAATTAGCAGTACTTATACTCGTTGCAAAGCTGAATAATGGATGCATGTTCTGTAAAAATTAGATGAAGTTTCGACTTCGCATTTTTAAAATACAGCAGTTTAAACTTTTACAAAATTTTGAAATGCCACTTTTCCATTGACGTCAATGGTGACGTTGTCCAAAAGTTATCCAAAAAATTCATTTTGTTTAAATCCTTGACTCTTTTAAATCCATGAATGAATATTGCTGAAAATAAAATGTAGATTGTCCTATTTAATTAACTTTCAATGACACCAGACGCATAATTATATGTTGACTAGATGAAGTATGGTTAATTGTATCGCAGATGTAAAAATACAGGGGATTTATGACGTAGTTGAATTACTTTTGGTCCGTGACTGTAGATGTAGATCATAGTGTGTTAGTTTGATTATATTGTTCTATGTTATGATACATTGCAATAGCTAGGAAGCCTTCATACGAGCCAAACACGTGTTTGTGTTTTAACAACAACAGAATCTAAGGTGAATATTTGGTTCCAGTAAAATGCATTTAAGAAACCAGTGACTTAGGCTGCTGCACGTTCTAAGGCGGTGGTTCTGTTGTTGTTGATCCACTGTTTATTGTTGCTGCCATTATGCGGGTCTTTTGTTAGTTCCTTGTTTTGTTGTACATTGATTTGTATCCTTTCTAGCTTGCATGCATCTTGATGGGGAAAAGAGGGCTGATTGCTTTACCTTATTTGTCTCCCTGGTGTCTAGTGACTGTTAGTGTTCTGTGGCTCTTCCTCACGGTGCCGTGGGTTATTTCCTGATCATGCTCCCTTTCTTTTTCATATCTAGCATATCGTTATCTAAACCACTGTAGTGAATCATGCTTATTTTTTGCTCTAGGATCAAAGTACCATCGCAGCAAAAGAAAAAGAAATCAGCCAACTCAAACGTGATAGGCGAAACTTGAAGAAGCAACTTGAGAAGCAAGAAGAGGACTTGCGAAAACACAAAATGATAGCAGAAGAGGAAAAAGCTAAATCAAAAAAGCTTCAGGATCAACTCAGCGTCGAAAAGGCTCGCCATCAGCAGACCAAATCACAGGCCAACGTTACTATATCAAAATTGAAGGAGAAAATGGGTGAAAGTGGAATGATTCATGATTGATATTAGAATAGTTCAGGCAAAAGACTAATCTGAGTTTTCTCTGATGTCTCAGTGTTTTTTTATGTACCAGTAATACTGGCAATGGCAAATTACAAAATAAAGAAAGTCATTGGAACTTTAGAGAAGACTCTGACTAACGAAATACCAGATTGATGCCATAAAGTGTATGGAGGAAACGGAATGTGGCGGGTGCGCGCGTGTGTGAAATTTACTATAACTAAAACACAAGTGTTCCATACTCTTGTTAATAAGTAATAGTTTTCAGGAAATTTCACAATCACACACTGCAGACCAACCCACGACACCAAGGGAAAGAGACAAAGATCACAACAGGCGTATGACATCAATTAGGGATAACTGTATTCAAATTTTTCATAAGGGGAGGTATATCGCACGATATACTGTCGCAAATTTTTGACGTTATCCAATCAGAAGTAGCGTTACAAAAGCAAATGCATTAGAATACGACAATTAAAGTAAAGCGACCAGCTATGTCATTCGAGATGAATGCAAAACTAGATGCAAAACTAGATAGGACACTAAGTTCTAACGCAATTTTGTTTTAATTTGATATTATTTTTGTCCGAACGAATGCCCTTGGCCGATTGATTCGCCTAAAGAAAAGTTCATTCAGTTAGGCATCAAAACTTATTTTAGTTTGAACAATATGCCTCAAACTGTTTAAGAAACAAAGCATTCCAGTGAGGAAGGGTAAAAAATGAAATGCATGGTAACGTTCCAATATAAGGCATGCATTTTGGCATCATTAAATCTGAGTTGAAACTCTGAGCTAAACAATTTTGTGTTTTAACAACAACAGAATCTAGGACAAAGTTTAGGGCTAGTAGAATGCATTTAAGCCCCCCCCCCCCCGGTGGCTTAGGCTGCTGTCTGTTCTAAGGCAGTGATTTTGTGTTGTTGATCGATTGTTTAATGTTCTTCCCATTGTTTGTGGGAGTTCTGTGTTTTTCTTTGTTTTGTTATGCATTACTTCTTGTCCATTATAGTTTTGCAATCATCTTGATGAGGAAGAGAAAGCTGGTTGCATCGCTATTATTGTCTTACAGATGTATTGTTACTATAACTGTTCTGTAAATCTTCCTCATGGTGCCGTTGGTTGGTCTGCAGTATGTGATTGTGGTATTTCCTGATCATGCTCACTTACTTTTTGATTTTGGGGATTTCTGTTAGAATTATTTAAGTTTTAGCGATAAATTAATCTCCTTCAATTCGGCAAGGCCTCAGATCCCGTTGTTTGCCAAATAAAATAAGGATTTAGTCAGAATTGAACTTACGTGTTAACAGCAAGTAAGAAAGGCGGCAAAGATCAGGAATCGATACAATCAAGTACCACACCTGACCAAGGACACCACATTGGAAGTTTCAATTATTGATGTAGTGAATATCTAGCAGTGTCGGTATTTCTTTTCTGTTTTTGCTCCTCGCCATTTCTAAGCAGCAGAAGTAACACATGTTTATCATTCTTTCAATGATTTCCACGTTTGTTGGTAATTTACGCGATATTGATTTTGCATTGAGTTGTATGGATATCCTGGCAATTAATGCTCAAACCTCAATAAACTGAAACTCAACGCTTAATTTTATGAAATTCAACAGAATAATTTTACTGGCCTAGTGTTGGAGTGTGGGTTAATACATACTTTTTAACTTTATGACCTCTCACAAGGTTCTGAGACTCCGAAGCGTTTTTGACCAATCAGACAACAGATCACAGAACCATGGTCGAGAAAACTTTTTCTCTGTGCGATAGAAAATATTCAAGATTAGTTGAGCAATTTTTCCAACATAAACTGCCCTACAGAAATTGGTCGTATAAAATTCTGGCCATTTACGTGTTGCGTTAGAACTTTAGCTCAGTATACTACAAGTTGCTTACTTTCTTCCATATATATTTTAGATAAGGATATGCTCAATTACTTAAAAGACATAAAATGACTTGTCTATACATATTATCACATCACGTGTTTTCAGATGCAATTCACTAATGTTTGAAAATACTTATAATGGAAGTCACAAAGACAAAATCACAGCACCAAAAAGTAAGTGAGTATGATCAGAAAATGCCAGAATCACACACTGCAGACTACCCACGGCACCGTTAGGAAGAGTCACAGAACGTTTAAAGTAACAAGACATGCGAAAGACAATAAAAAACAAAGCAACCAGCTCTCTCACTATCGTCAAGATGATTGCAAAACTAGAAAGGACATAAAGTTATGGACAACAAAACAAAGACCAACACATAACCCACACCAACCATGGAAGGTACATAAAACAATAAATCAACAGCAACAGAACCACCGCCTCAGAACGGACAGCAGCCTAAGCAACGGGAGGGGGTGGGGAGCTTAATGCATTTTACTGGCGTCAAATCTACGCCCTAGAATATGTTGTTGTTAATACACAAATATTTAGCTTGCATGGAGGCAATGCGTAATCACAGACAAACAATCTAATTAAATCAAAACATAAAGATGAAACAAAGAAAAGGGCTCACGACCCACAGATAGTTATATCTCATGAGAACCTCAAGTTGAGCTATGCTGGGCCCAGCCAAGGTCAAGCATCAGACACCAATCAAATCATTAAAGCTTTAGGTCAGGACAGTCATTGAGTCTTAGGCCTGACCCACCTACTCGGCATCAATAAGAGAATACATCATCCAGAAAATTTCGTCAGGTATGACAGGGTCAAACTAAGTATGAATTTCACAGTCACATACCTTTCCGTTTTATAAAATGATCATTGTTAAGCCTGCCAGTATGATATTCCTATTTATACACTGAGTAATCGTTACAATTAAATCATTGTATATAGTTAAGTAATATGCATAGAATTGTACTAATTGGTTAGAAGACTTAATAAAGATATAATTAACAAAAAGGTATGAATTTCCACTTGCTGATAAGAACTGAAAGGCTTAAAAATAAAGACTGTTCCTGCTTTCAAATTCTCCAATATTGTTTTTATCATGCAATAATTGATAATATGCATACGTTCGTATTATCTAAACCATGTATATAATGTGACGCTCATCGTCAACTGGACTTAGTCTATGGGCGCGTTTCTCAATTTTCCCTAGCATATAACGACTTTGCCCAGAGCTCGCGCTGGCTAAGAATCTGCTGGAGAAATTATGAGAGGTCTACACGAGTAGCTGTCTTATGTAGTGATGTAGGACCTAAACTGACGTATAAAAGTAGGCTCTGCTTAAACCCAGTACTACAGAATCTACTAGAAATTATGGGAGGTCTACACGAGTAGCTGTCTTATGTAGTGATGTAGGACCTAAACTGACGTATAAAAGTAGGTTCTGCTTAAACCCAGTATTACAGAATCTGCTAGAAATTATGGGAGGTCTACACGAGTAGCTGTCTTATGTAGCGATGTAGGACCTATACTGACGTATAAAAGCAGGTTCTGCTTAAACCCAATACTACAGAATTTGCTAGAAATTGTGAGAGGTCTACACGAGTAGCTGTCTTATGTAGTGATGTAGGACCTAAACTGACGTATAAAAGCAGGTTCTGCTTAAACCCAATACTACAGAATTTGCTAGAAATTGTGAGAGGTCTACACGAGTAGCTGTCTTATGTAGTGATGTAGGACCTAAAATGACGTATAAAAGCAGGGTCTGCTTAAAGCCAGTACCACATAATTACTAAAAGGAGGTTATAGAATAATTTCAGTTTAAAGCTGCATAGTCTGTAACTTTTGATTTTCTAATTTTAAAAATAATATATTCATTTTTCAAGAACACAGTTAAAATACTCAAATTCAGGTAAACATTTTACCATTTTCGTAAATCTTAACAAGTTATCACTATCAAAACAACTGCATTTATGATAAAATACAACGGTCTAGAATTATTGGAGGGACGCAAATAATTACCAACAAGAAATAAAAACACCTATTTGATAAGATAATTCAATTTTTCATGCAGTTTTCAGCTGTACTGAACATTTTTATTGTGAAATCATAGCTTAATTCTACTTTTACAAATGATTTTAAAAGAAAATAAAATTTTTCGAAAAAAAATCATAGTTACAGAGTATGCAGCTTTAAATATAATTCATTAATCAAAGTATTCCCAATAGGTAATATATTGATAAAAATTGTACCGTCGTTTGATGTAGCGGATGGTGACGAAATTCATCCAACGTTAGCTCAACGCCACTTTGATACTCTTAGGTTTTTTTATTATTGATGTCATTGGTCGTAGGTCATTGTCGATCAGGTCGCTGCGATGCGCGAAAGAAGAGTGGTTGGTGTGTAACCAACTGTTAAATCGGTGCAGACACTGATCGTGTTACGCGCGGCTCTCGCACATGTCAACACATGTTGGTGTTTGTGTATTGATGAATGTACCCTTTATTAACTTTAATTTAAATAGCGCTTTCGGTTTTGTAACTATACCGGACAAAAAAAGAAACACACCGCTATGATTTTCCCATTTAGATCTCCTTTTAAAACGAAAATTGTTAATTGTCATGAAATATTCATTTCTGATCAAATCTTACTGAAACTTGAGTGTGACGTAGAAGAGTATCTGTACCTTCCCTGTCTAGGCACAAAACTCACCAAGGCGAATGGTAAACGAGTTGCGGAAGCGTTAATTCAACGCTACTGTCTACATGGAATTCCGAGTATGTTTTACACTTGCAAAGTATGAAACCAATACGTTGTCTTTATGTGAGACAACCAATGTGTTCATTGATGCATATTTATTATTCCAAAATCCATTTTCATCAGTTAGGGTCGTTTAAATTGATTAAAACTATGTTGAAATATTTAAATGTTTTGCAAGGTTTATCTCCAGTTGGTAATCTTTATCTAAAGGGTAGTCACAGAACATGAGCTACCTAGCGTTCAATTATCGCGTATGATAAATCAAAAGATGGAATTTGCAAAGAATTAGTGTCTGAGTACAATTTGGTTTACTGAGATGATTCCCATTACTTGAACTTATCCAGCAAGAGATCATTATAAAAACGCGTAGTTCCTGTGACTTTACAATTTGACCCCCATTTGGTTCATGACCAATTTTCTTTAACACAATTTCGACGCCTGATTGCAAAAGACGTGCAACGCAGCAGTACCTGACATACCTTTGCACTGATATAAACTAAACTGGCCTTGTGATCTTCCTTAGAGTTGAACAGTTGTAAGTGGCGCGTTTCTTTTTTTTTTGTCGTGTATATTTCAATAGCTACTCTATGATTACAGATTGTCATTTTAGAGAGCTATTCTATATATTAGCTCTTAAGTTCGCAGTGCTGATATTATTCTGTTAACCATACCTTAGCTTCGGCAAACAATAAGAATCCAAATAAGTATTTTGCTAAATGGTATGGCCTATATTGAATAGAACACCTTTTATAATTCAAATGCTTCGAACGTACCATGCGACAATCTTTCATCTATCAATTTAAGAAACTTATAACTAATGTAAAGCAAGAAAGTATCAGCTATTTATGAAATGCACCAGTATTTTGAAAGCGTAAGCGAGTATTTCTAGGAAACAACACAATCACACATTGCAGCCCAGTTAACCCTTTACTCCTAACAAGCGCCTTTGGACGCCTTTGAAATGTAGGATTTTTAAAATATTATGTTCCATTTTCCATTAACCTATGCGTATTGTGAACTTTTGCATGCCTCTTTCATTTTTTTTTAAATTTAGAACAAAAACAACAAGAAAACAATCGAAATGTCTATCACTTTGGATAAAGGTCAGGCTTGATGTATTGTCTGGGCTGATCTGGGTCCAAACTATTTTCAATGGTTATCAGCAGAAGACATTGACAGGTAAAGAGATACAAAGGAAAGGCTACTACCATATAAGAATCCATTATGAGTGCGAGGCTAGGATAGAAAAATACGTTCCGAGGATCGCAGTTTGGCATCACGAGGCTTGCCGAGTGATGACAAACGGTGATTCCGAGGGACGGATTTTTCTATCCTACCCACATACGAATAATGAATTCCTTTTTCTTGCTCACCACTGTTTTTGTTTTTCAAAAAAATAAGCTTCCAGAAGTATCTGAATACGCTAAGATGCAACTTCACATGATGATGTCACTTTAACATAATAATGACGTCACTTGACAAACATGTGCATGCGTTCCGATTTGACCAATGTATATAGCCCTCACGTGACTGCCTGGGTAAGATAGCATGGGTAAGATAAGATTTTCTTGCACACCGGATAGGGACATCTGACTTTTTACCCTGGGTTAGAAAATCTCATCTTATTCATGCTATCTTACCCAGGCTGTCACGTGAGGGCAAGTACATTGGTTGTATTGGAACTTACGCACATGGTCGTCAAGTGACGTCATTGTTATGTCAAGGTGACGTTATCATAACATGTCGCATCTCGGCATATTCAGGAACTTCTGGGAGCCTTTTCTTAAGATTTAAGTACAGCTCTTGCTAAGCACCATGCAAATGGCGATACATCCATGGTTACAGAAATCGTAAATTTGTGTCCTATCATGTAGTACTTGTCACCAAACACAGACTGGTACAATATTTCTTTGATTGGAAGCTCGTGCCATGGCAACCAAAATTTTTCAATTTTACCTCATTTTCCAGTGTAAATGCTACAAAAAAGCTGATTTTTGGTTATTTTGATTTACCAAGAGTTTGTGCCCTGGTAGTAAAATAGTTAATTTGGTATATCAGTTCTGTAGATTGATCTTGGCTTTAATAAATGATATACAAACAATTGTATTATGATAACTCGTACACGAAAATCAAACTAGTATTGGGAGGTGGGGTACTTATAATCTGGATTTTAGCAAAATTATGAAAAATCAGCAAATTTCAAGATAATTTTTCTCCCATGACCACCCTAATGTAAGACAATGATGTGTTTAAATCAATAAAGTGATATATGTTCTCAAACAAAAATGGAAGAAACCCGTGTGTTTTTTCTTCTCTAACATACAATTGTGTTAAGGCAGCAGCAACCATTTTCAAAATCTTAGAAATCGACCAAAAAGGCACATTTAAACATAATTTTTCTCCCATGACCGTTCTTATGTAAGACAATGATGTATTTAAACCAATAAAGTAATGTATGTTCTTAAGCAAAAATGCAAGAAACCCATGTGTTTTTTCTTCTCTTGCGTGAAATTGTGTTAAGGTAGCAGCAACCGTTTTCAAAATCTAAGAAATCTGCCAAAATGGCACATTTAAACATAATTTTTCTCCCATGACCATCCTAATGTAAGACAATGATGTATTTAAACCAATAAAGTAATGTATAATCTTAGGAAAAAATGCAAGAAACCCATGTGTTTTTCCTCTCTTGCGTGCAATTGTGTTAAGGTAGCAGCAACCGTTTTCAAAATCTAAGAAATCGGCAAAAATGGCACATTTTAACATATTTTTTCCTCCCATGACCACCCTTATGTAAGACTATGATGTTTTAGAACCAATTAAGTAATGTCTGTTCTTAAGTAAAAATGCAAGAAACCCATGTGTTTTTTCTTCTCTTGCGTGCAATTGTGTTAAGGTAGCAGCTACCGTTTTCAAAATCTAAGAAATCGGCAAAAATGGGCACACTTTAACATAATTTTTCTCCCATGACCACCCTAATGTAAGACAATGATGTTTTAGAACCAATAAAGTAATGTCTGTTCTTAAGTAAAAAAGCAAGAAACCCATGTGTTTTTCCTCTCTTGCGTGCAATTGTGTTAAGGTAGCAGCAACCGTTTTCAAAATCTAAGAAATCTGCCAAAATGGCACATTTTAACCTATTTTTTCTCCCATGACCATCCTAATGTAAAACAATGATGTATTTAAACCAATAACGTAATGTACGATCTTAAGCAAAAATGCAAGAAACTCATGTGTTTTTTCTTCTCTTTTTCGTGCAATTGTGTTAAGGTATCAGCAACCGTTTTCAAAATCTAAGAAATCAGCAAAAAATGGCACATTTTAACATAATTTTTCTCCCATGACCATACTAATGTAAGACAATGATGCTTTAAAACCAATAAAGTAATGTATGTTCTTAAACAAAAATGCAAGAACCTGATGTTTTTTTTCTTCTCTTGCGTGCAATTGTGTTAAAGTAACAGCAACCTTTTTCAAAATCGAAGAAATCAGCAATGACACATTTTAACATAAAATTTCTATGATGTGTGAAATGTTAAAGTACAAGTGTAAACAAAATGATTAGTTTGACCACGGTGAGGGGCGGGGGAGCACTCCAGTAAAACTTTTGATATTTTCTATATGTTGAATATGTGTAGCAAAGACAGAGTTTTTACCCATATCTTTAAATTGTTATTTGTCCAATGAGAAAAACTTTTTTGTGGAAAATTCGAGGGTTGAACCTACTATCTTTTTCATTGAAAAAATTCATTTTCTTTGAAACTTTTATCCGGCCATTTTATGGGCAGTCCTTCATTAAGACTGTCCGAGGTCCTTTAAAAGCATACATGCATTTTGTGTGCAATTGTATTAAATTTAAGGAATATGTATTAAACCACTTTCAAAATCTAAGAAATGGGGGAAAAGGCACATTTCAAGATATTTTTCTCTCATAGTGGATAAACCACTCGGTTATAAACCAGGGGTTGTTGGTTTGATTCTTGGCTTCTCCAGTCTTTCCATGACCGTTATTGCTTAACTGTTGGTTGAACGCTAAACAGAATCACACTGTTTCATATTGGCGATCGATAACACTAAAATTGCGTTCTACTATACTATCGTTATGACAATCGAAAACCCTATTTTCGGCGATCGAAAATGTAGCTTTGATAAATCCGTGCCTTGGAGGTCGCTCTAACCCGTTGTGGTAAGTCTTGACATAGCTGAAAAAAGCCATGAAGAACGGAATTTTTGTGTTTAATGAGTTGTGCGTGCGTTTTTTTTTGCAGGCCTGTTAGGGATTATGTTAGGGGGGCTACATCTAGAATAATGAAGTTTGACGCAAAAGATAAATTAAATAAATAATACTCAGTGTCTCTGGGTCTGGTACTGGGCAGTCTTTGAGTTTGGTATCGGACCCCTAGACACAGAGTCTCAGAGTCAGATGCCAGACCCGAGCCCCACCTATAAGGGGTGGCCCAGGGTCTGGTAGTATGCGCATTGTCCAGCACATTGTTGAATAACTGGCTCAACCCAAGGACTTGCCGTATTTTTTTTTCTTTGCCACATTGCACTTTCAATAGTTAGCAAAAAAGCGATTACAGGCACATTGTTTAATTGCTATCGTACCCAACAAAGATAATCCTAAAGTTGTGATACGATTTTCGCGAACAGTACAATTATACACAATTAACGACCAATCATCCTTGAAGCTGTGCAATTTTTCAAGTTAAACGCACAGTCTTTGAAAGCTGCAAAGGGCAGAGTTTCTAACAAGACAAGCTCTACGATATCATTAAGTATCTTAACACTTATTATAAAAAAAAATAAAAAAAGTGTTTCCAGGACTTACGTGACCCCCGTTATTTGCTAATTATTCTTTAATGGTGATTTTAATTGAAAAATAAATTAGCGAAATGAATTTAGATATAGACCGCGTAATTGAATTAATTTTTTACACATAAATGTGACTTTTTGTATAGGCTGGGATAAGATGGAATTTTGGTGTGTTTTTGCCACTCCTCTTTGAATTAGTCCCAAGTGAACCTAACGATATAAATAAAACATGGCTTATACGGGTCAGTGGAGGTAATTCGTCAGTCCTACAGATAAGAGTGCGTAACAGAAAATTATTTTTCCTATTTCTCAACCAAAAAATATTTGCAAAAAAAAGTTAGTGTGTACTCAAAACAACCGTCTCTATGACACGGTTCTTTTGAGCACCCAAAACACGTGTTTAAACTGATGAAGACAGTCGCAGGTCACGCTAAAATTGCTTAACTGGACCAATCATCGCGCATTAGCCTATGATTCACTGCTTATACTGACTTATAAACTTCACTGTACATCTAAAACCGATGCATTGATTTGGCCTGTGTTAAAAAGCGATTCAAGTAATAGTATTGTCTAAACATTAAATGCTGGGTTGTTGTTGTCCTCTGCTGAATTTTATTTTGAGATAATTATTTTCTAAAAATATGTCTTTCAGGAATACAAGTAGGTTTTCAATCAGTATGGATCCAGATAATGCCCAACATTTTAGCCTGAACTTGGCTTAGGCTGTTGACAAAGTTTATCAGCGAAATATCTAAAGCAGGCAAATATTTGATGCTCTTGGAGTTCAATGCATATTCCCGATTCGCTATTTCTCGTCAACTCTCTAATTTGCTTGAATTGTCGTCATAAACTCTTTTTTTACTAGTGTCGCCTGCTGATAACCTTTGCAAACAATTTAGACCGATTGACATGATCTGGATCCAAACTGCTTGACACCTTACTGATATTACAAAACATTTTTAGAAAAAACAACAACAAAAAAACTCATTTTGAAAAAAAAAATATCAGCAGACGACAAAACCATGGCAAGTTACCTCGTAGGCAAATTGAAATGGAAGGTGCTACATGTACATGCATGTTTCAAGCTTAAAGCTGCATAGTCTGTAACTTTTGATCTTTTAATTTTAGATCTAATGTTTTTATTTTTCAAGAACACAGTAAAATAACATAAATTCAGATAAACATTTTACCAATTTCGTAAATCTTAACAAATTATCAGTATCAAAACAACAGCATTTATGTTAAAATTAACTGTCTATAATTATTGGAGGGACGCAAATAATTACCAACAAGAGAAAAACGCACCTGTTTTATAAGCTAATTCACTTTTCCGTGCAGTTTTCAGCTATAGTGAACAGATTTATTGTGAAAACATAACTTAATTCTACTTTTACAAATCATTTAAAAAGAAAATAAAAAATTTCGAAAAATATCAAAAGTTACAGACTATGCAGCTTAAAGCCTTATATTTGCCTGCTTTCAATACGGCACGGTCTAGGACCGATATATACGGAAGCCTATATGTGACATTGTGTTTTGTGCTATGTCCTTTTGATTTCTTTACTTTTGTATGTTGAGTTTTCTGTTTTGTGTATAATTTTGCACATTTTAAACGGCGCAATTCACGAGGTAGAGCCAAGATAGAGAACAAACGAGGAAAGAAAGACGAGAGTATAAGTATTTTAATTCATCCGTCGTAATGTTAGTTTTTATATATTTGAAATCGATGCAGCCGGTAACTATCACAGTCAAAAAGTCTACCCGAGGCTTCGGGTTTGATTATGCTACATACTGGGTTCTCACTGTGAAAGTTGTCACATAGACCATATAATACAGTTCGACGGACTATAATAGTTCGATCTTTTTATATCGACCCATTTAAATTGTTACAGAATTTAATTCGAAGATTTTATTCTGTAGGTCTAGATCTGATACAGTGCAATAGAAAATAAGGTGGCATTAAGGGCAAAACGTATCTATCTATCTATCTATCTATCTATCTATCTATCTATCTATCTATCTATCTATCTTGAGGTTATCTGTCTGTCAGTCTGTCAGTCAGTTTAAATGCTGTTTTCAAGCGTCACACCCATTTCTTGGGTTTATCTACCTTTCTCTTTGCCTAAATGCATTTTTCTACCGTCTACCCCATATCCACAACACCATCCCGCCTACAAAAATGCTTGAGTTTATTCACCTGTCGGTCTGTCTGTCCGCCTGTCTGTCTGTCTTTCTGCCTGTCAGTCTGTCTGTTTTTGTCTGTATAAGAAAACAAGTAAGAATTACAAGGAAATTCCATAACCACTATGATGACGAGACACAGTACACAGACAGTCACACGACAGCAAGAAAGCATTCAAAGTTAATCAGTCAGTTTTCTGGCTCTTTTCCTCAGCAAAATGACTACAAACTTCACCACAGAATTTGAAGACAATACAATAACCCCAAACACAATGAGAGCAACAAGAAATAATGAACTAACAACAACATAATCAATACCATAGAACGGACAGTGGTCGAGATCACCAGGGAGGGGCTCTTCACCCTAGATTCTGCTATTGTACATAAAGCCTTTTTCCATTGCCTACCCTATACCGACCCACCACCCTATAAGTTTCTTGGGGTTATCTACATGTCTGTCTGTCTGTCTATCTGTCTGTCTGTCTCCCTACCTGCCAGTCTGTCTGTCTGTCTGTCTGTCTGTCTAATGTGGTGGCCTGAACAGTCAATCGTTATATTGCAAGGCTATATGTATACTTATATACTTTTTTTTATTCATTTGACTTTTATCTTTGGCCCTTTTACTTCATCTTTTGTGCTTTGCCTTTTGTGATTTAAATTTTGTCTTCTGAAAGGTTTCTTTCCTTTATTGTATTTTGCCTTTTGCGTTTTTACTTTCAGCTTTTTACTTTTGTCTTTTGCGTTTAAACTTTTGTATATTGTATTTTGACTTTGGGTTTTCGCATGCTAGTTCTAAAAAGGCATCCAAGTACCCTTTCAAATTTTGGCAGCAGACAAACATACAGACAGACAGGCAGACAATTGATAGCGTATCGGAAATGAGAGGGCGGTGGAAATAGAATGATAGATAGATACGTTTTGCATTTAATGCCATCTAATTTTCGATTGCACTTTATTTGACCTACAGAATAAATAAATTGTGACTCTTAAAATGAGTCAAACTGTCGTGTACAGAATCGTCATAGATCTATTTGAATACTTTCACAGAGAGCATGGTTGAACGGAAAACCTACAGTAGACTTTTTGGACCGAGGTATTTACCAGCTGCATCGATTTCAAATGTAAATAAACGTTACACAGGATGCATTAAAATACTTGTTCTTTTGTCTTTCTTACCTTTTGTTTTAGTTCTTTCTTGGTTCTACCCCTATGAATTGTGTTGTTTAAAATGATGTACAACATCATACACAAAACATACATATGCATGCAAATTCCTGCATTTTTAAATGTGAAAACAAAAAAGGCACTGATTAGATGTGTCCTAACATGCTGGTCAACACATTTTTTAAAGTTTAATATCTTATTTCAAGATTCTAACACACCTCGCCTATTGAGCCAATGCTAAAAAACCGTGATAAATCAAACAATAACTCACAGCTTTGAAAGCGCAAGGAAGATGCGCGATAGCTGACGTCATTTGTTAATGCAAAATGACGTCAGTCATGGTGTTAGACGGTGTAACGTCGTTTTACGCTGGAAAGACGTAACTTATACATGTAAATGTATGCGACACAATCCAACTATTGGCTGGATTTCCTCAGTGAAATGGCGGAAAGTTGGAAGAAGCTGAAGACTTCAAATGTATTTCGTCGTTTATTGTGTGTTAAAGTCGAAATATATCAGCTCTATTGCGTGAATTGTTGAGTAATAATTCACTGTTTGTTGGTCAGTTGTACGAAGATAAATTACTCGTGCTGTGCGCTCATGATTTGATCTTCTTTACAACTGACCTCCAAACAGTGAATTATAACTCAACAATTCACTGCTAGAGCTGATCTATTTCTTAATCATAGCAAGTTTTTTTGAAGCTTAGAAGGTTAATTTCGAGCCCAACATAGAAAGTTGGAAAATTTAAAATTCGAAAACGAGATGTCTAGCGATAAGGCTAATTGTCACTGTTTCGATGCTTTAACAGTTTCCCAGTGGATGCACAGCTGATCTGCGCATTTGTTTTCTGTATGTGTAAAAATGCAATTCAGTTTGTATTGGACATCTCTTTGATCATTTCATTTTTCTATATAAACATTTATTTGTCTATAGCTACACAGCCAAGTTGTGTTGGACCTGTTAGAAATCCGCAAAGCCAGGCTTTCTCATGATGAAGCTCATATGTCAAAGATTATACAGTGCAACTACTTATATTTGGCGTGAAAACTACTGGTCCCAATTTACACAATTTACTTTTATTTTACAAGAATAACAAATTTGATGCAGGTACACTGAACGACTAACGAAACCTGGCACAAACGACTGAGGAAACCTGGCACTTTTTGTTTGTCTCTAACTTGTAAAGAACAAGTCCTAAGGCAAAAAGTAAAAGTTTATTTTAATAAAAGAGCATCAAATGTAATTTTTATTTTAATGCATACCACCACCAAACTGCCGTAAAGTATCTGCTTGACATGTTGAACTGGCTAGCACATTTAACCAGTGACCTTGACCTATATTTTACAATCTCCAATGGCTAGTATTTTATATTTGTATGTCAACCCTTGTGCTCTCATCAACCATAATGCTTAACAATGTCAAACATAAGGCATAATGCATCCTCTGAACATCTTGAGTCAGCACGCATCTAAACCCGATGACTTCGACTTATATTTGAAGCTTCATTGACATTTTCATTTTTATGTCCAACTTCAGGATCTCGTTAAATATTGTGTCTACAGCCACCAAAGCGTGCATAAAGCATCTCCTCAAAATCTTGTGTTCGTTCAGAGACATTGACCTAAACTGAAACCAAGTTCTAATTGGTCAACACCTTGACCCATGACCTATAGCTTATGCTTTATTAATATAGGCCCAATGACTTTGTCTCTCTTCTCCAAAAGGATGCAGCAAGCATCAACTTCCATGGAATTCTTGTTCTTTGTCAAAGCACCCCCGTAACATGTATGCTAATTAACCACAACAAAGCATCAACTTGGAACGGTCAGTAATGCGTTACTAGTGGATTTAGTTTAACTTTACGAGGGTTCAGTCCTAATTCTCACTTTCGATGTGGTTCTAAAACATGCAATTAAATGGCCCACGTGGAGGTTTCAATCTCATCAATAAATCAACACAGACAACAAAGGAATCATAGGTAAAACCATGGTGGTTCAAGGATGAAGAGTCAACAGAAACAACGCTTACTCTGACATCTCACATCGCCACTGGAACACTGGAGGGAATGAAAGCCAAAAGTTGTATCCTAGAGTATGTGTAACGGTTAATTTGTGCGACAACTATTGCTAATTTCATATGTTAAGTAAATACAAGTTTTTAAAAATAAAATTAATTAGGATTACATTTCGCTGCTCTTCTATGGATGCTTCAATGCTTCATGTGTCTGACATGTGTATGTAATGCAAAGTAGGGAAGGGGGCAAAGTTCTGGATTCGATACAATCAATTACCACACCTGACCCTGGATACCATATGGGAAAGTGACAAATACACTAAAACATTAAATACAGGAGAGCCAAGAAGTCAGCCCTTTCCTAGCAGGTGACCACAAGGCTGCATGACACAGACAAGACAATATAGCAAAGACGAACACATAAAAAGATCAACAAAAGAAATACCACCTTGGAATGGTCAGTAAGAAAATTGCTGGAGGGCTTAAACTAGTTCCACGGTACCAACCTCACCCTTAATTCTAATGTGGATCAAGACACATATATGTTTGGTTCGCATGAAAGATCCCTAACTTATCCATGACTCGTCTCCAAGTACATATAAATCAAGATACAAAAAGGAGATAAAACAAAGATAAGGACTCAACAGAACATACAACTGAATAACGTAGCAAAAGAAATCAAACAGTTAAACCCTGGCGGGCCTGACAGCAGACACAGCATTAGGCCCAAACCCTCTCATTTACAGATAAGTCTTTAATTCTGAACCATCAAAGCAAACCTCTTAATTTCCTACCACCACTGTCATCATATTAAACAAATCTACTGCAGGTGAAATTAGTTAATAGAACTTGTGATCACAGCAGGCTTTCCAACGTTCCTAGTTTTTCCTAGTTTTACTACTTTTTCCTAGTTTTGAAAATGTGCTCCTAGTTTTTCCTAGTTTTGTCTAAAGCCTCCTAGTATTCCTAGTTTTTCATACATTTGGCACTTTTTGGATAGAGTAAAACTGTCTTTTAATGTGTATTGGAGATTGTGTTTCAGAAAAAGACCTTCAGGGTGTTGCCCTCGCAGAATTTGGTGTTCTTTGTGTCTGGTATCACTGGTGCATAGTCTAGCCTTCTCTGGTGATGACTACATTTGACACCAGTCCCTAAGTTGAACCATTAGAAACCTTCAATTTGGTTGAAATCCTTTAAAATCTTTAATTTGACTGAAAAAACTATAAGGACCTTTAAGGTTGTAAAATGTTTAACACTGGTATCTACACCCAAGTCTAATATAGATGTATGCCTATCTGTCCAAAAGAGCATACATTAAATTGGAGCATTTTCCTATGAAAATCCTCATTTACTTAAGGTAAAATTGCCCCTGCAAAATGACCAGAGATGGATTCTCCTGCTCCCTTGGTTTTCAAATTTTTTTGTGGGGAGAGCCCCCAAACCCCCCCTTTCCCGCTACTGTTTTATATTTTCAATCCAACATTGCTCAGTCAACACAAGGACTGGTTAGAAGTGAGGTATTTAAGTCGGAGAGTAAGGGAAAACAATGTGGCTGAGCTGCAGTTCTACCATAATTTGTGATAAGTTGGTTATGAATTTGCTGGTGAAGGATTTGCTGTATCCCTACCATACCATCATCTATCAGTCATAGCCGGGTTTTTAAAACCAGGATCCAGTAAAATGCTAGAAAATTTAATGCTTAAATTTCCTCAGTGAAACAACCTTTTTGTGCCTAAAATAATAGTCTTTTAAAAAAAATCTTTGATTTCATGAGTCTGCTAGAGGGCCTGTTGACAGCAGAAGAAAACTTAATTGTAGTGTGTAATGTGAACGGTTACCGTGGTTATCAAGTAGGGAAAAGTAAAAAAAAGGTGAACAAATAACTCCTATTTTTTGCCTCAAACTTCCTAGATTTTCCTAGTTTTTTCCTAGTTTTTGGTAAATAATTTCCTAGTTTACTCCTAGTTTTTGCAAAGATGCTGCTGGAAAGCCTGTCACTGGTACATGTATATAAAGGAAATCGTTAGTGTTTCAGAGTTTTTTCAGTAGGTCTTTAAGTCCAATGAACAAATTCATTGACGTTTCAAAATCAGTTCTTGGGTTATATAAGGCTCAGTATCGCAGGAAATTCATTTAAACACGTCTTCTTATTATGCATTTCTTAACATACTTGATCTACCAGTGTTCCAAACTCTATGTGACCATCGAGTATGATATATCAGGCTATCCTTCTTGTATATCAACATTTTTTCTGCGCTCTTATTGGAGATTCCAGTTTTACACAAGCTAAGAAGCCACCATGTGAGCTAAACACGTTTTGTGTTTTAACAACGGCAGCAACTAGGGCACACATATGACCAGTAAAATATATCTAAGTAAGAATGACGGCAAAGATCAGAAAACTATACAATTAAGTGCCACACCTGACCACACCTGACCCAGGATACCACATGGGAAAGTGACAAAAACACAATTAAACATCACAAACAAGTGCCATGAGGTCAACCCTTTTCCAGCAGGTGACCAAACGGCAGCAATGAACAGACATGAAAGCATGACAAACACAAGACATAAATAGCACAAATGATCCACAAAAGAAGTACCGCCATGGAAACGTCAGTAAAATATTTTACTCGAGCGCTTAAACCAGTTTCACAGCGCCAACAACACCCTTAGGTCAGATGTGGATCAAGACACATAGATGTTTTCGTCCCCAGTGGCCTCGGTTGCTGTCTGTTCTGAGGTGGGGATTCTGTTGTTGATGATTCATTTTTTGTTGTTGCTTCCATTGTGTTGGGTCTTTGTCTTATAGTTTACTTCTTATTGTCCTTTCTAGTTTGTTGTCATCTTGCTGAGGTATAGAGAGCTGGTTGCTTTACTTTAATTATGTTGTCGTGTGGCTGTCAGTGTTCTTTGTATCTCCCCCTCTGGTGTCATGGGTAAGTCTGTGGTCTATGCTTGTGGCATTTCTTGGCCATACTCATCTGTTTTGGGCGCTTCTATCTAGATCTGCTTAATGAGATCAATAAAACAGAGTCGGACACATTCAGCATAAAATGGGGTTAGCGTCTTGAAATTATCCGTTATCTCCCAGGCCTTTAAAAAGCGTATCAAGCAATGTAATCCCTGACGCCTCAGCGTTTCCCACCATGGCTCTATTCGCTGATTGGAAACACAGTTTCCGTACATGAAGATGGCAAATCCAACAACTGAGTTTGCAGCTGTGTGCCTAAAAAGGGTTGCAGAAGCACAATTCTTTGTGCCTAGGCCACAACGTTGATCATCTGGTGTATCTAGAATAGTTCAAAACATCTAAATATGAGATGGGTTCTAAATGCTGAAATCGCTGTCGTGAATTTGTTTTTTGTTTGTTTGGGATACACATTAATTGTCGTCTACATAATGTAAACCAATGATGTACAAACTTAATCCTTTGTCAAAATATACCATAATTAATTGTACTCTAGATTGGCCATTCATTGGAGGGAGGTATGATGGAATAAAATTAACAACTCCACACTGTGTAGCAAGATGACCGCATTAATCTTGCAGAGACATGATTTAACCTGAAAATAAAAATGATGAATTATGAATATTATTAATTATTAATAGTAAAACATCTTCGGGTGCATAAATATATGTTTTGCTGACTGGTTTCACATAATATACATGCATTTAAACAACTATTTAAGTAGTTTTTTTTAGAAAAGAACAACTGATTTGATATCAGTGAAACTACCAAATTTTAAGGTTCTCATAGGTACAATTATTTCATTTTTATGGTAAACACAAAGATCTCCAGTAGGACACACTACGCTCACAAACAGAAAGACAGATACACCCATTGATAGATCGATTAATATATGGATGGATAGATAGATATATACAGTAAATATACATGTACGTAGATAGATATATAGATAGATAGATACGTTTTGCATTTCATGTCGTGTAATTTTCGAGTGCACTGCATCAGACCTACAAAATAAAATCTTACAATAAATCTCCGTAACAATTTAAATTGGTCAAACTATTATAAGTGACCACATCGTGTCGTATTGAATTGCCCTGGGTCTATCTGAATTATTTCACAGAGAGAGAGCCCACTTTGTAGCATGACCTGTACATTTTTGACTTTGTGTTGTTACCAGCTGCATGGATTTCAAATGTTAAATACCCCACTAACATTACACATATAATGAATGCATGAAAATACTTACAACTTCGTTTTTCGCCCGTCTTTTTTTCTATATATTGTCTCTACCTCGTGAATGGCGCCATTTAAAATGAACAACATCGTACACAGAACACATAAGCAAGAAACTCAAAATACGAAAGTAAAAAGTCAAAACACCGAAATAAAAACGACATAACACAAAACACAATGTCACATATAGGCTTCCGTAGATATAGGCTTTTACAATTGCGTGAGTGCGTGCGTGTGTGTGTCAAAGTGATGACGAGTGAGGTTTGCGGAATAGGTTTTCGTTGAATCAGCGACTATAGATATTCCTGTAGGCTAGTATATATCATCATAGCAATGCAAATATACCACGTGTATCTATAGGAGTACACATGGGTATATTCATAGAGAAAAACAACTAAGTTATTCTTTTGAACAGGGAATTTGGGCTTCATTTACAAATAAGGGCGTCAACCAAAAATAAGTTTTAGTTACGCGGTGTGCATTTAAATCCACATGCTAAGTGCCGTTCTTCTAGGTTCAATTTAAAGCTGTTTAAAAAAAGAAAAACGGGGGTCACTTAAACTCTGGAAACACATTTTTTTATTAGCGGCGGCATGAGCATGAAATCCAGATGGATATGAAAGGAAAAAAACAGGTATATTTGATCGTCCGTCTGTCTGCCACTCCGTCCGTCCGTCTGCCAGGAACCTAGATCAGATTGCGTGATTGAAATATTTTTCTTTATTCCCAACCAATGAAATTGTTCTTTTGAGCACCCAAAAGCTGGATAAGAAATTATTCACAGCATACCGAAAAGCATGATTACAGTAATGCTTCAGTTTGTTGCATATACCTTAATCATCGTACTTTTAATAATATGTTCCGCCCGTCAATGAGACAGTTCTTTCGAGCACCCAAAAGCTATGTCAAAGCTAAGCTTAAGACTCAAGAGTTGCCACTGTCGACCCGCCAGAGGAATGCCGTACTGGTGGGATGGGCCGATTTTTAGACAATACATAAACTTGTATTTGCCAAAATTAACTATTGACTTAGCAGACCCATATAACAGTATGCTAGCCCATTTAAAACGTCTTTGTAGCAAACAGTGTGGACCTAGATCAGACTGCTACCATAGCAGCAGTCTGATCCGGGTCCACACTGTTTGTCTGTATACCGAAATTAGCTAATTTAAAACATGTAGCAGATGACGACAACAGACATCATTTTAGATCTATTTGCTGTATGTGATCGAGTCTTGCAACCATTGTAGATCCAGTTTTAGCGTCTCTGTAGCACACATTGTTGATCCTTTTCAGAGCAGTTTGATCTTGGTCAAGACTGTTTGCATGTATGCAAAGTAAGTCATTTCTGTTTCCGCCTTATAATTTGTTAGTTACCTGAAAATTGGTAAATATCTTAATAAACAGTGCAGACACTGATGAAATGCCACTGTTTGGGTCTTCACTGTTTGCCTAAGTACCTGTTGCCAGTACCCAGAATGAAAAGGTCAAGTATCCCTATAGAAGATATGTGTGTTTATCACTGTATTTTTGCACATAAATGATGATGTGGTCAATGTTCAAACAAGGCTAATATTGTTTAGGCTTCCGTTTATTTTGGTTGGATCCATTTTAGGGTCCATTTTGATAGATAGTCAACCTTTCCCATGTGCAGAAAGTATAAATCACCTGAACGTGAGAAGGTAATTATTTTAGCCTATATCTACTTTTTATAATGGATTAATATGACGCCAATTTAAAATGTTATGGTTTTTTTTTTACTTCTTATATTTTATTATTGTTTTTAGTGATTAAAGGCTTGCAGTCAATGGCATCTTTGGTAGAATATAAAATAATAAAATATTTAAGATAAAACTATTGTAATTTGGAATAAATATATATGTTAAAACAAGCAAATAATCACCTTTGAATTACAAAACTTTCGAAATTAATTTTAACAAGGGAGCTTATTCAAAAACGGCAAGGGAGGGCAATTGCATAAATTTTACCGATATTTTTGTCTCATAATTATTTGTAATGGATATTTTGCAGTATTATGGAAGAATTTTTAAATCATTTGTTATGTATTTGAAAAGAGGGAAAATCATCCTCTATAAAATAATGAATATATATATATATGATAGATCTACTAAAAGATTTCTAAACTGGGCATTGTCGATCCGTTTAGTATCGCGCCTGCGCAGACAATGGGGCATTTTCAGTGTCATGCTCTTTTAAAAAAGCTGCCATACTTGTTAGGGATCCCTCATTAATTTGGAGTTATATAATTTAATTTTTGGACAATTAAGGAATTAAAACCTATATTACAGTGTTACAAATAATTAAAAAAATAAACTGTTGTTTTTAGCATAGTTCAAAGAAATTATTCTAAAATAGTTATAGAAATTATAATGTTTTTGTTTCCAATTGACGATTTCTCCCGAATATTAAGGGAGGTATCTCCATGACAACTACATTTTAGCCTTTTTACCATAGAAAACTAAAAATAAACACGGGTTTGAATTTTAAAATAAGAAAACAAAGGCTGTTGCCATATAATATACCCAGTTTCATAATAATAACAGGACCATCATGAGAGAAAATTTAACTTCAAATTTCATAATGGAACCCTATGGGAATTTCATCTCAAATGATTTTTAATCCATCGATAGCATTCTTCTACAAAATCGTTTACCAGTAAAAAGGGTCATTTGACTTATTTAAGGACATTTATAATTGGGAAAAACAAAAAAGGTTCATTTTTGTAACATGCGATGTATCACCTTTTGCAGGTTTTGCATAGTTCTTAGCAAGAGCTGTACTTAAAATGTGGTATATAATGGTGAGCAAGAAAAAGAATCCATTATTCGGGTGAGAGTAGGATAGACAAATTCATCGGCAAGCCTCGTGATGCCAAACGGTGATCCTCGGGACGGATTTTTCTATCCTACCCTCACACTCATGATAGATTCTTATATTCTATCCCAGGGTAAAATCTCAGATATCCTTATCCGGTGTGCAAAAATAAAGGTTTCTTTTACGGAGGAGTCAGATCAGTGCAGCACTAACGCACGCTTTACATAACTTATTATGGATTTTGTTAGAGTTTATGAATGTCGCATTTGCTTTAGGTACATAATGTTGACGCGTCTCGACCAAACATATGTGACTTGATGCAATGTATTTATTATTAATTTAACAACAGTAGCGCTGAGCTGCCTGACAGAACACGATGGTGGGAATAAAGTTTCTAACAGCTATCTGTTTATTTGTATGGGTTCCAGAAGTTAAAGCCGAAATAAATCAAAGCCAATGTGAGTGTACTTTTAATTCTTTTTCTTAGATCTTATTTTTAATAAGACATAGCGGGTTGCTGTTGTTGTGCTTGTGTTTAACGTTCCACCAACAGCTACGGTCATATGGAGATGGGGCCACGGCTTAAAGTCTTATCCGACAGACTGGTGAAGCCGGAAATCGAACCTGCGACCCCTGGTTTACAAGGCAAGCGGTTGATCCACTACACCACAGCGGCTCCTGACATAGCGGGTTAAATGCCTGTTCATTGAAATGGTTACAAGCATCGCCACCAGAAATCCAACTTGCGAAGCGTTGGCATCAGCCCATAGAAATGATGGCAGTGCCAGGCCTTTAGTTAAGAGTGCGTACCAAAAAAACAATTTTCTTATTTCTCAACCAAAGCATATGTTGTGAGTACTCAAAAGAACCGTCTCAATGAGACGGTTTTGAGCACCCAAAACATTTGTACAATCTGATGGATTACAAAATATTTACAATTTTACGCTCAAAAAATTTGTTTATCTAAACCTATGGAAATCTGGATCTAAATCTCAGGTTTCGCTTAAATTAACCTTATTCAGTGGTTACAGCAATAGTCCGGAAGCATGAATGAACAGATTAAGTTAAGAAGTGACTGAACTCCTACCTTTTGGAACCAAAACATAAGTGTAAATATGCTGGGCAAAGTTAGGGAAATCTTCCAGAATTAACACTAAAATCTTGAACTTGAAAAAAGAGTGATTGATTGTCTAGCTCTGAAGCATTTTCACATCCAAATAGGAGGTATTTAGTTGTGAAGGTTTTGATGTTGTTTGGTAAATATGTTTGCCTTTCGTTTGTATAGATTGGGCAGATGAAGAGAAAATGAGCAGCACTTTTAAATTCACCGCACTGACGGGAGGGACTGGGAACAATATGTTTCTGGTAAAGATCTGAATTTAATGAACTGCACTCCAGTCTGAGTCTAGCTTTGAGTATTTGTCCTTTACGTGAACCTACATTGTAATACTTAGGAGGTGGCATAAGGTTTCTGTTGAGTCTATGTTCGAAAAAGGCCACAGAAGAAGCATTTTTTGTGTCATTTGGAAGATTATCCATGCACGTAATGTTGATGGAAAGAAAGAATTTAGGAAAAGGTTTGACCGAGCTCTGTAGTTTTGGATGTTATCTTAGTTTCGAGGATTATATTATGTAGTGTCTTGAACAAAAGGAGGCAAAAGGTCATAGAGATAGTCAGGGGTGAGACCATGAAATATTTTATAAAAGAGAATGAGTTCATGCTTGTTTCGACGGCTCACGAGTGACTCCCATCTCAGTTTAACAAAGAGTTTTTCAATGCTGCAAAGTTTGGCTGCACCTGAGACAATTCTTGCGGATTCTGTGTGGATTGCTTCTAACTGTTTCTTTGACTCTGATGTGCAATTATCCCGTACAGAGTCACTATATTCAAGCAATGGTCGAATGAATGAGATATATAATTTTTCCAGTGGTTTCCTACTCACTCTTAATTTTAGGGCTCTTAAGAGATTAAGCCTTGTCCAGGCTTTTAGAGATATATTGTTAATAAGCGTTCATGCCATGTGCAAGTACTTGAACATGTAAGACCTAAGTGCTTATGACTTGTAGTTTCTGCAATGATGGTGTCATTCATAAAAAGAGGGGGATGCTGGACAGGATTTAATTTACGTGAAATGACCATAGATAGTGTTTTGTTTGCGTTAAATAGAGCAAGCCAATCGTTTGCCCAGTGAGAAATTGTTTGCAAATCAACATTTAAGACCATTGCTGCTTGCTCAGGCGGGTCAACGATAATTTATAAGCTAGTGTCGTCTGCAAACAATCGAATAGAACCACCAATACGTTTGATAATGTCATTGATATAGATGAGAAAGAGAAGAGGGCCAAGAATAGATAATTGTGGGACCCCAGCTAAGACTTCGACCCACTAGGAGAATTTACCATTGAGGACCACTCGTTGTCTACGCCCTGAAAGATAACTAGAAAACCAATACAGGACTTACCTGAACAACCTATTCCATGTAACTTATGAAGTAACCCCTTATGCCAGATCCTATCAAAAGCTTTGCTGATATCACAGAATACAGCTCGGACTTCTTTACCGTTGTCGACAGCTTCACAGAACATGTGGTATATATGGAGCAGCTGAAAAGAAGTTGAATCGCCAGAGACAAAACCCGATTGAAGAGAAGTTAAGATATGATTAGAAAAAAAACATAATTATAGAGATGTTTATTAATACATCGTTCCATTACCTTCCCAGCTTGCCACAGGAGAGATATAGGTCTGTAGTTGCTTGGAAGAGATCGGTCGCCCTTTTTGAAGATAGGAGAAACATTGGCTTGTTTCCAAGAATGAGGAAAATACCCCTGGTTAAGGGATCGATTGAAAACAATAGAAAAAGGCTAGGCAAGTATATCAGCACAAGGTTTTTTTAGTATAACTATCTGTCATGAGCTATTTTCTTTGTTTCGTCATATTATGTTAATTTGATTAGATTGTTTCTCTGTGATGATGCATTTCTTTAGTTAGGATGCCTCTATGCGGGCTAAACAATTTTCGTGTTTTAACAACAACATAACCTAGGGCGAAGATTTGGTGCCAGTAAATTGCGTTTAAGCCCCCCCCCCCCCCCCGCCCAGTAGCTAAGGCTGCTCTCTGTCCTGGGGTGCAAGGTAACCTAAAGTTGGTGCCAGGGTAATATGTTGTGGGTACTCAAAAGAACCGTCTCAATAAGACGGTTCTTTTGAGCACCCAAAACATATGCTCAAACTGATGGATAAGAACATATTTACAATTTTACGCTAAAAAAATCGGTTTATCTAAACCTATGGAAATCTGAATTTAAATCTCAGGTTTCGCTTAAATTAACCTTTTGTATACTGGTATAAAGCAAGTGAGTTCGACCATCATAGACCGCTGCATGGACAAGTTTTCTCTTCACAAGTCTTTTGCTGGGCCCACCGAGGCTCAAATTGAAATTTTCTTTAGCTCTAACTATCAGTCATGAGCTATTTTCTTTGTTTCGTCATATTTTGTTAATCTATGCGAGCTACATTTAACAACAACAGAACTAGGACGAAGATCTGGCGCCAGTAAATTGCGTTTAAGCCCCCCATCCAGTGGCTTAGGCTGTTGTTTGTTCTAATGCGGTGGTTCGGTTGTTGTTTTATGTACCTCCCATTATTTGTGGGGGTTCTGCGCTTGGTCTTTGCCTTGGTATGCGTTCTAGTTTTGCAATCATCATGATTTGGAAGAGAAAGGTGGTTGCTTTGCTTTAATTGTCTTCCTGATGTTTTGTGACTGAAAACAAAATCCAAAGTAAATCCAGGATTTGAACTATTTTTTTTAAGGGCCATTGATTGCCCATTTCAATACTGTTTGAAATTTTATCTCCGGCGTAAAGTTAGTTTTGGCAGCGTCTTAAAGTTGGTTAACAATGAAAATATCTCCTTTCAAATTAAAACTATAGTAAACTTTGGTCCCTGATAAAAGCTTTATTTTAGATGGCATTTGATATTTTCATTCAGCGACTTCTGCCCTGAGTACGTGACAAGATAATTTGGTAAAAATTCCCATCGGTTTGAAAGAAAAAAATGGCAAACAATTTCTTATGGAAAATTCCATTGAAAGCACTAAAAAGTTCAAAAAAGGGGTATGGACGTAAAAAACACCACTCTAATTTGTGTTACTCGAAAGGTGATCAACTTAAAACAGCAATTCGATAGCTTGCCTTTCAGACTGGTTCTTTAAAAGTGAAAACTGTCCAATCGCAAAGCTACAGTAGCACTTCAAAAGTGATGCGTTTTTGAAAAAGTTTATTTTTGCCCCACTTGCCTTTTTTCATTAGGGCATTGTGGTAGCATTTATGACACCAAAAAAATGAAATTCAATGGCCATATGAATTATTGATTGAACTTTAATATGAATTAAACACATTTAAAACATCACTCACCACTACCCAGTTTAGGTATATATATATTAACAATATAAAGTTACTTTTGGTTTTGAATATATTATGTATTTAATCCAATCTTCGCTTTCATCTGTTGTCTAAGTCGAGGGCCAGTCATGAATGCGTCCTAGGTTAGATCTCATGCTTGGCAAGTGTTGGATATTATGATCAAAAATCAAAGTGGTGTTAATGTTTGCTTTACATCACAATAAAACATTTTTTTCGCTGCTTTTCTTAAATGCTGATGGATAAAAGAAACGCTACATCTAAAATTTGCGATAATTTACTAAGAAGGAAAGAAATAGTGACAGCACTTAAAATATATACATGTATATTAGCCAACATACCTGGTAAACAAAATCGACACAAGGCTTGACTCAAGATTCTGGTCATGGTAAACATGTGCAGTTCATGTTTGTGAGCCACTTCAATACACAACAAGATTGAACTGTAGCGTTTTTTTGCTCGTCAGTATTTAATACTTCAAGTAATATTACAAAATAGCAGCCTTTAAACTATCGAGCTTCTGCAGCTAAGCACATCGGCCAGTGAAGGCTTACATGCAACACTATTCAAATCTAACAGACATGCAACATTATCAGCAGCATCCCTTCATGATTTGGAATACTTTGAAATAATTGAGCCACGACATGTGATTTCCAACATTGTGCAAGTTTGACAAGTGTAGACTCAGACAAGCTTGTGCAGCCTCCTGTTAAGCTTAGAAGCTGCAAAGTATGTTCAGTCAGTAGCTTAACAGTCGTAGAATGCTCAAGCGACTAGCAAAGGCTCTGATCAGACTGCGCGTATGCGCAGGCTGGTCTGAGCCTTTGCTGGTCGCACATACAACATTGTTGGAAATCTTATGTCATGGCTCATTATGTTGTTCAAGAAACAATCGTATGAATGTACAGAATACAGTCTCATACGCCACGAGCATGATCGCTGCTGAAAATCGTTAATAGGCGCGGACTGTCACTTCTGTTTCGTGCATTTATTAATTTTAACAGAAGGGAAAGTAGCTGCTACCTAGCAAAAAACAGCCTATCCGTTTTTAAAGCCGCGTTTACACTGTAACGAATCGACTGGACGTTCCCTCTTCGAATTGCAAAAATATGAAAAATCTCGAATATGCACAACATACGCTGAAAAAAAAACACACACACGAAAAAACGTGATCATCGAGGTTTGACATAACGATCTGAAAGTGAATTTGAAACGAACTTAGTACGGTGTTCATAACGTGCGGAGCAACGCCGACAAAGTAACGAACACCAGCGAATGACAAATTTCAACGATCCCTCAACGAACGCTTAACGTGTTGTGCGTATACTTTGCGTGCGCTCTGTGAATAGTAAGCGTTTCCGAACCGATCAATTGCCGTACAGTTACTTAAACGAGAAATCAACCCTCGAGTTCTTCCCTTTTTACTCCTTTGCTGCCCTTTTCAAGGAGCGTTTGTAAACAATCAAAGAGCACATATACATGAACAAAATAGGCTGTAGACATGTGATTTACTAAAGGCCACAATCAACGGTAACCGTCAGTGACCATTCGGCCACTATATGTAAATGTCCAAGAGGCTGACTACTGCGAAAGTACGTCCAAAATTTAATCTACTGTTAATTTGTGATTTTATGGCACAATTGAAAAACATTGCATTTGATAAAAACAAACTTTGTACTCTTTCGTGTAGTTTATTATCAGTCGAACAGCTCATGACGTTTTGATGCCTTGCCTATTCGTTATAGTGTTAAAACGGCTTTAGCGAAGGTAGATCCCCGAAGAGTGTGCTATCACAAATAAAAGTCTGAATTCACATATAATTTTATATTATACTATCTGATATTTACCTTCCTCTCTACTCTGAATGAAAACACACTCACACACAGACAGACACGCACACGCACGCACACACGCACACACATTCTCTTTTTTGATTCTCTTTCTTAGCACGCAGCTTTAAGAAAAGTCGAGACTGGTTTTGATTTTACTGCGGTAGAAAAAGGTTTTCTTAAAGAGAAAACAGTAGATGTTTTCCAATTTTTCTAAGCTTATGAATGCTGGCTAGTATGCTAAGTCAACATCATACAATTGATGCATTCTTTTGAGGTTAACATCAGGATTTGTTAACCCGAGAAAAGTGTTGTTCACCGAGGCAAAGCCGAGGTGAACATCACTTTCGAGGTTTGACTAATCCTGATGGTAACAGAAAAGAATGCACCAATTGTTTTGTTATATGACACTGCATGTCTCTCTTTTCCAAGTTTTCTATAAGGTTTTTTCATATTTATAAATTAAGTCAAGTCAGACCTTCATAGTGCACTGAAAACAATATTATTTCAACAATCTGAAACTTTTATGAGATGTACAGAAGAATTACATTTTTTAAATTACTGTTCTCATAAAATGAAAAAAATCTTAATTTAAAATTTTGACCTGTACTTAAGAAATCATGCTATTGAGTCAGTTTTTCAAATATCTATTTTATAGCTGTCATGCAGCGGTGAAAAAACTGTTCTGGGCTTAATGTATTGGAATCTATTTTTAGCTGTCTGGTAGCACTGACAAATCCTGATGTCTACCTGTCCTGAGCTAAATTTAGCTCATCACGGGCAAGATCTGTCACAACCAGTGAAAGCTAGTATCAGCCAATCAGAGGAGGTATTTTATAGGAGTCATATAACAAATGATATTAAAACATAAGAAATACTTGCTATCTTGTCGTTCAAAAAGAGTTTGTCATCAACTGCTCATAAATTTATACGCTATGGTAGTTGAAAGGTTATTAAGGGGTTTCCAATATATCAATGGTTAAGCATGCATGATAAATATGTTCTTAAAGGGTATCCTTTGGAAGCAAATACTGCACCAAAGAACTGAAACTAGAGTGTGCTTTTTCCTTGGCAAGATTAGCTAGTTTCTGCCATTTAGGCTTCATCAGTGACCCTCTAATAGTTTCAAAGTTCCACAATAAAACCCATGATTCCAAAGGACAAGAAAATAAAATCGACACTATAGTGAACGGCAGGGAAACGTTCTACCGCCGCCACACAGTCCCAGTCACTAGCTATAGTGAAGTCAAATATGTTCTTAAAGGGTATCCTTTGGAAGCAAAGACTGCACCAAAGAACTGAAACTAGAGTGTGCATATTGCCTGGGCCAGACTAGCTAGTTTCTGCCTTGACATGAGAAACCTGTCTTCGCGTTTGCAAACAACAAAGGCGCAGACCAGCCTGCGCATACGCGCAGTCTGATCAGCGCATTTGTTAATCACTCAGTTCAAAGTATCATATCTAAACTTACTACAAACAAAATTTCAACTTTCTATGTGGTCTATGTAGGTAAGCCGGCTGATTTGGGTATGAATTGGTCGAAAACCCCGACAATTAAACGTTCGAAACAGAGAATACAAATGGCGCTGATCATATTGCTAGGATGCAGAAGCTGGCATCTTAGTTATTCAACCTTTTCCTTCATGAATATTCATGCTAGGCTCCACCCACTATGAATTCTTATACAAAATATTTTCACGTTTGTACAAAGAACAATACAAATGTACATTATTAGTCAGGCCCACAAGTGTAGGATCAGATTTATCATATTTCCATAAAACAGAGTAGACCCTAATCAGGCAGCTCTTAGTGCCTGATCTGGGTCTGCTCTTTTTGCAAAAGTTTTAAAAGTAAGTAAGAAGGCAAAGATCAGGAATCGATGCAAAAGGTGTCTCTATGAGGAAAAGGATTTTATACACCAGAAGATGGGTTTTCAGATCGAGTAGCTCAAATGCTTATCAAGTCTTGCACTGGCTTTGGATTTGTAACAGCTTTTGTTCTCTAAACGATCTATCAACACAGTATTTAAGACTTTAGTGCGAGTTATAGAAATAGGCAGCTCATTGGTAACATGTGTCAAGAAATCCGCGTTAAGATACGATAGTCGTTTGTTTACGCATTCAATGTTCTCAGTCAATATACATTCTATACAAATATTTGAGATCAAAGGAGATAGATAAAAGATGCACTACAAAACACCATTGCAACATCTTATGAAAGTATGAAAGCATTAGCTCATAAGATAACTTTCACTTATTTGATTTTTGGAGCATTAGTGAAAAGTAAACTTCACATTACGCCCAGGGAGAGAGGTACTCTCATTTTTGAGACCCGATCAAATCGTTCCCTAAACATTCATATGTCTCTATAATTGTAATTGGCTAAATGAGACTTACACAAGTAGTTCCAGTCAAAAGTTGTACAGTTTCAGGGCTATACACAGAATCGTTTCATGGAAAATGTGTCTTTGACGGTCGAATCGAAATGCATTTTTATTATACAATCCGTTTTATTTATATTAAGTTATATCTTATTATCATTATTTAGATCTATTTATTTTTTTATTTGTAATTACTTTAGGGTAAAGAAGACTTACACAAATAATTCTAATCTGGTGCCCTGTTGATAGGTATATCTAGGGGATGGAACCAGACTAAAATAATTCCTACACGGCCTGTCAGTCTAACTGGCCTTGGGAAAAGGTTCCTGGCTAAACGTTTAATATATCCACATATATTACATGTAACACTGAAAACGGACAATTGTCTATTTGGAAACCGACGTCATAGTTTGGAAATCATATTGGTATTAAAATTCAATGCGAAATTCTTTTATTACAGCCAATTTTATCAAAACACAGACAAGCTCTCCAGGTAAAGGTTACTGATAATGCGTTTTCATTTGATACGGCGACCCAATTATGATGGCCGTTTTACACACAAAAGTAGTCTCTGAAGGGCTGTTAGTTTGAAGAACCCATTAAGTGATGTACTGTTACCTGATTAGTCAGGGATCATTTGAACATGAAATCTCAAATAATTATTAGATAATTATCCACTGCTGGTCAAATTCGTTTTGGTTTATCTTTTGAGAAGTACTGGGGAAATATTACATAAAATGGTTATTCCAACACAATTCAGGCCAGCATTCACCCTTTGCATGCTAGTCCTATCGCATCTAGTTTAGACCAATATAGTTAACGCACTACATCCTGCCTGACGTGAATTCAAATTGTTTGATACTAAAGCTGCTTCTGAAAGTATTTAAAAAGTTAATTTTAGAAAAGAAATCGGCAGACGACACAATAGCAAAGTTTCCCAGCATGCAAAGAGTTTAGGTACTGAAATTTCTTTTCTTTCACAAAAAATATGTAGTGAGGGTGTGGACTACTTTTCATGCTGCTTTATGTCTGCATTCAACTTTTTTTTCGGTCATAATTTTGAGGGAAACATGAAAAAAAAAAAATCAGCAGACGACAAAAAGCAAGCTAAATTACCAAGCATGCAAAAAGTATCACCATGCACCATGACACAAAACGCATGAGCCGTGACATGTGATTTCCTACAATGTGTCATTTTGACAAGGATAGACTCAGACTCCTTTTAAGCTTAAAAACTCCAAATGCTGTTCAGTCAGTAGCTTAACTGTCATTGAATATTCAAGCGACTAGCAAATGCTCTTATCAGGCCGGGCAGATGCTCATACTGGTCAGAGCCTTTGCTGGTCGGACATACCACATTGTTGGAAATCTCATTTCGTGGCTAATATTATCATTTAAACCATAAAACGCCAGCAAAATGACTATGTTTATGATCAACATAAGTATATAGGTAAACAGTGTATGCCCAGATCAGAGTGTCGCCGGTGATGCTCGAACTCGCAACCGCTTGAATTGGTCTCGGGTCAAACACGCTAATATTGAGCCACTGCGCTCCCATACTGAATTATGTTTTTTTTTTGTTTTTTTCTTTGTATTTCTTGGAACTGCATCAATGCGACCGAATGAGAAACATAGATCACCGTTGCTTGTGCAGGCTGATCAGAGTTTAAGGACTTTAACAGCCATGGTACACGCAGGCATGTCAGACTTTTACTACTTCGGGATGGCGAGCAGGACAGATCATCATTCCCCTGCAAATTGTTCTTTAACACAATTTCTGATTTTTGGCTGTCTGCTATCTAAAAACTTCCAAACTCATTTTTTCATCCATTTCACTCTGGGGATAAAATGTTTATATGAACACAAGTTAAGTCATAAATTCTGATAATGGAGCTAGCGATTTTATATGGGCCATTAGCATGACAGCGGAACTAAAGGTCCCAGGAATTCCCAGACTTTACAGGCTCTTACTTTTTGAGCAAAGAAGGGAGATTATGCAGAGAAGATTTGTGGGGTGTGACTAAAACGCTGACTTTCACTGCAGAACTGCTGACCGTTTACCTTATCAAAAGCTGACCAAAAGCTGACCAAAGTGACTAAAATGCTGACCAGAGGCAGTGCTGACCAGACAAATCACCTGTCTTATTATTGGGTTTAATTGGTGATAATTGATGATAATAAACAGTGTTATAACAATTTACTGAGAATTATCCGTCTAGTTTTATTAACCAAGCTTTTACAAAGCCTATAGCTGGAGCAAAGGAGAATGAACTGCATCAAAGTGTGTGCGGCAGTAATGCATTTAAATAATTTGCCTAAGCCTTAAAAAGGTTTGTTTTATATTTCAAATTTAACTATAAAACGAAAACTTGCAATGAACATCCAATTTAATGTGCTCCTCAGAAACAAGAGCCACCACTATATAGCATGGCTCCAGTCTGATCATTTTTCCTTTTTTATTTTTCCGTTTCTAAGTCAATATCGGGCTCAGCCGAAATTAATAACTGACTATAATCTTATTTTTTAGAATAGTTGCATAAGAAAATATTGGCAAAAATATTGACGAATGGACCCAGGCTAGTCACTACTCAAGAAGGAGGGGTTTTTTTTTAGTTCAGAAGGGTACGCAAGTTTATTAAAAAAAATTAAACGGTTTCGTCATCGTGATCAAGTGATAACTAATTTCTAATAGACCATGACTTCTGAACTTAAAATTCTGTTGTTGGTTTTTTTTTTCGTTTTTTTAGTAGATGATCTATTTAAAACCATTGGGTCCGAGAATTACAAAGTAGGCTATCAGCATCTAAACACATACAAATTTCGGAATAGATTTCTCAACTATTCCCCTTGTGATTTCAACAATATTTTGACTAACCTTACCAGAACAATACCAGACCTGTTTACTAAGTTACCTTTTTTGCGTACTTTCTACCGACAAGCGCGGATCCAGGATTTTATGCTTATTTCTATAGAAACCCATTTAACCTGTGATTTTCCAGAGGGGTCCGGACACCTATCCCCTCCTCTGGATCCACACATGACGCATTTGTGCACTAAAATGCGATCTACTGAAAATAATGTATGCGTAATTCTGATAGGTGCTTTTCTCGGCATTGATCAGAGACAATTGTGCAGATTCGTCTCGCTTAGTTATATGGTATGCTTGTTTTCGTATGCTTCGGATGGCAAGAATAGAAGTTAAGATATTGCTTAGAGTCTGTTTCTTTAAAATATATATCTGTACTTATGTGATTATTTGATTTTATAAGTAATACATCCAAGAAGGGCAGTCTTTCATTGCTATATTCTATTGTAAAATTTAAATCCGAATGTAGTTCATTTTGAACTGAGTGAAATGTCTTTAAATTTTCTTCTCCTTTAGTCCATAAAATGAAACAGTCATCCATCCGTTTCCAGTTATCTTTGATATATCTAGCGACGTCTTTGTCGAATTTTATTTCAGTTTGTACGTACAACTTTTCTTCTAAATGGGCTAGTACCAGAGTGGCATATGTGGGCGCAAACTTTGTACCCATTGCCGTACCTCGAACTTGCGTATACATTTTATCATTAAAATAGAAATTGTTGTTTTCAAGTATGATTTTAGTGGACTCAAGAATAAATTCTTTTGAGAATATTTCATGTATTAATTCTGGATATTTCGTTAGCCAGCTGTTTATCGCTTTTATGCCTAGATCATGGGAAATATTTGTATAAAGATTTACTACAACAAAGGATACCGGTAGTGTATTTTGTGTTACAATTTTAAGAATATATTTCAGAAAATCTATGCCATCTCTTACTAGACTTCGAGCTAAAAAAGGTCCTGCTCCCCCCCCTAGGGAATTTTGCAGCCATATCCTATCTTGAAGAAAATTTCAAGCCGCATCTTTTAAGAGATGTTTGCACTCTGTGCTCCGGGGCGTTAGTCTCTGGCAGCCTGTTACATATGTTACTGTAACAAACTAAGGAAAAAATCAAAATGAAAGTTTGAGCTACAGAAAGAAGCCATTAAACCATCTAATTATTCAAATTTCTTATGTAGTTTGCAAGCTGGATGCCTAAGCTACATAAAAACAACATTTTAAACAAAATAACAGCCTTCAATGGTGTTATATGCGTTACATAGATTAAATTTCCCTTTGAAAGTTGAAATCGTGACTAACATCATTTCATTTTACAGACGATTTGTGCATTTTTACAAGTGTTTTAATCTTTGTTTACTAAAATACTCATTTGACTAATAGAAAAAACAAAGTTTGCTTTTCTATCTCAAATACATTGTTTTATATGAGCTATTAAACAACCCTACCACCAATTTTAAGTATCCAATTTTGGTATCTACTTTGAAGAAAAATATAAGAAAATATTTGACGCTTGTGGATATCTTACATTTTTGGCACTGTCTTGCTAATGCAATAAAGAATCATACATTTGCAAGTTTGACATCAGGATCAGAGCACTTATTAAAGTATGTTACGTATGTTACATGGCATAATGAATGAGCAAGGAAATTTTCTTGGAAGTAAGAGATGATATTTCAGAATAATAACATTTTTCACATGTTTTCCTATTAATCTCTAGCCTCTGGTGCCTAAGTCTTAGTAATTACAGTCATTGCTGATAACAAGCCCATGGAGTTGTGTTACCTATGTTATATATAACATTTTTAATCACATATTTCCTTATGCCTATAATATTAAAATATATAGACATATAAATAGAAAATAATAGTTCTCATTTAAATGACACAATTTAATAAATATTCCTATTAAATAAAATTATTCAAAAACAATCTTTATTCAAGTCACCCTCACAATGTCTACCATTATGTCTGCTTCTATGGCAAAATAATCACCCATTTCATCACAACCAGTAGAATCAAGGCATAGTATTAAGACTGCAAACTGAGTACAATCCTGTTCCTCGAGATCTCCACCCCTTTGGGAATTGTGCAGACATATCCTTCCTTAAAGAACAATTCAAGCTTCATCAAATAAGAGATGTTTGCACTCTATTAACTAGGGGGTTAGCCTGTAATGGTATGATTTGATGTTACCATATCAATTTAAGAATAAATGAATTGAAAGTCTGAGAAACAGAAAGAAGACAAAAAACTATCTATTTTTTTAAGTATTCATGTAGTTTGCATGCTGAATACCTTTGATACATAAGAAAAGATTTTTTTTAACAAATATACAGCTTCCTATGGTGATATATGTGTTACATTAATTAAGATTACTTTTTAAAATTGATAATTGTGACAAACATCACTTATAAGCATTTTGTGTGATCCTCCTCTTTTGCCATCAAAATACTTAATTTTCTTTGTATGTGTGGCCAGTGCCAGCGTCAAACAACTTGACTCAGCCAAACTTGAGTCCTTAGCATTCTTCAAAAGCAGAAACAGCATGTCAGTGTCATGGGATCAAACACCTGATTAAATATGGGTTTGATACCATTATACATATATGCATACAATGGAGTATGACTCTGGTATATATCTCTTCCTGTGAAGTGGCAAGAGCAATCTAACTGTAGCTGCCTCTGCATCCGTGCTAGTCAAATGATACCTTTGCTCTGATTTTGCAAAATCTATGTCTCTACCGTGTACCTCTAAGAATACTTAAAGATTTCTGACATTGGTCAAACAGAAATTTGATAGGCTTCTTTTTTTTGCATCATTTGGCATGGAACCTATCCAGTCTTTTGGTGCTTAAGTCCTCAGGTTTTAGATCAATAGTATTTTGCTGCGCCTAAAGAACTTTATAAGTTTTCTTTAGTTACAATGTTGACTCTTGATGGTTTTGGCAGACTGTCTGAAACAATTTCTGTTACACCTTGAAAGTTTTCTGGTATAAGAGAAATAATATGAAGTTGGACATTGCCATCAATTATGTTTGCAGTTGGTTATTTTTTGATGTCAGTACATTGAAGCATGTCTTAAAATAATGCAAAACCTATGATTTCTCAGTTTTTGCAGCTATATCATTAGCTGTTGCATTCAAAAGAAGGAAAGTGGACTATAGGTAGAATGAGATAACCAGTAGTTCTATATTATGCTCTATGGAAGATTTATACAGAGTAAACAAGTTGATAAGGTGCCTCATTTCATGATCCATTGAAAACACTGAAATTGAAAACACTTGCCTCTGACTGTGTAATCAAAAAGGATGTCACGACAATGCCCTTGCTCTTTTATTTTGACGAGTTATATATGTTACATCCTTTAATAAGCCCTCTTATCTTAGAAACTTAGTGAATCATTGAATTGAAAGGGTCTAATTTGCGCTCTGTTCATCCTGCATTTCATTGCTTTATCTGCTGTGATACATCTAGTTCGTTTATCTGAAGGGAAAGAGTTACCTCGGTTTCAGCACTTCAGAAGTACTAAGACTTCAAATAAGTTTTTGAATGCTTGGGGAAGATAATAAATGCAGAGACATTATTAGATGAAAATATGTTGGTTGCATGTGTGGAAAGGCTACATTTATAATAGTTAACCAGCTAAGATATGATTCTTTATCACAGAAATATCAAGGTACATCAGTCCAGGTATTCATTGCTCTTAATGGCATAGTTTTCCTCCTTGTAAAGCTTTAGTCTTTCTAATACTTGCAGAGTATCACTTGAAACACATACTCAAAGAGCCAACTATTAGGAATTCATATCAGTTTCCAAATGTTCCAAGCCATGAATGGCAAAATTGGAAAGTTGATAATGGCTCATCAATTTTGAGTGGACTGGTGGTAAAATTGAATAACAGTAAATGATTGAAATATTGTGTGATGATTCTACTAGTTGCAAGGAGGCGTGTGATAAAAATGATTACCACAGAAGCAGACAACAACAAACGTTTAACATGAGTGTTAAATCGATGGGACCATTTCATTTATTGTATTTTCTTGTAAAAATGTAAAACTATCTTTTCTATTTGTGGCACTATATTTAGCATTATATGCACAGTATTAGGAAATGTGTCCAAAAGGTCATTGGTAACATCTGTATCAACAGTCCATGGGCTTGATAATCAGAAATGAATATAATTTCAAGTGTTTTGGCACCAAAGACTTATAAGTACACATTAAGTGTCCTGATCTTAAACTTAATGACATCTTGCAGATATATGAGCAAGACAGACTAAGAAAATGTAAAATATCCACACGCTGAAATTGCTTTCATGTGTTTTACTTAAACGGTAATAACAAAATTCGCTTCTCTGTAAAACTGGGAGTAGGGCTGTGTATTAGCTCCTATAAGACAATATATTCAAGATAGAAAAGCAAACTTGGTTTTTCATATTCATCAATTGAGTATATGTTTGTAAAATCTAATAAAACAGTTTGAAACCAAGTCATAGTAGTTGTTTAACTAAATGAAGATAGCCACAATTATAGCTTTTAAATTTTAATTAGGTACATGTAATGCACATAACACCACAGTTAGCCGTATTAATGTTAAACAGCTTCCATATGTAGTAAAGACATCCAGTATAAAGACTATAAGATCGTCAATTTATTAGATAATTTTAATGTCTTCTTTTGGTAGCTCAAACATTCAAATTTCTAATTCTTAAATTGATATAGTAACATATGTAACAAGCTGTTACAGGCTAACGCCCCAACTTACAGAGTGCAAACATTTCTTATTAAATGCACCTTGAATGGTTACATAAGATGTAATATGTCTGCAGAATTCCAAAGGGGATTAGGATGGAGCAGGCCCTTACTCAGCTTGATGTCCAAATACTGTTCGATGATTTTACTTATCACGCTAACATATGTAACACTGTCTGATCTTTAAAACTTGATGACAACCAGCAGATCTATAAGTCTTTATCATACGGGCCAGTTTAAAATCCCTAAACAATGTAAGATATCCAACAGCTGCGAGTTTTTTCACAATTTTAGCTCAAACTTTCAAACTACATTTCCTTTCTTTGATATAGTAACGCATGTAACACGCTGTTTCAGACTAACGCCCCAACATAGAGAGTGCAAACATCCCTTATACGATGCAGCTTGAGTTGTACTATAAGAAGGACTATGTCTGCATAATTCCCTCGAGGAGATTAAAACATTTTTAAGCATATCTTACGTAAAGACAATGAGCTTGCCCATTTATTACATCAGGTAACATATGTTACAGCCGCTAAAATAAAAAATTTTGCAACAAACTTGCAGATTTATGAGTCTTTTCATATAAGCAAATAAATCCCAAACAATGAAACACATTCATCAACTGCAAATATTTTTTAACTATTTTTACTTTAGTTTTAATACCAAACATTTCACCTTGAAACTGGGTAGGGGTAGGGTTGTTTAATTGCTTATTCCAGAAAAAAATATTTAAGCTAGGGAAACAAACTTTAATTTTTCTGTTAGCCAATTGCATAAGCTAGTCAGACATGGTTAAAAACATTTTGCAAAACACACAGAGAGATTGTGAATGTAAATGATGTTAGCCACCCTTGCAAATTTTAATGGGTTATCTGATTTATGTAACGCATATGACACCTTAGAAAGCCACAATTTTGTTCAAATGGCTGTCATACGTAGTTAAGATATCAAGTATGTAGACTATATGTATGATTTTTAAAAATAAATATTTTAATGACTTTAATTTGTAGCCCAAACTTTCAATTTTCTTTTTCTTAGTTTGATTAAGTAACGTATGTTACAGGCTCTTACAGACTAACGCCCCGGAGCACAGAGTGCAAACATCTCTTAAAAGACTCGGCTTTCAATTCTCTACAAGATAGGATATGTCTGCAAAATTCCCTAGGGGGGGGGGGGGAGCAAACCCATTCTCAGCCATCCGTCTATACGTAGCTCTGTACTTTCGAAATGAATGATTTTAGTAAGATATTAATTAAATTAGTCAGTCGATGAGTTTCGCATGCTGGACCTGCCACAATGGGGCGAAATGTCAGATCTTCTGGGCCAAAGTAAGGAAGAAGGCAAAGATCAGGAATGATTTTTTTCGAAAAATTAATTCAAGAATACCATCAAAGTGTCAGCCAGTTTGGATCTAGATCACGACAGCCTGTCCATCATGCTCTGGGTCCAATCTGCTTGTAAAGGATATCAGCAGATGACAAAAGTCACCGTCGGCAAGGAAAGAGTGATGCGCATTATTTGTCTAAGACCTGTCTGTCCAAAATCTAAAAAATATTTTGCATATTGGATCAGTTTGTACACCAACTCAGAGCTTACCCTGCCTCAAAATTTGTTGTAGCCAACACTTTAGCCAAATGGAAAAAGTTGGAGCCAAATGAAATTAAATTTAGCCAAGATTCTATGCACGCTAGGTGCCACTTTTGTTGTCTGCTGATAAACGTGTCAAACAGTCTGGACCCAGATCAGGCCGACAAATAGAGTAAAATGCTTTATATACTAGTAAACTAAAACCAAGTTCTAATTGGTCACATTTCAAACTCATTATTTCTGACCAAACGCTAATAAAATTGAAATGAATTTTTGCCTATATATGTGAATTTAAAAGGGCAAACGTTCAGCAGTGTTTTTGAACAGTTTTCTTTTACTTCAAAGTTTTTTGGGTTAAAAATGCAAAAATCGATTTTTTAAAGAAAAAATGGTTTTGAGAGTAGATTTTTTTTTATAAAATTGAAGTTTAGGTGGTTACAAACTGGTCTGTCCGACTGGAAAAACACCAAACAATTGAAATTTTGCTTATGTAGGATTTTTTACGCATTTTTCAAATTTTTTCGAGATTTTTAAAATTCACCAGTATTTCCTGGTAAAATTGTTAAATGCACTTAATTTTATTTGAACACTGTAGGCCAAACACAGTAGAACTTGATAAGTCCATTTTTGGCGAAATAAGTTTTACGACTACTGTACACTTCCGGTTTCAATGTGAAAAATTAAAAATCGATTTGGTAGCATAATATATATATTTTTTTTCAATTTTCAAATAAGGACGGTGACGTCTGGTGATATAAATAATCGCTGAAAATTTCAATGCTGTGTCGCTGATATTAAAGCTTACAGAGCAGTGCAAAGTCTTTATGTAAATTGCATGCTTAGAGCTGAATTTCAATGATTAACCTGCTAAAAGTGTTTGTCTTATGTTGTTGAGTAGCAAAAACGACGAGTCCGATGGAATCAAAACTTTTGAGGTTTATTCTTCTTATATCATGCTAGCCAGTAACATCTTCAAACAAACAAAAACGTTAATTTGTGTTATGGTTTATATCGTAGAAAAAGTGTGACTTTTTGAAATGAGGGTACCTTTTCTCTAGCTTAGTCTGTGCAAGAAGTAAACGTCATTTTTAAATGAAATAACTTGCAGAGTCTCGGCAAAGTATTGCTTCACTTAAAAAAACACATGAATTTTGTATACCCTATGTTTCACTTTCTGAACTAGCGTAAAAATGAAAGGTGACCAATTAGCAGTTGGTTTCAGTATACTTTTATAAGACTTGTATATCATTTCTACATGTTTTTCACTAGAAAAGAATCATGTCAATTCTGCATCAGAAAGTGTTGTTCACTTAAGATATTTACTAACTTTATTGACTTATGTAAGTATAGAGGGAAAACTTGAGGACCTAGATGAGCAGCAGTCTGAACTAGGTCTACACTGTTTGTGGGAGAGGCTTTGAAAACATTTCAGCAGACAGCCAAATAGACAACATTTTTGTGACAGATGCTTTACAGGCTAAGTTGCATCTCATTCTGACTCCTGGTTCGGGAGGATTCCTGGGAACAAAAATATGAAAAGCTCACGATGGACAGACAGACGGACGGAAATATATTTTACAGTTTATAATCAACTATTGAGTTGCTCTAATTAGCGTGTAGATATGATCAATTTGTAACAATTTTATCTCAAAGGAATAAGATCATTAAAACATATTGAGGCAAAGATGGCCTGGATAATTTTCCATATTTCACACTCTGTCAATATTAATTATCTAATTATGATCTAATATATACACACGATGTACAGGGTATCTACATGTGGCACCATGTAGAGATCAAACATACATCATGCAAATGCTGCACTGCTATTAATTAACAGGTTGCACCCTTAATTAAAGGCCAACACTGAGGCTCATCATGAAAGCTTTTAGCACCTATCAGTTATAATTGGTATACCAATACCTTCTGATGATGATAAGATTAGACCAACATGTACACAGAGCTGTGTTTGGAATGACCAAATAAAAAGACTGATAAGTTAACCAGAGAAATTCACATGAAGCAGTTGTTGGTGGATTTTATGCTTTGCTTTTCATTTGACAGACCAGTGACAGATACCTGCCTTATTTTAGTTTTAAAAAAATGTACAAGATTGAAAAAATATTACCAGCGGCTACAAGCTGTACCCACCTGATTTCAACCGATATGCAAATGATTTAAAAGCATATCAATTTTAAATGAGTACCACAAAAAGACACAATCGGTCAGCCTGAATGCCCAGCATGTTCAATCAGAGTGTTTGCTGCCTGAATCAACGAACCATGGGTTTTTAAAACATTCAAGATACCGTTGAATAGACAGTGAAAAATGATCAGACTGGCTGATTCAGAGGTTGTCATTAAAAGAGTGAAACCTGACCAGACTGTTGGACTGACTCCTAGATCAATTTGAGTCTCATTATATGCTCAAACATATTTGTTTGATTTATAGCTTACTTCACCGTTAGTGCTGAAAAAAAAGTGTTAGTAAAGGTACCGTTCATGCATGTACGTGTGCATGTATGCGGCAGTAACACATTTTAATAATTTGCCCAAGACTTAAAATGCTTGGTTTATCTTTTAAATTTTGACAATAAATTTCAGAAATAACAGTTATCTCATGAGAAAAAAGTTGTTTGAAATCTGCTAATAATGAAGATGCACATCAGTCTATGCATCCGCACGGTAGGTTCTGTGCATTCAACTAATACGAATATTGAGAATGTATTGAGCCATACCTGGCCGAGACACTCCAAAGACAAGTGTTCTCGTAAGTTTAAATAGCCTGGGTTCCAGTCTGATCATTTTTCTTCTTTTTTATTGTTCCGTTTCTTGGTCAAAATGAATCAAAATCAATAACTGACTACCGATACCTTTGATGTTGCATCTTTTTATTCTCTTTTTTAGAATATAAGCATAAGAAAGAAAATATTGCCACAATATTGACGACTAGACCCAGGCTAAGTTTAAAGTGCTCAGCTCAGGACCTTTCAGTGGATTTGTTGTACATGCAAGATACACAAATTTACCCATTTTCCCACCAGCCAGAAACGTTTACTTCGTCTGAATATGTTCTAAGGTATCAAATATTGCAAAATATCCAGATAAGATTGCTCCCTAAGGATCAGTCTGATCCGGGTTTATAGTGATTGCATCAATGATCATGATAAAAGTCTAGTCTGAATTATACTTGAATATCTGCAGCAGATGTAAATAGCAGACAACATTTAGGACAAAACAATTTGGTTGAAAGGGGGTTAACTCATTGCATGCTGGGTAATTCATCACACTTTTGTTTTCGTCAACTTACTTTTCAAAATTAACTTTAAAAAGGAAGTAAAAACTTCAGGAACGCTACCATAGTGTATTTTTGTTGGTTTTTTGTTGCTTTACGTCCCTAGTCGACAGCTATGGTCATGGCGGGACGGTCAGTTCACCTAACCACATTTTTCTCCTGGGCAAGCTTGAACAAGCGGTTGACAAGTACTTCCTGGACATATTTTCGCTTGTAATTGACAACAACCCTTCTTGAATGATTCAGCGAAAGGGAGGAGAATGACCGTAGAAATTATTTCATAATCAATCTCTACGGGCCGGGATCAAACTCGCGACCCTGGAACTGCTGTCAGACACGCATCTGTAGTCAGACACGCCACGTTACCGACTGCGCTTCGCGGCACGGTCTACCTTAGTGTCAACCTTTTTAGATCCAGATCAGCTCCGACCCAATGTCGGGCTTGATACGGGTCCAAACGGTTCGCAAACGCTATCAGCACATGCAAAACATCCCCGTTGGTAAGGAAAAGTTAAATAGTATATGTATTGTCTGAATTCATATGAATAGTACGTGATTGTTTGGATTACACATGCATAGAATGCATGCATGCCAATCTAGTGGGGTTTAGAGGCCGTCTATATTTTGTCCTCATTAGGCATCAAAGACATTGGCGAAACTACATAGATGACAGGCTTGTCCTAGACTTTGCTGTTCGCTATTGTAGTTGATAATATATAAATATCTGGCTCAAATGTGAAGTTAGCTTGTGGTTCTAATAATCACATGGCAACACAAAAATGCTCCGTAACTGGAGTGTATTATGAAAAGTTATATATCGAGTTCAACTCTCTGAATTCTGATTAAAAGAGATGATACGATACAGAAGTTGAAATTTCAAGGTCAGGATTTGTCATGTGTAAGATCAATCGTTGTCTCATAGTTTCTGATCTTGTGACTTCAGAACTTGAAAAACTCTCATTACAAAGTATCGGCATCTAAATGCATAATTTTCGTTTTTCGCCACTGTTGGTTTCCCTTGCATTTCAAGTTCTAAACTCAAAATGTTGACTTTCTATTTCAATATTTTGATTGAAAACCAAATTTTTAACTACTGAACAATACATTGAATTGCTTACTTTTGACCGTATATAATATACGCGCAACATCACCATCCAAAATAAAACATATGCATCACATGACAAAAATCCACAAAATACAGCGAACCAAAATCAGCCTGTACAAAGAATGACAGAAACTATCAGTTTCATGTCTTTGCTGCGTGCTAAGTTGGTAGCTAATAATCATTTGTTTTCCTATATGGACAGTGAACCTGGCACACCGAATAGATGGCCAGGTGGCTGATCAGAGTCTCCAATCTATTATCATGAATATTAATCATTTTGGTGTAATTTTTCACTGAAAGATTAGATAACATAGAACATGTGTAATATGCCTTCACAGTAAACAGTTGGAGGTAAGACAGTGGGCAGCCAATAATTATCATTAATTAGTGACCACTGTTACAATTATGGAGCAAAGATGTGTTTCCCTGGGGAAGCAATGTTTGCCTTTTAAGCATTGCTCTGACAAATGAAGCATATGGAAGACATCATAACTCCTAAATAAAATCACAAAAAGATTGAAAATGCAAAATAAAACAATAAAAAATCAACTCTATGGTAAGTCTCTATAATTTCCAAGACGATTTTGTTGTTAGTAATTTATTTTTTTTATCTCCTGACAAAATCACAGGTATATAATTTTGGCGTAGTCTCTGCTTCCATCCATCTGTTGTCGGTCTGGTTTTTTTTGTCTGTCCAGAACCAATCTCAGTACCTATTGGTCAGATTTGATATACCATGGTCATTGGACAGGCAAAATCCTATATGACACCATAAAACTTGAGTTGTAGCCCTTGTTCTAGTACAGGCCATTATAATGCTGAATAGCTTTTTTGTGCAACGAACTTTACATTTCCAAAGCTATTATATCTCACACTAAGTGACAACTTTTCACCATAGACCATGAATTCCAATGCCTTTAGATAAGCATGGCAGAGTGAAAAATTTCAACCCACCCCTTTGCCACTTAAGGGGAAGGTCAAAGGTCAAATATTTAAATTTCGCAATAACTAAGCCAGTTGTCAATATTTTTTTTACCAAAATTGTTCATGCAGGCAGAGGAGCAATATAGATATGAAACCTATCAAACAGTATTTTAGTTTGAAGGCCTGATTCCTTTCCCCTGTGGTGGACTTAGGGGGTGGAGCTGAGGCCAAAATTATACTTTTTATGCAATATGGTCATATTGCATATCAAATTAAAGGGAATGACACACGCCGCAACATGGTAGCACAGACACACCCTCAACCAAAACACATTTTTTCTTAAAGTAGCCATGTTGCATATCAAATTGAAGGGAATGGAGTGCAGAGCACCATAAAAGCAAATATTCAGTCCTTACACACACCCTCAACCCCTGGTTGGGGTCAAAAGGTCAAATATTCAACTTTTTCGGAATATGGTCATGTTTCATATCAAATAAAAGGAAACGTCGCATGCAGCAACATAGAAGCGAATAGTTTGCCCGTCTCATCAAGTCAAAACCCTTTTAGACAGAATAAAACCGTCAGTTTGGGAGACACAGACAACTGTACATTCTAGGCACTCTCATATGTGTTATTTGTATATACAGTATGTATATTTGTTAAGTTATAAAGCTTTGAATCAGTGGGGGCTATATTGGATTTGTGTTGTCTGTCATTCCGTGTTTCGTTCATTCCGTTACTGTCCGTCATAATTTTGTTTCCGCTCAATATCTTGAGAAATACTATATGTACTAGCCTAAAGTTCTAACAGGCCACACGCATTTCATTATTTTTCTTCAAAATGTAAAATGACATGACTACACTTTTTGCACCTCGAAATAGCCAGACGTGTCATGTATCATAGACAGCTAAGATATCGATAACATGTTCAACAGTACATGCAGAATGTCTATTTGAATAGTGGTACCGCCATTTTTAAAATTCGCATTTTGGCATAATTTGTAAGCCATGACTTTTTGAAATAACCCACTTTCACACGCAAAACGTTTTCATTTCAAAAGCCGAAATCATATTGAACACTATAGTGCTAAAATGAACAATCCATCTGCATTAGACTTGTTGTTATTGGCCAAAGTGTCGAAATTACCCCACCATCCAATGCAAATTCTTGTGAATTTTAGAATTGAGGGTATGTGTATTCGGCAAAGCCTCCCGGATACAATTTTAAGAATTTTTCTAAGCCATTTTCTGGTATCATTTACTAATAGGCTGGCCCATTCGGGAATGAAATTGAAATCTATATTGTGCTTAAAGCTTTCTATAAAATCGATAAAAACACACGTGGCCGGTTAGAACTTTTGACTAGTATAGAATCTAACAAAATTTTGTATGTGCATTTATATTGACATGATCTAGATTGGGATTGTAAGTTAGACACAATTTTTTGAACATTTGTACCAGAGTTATGGCCCTTTATTTACGCCAAAATTTCGTTTCCGCTCAATATCTTGAGAACCAATTGGTAGAATTTCACCAAATTTTATATATGCATTCATCTTGGCAAAATCTAGCTTGGGATGTTACACGTCATTTTTCGCAATTTGTACCAGAGTTTTGGCCCTTAATTTAGGCCGAAATTTCGTTTCCGCTCAATATCTTGTGAACTAACTGACATTTTTCACCGAATTTAAATATACATTCATAATGACAAGATCTAGCTTGGGATTGTTACATGTCATTTTTCCCTCATTTGTACCAGAATAATGGTTCTTGATTTGTGTCATAGTTTCGTTTCTGCTCAAAATCCTGAGATCCAATTGATAGAATTTCACCAAAAGTTATATCTGCATTCATCTTGGCAAGATCCAGCTTAGGATTGTTAGACATCATTTTTTTGCATATTTGTATCAGAGTTATTGCCCTTTATTTACACAAAAGTTTTGTTTCCTCTTAATATCTTGAGAACGAAATAATTATTGATTGAATTTCACCAAATTTTATATATGTATTCATATTGGCTAGATCTAACTTGCACTTGTTACATGTCATTTTACGCACATTTGTACAAGAGTGATGGCCCTTTATTTACGCCAAAATTTTGTTTCCGCTCAATATCCTGAGAACAAATTGACAGAAATTCACCAAATTTTATTTGTGCATTCATATTGACAAGATCTAGGTGGGAATTAATTGTTATTTTTTGCTTATTTGTAATAATGCAATGGCCCTGGATTGATGTCAGATTTTTTTTCTGCTCAATGTCTTTAGATTTTACTGCATAATATCTTTGGAACTTGACCTTTTTACCGCATGAAAAGCGCTGCAGCGGGGCTACAGTCAGATTCTCTGACAATTTTAGTTAAGTACAGTTTTGTATTGATTTAGCTCTAGCCTTTTTTCACTTATTTAGAGGGTCATTTAAAATTTGTCTGATGTTATATTGTTTTGGAAAGCAAATATGGGGAAAATCTGGCATGGTGCTTTGCTTTGCTTTTTTTGACCAGTCCATTCCTTTTCCACAATACTATGACAAAATTAGATCAAACAGGTACAGTAGCAAGTTAGCAAAAGCACATCTGGAGTCTTGTTTGAATTTATTTGAACATTCCCGCTTGTAACGAGTAGGAGGGGCTAAATGGTTGTCAAAAAACCATGATCGTTTGGTCAGGAGGCGGAGCGAAACGGTTGTAAACATTAATGTGCCACACCGTGGCAAAATAAACTGTCCGTTTGTGAACACGAAGTCGAGAGCTACAGGCTGATCGGGATCATTATATGGGCACTTGATAGCTATTTAAAGGACCTGCAGACAGCGTGGTGTAACAAGACCCTTGAGCACCAGGCTGATCTGAGTCTTCCACTTGCACACATATCATAGTTTCGTTTGGTGCGGACCCCCAATCCCCCTCTGGATCTGCACATGGCTAGCTACGAAATCTCCACAAACGGCAGACAATCCAGAGCTGACATTGTACCTCTCGTAAACCAAACTGGTGAGGATTTTGCGGCCAGAGCAGGCGCCACTGTCAACCAAGTCAATTACAATCAAATGAACTGGTTTACACCACCGTATTATGGATTTGGAGGTTGTTTTCTGGTACATTCATATGCTCCAGGACCTCCTCTGTACACTGTAAAATAAGTTGAGGGCACAAATAGAAACGTTGTCCAGGCTGTTTCCCCCCTGACAAAAACTCCTGGCTCCGCGCATGGAACCTATGCTATCCTATAATATATGTAGTGATGCGTCTAGGGTACAGGATTGCTGGAATCTTACGAAAACTCTAGTCAGAACGAATATAAATATGCCCTGCGCCCAAATGTTTTATATTTAAATAGCTAGTTTCATACATGCCTGTTTAGTTGACCGTAACCTATAAACATGCGCGGATACAGAGAGGGGGACAGGGGTCCAGCCCCGCTGAAAAATCACAAAAAGGGTTTCTTAACAATACTAGTCTCGATCCCCTGAATAATCACAAAGCTGCAAAGCCAGCATTTAATGTTGGGCCATCATCCGCCCGCCAGAGAAACGCATTTAATGGCGTTTCGCTGGTCCGCATTAGTGGATTGGATTCTTTCTCCTCTTCTCCCATCATGAACAAAAAACAAAAACAACAACAAAAAAGTTGTCATATCTGTAGCTGGACCCCTCTGACAAAGCTGTCTGGATCCCCGCATGACAAATATAGTTTGGTTGACCGTAACTACAAATATCGGCAATTATTTCCTACGGAAGAGGTTTCGTTCCATACATCGACGCAGATATTTCTTTACATTTCTCGCGTTTTAACTATTATTCTTTCAGCGTCAATGTGAAAAGCATACATGTATTTAAAACTCATAGATCCAGATAAGGAAATTTTATAAGCATACATGGTAAGTATTTTCTTACCCATCTATTTAAACTGTGTTTTGGGTGCTCAAAAGAACCGTCTCATTGAGACGGTTCTTTTGAGTACCCACAAAATATGTTTTGGATGAGAAATAAAAAAAAATAGCTTTACAATTCGCACTCTTATCTGGAGGTCTGTTTAGAATAGAAAAAAAAACATATGTATTTTTTCCATACAGAGATCAAACTAGCTAAGACCACGAGTGCGTGTAAAATATGGAAATCGTCACATAACAGGTTTTGTCCTATCACATGGGAGAAATGGGGGCATTGACCCGCCTACGCGTACGCAGGAGCACCTGGTATGCAGTTCAACAAGAAATATAACTGTCTTTGATTTCTGACCGCACTGGCGCGTCTTTGTGTCTTGACAGATTTTGTTTGTTTGTTTTTAAGTTTCTTGACAGAGACGCCGTTTTATGAACCGATCACAGAAGTAGTTTTGCTAACTTGCTACTTGCGTGTTTGTAAGATAAACAAAATCACTGATTTTTCAGCCAGCTGGGCATTATAAAAGCTTGGTTAACTAGACGGATAATTTTCATAAAATTGTTATTATTACACTGTTTATTATCATCAATTATCACCAATTAAACCTAATAATGGGACAGGTGATTTGTCTGGTCAGCACTGCCTCTGGTCAGCATTTTAGTCACTTTGGTCAGCTTTCGGCCAGCTTTCGATAAGGTAAACGGTCAGCAGTTCTGTAGTGAAAGTCAGCGTTTTAGCTAGGCCCGATTTGTGTCCAGTAGCAGTTTTTTCCTTGAACTCAGAGCCTAGGACAGGCGAACACAATGTGGAATACTCTTTGCATGCTGGTAATTTCGCAGTGCGGAAAAATGTGTGGTAATGAGTTAAACCTAGTCAACAGTTTTTCAGTTATGTTGGGATGGGTTGAACCAGCACTAAGTAAAAAGTGGCTGTGTCTACTAGTGTTGTCTGCTGATAACCTTTGCAAACAGTTTAGATCCAGATCAGACCCTAACAAAACGTCGGACCTCTGTTTTCCACTCTGATGCCCGTTTGCACGCCCGTTTTGTGCTTCTCCAATAATGCTTATTGTTTACTTATACGTTTATATGACGTGAAACATTTATCGCAATGACGCTGAGCGCGGGAATTAGGAGTTTTGCCTGTTCCAAAAACTCCGTTATGTCTGAAATAATTCAAAATAACTAGAAAACCAGCCATGCTCGGTAAAAATTGAAAATGGACACTTGACTGATAAATATAAAATATAATTACAGTCGAATCTCGTAATTTCGAAGTCAAAGGTACTGGAGATTTAATTTCAAATTATCGAAAATTCGAATTATAGGAAGCTTGTGACACTGTGACAACAGGGACACAATAATTACAATTGGTGTTAGCTTTTAAGACATTTCTTCAACAATCTAGGCATTCCCTTACACTTATATAGAAACTAGTATGAAAATTTGTTGATGTAGTCAAATCAATTTCAATTTCCATCACTTCAATGAGGTCGGGTCTTTGATATGGCAGTTCACTGTCATATCTTTTCTTGTTCTTTATACGTAGGCTTGGACCAAGCATCTACTCGCAGCATGGGGTTTGTCGTACGTTGTAATGACTAAGGTTAGCAACCCTCCTCTCCCCCTAAATGCACCTGAGGTAGCCGCAAAATAACACCAAAGCGCCACATCTGAATGGACATAGTGTACCAGCACATAAAAATTCGAGCTATTTCTGTTGTTGAAACATAAAGAAAAAACAAAACACAGGATTACTCGAAATAAGTTTAAATGTTTATTAAACGTTTTGGTCATTGATGCATTTCTAAGGCATATTTTGATGATTTATCACCTTAAAATGCAAAATGAAGGACAATAATTTGTGTCTGATGCAATTTTTTTCAGTTTACAGATTTCGTTACGTTACCCAATGACGCCCATTATAGCATTGCGTTTAAGATGCAAAAATATTGACGTTTCCACGCCAAAAATGCAATTTTTAATTAATGTCATGAGATAAATAAATATCTAACTTTTGTGCGCCAGCATTATTGAATTTATACTCGTTGCGAAAAAGAGATAAAATGCTCGACAAGCATGGCACTTCATCTCCTTTCCTCCACTCGTATAATAAATTCAATAAAACATGAACACTTATGTACTATTCTCTATATCTGCAACAGCAGGTGCACTCATGTATCAATATTTTGCGTTAGACGTTTGAGAAATAGCGTATTCCCCTAAAATGATAAGTTTCAGCATTCCCCATCAAAATATAAAACATATGTGCCCAAAAAAAAACGCCCCTATTACTATAAGAAAAAAAGTAGGTGAGTATGATCAGGAAATACCACAATCACAAACCGCAGACAACCCCGTGGCACCGCGAGGAAGAGCCGCTCAACCATCACGAGACACCAGGAAGACAAATTAAGCAAAGCAATCAGCTCTCTCTTCCCCAAAAAAGATGATTGCATTACTAGAATGTACATAAAGTAACGTACAACAAAACATAGAACAATTACAGACTCCCACAATGGGAGTAACAAAAAACAAAAAGTCAACAACAACAGAACCACCGCCTTAGAACGGACAGCAGCCTAAGCCACTTGGGGTTTTAAATGCATTTTACTGGTACCAAATATTCGCCCTAGATTCTGCTGTTGTTGAAGTACAAGAAATGTTCAGCTCGCATGGAGGCCATCTAACTAATGCAATATATCATCATGGAGAAACACTCAAATCAAATTACTACACCATGATGAAACAAAGAAAAGGGCTAATGACTCACAGATAGTCAGAGCTAAAGAAAACCTCAAGTTGAGCCAAGGTGGTTCCAGCTACAGGTAAGTTTTCTTTCTCAGCACCAAAACATACTATACCGCACAGTACAAAACACCTCAGGATTTGTTTATTACTGGTACATGTGAACTTTGCAAGATCATAAAATGTGCATGGAATGTGTTAATTGAGCCATGATAGAGATTTCTAACAATGTGGCATGTGCGACCAGCAAAGTCTCAGATCAGCCTGTGCATACGCGCAGTCTGATCAGAGCCTTTGCTAGTCGCTTGAGTATTCTATGAGTGTTAGGTTACTGACTGAACACCATTTAGCGTTGCCTAGCTTAAAAAGGAGGCTGCACAGGCTCATCTGAGTAAACACTGGTCAAAATGCCACATTCTTGGAAATCACATGTCATGGCTCAATTATCATATTGAAGGAAAGCAAGGGAATATATCATTTGACTTTCGGTGTTGCATGGCAGGTATGTGAGGTTTGTGGTTCCAACCTCCTTATGACAGTTAATACCTTGTTTATCCAGCGTCTTCTTCAGTTTAATATAAATGTTTAAAAACTTTGCATGCTTCATGGCCTGAAAGTATGCACAAGGTTAAATACCTTCCCCAACTTTATCAAGCTTTGATTTTTGGGCGATTATTTGGCCATCAAAATACATTTAATCCCCACCCCTTGCAACAGCGACATAATTCTCTTCCTCGCGGTGCAGTAGGTTGGTCAGGATATTTCTTGATCATTCTCATGCGCGGATCCAAAAGGTTTTGTCACTTGTCAGAGGGGGTTCAACTTTGACTTTGTTTTGTTTTTGTTTTTATTGTAGTATATATGATCCATATACCACTAAAAGCGGACCATCATTTAAATGGTGTTTCGCTGGCGTGCCGATGATGGCCCAACATTGAATGCTGGCTTAGCAACTATGTAATTTCAGGGGATCCGGACCAGTATTGCTAAGAAACCCTAAATTCGTGTGATTTTTCAGTGGGGGGGGGGGGGGTCGGGCCCCCTGCCCCCTCTGGGTCCGCGCATGATTCTAATTTGTTACTTAGTTTCCCTATTCAATGGCAAGGACTCTGTTGTTTTATGGACTTGTGTTGCTCCAACTATGTGTTAGACGTTTTGTGTTGTAGTCTCAGTTTTGTACATGTACTGTATTTCTAGACTTTTCGCTTACTGTAAAGGCGGCGCAATATGAATGCGTAATTAGGACTGGTCAACCTTTGACATAGGTTAAAGCTGAAAAGGAGGCGTGGTTTTATTCAAAAGTAAGTGTATCATCTTGTGCCACAACCTCAGTCATTATTTAGTCCTTTAAACGCCAGCAAAATAACTGCATCTGAAAATGTCTATTTAACATAAGCAGGGAGGCAAACATTGTGGACCCAGATCAGACTGCTCCTGCAGGAGCAGTCTGATATGGGTTCACACTGTTAATCTATGAGGCTTCAAATAATTTAGTGGACGACAAAAAACATACATTTTGTGATTATGCACTTAAGGGGTTAATAAATGTGAGTTCAGTGTGTATACGGTTAGGATTTAACTATTTACCAAATCATAAATTAGACCTGATTTCCCTTCCTTAGCAGATGGAATAGCCAAACCACACCCAGATATGAATATTAAAGTTGCCGCCTATACAGTAAGCGAAAAGTCAAGTAATAGTCCTCATCTAGCAAACATGCAACCTAAGAAGTAAAGAAGCTTACTGCTTTGCTCATTAAGTGTGTTTAATATAGAGAATCTTAAATGGATGCTCATAATAAATTCATTAATACATGAGCACTAAACCTAGATTATATTTATCATGTGATATTTGAGCTACTTTATCACATGACGTCGCGTCTGGTATTGGTATGACGCCATACAATGAAATCGATAAACCACTAGTGATTTACAGATTTGGTAACGTAACGTAATGAAGTCCATAATAGAATAACATAGAATACGTTTTATTTTCCAATCAAGGACCCTTGCGAGCATTACACAAAATACATATACTATTCATTGGTGTTGACAATGCATTATAACACACATATAGACAGTCACAATAAAGCAACACAAACATATATAACTTGATACCACATTAACAAACAAGTACAGGTATTATACAGGCAATACCATTATAAACAAATGTCAATGCAATAAGTACTGTGAAAAACATTGAGATATGATCAATGATGATGAAGATAATGATAGAATGTATGATGGCGCTAACGGCCTAAAGGTGTTTATTCTTAATTTGAAGTTATTGCCACATCTTTCATTCTCTTTTCAAAACAACAATTTATATAAGTACATAGTGCTGATAAAATATTCTCGTCTTCTTGTGATAATAGCCATAGGCTTTATCATTTTCACATAATGACATGAACGTGTTGTTTATGTAATAGTTATACCATGGGTTGATCGCCTGTACGTGGAGATAATCCACGAGCTTTAGCGAGTGGATTATCTTACGTACAGGTGGACAAACATGGTATTACTATTTTATACCACCTACATCAGTGTAGACCTTGCACATCACGAGATATTTCGTGCTAAATTTGGTAAGGGTGGTATAAAGTTTATTCTTTCTGGTTCATATAGAGAACACTGTAAAAATTAGTGAAACTCATTTTCTATTAGATTTAGATTACAATGCTTACAAATTATTTCTTAGCGAGGCAAACCTTTTGGCTTTACATATCTACACGTTTCTATTAAAATATTATGATCACTGAGCCTTAGTTTACAAATAGCCTTTTTCATATAAAAATGGTCTAACATCAAATATGGCTCAGCAATAAATTCCTTTTTAATACTGAAGTATGTATAAAGTTTTCCTGCATTTATATTTTTCGCCCTTTGTTTATACCAAAATGTTTTGAAGCCTTTTATTAATAACTTTTTAATCATACAACTCATTGGTTTTCACCCAGGTTTCGACAAGAGGTAATATTAACATTTAAAAAATGGAGAATATATATTGCTGATGTATACCATGTTTGAATACCTTTATTATGATTATGTAAAGCCTTAGATAAACAATATGCTTCGTTTTACTGAGCATTAGATGTATTTTCTAGTCTATGCAGATATCTAACAATAGAGAGTGTAATAGAAAAATACATAGAAAATCAACTTGTTTCTGAAAGAAAAGCAAAATTCGAAATATTTTCATTCACCCCTAAATATACTTCAAATATTTTAAATGGGACCTGTCTGCAATTAGTATTTTTATAAATTTCTTCAAATATAAAACAGCCTGTTTTCTTGCATGCACCACTATTTGTTTTGAAAGTTCCCCAAATCTCGGACCCATATAGTACAACAGGTTTTAATAAATGATCAAATAAATGCAGACTTGTTTTATACTCGGTTCTCCAGTTGTTGTTAATTAAGTAAGTTTAAATGAGGCTTTTATGGAATTCTTAAAAAAAATGTCGTCTTGTGCATAATTGAAGACACCACTAACTGAAAAGTGCACACCCAAGTAACTGTAATGTCTAACGTTTTCAAGACAATTCCAGTCAAAGTAAAATTTATCATCTAACAGCCTTCCAGCTTTGCTAAAAATTAACACTGTGGTTTTTGTAACATTCACTTCTAAACACCAGTCATGACATAAATTACGTAATTTGTTTAGTTTCTCTTGAAGGCCGGCTGCCGTGGTAGATAGTAGTACAAGATCATCTGCATACATTAGGCAGCTAAGTGGCAAGTTATTCACAAGAACGGGATCAGGTGTGTCATTTAAATATGAAGGCAGGTCAATATTAAAAAATCTTAAATAAATTAGGACTTAGTACATCTCCCTGTCCTTCACCAACCTTTGAAACGAAGTAGTCAGTATGATGTTCCCCAACATGGCCGCATACACTACTTTTAGTATAAAGACTACATGTTATACAATTTTCCATTTATATTTAGCTCTTTTAAATTAACTTGCAAACCAGGGTGAATAACGGAGTCAAATGCTTTCCGAAAATCAACAAAACAAGAATACAGCTTTCCATCATTTATAACCTTGCGAAAAAAATAGCAAACTTTTGACAGTTTCACGCCAAAACTGCGATTTAAGCAATTTTAATGTCATATGATAAATGGGCCTCGTCGCGAGAAAACCTGTCTTCCGGGTTTCTGACTAAGCGAGTTTCAAACCAGTCTCCTCAGCTACAGAGACTAGCTAGAAAATTGAAATTTCACCTGTAGCAAGTTTACATATAATACTTTCCAAAAAGGAATAACAAAGGCGCTGCTCAGACTGCGCAAATGCGCAGGCTGGTCTGCGTCTGTGTTATTCGCAACACCCCGAAGACAGGTTTTCTCGCGCAGAGGCCTAAATAGAATCTAACATTCGTGCTCCTGTATTATTGATTTTATAAAACTCGTTGAGTAAAAGCTATATAATGTTCGGTAAGCCTTGCATTTTATCCCTTCTCTTCAACTCGTTTAATAAATTCAATAAAACATCAGCACTCATGTAAGATCTTCTATTTACAATTGCATTTTTGGCGTGAAACAAAAAGATTCTGTCATTATGTACATGTATGCAACGTTGTTATCATAGCTGTCAATACATAACGTTACAAAAGGTGTAAGCCACGTACGTCGCACTTTAAGTATCCCAGCGCCAATAAAACTTGCAACAATGTAGCGAGTGCCATACTACGCGTCTTGTGGCCGTGGCGATGTGTGGACGAAAATCCAGTAAACGATGTCATGCGCACAACCAAAGAGGGGGGGGGGGGCAGGGATTCCTGACCCCACTCCCTTGAAAAATAAAAGTTATTTTGGTTTCTTTATGAATTGGACCCCCTGTTCCCCCTGGAAAAAAGGTGGAACACCCCCTGAAATCTTAAAAAATCATAATATAATGATAGTATTCTTAGAAATAGTCATCATTGGACTCCCTCTGCAAAAATAAGTTGAGGACTAAAAAAACCGTCAGAGCTTTTTTTCTGTCAACCCACCCCCCTGACGAAAATTATGGTATTCGCGCGTGGATATACATTACCGTGGCGGTAAAAAACGATATCAATTCTATATTTCAGCATGTGAGGATTACATGTTTGTCACGCTGTCTTGTCTGTTCATTGTATCCTTGTGTTCACCTGTTTGGAAACGGCTGACCTCTTAGCTCTCCTGTATGTGGTGTTTTCCTGTGTTTTTGTCACTTTTCCAAGTGGTGTCCTTGGTCAGGAGTGGTACTTGATTGTATCGATTCCTGATGTTTGCCTTCTTACTTACTTTTACTAGTGGATTAAACTAAGTAAGGGTGCAAAGATCAGGAACTGATACAATCAAGTACCACACCTGACCCAGGTCTCCCTGGCGCCTAAAATCTTCTGCTTGTCGTTGTTTTCGCAGTCTCACCAAAGGGCTGACGTTCGCCCATTGTTTACATTTGAGCCAGTGCATGAGATTTCCAACAATGTGGTATGTGCGACCAGCAAAGCCTCAGATCAGCCTGCGCATACGCGCAGTCTGACCAGAGCCTTTGCTAGTCGCTTGAGTGTTCTATGATTGTTAAGCTACTGACTGAACACCATTTTGAGTTTGTAAGCTTTAGAGGAGGCTGCAGAGGGTCGTCCGAGTCTACACTAGTCAAAATGTCAAATTGTTGGAAATCTCAGGCCGCGGCTCATTTGTCAAAAGTTAAATCTTAACTCTAAGGTAGCCTCGAAGCTAAAATGCTACCTTAAAATTTTAAGTATTTTGTCAAGATTAGGGGACACTTAAGATTGCAAAAACAGATTGTAATGCACTTTTCGTTAAATTTAAGTAAGTTCGTAAATTTAAATCTACCTTTACTTTAAGAAGGCATTGTAATTCTGGGCCCTGGGCCCGGAATTACAATGTCTCCTTAAAGTTAAGGAAGATTTAAGCTAAGTATTGATTTTTCAGGATGCGAAAAAATAATGTTTTAAACTGATTAAAATTAAAATAGTTTCATATTTTCTGAAGATCACAGTAATATCTTTGACCACAAGTACCACATCGATCCAGGCAATTTATTAAGTATTTAATATGGCATGTTGAAATATCAATACTTAACTTAAGTCTTCCTTAACTTTAAGGAGGCATTATAATTCTGGGCCCTTGTCTCACTGGGTAGTCGCTAGTTTGTGTTTATAGAACGACATTGATATAAGGTACGCTTTTCACATGGTCTGTCAATGTTTTCAGCTGATGTCTGTCTAGAACCTAAAAAAGTGGGTCCATGTGAAGCACTTATAAAGAGATTCTATTTCGATCAAGAAAAAGGCCGCTGCAAACGGTTTGATTATGGTGGATGCGAAGGAAATGGAAACAATTTTGAAACCAAGAGAAAGTGCATGACAACATGTCCTGGTATACAAGGTACAGTATGTACAAGCCTCTTCAGCGGGATGGTTACCACTTGTCTTGCATAATAAATTAACCCTTTCCCTTATGAATATTCATGCGAAGCTCCACCAACTTTTTAAATAAATTGTATAAATAAACTTGCACGTTTGTACATAGAACAAAATAATTACTTACTAAGTCCACTAGCGTAGGATGATAATTAATCATATTTCCATAAGCGATCAAAGTAGACCCTGATCAGGTAGGTCTTACAAGAGTCTGCAAAAGTGTTAAAGGGCGTTGTTATGTCGCTGAATTAATAACCAAAGTTCATTAGTGTGAATTTAATCAGCCATTACTCTAGTAGTACATTACAGATATTACGTTAGTAACGTTACGTTGGAAACGACGTCGTCTATATATAGAAAGTCTATAAATATCACAATAGTCAATATCATATTCCTCCCTAATTTAAAAAAAGAAGCTTATATAAAAGTTAAGACTAATATTACAGTTGTGTGTAAAGAAATTATAAATAAAGGAAATAAGTGTATATGTTAAAAGTGATATGAACCATTTTAGATTACTTGAACTATATGTTGGTTCAAAGTTCTGTTTCTCTGTTTTTACAACCTACAACATAGTCTTTTAGTTTAGATGATGGTCTTCGTGTTCTTTGTGGTTGTTGCCTTCTCAGAGGTTCTTGTTGCCTGTTATGTTGTCTTCTTACTTCAACATTGTGTTGCTGGTTTCCATTCTCCTCGTTTTCAGAACCCTTTTGCATCGCTTCATTCTCTCCCTCATTTCTTTCCGCCTGTGTAGGTATCACCTCGGCTGTGTTAGGGATTCTTATCTGGCTGGGTCTGGATGAGCGCAGCAAGTGTTCTCGCCAGCCTTCGCTCCTTGCTTCATGGAACAGCTTAAACTTTGAAGCATCTCTCTGCATAGTACGTCCATCTGATTTCCTCTTCGCCTCTATTGTCGATCCGCTTATCCCAATTTTGAAATATAATTCTTTTTCTCAAGCTGAGGACCTTTTATTTTGCTTTTTCTTCTTCAGTAGAACTCTGTCACCAATCTTAAATTGGTGCTTCTCAACTTTTGGAGTTCTGTGCTGATTATTCCATTTCTGCTTGTACTGTGTGTCTCTTTTGGTTATCTCTCTTTTCATTTTGTGATATTTTCTACTGATAGAAAAAGAGCCACAATCAAGTTAGTTCTGACATTTCTTTTCATAAGGGACTCACTGAATAAAACCAATGCCTCTAATACCGAAGCCGCGTTTTTGGACTCGCATTTGTCAATTTCTAATGATATTGTTTCTACCAAAATTTATGATAAACGTGACGACTTTGATTTTGAAATTGTCAATTTCCCATTTTTAGATGGTGATGTTCCTCGTTCTACATCCTATGGAGTCTATATCTCTCAACTCATTCGTTTTGCTAGAGCATCTAGCTATGTTGCTGACTTCAACACTCGCAATAAATTGTTAACTCAGAAACTTCTTAAACAAGGCTATCGGTATCATAAACTTCGCAAAACATTTTCAAAATTTTATAGACGATACTATGATTTGATTTCTAAATTCCAAGTTGGACTTAAATCTCTCTTGCGCCAAGGACTTTCGGAACCCGATTTCTATGGTGACTTGGTGTATAAATTGAAGAAGATTGTTGGCTCTAATAATTTTTCAGCGCAGTTCATTAAAATAATTTCCCATTATAAAAAGATTGGCTATAACATTAATGTATTGCAACAGACTGCATGCTTGGTAGTCAACCCTATCACGGTTGGCAACTTTGCTTTCCTCTTTAATTGCACGCCGGTGGGTCGGACTTCAGACTCTATGATGGTTCCGACTTAAAGACTTATCTATTGATGAGATGGTAGGGGCCTGATGCTTTGGCTGTTTGTCGGGCCCACCGGGGTTTACCTGTTGGATTTCTTTTGCTCCGGTATTCAGTTTAATTTACTGTTGAGTCCTTATCCTTGCTTTATCTCCTTGTTATATCTTGATTTATATGTGTAGGAGATGATGCATTGATAAGTTAGGGGTCTTTCATGCAAACCAAATATCTATATGTCTTGATCCACATCTGAATTAAGGGTGAGGTTGGTGCCGTTAAACCGGTTTTAGCCCTCCAGTAAAATATTTAATTGACCGTTCCAAGGCGGTACTTCTTTTGTGGATCTTTTATGTTTTTGTTCTGTCTTGTGTTTGTTAAGTCTTTGTGCGCGTCTGTTTATATGTGCTTTGTGGTCACCTGCTGGGAAAGGGCTGACCTCTTGGCTCTCGTTTGTGGTGTCTATTGTGAGTTTGTCACTTTCCCATTGGTATCCTGGGTCAGGTGTGGTACTTGATTGTATCGATTCCTGATCTTTGCACCTTTACTTACTTTCATATGGAGAGTATCCTGTCGCTGGATGCGGTGTTGATCTGTAACCCATGAGCATATACTGTAGTGCAGAGTTGCTTGATCTTCCTTCACTGTGTGCTATTTATTCTGTCTTATTCAGCACCTTCATAAAACTTTCTGCCTCTCCGTTTGCCCGCGGGTGCTCGGGGGTAACTCTGTGGTGCTTAAAACCCATTTCACTGGCAAAGTTTCTGATTCTAAGGAGTTGAATGGTGGTCCATTGTCTGATTCGAGTCTCTCAGGTATTCCATGCATCGCAAATACTTTTATCAGTCTATCGCATGTAACCTTGCATGAGGTTGATGCTAATTGCTCGACCACTGGAAATCTTGTCCGCTTATCTATAACCACTAGATTGTAGTGACCATCTGGGTAAGGTTCGCCAAAATCAACAGACAATGTATGCCAAGCTGTCTCTGGTATGTCTGATGGTTTCACTGGTTCCTGTCTGTGTTCAGTAGTGCATATCTGACATTCAAAGCATTTTGATACAGCGTCTTCGACCATGCTGTTGAGTCTTGGAAACCAATACTTGGCCCCGAGCATCTGTTTTGTTTTCGTCATCCAGAAATGTCCTATGATGTGGGCAGCTGTTGTAACCTTTTTCTGTAATCTCTCTGGAATTACTATCTGTCTACAACGTAGAAGCAGTCCTTTAGCTTTACACAGTTCATGCCTTTTCAGGAAATAAGGCTTGATTTCAGGCCTATCATTGTGTTTTTCCCAGTCATTTTGCTTCATTATTTTCAAGATGTCTTGCAGGACTGGATCTGAGGATGTTGCTTCTTTTATGCTTTTCATAACTACCCTGTGCTCATTGCTGACTATCAAATTTATCGTTTGCTCTGTGTCGTCTTTTCCATTTTCAGGTAGTGGATGTCGCGACAAGTAATCCAGGGGATCTGCTGCATCCTTGCCTGGTTCATACACAAGCTTATAGTCAACGTCCTGCATTTCCATGATCCATTTCTCTATTCTAGGAGGTAGTTTTGTACAGGATTTGTTAAACATGGGGATCAGCGGTTTGTGAGAGATCATGATCGTGAATCTTGGCGCTCCTAGCAGGTACATTCTGAACCTTGATTTCGCCCATTTCACAGCCAATGCATCCTTTTCTGTCTGGCTCTTTCGCTTCTCCGCACTGGTCATCTATCTGCTAATTCAATGAACAGGCTGTAGTGCCTTTGCTGTCTTCTGAAATAACCCAGCAGATAGTCCTTTGTGGAAGCTAGCTTCTGTGCGAATAACTATTGGTTTTCTTGGGTTGAAAAATGCCATGGTATCATTACTTGTTATACTGTCTTTTAATCTTTTAAAAGCTGCATCTTCCTCAGGGCCACATGAGAAGGGAACATCTTGACTGGTTAGTCTCCTCAATGGTGCTGTAAGAACTGAGTAGCATGGAATGAACTTTGATAAGTAACCAATCATGCAGAGAAAGCTTTTCACCTCATCTCTTGATCCTGGTTGGTTGCATTCTTTCACTGCTACTACTTTCTCTTGTGTCGGTTTCAGCCCCTTATTTGTAAATCTATAGCCATAGAATTCAAGCTCTTGAGCTCCAAAAAGACACTTCTCTTTATTGAAAGTAATGCCGAAGTCACTTGCTCGCTGTAGGACTGTCTCTAGTGTTTTATTATGTTCATCTATTGTGGTATCACCTATCAGGATGTCATCTCTTTGGTTTAGACAACGTGGTATATCTCCAAAAATTCTATGCATCGCTTTGTCAAATAAGTCTTGCGATGACTTTGCACCGAAAATTAATCTTTTGGGTCTCATATTGCCCCATGGTGTACTAAATGTAGCGAGAGCTCTTGAGTCAGGGTGAAGGACCAGTTGGTGGTAGCCTTGCTTCAAGTCCATTTTTGAGAAAATTGTGCAGTCATGAAACTTACATGTGAAAGTTTCCACGACTGGCTCTTGTGAAATTCTGTTTCGCTCCATTTGTTTGTTCAGGACTCTCAAGTCGACACTGGCTCTGATCATATGTGGCTCTAAGCTGTCTTTACTTACTTGGTATCTTGGCTTTGGCTGCACAACCAGTGGTGAACACCAAGACACTTGTTCTCCTGGTTCAACTTTCTCAAATATCTCTTCTTTGACACATTCTCAAGCCATTTTCTCAGAGGTTCTTGCAAGTAGTAGGGAACAGGTCGAGGTTTCTGTGCAACTGGCGTAGCGTCTGGTTTCATGGAAAACTTGACCAAAAAAATCCTGCTTGTTTTTCTTGTCGAAAATTGTCCCCATACCCTTTAATACCTTCTCATGTTGTTGCAATATGATCTCAATATCAGACTTTGCCTTGTTGTCTAATTTAGATTTGACAGCTTTGGTGTCTGTTCGTCGCAATTCATTAGATCCTTTAAGACTTCCATCTGGTCTGATATCCAACATGCCAAGTTCGATAAGTGTCCTCCTACCCAGCAGTGGCGGTGGGTTAATCTTGCCTTTTACACCTACGAATGTGGTGTCAGTCCCTCTTGTTTCATTGCGAGCTGTTGTCTTAAACTCGCCAGACACATGCAGTTCATTCTCTAGCGTGCTTAATCTTGTGCTACTGTCATGAAGTGCTAAGTTTTCATAAGATTTACTTTTCAATGCTTTGTAATGGTATTCGTCCATCACATTGACGTCTGCTCCACTGTCAAGTTCCATATGGGCAATCACATCATTTATGACAATTGGCACAGATTTTTCAAAGTCACTAACCTTGTTTACTTTTATCTTTTCTACTGTTAGATGTCTCACAGTTTCATCTATGAAATGAGGGTCTCGGTCTTCATCACTTTCAGAATCAGCAGACTCTTATTCGTTTGTTGCTCTTCTAACGTCTCTCCTGTCTCTCCTGTTGTCCGAAAATTGGTTCCCCCGTTTTTGCAATGACCTACAAACATTAGAAAAATGATTTGGCCTTCCACATTTGCTGCAGAATTTCCCATAAGGTGGATAAAGTTCCTTTTGCATTGGATGTGTTTTGCCACAATATTTGCAAGTTTTATTTGACTCTTTTTGTCTAGCGTCATTTAGACTCTTGTTTTTCTCCTTTTTGCGCTTACCGACCTTTGAAATACTGTTTGAGTTTTGCCTACCCATAACTTCTACTTGTTCAGAGGTATCCTCAAATACCTGCATTTCTGCCAAAGTCTCTTTTAATGTCCATTTCTTATTCAGTACTCTGCGTACAAGATCTGTATTGTCAGTTGTTTGGATAATATGCTCCAATATTCTCTTGTCATCATCATGCAAATCACAGCTCTTGGATTTCTCTCTCAACTGGGCTGCATATGACACAGTACCTTCCCCTGCATGTGACTTCATTTTCAGAAATAAGTATCTGGCATAGTGTACATTTTTCTTTGGGGAAAAATAGTTACTCAACTTACTTTGCAATTTATCACATACATCACCATCTTTAGAATCTTGCAGACTCTTCTCTAATCTCCTTATTTCTGCACCTCCATAGATCAACATCACTATTTCTTATCAGCTGCGTCGCTGATGCGGAAAAATCGCATTTACCACTCCAATTCCTCTAGCCAGTCATCCCATTTTTCTCCCGTTGCTATGTGGTCTTCATCCACAGTAAACAGTTTTATTCTGAGATTCCTTCCTCCTTCAGCCATTATGCAATTCTGGTTCTCTAGGATGTGCAGCAAGTAATCTTACTACAAAATATGTTTCTATCCTCGTCGCCAATATTATGTCACTAAATTAATAACCAAAGTTCATTAGTGTGAATTTAATCAGCCATTACTCTAGTAGTACATTACAGATATTACGTAAGTAACGTTACGTTGGAAACGACGTCGTCTATAAATAGAAAGTCTATAAATATCACAATAGTCAATATCACAGACGTCTCTATCAGGTATAGAGTATAACATAGTATATTCATTTTTACTATATTTTTATAGCCACTTTTGTTGCGTGATTTTAATACAATTGAATCCTCAGCAAGAGGATTCCCAAACTAGAAAGGAAACTTGATAACATATTGCAGAGCAAAACATGGAGCAAACACAAAACTCCTACAAGCGTCTGTGATCAAGGATGGTGGCATTCCTGGATACCATAAATGGGTCTGTGATCAAGGATGGTGGCGTTCCTGGGTATCATTTCTGGACTGTAATCAAGGATGGTGGCGTTCCTTGGTATCATTTCTGGACTGTGATCAAGGATGGTGGCGTTCCTGGGTATCATTTCTGGACTGTGATCAAGGATGGTGGCGTTCCTGGGTATCATTTCTGGACTGTGATCAAGGATGGTGGCGTTCCTGGGTATCATTTCTGGACTGTGATCAAGGATGGTGGCGTTCCTGGGTATCATTTCTGGACTGTGATCAAGGATTGTGGCGTTCCTGGGTATCATTTCTGGACTGTGATCAAGGATGGTGGCGTTCCTGGGTATCATTTCTGGACTGTGATCAAGGATGGTGACATTCCTGCGTATTATTTATGGGTCTGTGCTCAAGGATGGTGTCATTCCTGGGTATCTTTTATGGGTCTGTGATCAAGGATGGTGGCATTCCTATGTATCATGCATAGGTGTTTGATCACGGATGATGGAGTTCCTGGGTACCATATATGGGTGTGTGATCAAAGATGGTGGAGTCTGTGACCAAGAATGGTAGTATTCCTGTGTATCATTTTTGGGTCTGTTATCAAGGATGTTGGCATTCCTGGGTATCATTTATCGGTCTGTGATCAAAGATGGTGGCATTTCTGGGTCCATGTATGCATTCCTGGGTACCGATTAAAGTTGGCAGCATTCCTGGGTACCGATTAAAGTTGGCAGCATTCCTGGGTAGCATGTTTGGGTCAATGATCAAGGATGGTGGCATTTCTTGATACCATACATTAGTCTGTGACAAAAACCTCGTACCATTGATTGGTGAGCTATCTTTAAAATGTGACCTATGATCTGTGATTGTAGTAGTCCATTGTTTCATAGGTTGGTTTGTGGTATGCGTTTATGGTATTCTTGGTAACACAGGTGTGTCATTGATCTGTGCTTCTGGTTTTATATGATGGTAAAAGATGGTAATTGATTTGTAAATGTGGCATTCCTTTTATACCATAGTTCATCTCTGTGGGTTGATTTATAATCGGTAGCTGCTACCAGATGATGGTCTCTGATCTGTGATTGCCCGTTTATTGGTACATTTAACATACATATAGAGCCAGCAGTTTGTTATATGTGATTGATATGAGGCTATAATTAGTTCTATAGTTAATGTGTATACTGTGGAAAGTCTTGTAAACATATAGTAAAACCTGTCTTAAGTGGCCACTCAAAAATAGAAAAAACAAAGGTCTTAAAGACAGATGGTAGCTAAATGCAGTTCTAAAGTATTGCAGAATGCTCTCTTGCAGCATTCTGCAATACTTGTGACCTGCATTCAGCAATAATCTTGAAAACAAATTTTGGGTCTTTTTAGTGGCAGCTCAAAACATGTTTTACTGTTGTTAAGCCGCGATATGTGATTTACAACAATGTGGCATTTTGACAAGTGTAGACTCAGACGAACCTCTGTAGCCTCCTTTTCAGCTTAGAAACTACAAATGATGTTCAGTCATTGAATGAATATTCAAGCGCCTAGCAAAAGCTCTGATCAGGCAGCGTGTATGCGCAGGCTGATCTGAGCCTTTGCTGGTCGCACATAACGTATTGCTGGTGATCACGCGACTCATTTTTTTTTATATTTTCTGTAATTGTGGCACTTGCTCATTGCAAAAATAGAGCATGAAGTAGATGAAGGCATATTGGGTAGCCACACATTTGCACATAAAGAACTTCTTGATACATATGCGTTATGTATTATTTTTCATAGTGGCTGCTTATTTTTTTCCAGTTGATTCCTGCCTACAGTCTAAAAAAGTGGGTTCATGTAGAGCAGCTGTCCCAAGATTATTCTATAAACAAGAAACTGAGCAGTGTGAATCATTTATATGGGGAGGATGCAAACCAAATGGAAACAACTTCAAGAAAATGCTATAGCGATCTTTTATTGGAAAATAAATAAACTTCATTTATTCTGCTAATTCAACTTTTTGAATAATCAAAATAATCGATCTTTATAGAGCTGAGCCCACAAGCTACAGAATTAATTTTCCATACGCCAGTTCCGGCTATAAAAATGGAGCTTTTTGGTACATAGTCCTACGTGCGTAGTGATCGTATATGCATAATTCAATACCCCAATTGTGATGGACTTTCCAAAATGCATCATATTGATGGTACGCTACTCTATGTGGCACTTGCTCATTGTAAAAATAGAGCATGAAGTAGATGAAGGCATATTTGGTAGCCACACATTCGCACATTTAGAGCTTCTTGATACATTTGCATTATGTATTATTTTCACAGAAGCTGTCTTTATTTTTCAGTTGCTCCCTGCCAACAGCCTAAAAAAGTAGGTCCATGTAAAGCAGCTTTCCCAAGATTCTTTTTTAATCAAGAAACTGGCGATTGTGAATCATTTATATGGGGAGGATGCCAACCAAATGGAAACAACTTCAAAAACATGTTTCAGTGCAAGAAAAAGTGTCTTGATCAAGGTATGTGTAAGCTTTTTAAGCGAGACAGATAAATTCATTTTTTACATTTTCTTTGGTGACAGCAGGAAAAACTGACTATAACATTTTACCATACATGTATGTAAATATTTTGTTATGTAAAAAATACGTGAACCAGCCAAATCTATAGAACATCATCATTGTCGTCTTACAGTTGAACATAAAACTCCAATCAGAACTGCCTAGGCCAATTCTGCGAAATTCTGTGGAATCAGACTTCGGATGTACATCGAGGATCTTCTTTAATAACGCGTGTGATAACGTGACGCTGACGTTATATAACATGACACTGACGTCTCAGAAACCATGTTTACACAATGACAATTGTGTTTGCAGCAAAACAAACATTTATAAATGAAAGTTATGTTGTTTTTTTTCAATAAAATATTGTTAGAGCGATTATTTTTTGAAAAAAACATAAACTTCATGTATTCTGCTAATTTAAACTTTTCAGATAATCAGAATAATCGATTTTAATAGAGCTAAACCCTCATGCTACAGAACTAAGATGCATTGATAAGTTAGGTGTCTTTCATGCAAACCACAATTCTATGTGTCTTGATCCATATCTGAATTAAGGGTGAGGTTGGTGTTGTGAAACCGTTTTAAGCCCTCCAGTAAAATATTTTACTAACCGTTCCAAGGCGGTACTTCTTTTGTGGATCGTTTATGTTTTTTTTCTGTCTGGTGTTTGCTATGCCTTTGTGCGCGTCTGTTTATATGTGCCTTGTGGCCACCTGCTGGGAAAGGGCTGACCTCTTGGCTCTGACGTTTGTGGTGTCTAACTGTGAGTGTGTCACTTTCCCATTGGTATCCTGGGTCAGGTGTGGTACTTGGTTGTATCGATTCCTTTGCACTCTTACTTTTATTAAGATCACTGATTAGGCATTTGTCTCTCTGGGTGTTGCACATTAACGCATCAAAAACTGCTTGACACCTATGCATTAAATATTTTATCCCATGACGTTGCGTCTGTGAGTGATATAACGCTATGCAATAAATAGAGGATATTTACTTTTTTGAGGTGAATACCAAATATATTTCATCGAGTGTGTTGAAAACATCAGAATTTTCATGAGTGCGCAGCACGAATGAAAATTTCGATGTTTTCAACTCACGAGATGAAATATATTTGGTATTACTGAAAAAAAAGTAAATTTTCTTTTTATTTTATACTTTTCCAGAAGATTTACAGTTAATCAATTTGTTAACCATGCTTCAAGCCGATTCACAATACTGTAAAAGAAGACAAAGAAGTATTTGTGACAGAATACCTAGATCAATCTACATGATCTATAGTCCTCAGGACTTACAGATAAATGTATTCAGCGTCAAAGTGCGAGACAAGTAACGTCATAAGCGGCGTCATAACGGTTGATGACGTTGCGTAGCATAGGTTACTTGCATTGCCTCACTCACTGAAGCGAGAGGAGTTGAAAATTCCAAATCGAAAATTTCAGCAAATCTGAATTATTTTGGTACCAAAATGTTTATCATGTTCTAACTAAGAAAATGACTACCCACACTTGATGTTTTTGTTCACAAATAAGAAATTATAGAGGTTTGAACTTTCGAAGTGAGCTGCATTAAGTGAATGGAAAAGTCAAAGGTGATCCAAATAACGTTACAGTGAAAATATAGGCTGATATCAATCACTAGTGATTGATATCATATCATTTCACTAGTGATTGATATCACTTTTATTTGTTTTTGATATGCATTGATTTCACTGCTAAGTATAAAATAAAATCGATAAACCACTAGTGTTTTACAGATTTTCGGGAAACCTTATGACGTACATGATACCGTTGCGTAAAAGAAGGTGAATATTGACGTTTTCACTCGAAAATGCGATTTTTAAATATTTTTAATATCATATGATAAATAGAACCTAGCATTCGTGCTCCTGTATTATTGAATTTATTTGATTGGGGCGGATGCCAACCAAATGGTAACAACTTTGAAACCATAGGCATGTGCGAAGCGATGTGTCTTGGTCAAGGTATGTATAAGCCTTTTCAGAGAGAAATTTCTATATTATTGATTAAATCCATGTATTTTACCTTTCTTGCGAAGGCATATTGAGATTAGTTTTGCTTACACAAAATATATTCTGTTACCATTCTTTTGTTTTGAAAATTATATGAACCAGTCAAAACTGTAGAATATCATCGTCATATGAATTTGGTTTAAACAGTATTTTATTTCTTTATATACATACAATATTTAACAATTTACATAATCAATGGACCAGGACCTGACAGTAAGCTAAAAGCTTATACGAGTCATTTCCTGAAAATGAATTTGAATATCACACCAATGGTACGCCACTTTCTCCCAAGCGTCATCCATGTTATATTAGTGTATTTCGTTGTACGCAGAGTGTGGTGGGTTGTTGTTGGTCCATACCATGTGTGCAACTCCTACTATTATACACCAATCATTTTGAAACTTTGCAGTTGTTTTTTATGGTCCGTAAATATGGATGAGGCTATATAACCTCTCCACTGCTTAGAATTTTGGATGACAATTTGGTTATAAAAGTAAACTCAGCAAAATAAAAAAGAAAGAATTATCCAATTTTATCCTGCTATTATGTGAAGGACATCGATTACATTTTATTTACGATATCTTTGAATGCATTAGGATTTTCCTACGAATCACGTACGACCTTTTTTTCAAATCGGGAGTTTGTGGCCAAATATTTTGAGAGTTTAAAACTTTTGTCACAAATTCCCGATAGGCTTACAAATTGCAAGAACGGACTTTGGTCTATACGATTAAGCTAAGAGCTTCACGAACTGATTACGTTTCAGCTACAAACAAGAAACAAACAATTGGAATTCGTGGTCAGTGTGGAATAGGGGTATATATGGGTTTATTAGGAGAAAATATATTAGCATATTTCGTGTGTTCCAGAGACTTCATATTCAAATTTGATATTTAGTGACACCAAAAAGTATTTTACCAACTTTGTTCCATTTATGTTTTTAGGGGGCAAAAATGAGTTGAGTGGCTCTTCCTCGCGGTGCCTTGGGGTTGTCTGCAGTTTGTGATTGTGGTATTTCCTGATCATACTCACTTACTATTTATATAATGTCATATAGTCTCGTAAATTTGAAGTCCTTGGGACTCAATATTAATAATGAAGTATCCAAAATTTATATTTAAAGGGAGAAAGACATAAAAAAATATATAATCCTTAAAATGCTTATTTTCAGGGTTTTCTTATTAAATATAAATTTTGGTGGGTAAAACAAACGTAGCTGAGAGACGTTTTATTACGCCTCAAAACATGTGTTTTTATTGATAGTATAATAGTTTATTTATAGACCTTATCTCCGACCGTACCTCAAATTTATTTTAAATAAACGGGTATATTGAAAGTCGTATTTCGAATCTCGAGGTTTTGCTGTTGATAGCCAAACTATAAATAGATCCCCGAAACAACGAGATCTAGAGACTTAATATTTGGTATCTAGCATCTAACTAGTGGTCCTCTTCCAAATTTGTTCAAGTACAGTAAAACCTGTCTTAAGTGGCCACTCAAAAATAGACAAAACAAATATCTTAATGACAAATGATAGCTTAATGAAGGTCGAATGTAATGCAGAATGCTTCCCTTGGAGCATTCTGCAATACGTTTGACCTTCTTTAAGCGATAATAGGTCTTGAAAATCATTATTTGGTATTTTGAATGACCGCTTAAGACAGGTTTTACTGTAAAGGCCATGACCCCCACAAAATAATCCCATCCCATGGTCACTTGGGACATTTCTGCTTCTGATTGGTACATAATAAAAGTCTGGTGATATTCAATTATGATTTTAATAAAGAACTGAAAAGTCACTTTGAGCATTTGAGAGCTAATTCTATCCAAAGCATATTCCCCAGATTTGCGTTTCACTATTAGTCAGATTACAAGTTACTGTTAATGCATGTATATTAATAGTCTTTGTTTTACCTGTCATTCCTTATAGTTAATATCATTCAAATTTTTTTAATTTTTCCGATGAAATGATGTCGGTGTTTTCCCTGTTTTTAATGTAATTTCTGTTATCAGTCAACTTTGCCTGATTGTTATTTGTCTTAAAGCATGTTGTTTCAGTGGACTTACTATTAAGGAGATGTTGCGTTCAAAAGCTCTTACTTGTATGAACTTATTCCTGTATAAACAAAAATGGCTATTTTATCATGGAGACGGATACCTTTGGCTATATTGTTGTATGAAAAAAATTTGTACATCTCACACAGATCACTTTATGCCCCAACATACAGCTATTTAAGCAATCAGCGGCATGCTTATCAGTCGTTTTTGAGTTACTTCCTGGTTTTATTCCGTTTACAATATTGTGGCATATTGGGTGAATTTTAGATAAAAATGTTACCATAAACAAGAACTACAGTTATCCAACTACAATATGGGTAAGTATTTTGACCCAAATATATGTATTTCTTGTATTATTTGCAATTTTTGCTTTTGAACTTGAAACATTTATAAGCAAATATTGGAAAAATATATTGTTCTACCAGAAATTTGTACATTTGGTCCAAAATACTTTCCCATATTGTAGTCGGATAATTGCAGTTCATGTTTATGTAAATGTTTTTCTCTAAAGTTTACCCAGCGTGTCACAATATTGCAAATAGAATAAGACCAGCTAGTATCTAAAACATGACTGATAAGCATGCTGTTGATTGCTCAAAAGCTGTATGTTGGGGCGTAAAGTGATCTATAGATGTGAGATGTATAAATTGTCCATACAACCACGTGGCCAAAGGTATACGTCTCCTTGATTAAAAAGCAATTTTTGTTTATACATTAAAAATTTAATGCGAGTAAGAGCTTTTGAAAGATATCCTCCTAATTACTTTTGTTATATGACTGGAGAGAATCCTGTCTCCTGATTGGCCCAATTTGACTTCATAAATCTCTATGTCTACCTGGAAACTGGTCTAAACCAGTCCACAAGTTAATATTGCATGAAAACCAGCTCAAACTAGTTTCCAGAAGTTAATATTTTTGACACTTCAGCAATATTACCCTCTAGAGAGCTAAAAATAGCATGATGAGTGTGAAACTAGCATGTGGTTTATAAAATTGACATGATTTGCTGTTTCACCTCCCAGCAGGTAAATTAAACCCTTTCATGAATTTTTACAACAGATTTGTTTGGTTTTCTTTGCTTATTTATCTTTGTTTGAATAAACAAACTGTAAAAAACAGTTTTATGATAACTTTTTATATTCCCTATGAAGAGAATTAATATACATTTGAAAATGCAAAAATACTACATTAAAATATTTTAATAACAGTTGCTAAAACTTGTGAGAAAAACCTTAGATGTCTTAGATTGAAGGTTGAATATGTCTGTAACAACAAAAGTGAAGTAGCAAAATTTTCATTCTTAAATGAAATGTCATATAACAAAACAGTTATTGACTTCAATTTTGGTAGACATAAGGATTTATCTACCCTTAAAAGTGATATTCACCTCGGCCTAGCGGCCTCGGTGAATTGTCACTTTTTCAGGTAGATAAATCCTTATGTCTACCTCATTGAAGTCAATAATTGTTTAATATTATTAGCACCACATATATTATCATCGCAACAAGTTTGTGAACATGAAGGTCAATAAAGAACCTTTAAGTATGTTAAAAGTAAATAGCTTCGATAATAATAAGGTTTCTTGTCACGGTAACAGTGATGACATTTTAAACCAAGGTGGCCTTCAAAGTAAGCCAACACATGACGTTTTGTGCAAATTATCTTGTGTAGATGACTGGTTTATTGTTGTTTATTGTTCAGAGTTTAAAAATTATGATACAAAAACATCAAAATAAGTTATGTTATTTCTTGCAAAATTAGTTAGCCCAAAACCCTTCATTTTTGTAGAATGACTCATCTATATTTGGATCTGGTCAGTAGATGCCGATGTGGGAGCTTGTTTGCCTATGCAGTAACATAAAGTTTTCTTGCAACGAGGGATCTTTGCCTGCTTAATATATTTGTACGCTCTTTTGTCGACTGCTAATTTTTTTCCTCAAAATCAACTTTTTAGCTCACCTGAGCTGAAAGCTCAAGGTGAACTATTGTGATTGGTCTTCCTTCGTCCGTCCATCGGTAAACTTTTTATTTAAACAACATCTTCTTCTGAACCACTGGTCCTAATTTCATAGAACTTCACAGGAATGTTCCCCATGATGCACTCTTTCAAAATTGCATAAATAGTTTTGCTCCACGAACAGGAGGGTCGCCAGAGCCCCAGATAAGAAATCTTTTAAAAGACATCTCCTCCTTAACCACTGACCAAAATTCAAAATAATTTCACAGATTTGTTCATCTTGATACCCTCTACCAAAATTTCACAAATGGTTACGCTACGCTGAACAAAAGGGCTGCCAGAGCTCCAGATAAGTAATACCTTTAAATGGAATTTCCTCCTGAACCACTGATTCAAATCCAAAATAATTTGACAGGGTTGTTCATCATGATGCCATCTTCCAATATTGCACAAATGGTTCCAGTCCACTGAACAACGGGGCTGTCAGAGCTCTAGATAAGAAATGTCTTTAAACGACATCTCCTGAACCACTGGTCCAAATTTCTATATTTCACATGAACGTTCCCCATGATGCCCTCTTTCAAAATTGCATAAATGGTTCCGCTTAACCCAACAGGGGGGCTGCCAGAGCTCGAGATAAGAAATATTTTAAACTACATCTCCTGAACCACTGACCCAAATTCAAAATAAATTCACAGAATTGTTCCTCTGGATTCTCTCTTTAGTAATTCTACAAATATATTGACACTCCACTGAACAAAAAGGCTGCCAAAGCTCCAGATAGGAAATACCTTTAAACGGCATTTCCTCCTGAACCACTGGTCCAAATGCAAAATAAATTCACAGGATTGTTTCTCATGATGCCGTCTTCTAATATTGTACAAATGGTTCCAGTCTACTGAACACAGAGGCTGCCAGAGCTCTAGATAAGAAATGTCTTTAAACAACATCTCCTGAACCACTGGTCTAAATTTCATATTACTTCACATGAATGTACCCCATGATGCTCTCTTTCAAAATTGCATAAATGGTTCCGCTCCACTGAACAGGAGGGCAGCCGGAGCTCCAGATAGGAAATCTTTTAAGCAAAATCTGCCCTTGAACCACTGACTCAAATATAAAATAATTTCACAGAATTGTTGCTCATAATACCTATACCAAAATTGCACAAATGGCTACACTCAGCTGAATAAAAGAGCTGCCAGATAAGAAATACCTTTAAACGTTATTTCCTCCTGAACCACTGGTCAAAATTCAAAATAATTTCTCAAAAGTTTTCCTCAATATATATTCTACCAAAATTGACAAATGGTTTGGGTCTGCTGAACAAAGGGGCTGTCAGACCTCTAGATAAGAAATGTCTTTAAACGTCATTTCCTTTTGAACCATGTGTCCAAATCCCATATAACTTCACATGAATATTCCCCATGATGCCCTCTTTCAAAACTGCATAAATGGTTTTGCTGCACTAAACAGGAGGACTGCCAAAGCTCCAGGTAAGAAATCTTTTTAAACGACATCTTCTCCTGAACCACTGACCCAAATTCAAAATAAGTTCACAGCATTGTTCCCCATGATGCTTTACAAATGATTTCACTCCACTGATCAGTCATTCTTAGGTGAGCGACTTAGGGCCCAAGGCCCCTCTTGTTCTAAACATCTTACAGAAAGCCATAAAAGTGACACTCCAATAGGATTTCTGAAAGAATATTTAGACGGTTTGGATCTGGGTTCAAACTTTTTGCAAAAATATTAGCAGACGACACTACGATACAAGAAGGTAAAAAGATAAACATATAAGCAAAACTCATCGTGTGAGTAGCATTTGAGCTACTTAAACGGGTCATTTCTATTTTCAGGTAGAGGGTGTAGGCCTCTAAAACGTAAGCCAGAATGTTAACTATAGAGGGACATTTGACTGTCATTGAAATAAAGGTAAAGCAACAAACAAAAAATGCACATGTACTTGACTGGTTTAAGCCCTCCAGTAAATAGTTTACTGACCGTTCCAAAGCGGTACTTCTTTTGTGGATGTTTTATGTTTTGTTCTGTCTTGTGTTTGCTATGTCTTTGTGTGCGTCTATTTATATGTGCTTTGTGGTCACCTGCTGAGAAAGGGCTGACTTCTTGGCTCTCGCTTGTGGTGGGTAACTGTGAGTTTGTCACTTTCCCATTGGTATACTGGGTCAGGTGTGGTACTTGATTGTATCGATTCCTGATCTTTGCACCCTCACTTATTTTGATAATTTGTTTGCATATGCTGAAATTGAACGTTCCATTGAATAATATTTGAATAATGTTCAGAATGAAGCACGGGGAATATATGGGTCGTAACATGATATTTCCAACAATGTGGCATGTACAACCAGCAAAACCTCAGATCAGCCTGCGCATACGCGCAGTCTGATCAGAGCCTTTGCTAGTCGCTTGAATATTCTTTGAGTGTAAAGCTACTGACTGAACATAATTTGGAGTGTTTAAGCATGAACGGAGGATGCGCAGGCTCGTCTGTGGCTACACTTGTCATAATGTCACATTAATGGAAATCACATGTTGCGGCTTATATATAAGAATAGACTGAATCTGCTTGGTTATAGCAGGTAAATGACTGAAGCATGCTAAGGTAAATGGACGGTTAATTTTAGTCTTGAGGCTGGAAAGACTGTCATTTTGAAATTAGGCTTATTTAAAGTGTAAAAAGTATCATATGCAAATATACATGTAGTTATTGTATTCATAGGAAAATTGATTTTAAAAGGGCATGTCCATGTTCTAAGTACTCTTTCTCATTGTACCTGGGTTGGTTTGTGGTCAATGGAAAGCTGTTTTTGTGCTTGTAGGAGTCTGCTTAGATAAATGGTTATTTTGTTTGTTTGTTTAATTTGATTCTTTACGTCCCAGTCACCATTTTGTCAGTCATGTCGCGACGCATCTTCGTTGGTTGAACCGGTACTAAGCAGAGGATAAAATGTCTTGCTCAAGAACACAACGCAGTGCCTCCGGTGAGGCTCGATCTCGCAACCTTAAATGTTTATATGGTGACATCAATCTTACACATCTAATGCAAACTGTTTTTACATTCACAGATATTGACTACAACCAGAGTGTTTGAGTAACCAAAGATGATCTTTACAGTCACTTAAATCATCGGATATTCTATCTTCAAATGACACGGTTATATTCTTTTCCATTCCATACAGAAGAAGGCAGTCACTGTACGAGGCTTGATTAACACTTTCCTTCATGAATATTCATGTTAGGCTCCACCCACCATGAATGATTATATAAATAAACTTTCACGTTTGTACACAGAACAAATAAATTACTTGTCTGCTCCACTAGTGTAGTATCATAACTTACCATATTTCCATAAGCAAAAAGGGCAAACCCAGAACAGGCAGCTCTTGAAAGAGCTGTCTGATCAGGGTCTGCTCTGTTTGCAAAAGCATTAAAAGGCGTCTCTACGTGGTAACGGGTTAATTATATGCATATCATATTATCGTTCAACTACTTCAAAGACAATTTGTTAGGCTATACTCAAATAATAATAGAAAAAACACATACTGTAGCAAGTTTTTCGCTTATAGCCAAGATGCGAGAAACATGCTTTGTTGCATGCGAACACCAAAGGCACAGACCAGCCTGCTGATCAGCGCCTTTGTTATTCAATATCGAAAAAATATAGTATTTACACTTTCTGTAGGCACAATTTTAGTTTACTATCTAGTCTCTGTAGGTTAGCAGACTGGATTAAGCCTTAAAGACATAAATTACTGTCCAATAGAGATCATTAAAGGATTAACTGATAAGGGACAGTTTCAGTATCTCACAAAATTAATGGGGCCTCAAGAGGGGACTTACCTGTATACAACACAATTTCTTTCACTAAGATTAAGATCAATATTTTATCATAAAATACCTAGTCCCTTCATGGGACCACTTTATTGCCCCTGTAAGGAAGTCATAATCACCTCACTATGACTGTCCTTTTGATCTGCCAAGTATGACCCCTTGAGAGAGTCATAATGAGTGGCACCAGTATTATTGCTCAAATATTTACCTCTTTAAATGCTCGTAAAGTTACCCGCATTACTCCCATTTATGTTCTTGTCATGAGAGAACCTGAAATCAAACATAAGACCAATTATTTATCTTCGTACAACTGACCGACAAACAGTGAATTATTACTCAACAATTCACGCACTAGAGCTGATCTATTTCGATTCTAACACACAATAAATGACGAAAACATTCCGCCATTCCACTGAAGAAATCCCGCCAATAGTTGGACTGTGTCACATATGTTTATATGAATATGTAGCGTCTTTGAAGCGTAAAATCGACGCTACATCGTCTTACGCCAGGACCGACGTCATTTTACAGTATATTTGACGTCAGCTAGTGCGCGCTTTCCGCGATTTTTCAAAATTGTGACTTTATCGTTTGATACAGTACGTTTTTTAGAACTGGCTCTATAGGCGAGGTGTGTTAGAATATGTATTATACAAAACGTTGTGTCTGGTAGTAATATAGTGCAATAAAGCCGATGATAACGTTACGGAATGACATCCATTTAGCATTGCGAAAAAAAATGGCAAAATCTTGACGTCACAACCGAGAACCAAGAGGTCAACCCTTTCCTAGCAGGTGACCACAAGGCATCAATAAACAGACGCACACGAACGCATAACAAAAAGAAGACAGAAATAACATGAATGATCCACAAAAGAAGCACCTCCTTGTAACGGTCGGTAAAAATATTTTACTGGAGGGCTTAAACCGGTTTCAAGGCGCGCCAAACTCACCCTTAGTTCAGATGTGGATCAAGATACATAGATGTTTTGTTAGCATGAAAGACACCTAACATATAAAGCCTCCCAGTGGCTTCGGCTTCTGTCCGTTCTAAGGCAGTGGTTCTGTTGTCGTTTATTCATTGTTTGCTGTTGCTCCCATTGTTTGTGGGGGGTTAAGTGTTAGGTCTTTGTTTCACTTTATAGTACTTTATGTCCTTTCTAGTTTTGCAGTCATCTCGCTTTGGGAGATAGGGTTGACTGCTTTACTGAATGTCATGTCGCTTTTATTTAACTCTTCCTCGCTGTGCCATGAGTTGTTCTGTAGTAAGTGATTGTGGCATTTCCTGGTCATACTCGCTTAGTTTTAATATTATACACTTTTTAAGTAATGAGGTTACAAATAGCATCCTAAATTTCATACCACAGGGAATTGTGGCTAGACCTTGGTATATTTTACTTTTTTTAGCAGAAATGCGGCCCGTAGTGCTTCTGCGATGCCCTTCTGGTTGTTTAATTTTAATATATTCAAGTTCATTAGCAGCAAGAAGCATTCAGGATTCCAGATTATTATAACGCAAAAAAACAACAATTTAAAACGTACACGAGTATGACTAAAAATTCCATATTCACGCACTGGAGACCAATTAAAAACGTACACGTGTATGACTAAAATATTCCATATTCACGCACTGGAAACCAACCAACGGCACAGTGAGGAAGAGACGCAGAGCACAAGCACCGTCATGACATCAAGTAAAGCAACCAGATCTGTTTCTGGACGAGGCGGTTGCAAAACTTGAAAAAGACAAATTACTTAAAAATAAAATCGCGCATCTTATTTTACCAATCCTCTTCCAAGAATCTAAACGCTGTTAGTCCCTTATAGTCGGGGAACCAAGGTAGAAAAAATGCTAACCCTTGCACCCGAAAGGTATACAGCTGGATTTTATATGGTTGCAAAGGTAATTTTATGGTGTATCTGAAACCACTGTATAGCAGACTCGATCGACTTGCATAACGCCAGAGCAGTCAACTTTCTACGGAAGCCCAGCAAGAACATATCAAAATATTATTTTTCAAAATGTTATATATTTTTATCAAAAAAGTTCAGGATTGAAAAATATTGTGTTTATATTATAATACAACATCGGCGTAGACCTCAGAAGCAGTGGTGGTCATCTAAGAATACTGCTTATTGATTTTTAAAGCATGTATATTAGGGCACCCCCATTTTGAAATTAAATATATAGATTTCTTTTCTTCAAATCTCATTAAAACTGCATTTATTGTCCCAAAATGTATTTGATAATTATTTATATATCGCTTGGAAGCATATCTCGTAAAGAATTGTGTGCTTACTTATTCACTTTTGTCCTCCCGCTGAAGCGGTTTGAATTGCATATTTTTTACATAAATAAATAAATTTCAAATTGAATGTGTTTAAACACTGCATACAGTTAGACAGACGTTTGGGACATAATTTAAGACAATTTATTTTATTTTATATGACAGATTAGAAAAGGTAGCTGAAAAGTAAAAAAATGAAACCACGATAATTTGATACTTAGTAATTTAGTTTATGCCAGCGGGTGCGTAGTTAAATACCAGGGTAACTTAAAAGCAGTTTAACACATAAATGAAATTAATCAAGGTTTAAAGGACGTTTATCTTCCATATTTACAGCAGCTTTGAAACAGAAGGTCATTGTAGGGACCAAGGGGATTTTTATCTACTGAAATCAATTATTTCATTTAACAGTGGTAAAATAAATATGAAAAAACTCGTATAACTATTATCATATCACCATGGAAAACCTGCCTCTCCCCGTCAGAGATGCAGAAATGTAACCGCATAGTACTTGTACAGACAAAAATGTCCCTAAAGAAGAGTATTTTGGTGCACAAATTACTGCTCATACCTTTAAATGCATTTGATAGTGTATTATTGTAGTATCGAATAGTGAAACGGCTTCTCATACCAATCCTCCAGATAAGAGTGCGTAATGGAAAATTAGCTTTGTTATTTCTCAACCAAAACATATGTTGTGGGTACTTAAATGGGCCTATTAAATGAGACGGTTCTTTTGAAGACCAAAAGCATGCTCTTAAACTTATTGATAAGGGAAACATCACAATTTCTATGCTATGAAAGATTGCTTAACACGACCTATGTGGCATACAAAAAATGCATTTTTCCGCGAAATGCAATTCTGGTCGCATTGCTATACAGTGGTTTCATATCAAGCACTATTTAGACTATCGGTATACAAAATTCCAGCCGTATACCTTTCGGGTGCAAAAAATGTGTGTTTTTGCACGATACGCGACTTTGGTTCCCCGACTATTATGTAAATGGAAACTTTTAGGTGTTGTTATGTATTAATTTATTTACTTGTATATATATATATATATATATATATATATATATATATATATATATATATATATATATATATATATATATATATATATATATATATATATATATATATATATATATATCTATATATATCTATATATATATATATATATATATATATATATATATATATATATATATATGTGTGTGGGGGGAATACATACATATATATATATAAATATATATATATATATATATATATATATATATATATATATATATATATATATATATATATATATATATATATATATATATATATATATATATATGTGTGTGTGGGGAATAATAAATAAAGGCCATAACACAATATGCTTGTTGCTTTATAATTTGAAAACCGTTTGAAAACCGTTACATATGCTTGTGGCATTGGACATGATTTAAATACAAAGTGAATGTAGTCTACATCAGTCTGATTAATATATGTATTTATGCTAGAGAATTAGTCTGCAATCACTCTCAAACTGAAAAAATAGTAAGTGAGTATGATCAGGAAATACCACAATCACAAACCGCAGACAACCCCATGGCACCGCGAGGAAGAGCCGCTCAACCATCACGAGACACCAGGAAGACAAATTAAGCAAAGCAATCAGCTCTCTCTTCCCCATCAGGATGATTGCAATACTAGAATGGACTTAAAGTAACGTACAACAAAACATAGACAATTTCAGACTCCCACAATGGGAGTAACAATAAACAAAAGTCAACAACAACAGATCCACCGCCTTAGAACGGACAGCAGCCTAAACCACCGGGGGGCTTAAATGCATTTTACTGGTACCAAATCTTCGCCCTAGATTCTGCTGTTGTTGAAGTACAAGAAACGTTCAGCTCGCATGGAGGCCATCTAACTAATGCAATGTATCATCATGGAAAACACTCTAATCAAATCAACACTCCATGATGAAACAAAGAAAAGGGCTCATGACTCACAGATAGTCAGAGCTAAAGAAGTTGAAGTTTGCAGCCTTTTACTTTGTTCCATCACAGTTTGTTAATTGATTTAAATGTTCCCATGTGATAATACATTACATAAACTTTATGTTTTACAACGGCAGAATCCAGGGCAAAGATTTTACCTGTACATTTCATTTAAGCCCCCCCCCCCCCCCCCTGTGGCTTCGGCTGCTGTCTGCTCTGTTCTGCTGTTGTTTATTTATTGTGTGTTGTTGCTTCCATTGTTTGTGGTGTTAAGTGTTAGGTACTTGTTTTGTTTTGCAGTACTTTGTGTCCTGTCTGGTTTTGCAGTCATCTCGCTAGGGGGAGAGAGAGCTGGTTGCTTTAATCTTGCCCAAGGTTATAAAACTTTTTTCGTGCTCAACTTTACTGAGCATGAAATTTCAACTGCTCATAAAAACTAAAATACCGACAAAAAGTTTCTTGCTTTAAGTCTCTCAGATGCTGTATTTATCATGCTAATAAATGTTAAAATGCCGACAATTGTCGGCATTTTAACATTTATTAGCAGGATAAATTTCGTGCTCAGCTGAGTTGCGCATGGAAAAAGTTTTATAACCTCAAGGCCTTCTTGCGTTCTAAATGTCCTGTCACTGTTATCGTACTTTAACTTTTCCTCACGGTGCCATGGGTTGTTATGTAGTTTCTGATTGTGGCATTAAATTTTCCTGATCACTCTCACTTATATTTTGACAACAAAGTGATATGTGACCACCAAAGGTAGAAGCCCTCAGCCTGATTTTCTAGAACATTGCCTACATTATTCTGAGGTATACGCTTAGAAACATTTGCTTCATTGAGGGCTAAAGTAAGTAAGGGTGCAAATGATCAGAAATCGATACAATCAAGTACCACACCTGGCTCAGAATACCAATGGGAAAGTGACAAACTCACAGTTATACACCACAAATGAGAGCCAAGAGGTCAGTCCTTTCCCAGCAGGTGACCACAAGGCATAAATTAAAAGACGCGCACAAAGGCATAACAAACTCAAGACAGGAAATAAAACGTAAAAGATCCAGAAAAAGAAGTACCGCCTTGGAACGGTCAGTAAAATGTTTTACTGGAGGGCTTAAACCAGTTTCACGGCGCCAACCTCACCCTTGATTCTGATGTGGACCAGGACACATTTGGGAAAGTTACAAAACACAACACACACGACAGCCAATAGGTCAGCTTTTTCTCAGCAGGTGACAATAAAGCTACAAAGAACAGACAAAACATTACAACACACACCAAAATGAAGCATAACCAACAAAAACGATCCACAAAAGAAGCACCGCCTTGGAACGGTCAGTAGAAATACTTTTACTGGAGGGCTTAAACCGGTTTCAAGGCGCCAACCTCACCCTTAATTCAGATGTGGATCAAGACACATAGATATTTGGTTTGCATGAAAGACCCCTAACTTATCAATGCAACATCTCCCAGAACATATAAATCAAGATATAAAAAGGAGACAAAGCAAAAAAAGGACTCAACAGTAAATAAAACTGAATACCGGGTAAAAAGAAATCCAACAGGTAAACAATCACCAGTAAGGCATATCAGGATAATATCAAAAGGGATATTAAACTTCAATATGATCACGTGTGAATATTTTAAAGAGCTATGCAAGGTGTGTTATCTTGTTGAATTATTGGGGTATAGTGCATTCATATTGGAGTTTTATATCGCTTTTGATATTATCCTGATATGCCTTACTGGTGATTGTTTAATTAACAAGCTTAAGTTGAGAGACCCCATTAAAGGTTACGAGATAGTCCCCTAAATACGACTCCAGTGGATTTTTACCCATCCATCAATGTAATGTGGATAAATTCGTGTTTCAGACGCCAGATGGGGATAGGTTTGCAAAAGAAATAGGTTTAGAGTGTGGATTCATCTGAAAGATGACATTTTCCCAAATTTAATACGATATCAAACCCTCTTGGCCCATTTAACTGTTTGGCAGTACTGTACTTTCCTTTTGGCTTTTCTCCTAATAATTGGGCTCTTACTATGTAGCATTAAATTTGAACACCCAAAATGCATTTAAAATATCTTTTAAAAGTTAATATGTAAAATTATATAATTTTTGCAACCTACTAGTGCATATACACCAAAGTCAATCAAGTGATTCATTGTTGATACACTCGATAGCTTCAATTCTTAAAGTATTTTCACAATGCACCATATACATGACTTTATATATTCCCACCACAGTTTCCTTTGCTGCTCTCCTTATTATCTCATAACTCAAAATAAAGTTGTGATAAGCAACTTTGATTTGCTTAAAAAATATGATAAACTTTTTTAGAAGTTAAAAATTGATAATAAACGTCTACAAAAAACAAGTAATATTTTACTTACTTAGTCATATTTTATCAAACTTGATATGTCGTGCATACAGGAGCAGAAAAAATCATATCTCAAACAAAGCACAAGTTTATAACAAACACTCAAACATGTATATAGGGTATGTAAATAATTATGACAAAAAACGCTATCTATAAAAATTTTGGAAAGCAGCTGTACACTGGCACGAATGTTAGATTCTGTTTATCACATGGCATTAAGATTTTTGAAATATCATTTCTGGAATAAAAAAGATTGAATTTTGTCATAATGCACGCAACATTATTACGTTGATTTATTTTCGTACAAATGACCGACAAACAGTGAATTATTACTCAACAATTCACGCACAAGAGCTGATCTATTTCGAGTCTAACACACAAGAAACGACGAAAACACATTTATAGTCTTCAGCTTCTTCCAACTTTCCGCCATTGCATTGAATAATTCTCGCCAATAGTTGGACTGTGTCGCATACGTTTACATGTATTTGTAACGTCTTTCAAGCGTAAATACGATGCCTAACGCCATGAATGACGTCAGTTACAATAAATGACGTCTGATAACGCGCGTTTTCCTCGCGCTTTCAAATTTGTGAATTATTGTTTGATATATCACGTTTTTTGCCATGCGCTCTATAGGCGAGGTATGTTAGAATTACTTTTTATCACGATCAATGCTCACATAGTTTTTTTTTATTGTAGACGTCATAACGTTTTCCGAAAATCTGTAAACCAACAGTGGTTTATCGATTTTATTGCATGGCGTTATTTCACTCCCAGACGCAACGTCATATGATTAAACATATCAAATTTGCTGACAAACACAAAGAGATAAACTTGCATATTTGTTTCTTCATAACGACAAAATGACCAAAACGTAGAAAAACAGAGTAGAAGAAGAATGGTTAAAAGTATAAACTAAGCACTTCCTAGAATGTGGTTTGTCTACACATGGTACTTCTACTCTCTAGATTGCCTTAATTATTTACCTGATTAAAGAAACTGTTGCTAAGCTAATAGAGCATATTTTAATTAAGGGGAGGGCTCATTATGTTTGGATTGTAGTAAGAAACTCGTTTTTTTCTTGTTGGGATTCGCTTTATTTTTAGAGACTCTATTTTACCTCTTTTGGACATAATTAGGCTTATCTAATTGAAGTGTCGACTCTAAATCCACAGATCTAGATGACTTACTCAATATTTTAATAAAATTCTCATTTGAACAAATAGTGAGCCTGATATACACGTTTCACGCTGAACTTGAGATGAGTACGGCATTTTTTTATACGGAAGCCATAGTTTAGTTGACCGGATTCGGAAGGAGAATAAGAAAACTGGAATGTTTATGTCACCACAGAAGACTGTTGCACGTGGCCCGTGCACTTCTATAGATGGGTTGAACCAGGCTGCCATAAAATATAAAATTACCGAGTTTTACAGCATCAGGAACCAGCTTCCGACTTTGAGGACGCTCAACCAAGTATTGACAGAAGACATTAAATTCCCTCTAAGTCTTCAAAAGATGATGCATCGATAAATAAAACAAACTGTTTATGAGGAGAAAAAACAAAACAAAAAACAACAACATGAGTATTGTATGGAGTTTGAACCACTGACTGTATGGAAAAACTATAATGACGACTAATAGAAAAATTCCTTGCCACTTGAGCTAAATATCCTTGTGGATAGTGTAGAAAAAGGAGAATTCTACTTTTCCTTGTATATCGATGTAGTTACCACCTATTTTCTCGTATAAATGTGTCCTGAAGCTATATTTAGAAATGCAACGAGGTGTGTAATTATGCTAATAAAGGTCACCAACGTCAGGTGAATTGGCCTGAACAATACTGTGATTAACCCATGATATCAGAGAATGTCACAATCAATCCCAAACCATAGACACATTTCATGGTAAACAGATGATTCCAAGAAACGCCACAATGACAGTAACACCAAGAAATGTGTGTATATTTTTTTAAATCAACAGATATTGCTGTGTGAATCTCTCGTGCATTTTTTCGCAAATTTAATGAATGATATTCGAGAAATTAAAATTTAAATTGTGCACTGTTGACATTTATTTTGCTAAGTGTATGTGCCAAGTATTTAACCACTGGTAGGAAGCTTACGCTATGAACACGGATATATCCACTGATCCAGGAGAACATTGTGTGGCTGTCTACTTCAGAAGAAATCAAGCTATCTTCTTCGATTCATATGGAAGATCACCAGAAGAAGACTATGTTCTACCATTTCTAGAAAGAAATTCTGCAAGCTGGATCAATAACACAGAATATGTGCCATGGGGCTAAGTATGTGGAACGTGATGTATCTACATAATTCATCAGCTCAAGAAGGGACTAGATTCTTAACACAGCCATTCGTCAACATCTTTTAAGAAATAAATTCGATTTTTGGAATGTTCATGGTATCATGAATACTTCGGGTCTCTTGCAAAGTAATAGCCCTTCGTGATTCACGTTAACTTTGCAAAAGACCCGAAGTATTCATAATTCCATGAACATTCCATAATTTGAATTACATTTTCTTATAAATATATAAAATATAAAAAGAATATTTTTAATTTAGGAATCAAAAAGTTTTGTATTTAAAATAAAATCGTATTAACGGTTGGCAGAGTGTAAAACGGAAAAGCGGAACAGCCGGTGTGACCAGGACCAGCCAATGGAGCAAACAAGAGGTTTGTTTTGCACGTGTGACTGGGACGTGGCTGCTGTCAATCACAAACCAGTGTCATTTCTGTCGAATGAGTTCGATGTTTGAAGCCTATTGCAAGAGCAAGTGAGCTTGGCAGCTGTCAATCAAATTTGTGTATTTCATGAGGCTATGAACGGTTGCATAAATCTAAAGATTCATTAAATGATTGCTTCGATAATGTAAATATATGGAAATGGAAAAGATTTATACCTTTCCCAGAACAGCATGCGACACATGATTCCTCCTGACTTTTTAATCAAACACAGAATACAGACTAGAAGTAAATGTTGTCATTATTCCCACTACCTTTTCAAGAAGTATCCTATGTGTTATTTTGTTGTAAATATATTAAGGTATTTTATTGTAATCAATGAACAGAGGGACGGCCCTAGTCCTCTGCACCAAGATACTATCTTTATAATAGCACATTATGTAGTATAAAACTACCTGGCTGCTTTTGCTGTCAGCTTCTTCTCTTTGTGTAGTTAGTATAAGCTTTACTAATGAATATATACTCATCATATACACGTATTCATTTCTACCTATTACTGGATAAAATATGGTTTTGGAAGTGTTTGTTGAGCACATGTTGAGATAACGCCACTTAATATACGAAAAAAAACAGAGAGTGGTGTAGTGGAAGTGCCTACACTTATATAAGACAAATAATTATATAGCCTCGCTGTATGAGTTAGCTTTTACAGCAACGCGTAGTTTGTCTGGAAAAATTGCGAAGAAAGGCAACGGGGAGATCGGTTAGTAGTTGGATGAGTGACTCAGGCATTGGAGCAGGGGCGACTACATAGTTGCTCTCATGCTGGGTACCACCAGTACTACAATAGACCAGGGAACTTTCACAATCATAATTTATAGAATAATAAACAAGCGTTGACCTATGATTTGGTAGATATGGAGTATTATTGACCTGTCAATTCAAACATATTTGATCTCTGCTTAGCATGGGTCAATATGAAAGTAAATTCTCACTTGCATTCCGAATTCACCTCATATAAATCCTTGAGTGTACAGTAAAACATGTGTAAAAAGGCCACTCCAAAATTGACAAAACAAAGATCTAAATGACAAATGGTAACTTACTGAAGGTCGAAGGTATTGCAGAATGCTCCCTTTGGAGCATTCTGCAATATTTTTGACCTGTATTAAGCGATAATTGGTCTTGAAAACCAATTTCTGTCGTTTTGAGAGTGGCCGTTTTACTCAGGTTTTACTGTATATCATCACTTGAGCTGGCATTAATGCTCACGTATGATCATAAGATGTTGCAATGGTGTTCTGTAGTTTATCTTTTATTTATCTTCTTTCAGCTCAAAGATTTGTATACAACATATACTCAGCGTCAATGAAAAGTTACCAGCATTAAAATTTTAATATTTTAGAAAATATATAATACAGCTCCTTGGCTGCTGTTACGTTCATGTTTCTGGTCAACGACAAGCTGGTTTGGAGAGATAAAACAGTTCCAAGAGCCCTGGAACTATGATGCACGTAATGCACGTGCATTTTATGTTTTTCGCAGTTTTAAAGAATTTGAAATCATCATTTTAAGAAGACAACGTACCAGAACATGCCCTAAACATTTTCCTTGAAAACGCCACCAAAATGGTTTGGGTTATCGTATTAAATGCAAAAAAGGGAGATCAAACTTTAAGGTAGCACCAAAACTTTGCATTTTCCTATGCAATGCAATGAAAACTATAGGGGTCCGTCAAGGAATGAGTATAATGCATTCGGGTGCGATGGATACCATTTTCCATAGTTGTGATGCATTGGACTCTATGCCACAAAATTGAGTGTTGAAGTATCCGCAGTTCTTCGTACAGAATGAACTAAATATTGTCCTATGTTAAGTGTATGTGATTTACTGGTAACTTTTCACTGACGTTGAGTATATATTGAAGACGTAAACATACGACCATTGTCTCTTCTTAACGCTGATTTCTTGCAACGTGCTACCAATGGGATGAATATTTCTATCACTCGCACTTAAGTCTTAACAATTTGTTGGTAAATGTTTGTTTAGAAGTCAAAAGCTGTTGCATATGCAAAGCCAGTACAAGAATTGATAAACATTTGAGCCACGCGATCTGAACACCTTTTTGCTGGTGTATATGAACACTGTGAATTCAAAAATGGTCTCTCATACACACAGACGCACGCACGCACGCACGCACGCACGCACGCACACACACACACATGCATTTATTTATTTAAAAAGACAATGGGTATTGACCAAACACGTACTTAAATATATTTCAAACCAAATCTAATGTTGAAACCACACCTGTTTGCTGGTGTTTTTGAATACGCACGCACGCGCGCGCGCGCGCGCACACACACACACACAGTTTTATAAAAAATATACTTATCTGCACAATTTCAATAGCTGACATTTTAACCCAACCCCAGTGATCAGGGGTGTGTGTAAAGTCAAAGTTTTAACTTGCGTTTTGGTCTACACTTCTTTCCCTTTAGTTTGATATGCAACATGACCACTTTCAGAAAAAAAGGACCTTTGACCCCACCCAAGGGGTCGATGGTTAGTGTTGCTTTCATGGTGCTCTACCCACCATTCCCTTTAATTGATATGCAACATGACTACTTTCAAAGAAAAATATGTGGATTCCTTTGGACCCCATAACCGGGGTCGAGATCGTGTCTGTGCGCATTATATTTGCTCACATGTTCCTGCAGTTTCCGTTCCCTTTTATTTGATATGCAACATGATCATATTCAGAAAAAGTTAAATATTTGACCTTTTGACCCCACCACAGGGGTCGAGGGTATGTTTATGGACAGAATATGTGCGTTCATGGTGCTCTACGCTCCATTCCCTTTAATTTGATATGCAACATGACTACTTTCAGAAATAAAATATTTTGACATTTTGACCCAACCCCCCAGTTCGAAGGTGTGTGGATGGGCAAAATATTTGCTACCATGTTGCTGCATTTTCGTTCCCTTAAATTTGATATGCAACATAACCATTTTCGTTCCCTTAAATTTGATATGCAACATAACCATATTCCGAAAAAGTTTAATCATGGCTTCGGTCCCAACCCCTAAGTCCACCCCAGGGGATCCGACCCAAACCTTTAAACTTAAATCCCATTTAATATGTTTCATATCTATTGCGCCTCTGTCTGTATGCAAAATGTAGGTTAAAAAAATGACAACTGACTTAGTTGTTGCGAAATTCAAATATTTGACCTTTGACCCCACGTAAGGGGCCAAAGGGGTGGGTTAAAGTTTTGACATTGCCATGCGTATCTACAGGCACCGGACAATCATGGTCTAAAGTGAGAAGTTGTGACATAATTTTATAATAGCTTTTGGGAAATGTGAATTTTATTACACAAAAAAGCTAATATAGTTTTTTGCATTATACATTATACTGCCAAGGCAATAACTCAAGTGTTAAGCGGTCGATTTTAACGAAACTTATAGGATTTCGACTGTCTATAGCATTAAACTGCATCAACTCTGACCATTAGTTTTGGACCGACAAAAATGCTGACGGATTGATGGAATAGACAGACGGGCATTTTGTCAGACCTGATCTAGGTCTAAACTTTTTCAAAGGTTATCAGCAGAAGACACTGGTGGGTAAAGAATTCAAAAAGTACAGATGCTTCAACAAAAGATTTTTTAATTAGTAAATGTAATAGGAATAGCCAGATCAGTACAGGCTTAATACACGCTTCTCACGCCTTTATATGTCTTTTAATTGAGTTTATGAATACCGCATATGCTTTAGTTGCATTGTATTGACGCATAAAGACTAAACATATGTGACTTAATGCAATGTATAAATAACAGTAGTGCCTAGCTGACTAACAGAACGTGATGGCGGAATTAAAGTTACTAATAGTTATCTGCTTGTGTCTATGGGTTCGGAATATTAAAGCCATACCAACTCAAGATCCAAGTGAGTGTTCTTTTAATTTATTTTCTTTATATATTTTTCTAGTCATTGGTTTACTTGCAAAATGATAATGTTGTCTCTTTGACCGAGCCAACCGTGGTTTAACTGTTGGATTTATTTTACTCCGGTATCCACTCGTATATACTTTGAAGTCCTTATCTTTGTTTTAGCTCCTTAGTATGTCTCGAATTGTATGAACTACGATATGATACATCGATAATTTCGGGATTTTTCATGCGAGCTAAACATATTTGTCTTGATCCACATAAGATATAAGGGTGAAGTTGTTACCGCCAAATTCGTTTAAGCCCAACAGTAATATTATTTAACTGGCCGTTCCAAAGCGGTGCTTATTTTTTTTTTGATCTTTTTTGTTTCGGGTTTGTCTGTCATACTGTCTTGTCTGTTCCTTGCAGCCGTGAAGTCACCTGCTGGGAAAGGAATGACCTCTTAGCTCTCTTGGATTGGATGTATTCTTGTGTTTTTGTCACTTTCCCATATGGTGTCCTAAGTCAGGTGAGGCATTTGAATGTACCAATCCCTCACCTTTTATTTGCCTTCTTCCTAAGTTACTTTGCAAAATATGAATTAACTTATATAGTGCACGGACTTATGTCGTGTTTTTGAATCACGTGGGATTTTTCGAAGCAAGTAAACGACTGTATTATATTTGAGCCAGTGCATGAGATTTCCAACAATTTGGTATGTGCGACCAGCAAAGCCTCAGACCAGCCTGCGCATACGCGCAGTCTGATCAGAGCCTTTGCTAGTCGCTTGAGTATTCTATGATTGTTAAGCTACTGACTGAACACCATTTAGAGTTTCTAAGCTTAACAGGAGGCTGCGGAAGCTCGTCCGAGTCTACACTTGTCAAAATATCAAATTGTTGGAAATCTCAATCCACGGCTCATTTTGTTTCTGGAATGTATACTGAGGACAAAAATGGTTGTAGGCAGCGGGGGATTCATGGCAGACACCAGTTTTGGCGTCATCAGTATGGTGCCTTTCAAAAACTTAAACCGGTTTAGTAATCATTTTTGTAATGATGCATTCCTTACTTTGATTTTCTCAAAAGTCTTTTTACATAAAAATAAGGAGAAAAAGAAGATCAGGAATTGATACGATTAAATATCACACCTGACCCTGAACAGCATATGGGAAAGTGACAAACACACGAAACACCACATACAAGAGAGCCAAGAGGTCAGCCCTTTCACAGCAGGTGACTACAAGGCTGCAATGAACTGTAAAGACAGTATGACAAACACGAAACATAAATAAAAAAAAGGATCCTCAAAAGAAGCACTGCCTTGGACGGTCAGTAAGATAATAACTGGGTGCCAAAACATGTTTGACGGTACCAGACTTACCCTTATTTCTAATGTGGATCAACACAAACATAATATGTGTTTGGCTCACATGAAAGATCCTTAAATTACCGATCTATCATCACCTAGTACATGTTTAAAAAATAGCCATTACATTACTATGCCATCCATTGTGCAAATGCGTGACATGAAACTCTTCATTTTACTGTAAAACAAAACAAATACCATACAACTTGTGTATAAATGTGTTTGTCAAACGTATGTGATTCATCAACTGTTTAATCAGTAAACACTAATGGCTAACATGTTTGAAGGCATCATACCTCTTTGAACGATTAATACAAGTTTTCAATCGCTGTTAAATTGCACAAGTCGGTCTACTACCCTGATTATACTAGGTTCCAAAAATTGCAATACCTCATTAAAGTTGGATATGAATTTTAAGCATACGAAAACAACTTTTCAAGCTTCTAAAAATAAAAAGTATTTTATGTATTCTGTAGATTTCAATGGCATCTTTGATTATATGAACTGCATAGAGTATGGCAATTTATAAAGCATCATGTTAAAATATCAGCACTTAGCTAATAAGGTAGTACATAACTAAAAGGAAGCAAAACGTAAGTGCGGATGAGCAGTAAATACCACAATCACAAACTGCAGACCAATCCATGGCACCGTGAGGAGGAACCACAGGACATTTACAGTAACAAGACACCCGAAAGATGATAAGAAGGGCCCTGGATCGCTCACCCGATCGCTCACCTGAGTCCTGGCACATGAGTAGATTATGATTGATGATGTATTGGTCTGTGACTAAATATAAATGATTTAAAAATATTATTTTGCTCTGGTACCCATGTTGTTCAGCAAAGCTAAACTTTCTTATAAATTTTGGCAGAGAGTAACATGAGGAACATTTTTGTGAAACTTTGAAATTAGTGCAGTGGTTCAGGAAGATATGTCGCTTACAGATATTTCTTATCTAGAGCTCTGGCAGCCCCCTTTTCAGAGCAGTAAAACCGAACGTGCAATTTTAGTAGAGGGCATCATGAGGACCATTTCTGTGATACAATTTTGAATTTGGACCAGTGGTTCAGGAGAAGATGTGGTTTTAAAGTAAGAAAGGTGGCAAAAATAAGGAATCGACACAATCAAGCACCATACCTGACTCAGGATACCACATGGGAAAGTGACATAAACACAATTAACATCACAAACGAGAGCCAAGAGGTCAGGTGACCACAAGGTAGCAATGAACATACGCAAAAGCATGACAAACACAAGACATATATAACACAAATGGTCCACAAAAGAAGACGTTTCTAATCTAGATCTCTCCTCTCACGACCACTTTGTACGATGGAGCTGAATCATTTGTTCGATTTTGGTAAAGGGCTTGTAAAGATACAATTACGTTTAATTATTTTGAATTCGGACTTAGTGGTTTAGGAGATGTCACTTAATGATATTTCTTATCTATAGCTCTGGATGCCCTTCTGTTTGGCGGAGCAGAACCATTCGTTCAATGTCGGTATCATGAGGAACAATTCTGTGAATTGTTTTGAATTTGGACCAGTGGTTCAGGAAGAAATGTAATTTAATGACATTTCTTATCTAGAGCTTTGGCGGCCACTATGTTCGGTGAAGCGAAACCATTTGTTCAATTGTGATAGAAGGCAGCACGAGAAACAATTCTGTGAAATTATTTTGAATTTGGATCAGTTGTTCAGAAGGAGACGTCGTTTAAATATATTTCTTAACTAGAGCTCTAGCGGCTGATTTGTTCAGCGGAAAGAAACCATTTGTGCAATTTTAGTAGAGGGCATAATGAGGAATAATTCTGTGAAATTATATCAAATTTAGACCAGTGGTTCAGGAGGAGATGTCAATTAAAGGATTTCTTATCTAGAGCTATGGAGGCCCTCATGTTCAGAGAAGTGAAACCATTATGCAATTTTCGTAGAAGGCATAATGGGAAACTTCCATGTGGAATTATATTAAATTAGAACCTGCGGTTCAGGTGGAGATGTCGTTTAAGAAAAAGTTTAACGACGACGGACGACGACGGACAAAGATCGATCACAATAGCTCACCCCGAGTCTTCGGCAAAGGTGAGCTGTTGAAAGGCTTTCTCTTCCTCATCAAGATAATTGCAAAACTAGAAAGGACATAAAATTAAGAAAACCAAAACAAAGACCAAACAGAAACCCCCATAAACAATCGAAGGTACATAAAACACTAAATCATTAGTTTGGGGTTGGGTTGTGCATAAATTTGTGCATGTTTATCTGTGTTTATTTGGTGTATTTTATAGTAATCCACTAGTTTTTTTTCTATCCATATATACCTTATATTACATTCGAATGCTACTTTTTGCAGTTACACAAGTGAGTTGTCAATCTCATTTTGATTCTTTTTATCAAGTATGTATAGGTCCTTACATGTACCATTGATCTCTAGAAATATAAAGGGCAATCCAAAACCCAGATCATACGCCGCAGAACGCGGCATCTGATCAGGGTCTCCACTGTTTGCTCACAGAATGTTCTATTAGAATTTGAATAAAAATAAAAAAAATAACACCCAACACCCCTTAGATAGGAAAAGGACATGGCCTACTGATAAGGGTGGGAAAGTTCATTTGGCTTAAATGGGTTAAATACTTGGAGCGAAGGAGGGGTATGAACATCGTGACGTGTTATACGAGTATAAGAAATAGGCGGGCCATTAAGTTCAAATCGTTTAATTGGAAGTGTTAATATTACATGCTATTTCATATACTTTCAGGGCCATAGATAATCATTATTATCAAATTATCAAATGTGCTGAATCTTTTTCGCCATTTATTTGTTTGAAATTTCAAAAAATGCGTATGTAAGTCTCAAGACAAAAAAGGTCTCATAAGAGTTTGCTTTTGAGGGTCATCACTTTGAGACACCTTTACTTTTATTGCATTATTAGCTGATAGTATGTATTATCTAATTTTGTGCTTATTCTACTTTTTATCACATGAATATTCTCAGCTACAGCGCAAAGAATTTTAAGCTATGCTTAACATGTTGTAATGGCTATCATAGTAAGGAAGAAGACAACATATCAGGAATCGATACAACCAAGTAACACACCTGGCCTAAGGCTACCATGTCGTAAAATGTGAAAGTACCTGTTTAGGGGCTACCAGCACATAAAGAGTTAGCATAAAGAGGATATTACATGAGTGATCCCCTTGTTGCAGATATAGAGGATCTTACATGAGTGTCGGGCCCATCGGGGTTTACCTGTTGGATTTCTTTTGCTCCGGTATTCAGTTTTATTTAGTGTCGAGTCCTTATCTTTGCTTTATCTCCTTGTTATGCCTTGAGGTTGGCGCCGTTAAACTGGTTTAAGCCCTCCAGTAAAATATTATACTGACCGTTCTAAGGCGGTACTTCTTTTGTGGATCTTTTATGTTTTTTCCTGTCTTGTGTTTGCTATGTCTTTGCACGCGTCTGTTTATAGGTGCTTTGTGGTCACCTGCTGGGAAAGGGCTGACCTCTTGGCTCTCGTTTGTGGTGTCTAACTGTGAATTTGTCACTTTCCCATTGGTATCCTGGGTCAGGTGTGGTACTTGATTGTATCGATTCCTGATCTTTGCACCCTTACTTACTTTCCCCTTGTTGCATATATAGAGGATCTTACATGAGTGCTCATGTTATATTGAATTTATTAAACGAGTAAAAATTCAATTATACAAGGGCACGAATGTTAGATTATATTTATCATATGACATTACTTTGGAATCTCATTCCTGCTGTAAAAAACGTTATAATTTTTACGCAACGTTATAATGGAAGTAATTACGTTTGCCGAAAATCTGTAAACCACTAGTGGTTTATCGATTTTATTGCATGGCGTTATTTCACTCCCAAGCGCGACGTCATAATGATAAATATTTTTCACGCTCAAGACATCAAAATAAGACTTCTTGGATATACAGGCAGGTCTACGTCCGAGTTATTCAAATACAACAGAACTGCCGGGTTTTAACATCGCATGGCTCAAACGATGAATAAACCATTTATGCAGCAGCTTTGAATTATATTCTATATTGATCTATTTAATAATGCTTTATTCAAGAATTACGTAAGAGTTATAGAAATATTAATCCTTTCAAGAAATCTGCGTCAACAACAGACAATAGTTGTTTGTTTACGCTTTCATTTGAATAAACATGTTGCTAATCTGATAACAATAAACATTTGATCTGACAGAATATTAGAAGAAGATACACTAGTATAATCCTTTTGCAACATCCTGTGATGCTGATTAAATTATGGGCCTCGACGTGAGAGAACCTGTCTCTGGGGTTTGCGAACAACAAAGACGCAGACCAGCCTGCGCATCCGCGCAGACTGATCTTCGCCTTTGTTATTCGCTTTTTGGAAAGTATCATATCTGAACTTTCTTCAAGCAAAATGTCAATTTTCTAGCTTGTCTCTGCAGCTGAGTAGGCTGGTTTGAGCATGGCCTGGTCGAAAACCCCAAAGACAGCCCAATTATTATGTTATACATCTCATATGGATATACCGCACTGATTCCCTGTCACCTACGAAGCCTTGTCGACACATACGAATCATGACTCCGTCAGCGTCGTCGTCTTCGGCGTCGTCGGGGCATCACGCTTTTATGAATCAACTTCATTCAAAATTTACAAAAGAGTAAAGCTTCATTAAAAATGGGACACGTTAGAATTTTGAGGTCATTTCAAAATTTTGACTGATGTATGGCCCTGTTTTGACTTACAAAGAGTTTGGATAAATTGTTGTTTCCTATCAATAACTTTTGAAGGGATGTAACAATTACATTTACAGAAAAATATAGCATCATAAAATACAGATCAACTTCGAATCTGGAGGTCATCGGCGAAATTATGACTGAGTAATGACCCTGTTTTGACTTAAGTTTAGGTAAATGCAAGAGCAATATTGACTCTTTTGCATAATGAGCTTCACATTACCCAAAGCTATTATATCTCACAATTTCTCACTATAGGCCATGATAACCCAGTGACTGAAGATAAGCATGACGGTGATTAAATCTTGAATAAATTTTTACTTCAACCCCTTTGTCCATTAGGGGGGTCAATGGTTAAGTATTCAAAGTTCGCGATAACTCAGTCAGTCGTCAATATTTATCAAAGAGGATTTTAGTTCAAAGGCCAGGGTACAGTCCCCTGGTTGGATGAAGGGGTGGGGCAGTCCAATAATAATCGGCTTATTTAGAATTTAAAATTAGTGTTATATCCACTTTTCAAAAAAATCAAAAAGATAACTTTTCACAATTGGCTTAATCTTGAAATGATATCAGTGTGTGTGTGTGTGTATGTGTGTGTGTGTGTGTGTGTGTGTGTGTGTGTGTGTGTGTGTGTGTGTGCTCGCGATTTAATTGTGCCTTCATTTGATAAATACTACTCAGCATAACTTTGATGTGCAACAGGACTGCTTACTGATAAAGTTGCTTATGAGCCCAAATCACAGAAATGTGGTCTTGTTGCATATAAAATTGAATCAACTGAAGCATAGAAACCCCTAACAAGGTCCATGATTTCCTAAAATGGCGCCAGGATTAAAGTTCATCTGTTACTGAAAGAGGCTACAATGTTCAAATTGAAAGGATAGACAAGTAGATTAACATGTAAGCAAATAGGAGGAACTTACACTTATGTTAGACTCCTGAGGGGGGACAGAGGAAAAAAAACATATTTTCAGGTTCATAGGAAAGGAGTTTATATCAAATTGCAAGCAATACTAAGCCTTTACATATCCTGACCCATCGACAGCCATTGTAACTTTAGCTCTAAAATATGTCTTTCATTTGGGAGAATGTTTTTCAAATATTGTAAAACTTGTAGTGTCCGTAACGCTTTTTGCATAGCTAATAAAACTACCAATGAATAAACAAATAACAAAAGTAAGAAAGAGGGCAAAGATCAGGAATCGATACAATCAAGTGCCACACCTGACCCAGGATACCACATGGGAAAGCGACAAACACACAATTAGACATCACAAACAAGGCATATTAACATTTCTTTGTTTTGCTATGATAAGTTCAATACAAAATAAGGAAACTAAATGCAGCTTTTATATAAAATAACCTCATCCCTAACCCATATTTCATTGGTGCATTAAGGTAATCTCTATAAAAGGTATTTAAAGCTTCAAACTAAAATGCTTGAATGGATAATCATTTAACAAGGAAGCAGTTATAATCAAGGAATGGCGACTTCATGCTTACACCTAAAGTAACCAATTATAAAAGATTTTCATTAATCTAAAAGATGTATTTTTGCGGACACTACAGAATGTTGCGGACACTACATTGGACATTTTTTGTTTCTGTTTTCTAAGTCAAAGGCAGAATTGTCCAATATTTTGCCAGTTATAAAGTACAGTAATACGTCTCCACATGAAAAGTGAAAACACCATCAGCTAAGAAATAGTAGAACCAGACAAGCATTTGTATGCGTTGCAGACACAAAAATTACGTAGAAATATTGACTTTCAATATAAACAGTTATAGAAACCATCACATCTATAACACTTATCTAAACTGTTGTTATTTTTCTTCAATATCACCTTGAGGTGCTTACCAGTGTAAATTAAGTCGTATTAAATGTTATTTTTCTACATCTAGAAAGCACTCAATATTAGCTTTTGGACAAAACGAAAACCTATAACGAAGCATGCCATTCATACTGTTTGGCGTACAATTCTTAATGTTCTACAAAATTGCAAGGGGTAAAAAAAATTTAAAAGATATGGAAACATGCTATTGTTGTGATATTAAGAATTATAAAATGATGCTTATAAATATTTAAAATAACCTTGTGTAAATTGGCTTTTTTTAATGTTACGACATAACCTGAAAAAAATGGGTTGTTTTCGGCATCATTTTGGCTTCCTGTGGCAACTGAACATGTTTATATATAAAAATGCTACATGCCATTTTGAAGGATCGGTAATGTATTGTGAGTAAGATTAAGATATTTTGCTGTAAATTATGTACATAAAGCAAAGAACAACCACTACAGCAAAGACAGCTTCCTTATGTGCACATTATTGTGAAACTGCCGTGATGCACATGTGATTAATTAGGCTGCAGATAAGCATGAGCATCCCCGCATTCAAACAAAAAACCTTTCGTTTCAGTGTTAATTCTAGATCATGAACTGCTACTGATATGTCTATAATTTTGACTTCTTGCCTTATTGCAATTAGAAAACATATTATAAAATATCGGGACGATTTGTGAGAGAAATAGTAAAAATCTATTTTGAATCATTAAAAAATCTAGTGAGATTCTTAATCAATTTAATTCTAAATGTTTCCAAGCATTTTGTTTGTCTAAATACGATTTCTCTAATCTATACTTCACTGTTTCACAATCTAGTAAAATACCTAACTGGATTTATTGATCAGACATTTAACAGAGGCGGATTACTTCATTCGGTTTGTAATGAGAATAGCGCAATTTTCACTTCTGAACAACCTAACAGATATACTATGTGGTCATTTCAGAGAGTTTGTGATGCTCTCTATTATCTTTTGGACAATATATTTATAAAATTTGGCTTGAAATTATTTTAACAAATTGTAGGTATTCCAATGGGTATTTATCATCATTTGTACTCATCATGTTGCATATTTTTGTTTGTTTTGTTATTAGAGAGACTTCATGTTGTCTCTTTCGGACAATAATCAAACTGATGCTGTTGCAGCATTAACTTGATCTAAAAATATCCAGATGACTTTATACGAACATCTTATTTCAAACGAATGGTAAGTCAGATAGTCCCACTAAACTTCACTGAAGCCCTCTTTTAAGACTTGGACTGGTCCATAACGAATAACAAAGTTTCATCTAAAAAATTATGAAAAATCGAGATGATTTTAATTATTAAATAGTTAATATCCCAGTTATTGATGGCAATGTTTTAACTGTTTGGAAGCCATACGACATATGTGGCTGGTAATTATCTCCAGTCCCCAATCGGAACTGCCTCGGCCGATTCCGCGAAATTCGGTAGAATCAGACCATGGATGCACATCGAGGATCTACTTTGATCATGACGCTGACGTTATATAGCGTGACGTTGACGTCACAGACACCATGTTGACGCAATAAAAAGTGTGTGATTGAAGCAAAACAAATGATTAGAAATGAAGTTTATGTTTTTTTCAAAAAAATATCGCTATAGCAAAAATTTAAAAAAATCATTGTACTTTTTTAGTTATTGCCCTTTGCAAATTTGGACATAGAAAACATGATACAACGTATCTCAAAAAGCATCTTAGCTGGGAGCTTCAAACTTGCTCAGCGTTTAAAGGATAAGAAGTAAATTACCTGGAGAAAATTAAATATTTTTTAGTTATCGCCCTTTGCAAATTTTGTCATAGAAAACTTGATATATCAAAAACCTGTTTCAAATTTTATATAGGATTTTGAAATTTGTCAGATGGATTCCTCACTAAAAAATAACTGACCCATGTTTTTTCAAACCTGGATTATCTTCCATTGTTGAGTTGTGTCCCTTTTTAAGGGTCATAATTATCTTTTTTAATCAGGATATTTCAAAAACTATAGCAGCTAGGAGCTTCAAACTTGCTCAGCTTATAGCGAACAGTGAGTACATTACCTGGTGAACAATTAGAAAAAAAATCATTTTAGTTTTTGAGTTATTGCCCTTTGCAAATTTGGACATAGAAAAATTGATATCTCAAAAACCGTTACAGCTAGGAGTTTCAAACTTGCTCCGCTTATATAAGATAATGAGTAGATAACCAAGTGGAAATTACAAAAAAAAACATTTTTTTTTTGTTCAGGTATCGCGCTTTGCAAATTTAATCATAGAAAACTTGATGCCTCAAAAACTGTTACCGTTACAGCTAGGGGCTTTAAACTTGTGCAGCTAATAGCGGATAATGATTAGATTGCCTGGTGATTGTTTTTGCTATCGCCCTTTGCATTTTTTCAGTTAATGTCCTTTGCAGATTTGGACATCGAAAAACTTCCAACAAAGATATCTCCAAAACTATTACAGCTAGTAGCCTCAGATTTTGGTCAACTGAAAGAGGATAGTGAATATATTAACCTGGTGAATAGGATGGTGGACAAACTAATGGTTGGGGGCATAGTGTTTCATAAACACTATATCTAGTTGGTACATAGTAGTAGGCGTAATGCTCTTTTTATACATCCGAGGCATGATTCGATTCTCGAATTGTAACGGACTTTCCCGAATGCTATAATCCCCTGTAGACTGATGGAATTTCCCACAATGCTTGATACCATCGAGACACGATGGTCTATTGTATATAATAAGTGCATAAAGTATATATTTTCTAAATAGTATAATAGCATTTTCTTTTCGAAAGATAGCTTTTGGCTTAGTAAATAGAGCACACTCTGATTAACTTCCCCGTATTACATTTTATATCGGTCTCCACTGTTTGCAAAACTAACCCTTTATGTGTATCAAGTCTTCAAAGGATTATATATGTCAAAGGGTGGGCTGTACTTAAACTCCTAAGACCTATATTCCTTTCCAATAGAGATCATAAAGGGATTAACTGGTAATGGGCAGTTTCAGTATCTCACAGGATTAAAGGGACCTCAAGAGGTAGCTTACCTGTATACATCACAATTTCTTTCTCTAAGATAAATACCAATGTTTTATCAGAAAATACCTCAACCCTTCACAGAGCCATGTTTATTGCCCCCTGTTAGGAAGTCATTATCACCTCATAAAGATTAGCATTTGATCTGTCTGTAATATCCCTCAGGCAGTGGTACCACTATTATTGTTTAAACTTTTAGGTCTTTATACGATTTTTTGGTACGTGCTGCACATGTGCAGGGACGTCCCCGCTGACATGTCCTGTGGAAATGGAGGTGTAAAATTGGTTGTTAGCCCTTAAAGCGCCAATCGCAACAAAAGTCGTCTGCTTTTCCCGTCTACTGAAATGTTTAAGAAGCCTCTATGGCAAACCGTGTGGACTCAGATCAGACTGCTCCTATAGGATATACGTAGGAGCAGTATATAGAGCAGTCTGTTCTGGGTCCACGCTGTTTGCTTCCATACTTAATTTATCAGTAACGCTAGGCAGTTATTTGCAGCAGACGACTTCAGCAGACGACATTTTCAGATAGCACTGATATGCTAGGCCGGCTATTCCTGTTTTTGTCGACCCGATTTAGGTTTGGTGGTAGCAACGAACAAATAGTAGTAGATGAAAGACAGTTTTTAGACCCTCTAATTTCTGTCCATGATGCTGTTTTTCTCTGAATGACAAATCCCTTTCCACAGAACATTCCCACATCAAGTACAGAGAGCAAGTAAGTGTAGCCAGGAAATGACAAATTCATAAAAAAACAGGTGACTAACTTACCCGTCTTTTCATAAGGAAGGGACATTTGGACACAGAATAACTATTATTGCACACAGGATAAGGATATTTGAGATTTTACCTTTGATAGATATCCTATCTTACCCATGCTATCTTTCCCAGGACGCCAAGTAACGTCATCATGTGAAATAGCATCTTAGCGTATTCAGGGACGGAAGCTTATTGCAAAATTAATAAATAAATAAATAAATGAATAAATACACAAATGAATAAAGTGGTGAGCAAGAAAATAATCCATTATTCGTGTGAGGATAGGATAGAAAACTCCGTCCCTTGGGATCACCGTTTGTCATCACTCGGCAAGCCTCGTGATGCCAAATGGCGATCCTCCGGACGGATTTTTCTATCCTACTCTCACACTCATGATAGATTCATCTAGTCTCGGCAAGCCTCGTGACGCCAAACGGCGATCCTCGGGACGGACTTTTCTATCCCACTCAAAATCGGTTTCAAGACCAATTAGGGGATAACTGTATTTAAAATTTGCATTGGGGAGGTAAACAGTATAATTAAGTTTTACGGAGACGCGCGAACGGAGCCGTAAAACGTGATTTCCCAACGTATATCCGACGATATACCTCCCCAAATGAAATTTTGAATATGGTTATCCCCATTCTAATGCACTTCTGCAGTTTCGTCGCAAAATGGAGCGTTGCAAGCCGCATAATGCCGCACGTCATTCAATGAAATGTGACGTAATTAATGACGTCAAACTGTTTCCTACAGTATATCGAAGGATATTTTAGACGTTATCCAGTCAGAAGTCGCGTTACAAAATCAAATGCATTAGGATTATCGCTTAATTCAGGTCAACAGTATTGCAGAATGCCCCAAGGGGAGCATTCTGCAATACTGTTGACCTTCATTAAGCTACCATTTGTCATTAAGACCTTTATTTTTTTCTATTTTTGAGTGGCCGTTTTACACAAGTTTTACTTTATGAACTAATTTTTTTTTTCCTTTATTTGAAGATATTTATTTTATTGAGTTATCTATTGTTTATCAACAGGTGTGTGTGTAAATCCTCCACAGAGGACTTTATGTGGGGGAACAAGCTTCGACGTACATACATGTAGCCTTAAGAATGGCAATGGTGCTATATCATATATAAATCTAAAAAAAGAAGACGATGGAACAACTTGTACATTCTATGACGGTGCTCCTGAAGATGTGTCCACAGATGAAGGAAGCTGGGGAATTGATGAAACTATACTCTGGACAAAAGGCAACTGCCGAGGGATATTCGAATACTGTACAACAGGTATCAAATAATATGGAACATTCCTCAAATAAAACACCTATAATTGCACCTTTGAATGTTATTTCAGTGTTTAACATCAAACTATCTCACAATGTACAAAGTGCACAGGCATGCTGGTAAGAAAGCATGTGCAATAAGAAAGTTGTTGTATGGTTGTGCGTATGTACGGGAGATAATCCACTCGCTAAAGCCGTGGAATATCTATCCGTACATACGCACAAACCATACAATAACTTTCAAGAGATTATAGATTCACAATTCAAATACTGTTCAGCATAACATTATAAATCTCAGAAAGAATTAGTTCCACTAATTATAAGTTAACCCTATGCGAGATCCTACCTCTGCTGTGTACTTATATAACATGCACCAGTAATCAATCAAATAAAACATTGCTTAAACCAAGAATAAGATCCAAAACTACACTTACTAGGTTTTATACTTTCTATATGGTATAACAATAAGAAGGTCCTCAAATTACAAATGTCACAAATACCAAGTAATGACAAAACAGTTAAAATTGTCAGTGTCGTTTGAAAGTTCAGTCTGCCAATAATAGACCTCGTATAGTCTTAATGAAAAATGTCCTTAAGAGTGTATCCCTTGGAAGCAAAGGCTGTACCATAGAATTGTAACTAGAGTGTGCATATTTCCTGGGCCAGACTTGCTAGTTTCTGCCATTTAGGCTTCATCAGTGACCCTCTAATAGTTTCAAAGTTCCACAATGAAACCCATGATCCCAAAGGAAAATAAATTAAAATCTACACTATAGTGAAGGGCAGGGAGACGTTCTACCGCCGCCACACAGTCCCAATCACCAGCTATAGTGATGCCAATCACCAGCTGTAATGAAGCTGTAGTCCCAATCACCAGCTGTAGTGAAGTCAAATATGTTCTTAAGAGTGTATCCCTTGGAAGCAAAGACTGCATCAAAGAACTGAAACTAGAGTGTGCATATTTCCTGGGCCAGACTAGCTAGTTTCTGCCATTAAGGCTTCATCAGTGACCCTCTAATAGAGATTGTTATATGACTCCTATAAAAGACCTCCTCTGATTGGCTGAAACTAGCTTGCACTGGTTGTGACAAATCTTGATGACAAACAGTGATGAGCCAAAGACAGGTAACATTACTGACAGAGAGCTAAAATAGATTGAACTAAATCTAGCCCAGAGGCGAGTTCAACAATGCGAGTGCTTGCTAGCGCTCGTTATACAGGTGTCAGGCTTTACACATAATGGATAAAGACAGGTACCAGTCAACAAGCGCCCGGCGAGCTCTCGCATTATTGAACTCACCTCAGGTGACATTAAGTTTTGTCATTGCTACCTGAGAGTTAAAAATAAATATTGTAACACTGACTGATTTCTTTTGTATATTTCACAGGTAAAATGTTTCAATTCAGAATTTGTTCATTTTATGAGAACAGCATTTAACCCGTTTATGCCGAATGGAATTTCACACCGTTATCAATTGGAACAGTCCATTTCTGTTTTAAGGGATGTTAGGTGGTATTTTTCATTTTTATTAAAGTTTTAATAGAAAAGTATGCAAGCAAACAGTGGAGACCCTGATCAGACACCGCATTCTGTGGCATCTGATTTGGGTCTGCACTATTTGCCTATGTCCCACAAAAAGGACGCTAGGCATATATGGGTTAAAATGCAATTATTTTGCTTACACATGTATCTCATAAGAGTTGCAAAAAATTGGGAAGTATATTGTTGAAATAATCTTCCTAGAGTAAATTTATAAATATGAAAATAAAAGAGAGACAGTGTCATATAACAAAACAATTGGTGCATTCTTTTTCGGTTAACATCAGGATTAGTCAACCCTCGAAAGTGATGTTCGCCTCGGCTTCGCCTCGGTGAACATCATTGTTCTTGGGTTGACAAATCCTGATGTTAACCTCAAAAGAATGCATCAATTGTATATTGTCGTCCACCAAAATGGCTAGAAATAACTCAAAATCTACCCCACCCCTCACTTTGTCCTCGGCTGCTGTCCATTCTAAGAAGGTAGTTCTATTGTTGTTGATTTAATGTTGCTCCCATTGGTTGTGGATTTTTATGTTATGTCATTGTTTTGTATTGATTCACCTGGCGTAAGTTACCTCTATTAACATAATTCATACTTCGTTGCATTTATAGGCTCTGTACACTTCATTATCATTTTACAGAACGCCCATGGTAACAAATTCGCAACGTATTGAAACATATAATTAGCTCAAGTGGTAAACAAAGACAACTGTGAGTCCTTTATATTATATATTTTCCGACACTTCAGGGTTTCATCCCATGCAAAACATTTTCCCATTATAATTATACTGTTTCTTTAAATTATTCATACATGCCACTTTTTTCTTTAGCTTTGGAAGATAAATCATGATTTGACTTCTGTTTAGACATCTCGTGTGTGAGAAAGCGTGCGATTAAAACAATGAAAAGATCGTGGTACATGTGTACTCGTGTTACAATCCGATAGCAGTTAGTTGAAATGCTTCTAACACTTGACCCGCATCATTTGCGCAGCTCCCATTGCGCAGTTACGCACGTGCGTAATAAAAATAGTAACACTCAAGGGAGGTCACCTAATGTCGTAAGAGTGATTTTCTATACCCAAAGGAACTGCTCTTAAAGGAATTGCGCAAGGTCTATTTTGCTCAAGGTTGGCATACAAATGCATGTCAACATGATCTAGCCACTGGCATGCGTAATAGCCTTTTTCTGGTGGACGAGAGTTTGCTGGACATTGTTTCGGCCGGTTGTGGTCAGTTAGGGAAAATGCCCTTACATTTAACTCTTATTTGGATCAAATTTTGCATACATTTGTACTTATCAAATTTTACATTTTCCAGCCACGAGTAAGCAAAACGGTTGCGATGCTTTACCGAAAAGGAAACACATTTCTCTTTAGAGAAATTCATCCATATGGTATATTTTGATCCATTTAGTCATCGCTCAGACAATGTTTCTTTCCATACATTCATTCTGGCACAGGATACTGATTAATCTACGATTACAACGGGTCGGCCATATTCACACTGGTAAATGTATACGTCGATTTGCTGGTATTCACGCGTATTGCCGGTACTTCATAGACCGGAAGTGGTAGATATTGGTGTTGATACTATATAGAAAAATATGCCATATGCCTAAAGGACTATAGATTTCAATCATTTTCAAGTTTTCAGTATGTGCATGGCGATTTATGCAAGCATTTAGGAATAGATTCGAGTACCGATCATCTAGATCGGTACTCGAATCTATTCCTAAATGCTTACATAAATCGCCATGTGCATGCCAAATACTTAAAAATGATCTAATTCTATAGTCCTTTAGGCATATGGCATGTTTTTCTATTTAGTATTAACACCAATATCTACCACTTCCGGTCTATGAAGTACCGGCAATACGCGTAAATACCAGCAAATCGACGTATACATTTACCAGTGTGATATTACAGTCAGTTGATTCACGTAGTTTATCGAACTTTCCCGATCGTGTACCGCTCACTGCCAGAGGAAAGTATCACATCTATACTTGCTACAGGCAACATTTCAATATTCTAGCTAGTCTCTGAAGCTGATGAGATTGATTTGAGGCTCGTTTTGTCGTAAACTCCTAAGACAGCTAAAGACTGTTTTAAATGATTTACTCTTCTTACTTAATTGTGTTTTGACAAAAGGTGAAACAAGTCGCGTGTTTCTCCTTATTTCTTTGTCCCGTTTTAGCTTAGAGTCCTTTTTGTGGAACATCGGCGAACAGTGCAAAACCAGATCAGGTCCTCCACTGTTTGCGTTAAAAGTTGAATAAAAATGAAAAATACCACCCAACAACCCTAACATTCGAAATGGACTCGTCCAATTGATAAGGATGGGAAAAAAACATTCGGCATAAATGGGTTAACCTTAGCGGGGCTGGTAGGAGACATGTTTTTTAAGTAGCTGTTATATTTAAATTAAGCCATCGGACCAATTAAGTACAATCCAGATACATTTGTTTTGGAAATTGTAAGAATTAGTCTAAGAAGAAATTCTTTCAAACTTATTTTTCAGAAGAACCATTTTGTGAGGAAGGACACCGGATGGTGAACATACAATTTTGTCTCAGTTCCGGTGGATATAACCCTTGCGATACATATTCAAATAAACAGTTGCTCATAACCAGAGCTGAAGTTGTGCTTCTTAAACCTGAATCCAACAAAACGTGCAATTTTTGGAATGGTGACTATATGTTCTTCAGAAAAACACTATATAGCTATACGTCCTCAGATATATTACATCGTGAAGGCACGTTCGGTTACTATGGAGGTACCCTCTGGATGGACTTGGGTTGTAAAGCAGAATACAGGGTCTGTGTTTTAGGTAAGTTTTGATACAGTAAAACTAGACTTAAAAAAGTCTGATGAGATGTTTTTTTGCATATACATTTTCGCTCATATTGATCTATTTCACTAAATATCCATATTCCTCTCAAATACTTTTTTTCTCCTCTGCTATCCCATCATATTGATGGTTGAGCCAGAATAAATTAAAATTCTGGACTGGAATACGGCAAAAGATAAAATGTGGATTGGTATTGGCTTGTATGGATTCATATGTCCTACAACATCTACGACTGATATGCCTAGTCTACAGTTAAGTTGGAGTTGGGGGAATCAACAATTTACCAGGATCCAATGCACAGTCCTAGGACTTCTCTAAACATCAGAGGAAATAATAACCATTTTTAACTGACAGCTGATTCTTATTCTGTTTATAATCGTTACTGCATAAACAGTATTTTCAGGGGACTTATAAAACATGCATCCAAGTATATTTATAAGCGTAAAACGAGCCCATTATGATCACGTGCACCGACAAGGAAACCTACGATGTACACTGATGAAAAAAACATGATCTTGTACACTGGCATATTCGTTTTGCACGTTAAACATTATAATACTGATATGATTATTCACCATTATCTACATTAATTGCTGGTTCCCAGTATACATAAGGTCAGTAATGTAAATACAGGTAATCAGATCCCACCATTTCCAGGTAATTTGGAGGGGGGGTACTGGTTACCTGTTTATCCATTAGTCGGCAGTCTGTGGCTGTGACATTTCCTGGTCGTATTCTGTTGCAGAAAGCACATGTTTAATATTTGAAGTAAAATTATGCATATGTTACAATACATATCTGGCAACATGTGTCTGTAATCATTTATACTTTAAAAAGAGTGGCTTTTGCTGAAGCAATGTTAACCTTAGAAGTGAATTGGCTGTTTGAAATGAAACATTTCTGTTAAACCTATCGGTGTTGGAAATCATTCGTAAGGGGTTTACATGGCAATACAGTTATCACAAATGATGCGATCATATCATAGGAATCTGTTTAATTGATATTTATGAAACCGTTTTAAATTTATAAACTTTAACAGACAGAATAAGTTTAGGCCATTTTTGACCAGGTTGCATTCATAGTACTGTTAAATAGATTTTACAAGTACTTTTAGAGTGTTGGAGATGTTAGAGTAAAAAGGGCAGTCATAAGATCATACGTAGTTTACAAAAATAAAATAGCCAGTGTTGATTTCTGCCATATTATCACTGTAGAAGTTGAGTCCCATGTTGAACAAAGTATTGTTAGAGTCCTGTAAATTGATTCCTTAATATAGCAGCGTTTTGTGTACATTAAATAATAGATGAATGTAAAACTACAGGATATAGAGACAAAATGCATATCATCTGCTAAAACAAAACTTAATAATTACAGGGAAGCACAGTAAAGAAGGCATTCTATTAAGTGTTACGACATAAAGATGGTCAGGAAGGAAGAGGGGAAATTTTATTGGAAAATACCTTTAGGGGATGACGATGCTACCAGGGAAAAATAGTGCACACAACTACGTGGGTCAGTCAAAAATAACTGAGAGTTGGTTAATATCTTTTTACTGGGTAGGCACATTTGTGTGAAACTTAATACACATATACAATGAACATTCAGGCTTCATTAAATATAGAAGTTGACGTCTCATTATCTTCAATGTGCTGTTGCTAGGCAACCGAAGACCGTCTCTTAGCGATGTCCGTTCGCGCTGACGACACTATTGAGTAAGCAGCCATGAGTGTAAAATCATTTCAAATATAAAACAGTATAATAACGGACCTTTTATCTCACCAATTATATCAAATAATGTGTTAGCAATGTTTTAAAGACGTGAAATAGAAAGAAAATACAATACATGCGATGCCCGTTGCCTAGCAACCAAATCGATGGAAATTCGATTTTTAACAAAAACACCAGATTTTGTTGCCATGGCAACCGTTTATTTTTGGGAATATCAAAACTAGGCATTCATATATTAAAACAATTACTATCTACATTGAAATGATTATTTGATATGATACTTAGTAGATAATATTGCGCTAGAATTAACCGTTACTGGTGGGTTGGGTATACTTTGGGGTGAATTTTTCCAAAAATTTAGGTAACTTTCATTTTATTTATGTAATAAAATTCCAACACTTCAATCTCAGTTGTTGCATTTAACAAAATACATTCAAACACTTAATTTGCAACAAATGCACATGTTAAGGTAACTTAAATTGTGTATAGTGTTTCCATGGCAACGTTATATTCCAGCGTGAACGCATGACGTTATTTCACATTCTTCGGTTGCTTAGCAACGAAAATCTATACTTTGCATGATCTTATATTTTGCTTTTTCTGACACAGGACAGTTCATTGCATGCATGTGCCAAATTTGACTAGTGTACTTTAGCTAATGTAAAAGATATGTATCAACTCTCAGTTATTCTTGACTGACCCTCGTAGTAATAAATGTTCAATACTTTTTGTACTAAAAAAAAACATCGACAACACATTAATAATACAATGGCACCACCTACGCTATTATTTCTGGTAGTTGACCATCCTATACTAGGGCAAGTTGCCACTCTAAGATAGTTTCAATAAGAATCAATCTTAGAGTGTTCTGCTCTAGATGTACGTCAACCAGTCAGAAATAAGAAACGTAAAGAATATAATTCATATACAAATCTAAGATCTAAGAAAAAAAAACTGGGCCCATCTAATCTTAAGTATCGCGGTATAATTTTTTTTTTCTTGATTTACGCGTTTTTTTCTTGATTTACGCGTTTCACAAAAACTTCATCTTCTTGGCTACACGATCGTTGACTCTTAGTCAATAGGCTCTGAGATAATTTATATCTAATCGTCACATTGCACTGAGACGTCAGATCTATTTCTATGGGACTTCTTTTATAACCGGCGTATTTAGGATTACGATCTTGACTCTTTAAGTCACTTTTGTTTGCTTATTCGCGATTCCAGCCGGTTGGCTTATCAACTCATAGGGTATGTAGTTGACTTCTGGCTACGTTGGAATTAACCAATCCTGGAGCCCGATCCCATACTGTGTGTGGCCTAAGGGGACGACTGTTAGGTGCCCTCAGGTTTTAGGTACAATGGTTTACCAACATTCTACCTCTAACATAGGAGGGGACACAAATCAGAGATAATTCTGCAAAAAACAATCTACTTGGTTACTCAGAATTACTCTGTTGTGTCAAAAATGGAGTTGTTCGTTTCAAGTTCAAAATATAAAGATAATTTCAGTGGTCCCATTTTTTAAAACTACCGCCTAACCCTATAAGTGCACGATTCGCCCTCACCCGTGGGTGTATGGCTAACGGCTCCCATGCGGTTAGGATGGACCCGCTCACCTAAATATCCACACTCAAATATGTGTAATAGAGAAGTATTTTTAGTGACTAGCCTATGTCAGCGCTAAACAATACCTCATATGCCAAACAAACAAACCAATACATTACAAAAATCTTCAGTATACTATTGTAACGTCACTCTGGTTTGTGACGCTATCGTAGCCGAAACATCAAGAACCCGTGGCCTTTTTTCCCTTTCAGGTCACGTAATCTAGATAGTTTCGAGGTTTACAAATACTGATACATATTCTCTTTGAAATTCCAGGAAAACTTTGAACAATGTGGTGCCGACGTAAAGTTTGGACGTTACGTCGGACATCACCCTGTCCATGTGCTAATTTTGTACTTGCATACCATATCAGTCGTAAACAGCTTATTATGACCCATCGTCAAACATAATATTTATATCAATATTGCGAGATAACATTCTGCTGTTGTATGCGTGATTAATGTCCAATATTTCTACATGTATTTTGGTGAAAAACCACCTAATCTCTAAACATACATGTCAGCTATTACCTTATTTATGCAAGTGTGTTTTAGTGTATGCACCTAACCCTTTACTTGTATATGCGTTATATAAAACTCGATGTGACACATACAGGTCGCTACAGAAAGCCAACTATCTCTGGAAGTCAAATCGTCTTTCCAAACAACGCAATATAAATCACAACAACTTTAAACCTAGCTGTTAAAATGTTTATTCACCTATCAGTCTCAGGTAAAATCATCCAGCATGCAATTATGGTTTTATGTGCAGACCAGACATAGCCTGCGACCACCTTTGGCCGAAATAACCCTTCACGTCAATCCGGACACCTTTACTATAGCCGCAAGAACAGTCCCAAAAGAGTTTTAGGCACTACATGTGTGTGTAGATTAATACGCAAGTGCGTAACATTCGCTATTTTTGCCAAAAAACAGGACATTATTGATAACGCCCGATAGAACCGGTACACGGAATGCTGGCCGATTCAACAGACGACAAAATAGAAAACGAGTGACTTATTATTTCAGTAAAATGCGACCTGCCAGAGACACCGTGATTCAATGCAATAACACTAAATCGCCATAGCTCTAACATGTACAATTTTAACACGGTCAAATATATATAACTTCATGTACCTTTCTTTATTAATGAATAGCGTCTCTACAACGTACCTTGTTACGGTAACTTTATAATGTCCCCTAACAAAAATGGGCAATTCCGCCCTTTATATAGAAAGAAATGCACAAGATCTTCAAGAAAGATAACAAAATCATGGCCGCGTTACTAAATAAAGTAACAGTGAACTCTATCTCAGACAAACCACCCTTATATTGGACTTATAGTAGAAAAGGTACCGTATCACGGTTCGTAAAGGTGACCAGGTGCATACCTAAACCTTTGCGTATTTGTGCCTATACGCAACCATCACTGATTCTGATGTTCCTGACATTCGACATCATAGCATTAAGTATCATACATGGAACCATCACCAACAATAGACTTACATAATATGCCAAGAAAGTATGCATAAACTTAACAACAAGAATATATATATGAATTGAATGTACAGAATCAAGCAAACAAAAAACTATCTAAAAGTGATCTTTGACAGTAGCATAAGTATGAATTTTGCTTCTATTAGTTGAACTGTCAATATATACCAGACATTTAGTCTCATTTAACACATTGGTACATGTTTTATGAGAGCTACTTGGTTCTAAGGGCAGGATGGCAGTTACCATGAATACTTATTGTCGGCGCGAAAATTGAATAGTGCTCTACTAAATAAAGATATCCAAGCATATTTTAGTTTTAAGCATTATTGTGTCCCGAGCATATCTCTTATATTATTTGTGATAGGAATCCCAAATTTGGTGTGTGGATGTATCTTGCGATGATTGAGTGTGGTGTTTCATTTTCGGGTCACTATGACCTTGACCTCTGACCTAGTTTTTAGAATAATTGTGTCCTGAGCATATCTCTTATATTATTGAATGTAGGAATCCCAAATTTGGTGAGTGGATGGATCTTTGGATGGCGGAGTGTCACATACCATTTTCGGGTCACTTTGACCTTTGACCTAGTTTGTAGAATAATCGTGTCCAGAACATATCTCTTATATTAATTGAAATGGGAATCCCAAATTTGGTGTGTGGATGTATCTTGGGATGGTGGAGTGTTGTGTACCATTTACGGGTCACTGTGATCTTAAACTTAACCTCTGACCTCGTTTTTAGAATAATTATATCTGTAGCATATCTCTTTTATTATATGAGGTAGGAATCCCAAATTTGGAGTGTAAATGCATCTTGGAATGACCGATTGTCCTGTTTCATTACCCAGTCACTGTGACCTTGAACTCTGACCTAGTTTCTAGAATCGGCATGACTTCTATATTCTTTAGGTAGAAATTCCAAATTTGGTGTGTGGATGCTTCTTGGGATGGCCAAGTGTTGCATACCATTTTTGGGTCACTGTGACCTTGACCTCTGACCTAGTTTTTAGAATAATAATGTTTGGAGCAATTTTTTCTATATTAATTGAGCAAGGAATCCCAAATTTGGTGTGTGGTTGCATCTTTGGATGGCAGAGTGTCATGTAACAGTTTTGTGACCTTGACCTAATTTCTAGAATAATCCTGTCAGGAGCTTTTCTCATATATTATTTAAGAGAAGCATCCCAAATTTGCTGTATGGATACATCTTTGGATGCTGATGTGTTCCATACCATTTGTAGGTCGTCACTGTGATCTTTACCTATGACAAAGTTTCTAAAATAATCGTGTCTGGAGCATATCTCCTTTATTATTTGATGTAGGAATCACAAATTTGGTGTGTTGATTCCTCTTGGGATGGCGGAGTGGTGCATACCATTTTGTGTCACTTTGACCTCAAAATTGACTTCTGGCCTCATTCTAGGTTTTTCGTGTTTGGAGCATATCTCCTATATTACAGCTAACTTTCTTCAAATGTGTCTTATTCTAGACCAATTCCTTCGGGGGCATTCGTCACAAGACTGTGACATTTCTTGTCTATATTACATGGAGAAATTCACTATTTAATGTTTCAATTCTTGATTTGGACTTATACTTTGAATGACTTACAGTTCCTAGCGTTATACGTTAGCTTGTGTGACTTGCTGCTTTAAACATAGCTGTTGTAGTCAATAGATGACTAAAATGCAAAAAAATGAAAGCATGGCTCCTATTACTATATTTCTTCTTGCTTTTTATTTATTTTATCTGAATTGAGCTGCTGACAGTGATGGAAAGTGTCTTGTAGATGTAATTCAATGCATAATAAAAGAACCAAATACATGGTAGTGGCAGAGATAATAAGAATCAATTAAACTTTTTGAAAAATGATTTGGTTATGAAAAATAAATAGGTATTAAAATCCAATTGAAACGATTATGAAAAAAATAACAACATTTTATGTGCTTTAAACGTAAGTTTTCACATTTAAAGCATTTATACTTTTTTTTTATAAGTTTAATCTTATTCATATGATATGTGTAAAAAATGATACTCACACTATTTTTTTGAGAACTTAGATTGTAGTCAATTTCAATTTCACCCACTAAGTGTTTGAACTCATTTATTACTAACATTGTACAAAAATGATATTAAAAAGTAACTTATATATAAAAAAAATACCAGGTACCAAGCTAATAAGTATCAGTCTGCTAGTAAGCTGTATTCAATTCAAAGATCAAGATGAAACATAAAAAATAAAAACATTGAGTGATAACAACACTATAATAAGAGTTCCGCTATTGTTAATGGTAACATATTGACTTGACTGTTGCATGGTAATGCATCTATTTATAAGGAGCCAATATACATTTGATTTGTCATATATAATGTGGTTGACAAAATGACGACAAATTAATGCACATAACACCCTCTCCACAAGTCTATAGGCAACATCTGTTCAAGTAAGCAATAAAAATATATAATAAATTAAGTAACATATATAACAATTATTATATGCGCAAATCAATTTAACCTAATTGGTAATTTTATCGGTAAAATCAACTGTTTAACAAACTGATTAAAATCATACAAGTATATATAGCTTCATGTTGTGATATTAATGAATGCGAGGAAAAATAATCTAAAAGTTGCCTTGTGCAAACTGGGGCTTATGCATTCAAAGAGCTGTTGCTGACAAACTAATGCAGATAGATTTCTCAAATAGGTTTTATTCAAAAATAGTAAGTGAGTATGATCAGGAAATACCACAATCACAAACCGCAGTCAACCCCGTGGCACCGCGAGGAAGAGCCGCTCAACCATCACGAGACATCAAGAAGACAAATTAAGCAAAGCAACCAGCTCTCTCTTCCCCATCAAGATGATTGCAATACTAGAATGGACATAAAGTAGCGTACAACAAAACATAGAACAATTACAGACTCCCACAATGGGAGCAACAGTAAACAAAAAGTCAACAACAACAGAACCACCACCTTAGAACGGACAGCAGCCTAAGCCACCTGGGGGGGGGGGGGGGGGGGGGGGCTTAAATGCATTTAACTGGTACCAAATCTTCGCCCTAGATTCTGCTGTTGTTGAAGTACAAGAAATGTTCAGCACGCATGGAGGCCATCTAACTAATACAATGTATCATCATGGAGAAACACTCTAATCAAACTAACACACCATGATGCAACAAAGAAAAGGGCTCATGACTCACAGATAGTCAGAGCTAAAGAAAACCTCAAGTTGAGCCACGGTGGGTCCAGCTACAGATAAGCATCAGGCACCAACCCACCGATTAAAGCTTTACGTCAGAGCCGTCATAGAGTCTGAGGCCTCACCCCCGTCGTGCAATTAAAGGGGAAACCTTAGCTATAAACCATGATTAGGTTTAAAACTAGGCATGCAGACTGTCGCATGATAAGCCTATTATGGAATCAAATTGTTTAAACTTCAAAAACTATGAAGGGAAACATTGGTAGCAAACAACAACAGTCAATATTATGATTTTAGGGAGAAATGGTAATAAAGTAACGTATGTAACACCTGAGAATATTATTTAAGAAGCTTTAATTCTAACGCATAAATTGAATGTATGATAATAACAACATTTGAATCTTAGATGCCATTAAACCTAAGATAGGTATGTTTTTCAATCAGTTTTATATAGTTTAAAATTTTGGTAGTCACCTTGAATTACGGCCATTATGAAGACTTTTGCCGGCCTAATTTTTTATACACTTACCTGGACTGTAGACTACTAGCATATACCTACCCATAACAAGCATCAAAATTTCTGGCCAAGAACATGTAGGGGAAACCAAAATTTTGACATTTCCTGGACTAAAATAGCCAATACTAGAAACGTACATGTCAAGTCAGAAACGCGACTGAGCAGGTAGCATATATCTGCCTCTAATGAAACATCAGCATCACAGCCAATTGAGCCTATTAAATGTGACAGCTAGTGTGCGTCTGTACTCACGTGAGTCATATATTGTTGGTTCTATTACTAGGATATATGCCCGTTTAATACATATAAGTCAGTCTAGACCAGACCCATTGCAAAAGAATAAATAATAGAATGAAATTCATATGAAATGATCAGTAACACGAGTCATCTGCAATAAAACAACTGGATTCTAGAGCATTGTTTAAGAATAGCAGTGTACGATATCACTGAATCTACAGCATTTTCGAAATAGTAGTGTACGATAGCATCGACCTTCTGACATGTGCACGAGATCACTTTCTTACAAAACTACAAATAACAAAGATAAAGTATTTTGGGTTCGATTTCACTCCAGGATTAAACATTATAATGAGAAAGGATATTTTCAAATAAATATGGCTTTGATGTTTTGTGTTGTATATTTTTGTAACAAAGTTGGCAAACAGTGCACTAGATTGCCGTGAGTTTCAACATTTTGCAACTTCAAAACGATTAAACAATGAAATTACAAATATTAAAGGTGCAACTAAAAAGTATCAAAGACTATTCATTTTTCTCCTTTCTCTGCGCCATGTTGAGAGACAAGAGAAGACAATATGCATGCATAAAGAGAATACTAGGTGAGTGTCTTTTGACATCAAGTTTACCAGGCAAGGCTTTGAGAACGCTTGTTGACATCGCAAGGCTTGCCGAGCGATTCAACATGCGTTCTCTAAGCCGAGCCAGGTAAACTTGATATCAATAGACGCGAACCTGGTAGTATTCTATTTATCAGGTTCCCAGTGATGAACACTCTTCAAACTAGCGATTATGACGTATTTTTTTTTGTGTTGATTCAGCGTCATTACCGACGTCATTCAAAAAGTGCAACGTCATCATGACCTGGTATATAGAGAATTCTAGGTGAGTGTCTTTTGATATCAAGTTTACCAGGCAAGGTTTTGGGAACGTTTGTTGACATGGCGAGGCTTGCCGAGCGATGCAACATGCGTTCTCAAAGCCGAGCCTGGTAAACTTGATATCAAAAGACGCGAACCTGGCATTCCATTTATCAGGTTCCCAGTGTTGAACATTTTGATATCAAGTTTACCAGGCAAGGCTTTGGGAACGTTTGTTGACATCGCGAGGCTTGCGGAGCGATTCAATATGCGTTCTCAAAGCCGAGCCTGGTAAACTTGATATCAAAAGACGCGAACCTGGCATTCTATTTATCAGGTTCCCAGTGTTGAACACTCTTCAAACAAGCTATTATGACGTATTTTTATTAATGTGTAGATTCAGCGTCATTACCGACGTCATTCAAAAAGTGCAACGTCATCATGACCTAGTCTATAGAGAATACTAGGTGAGTGTCTTTTGATATCAAGTTTACAAGGCAAGGCCTTGGGAACGCTTGTTGACATCGTGAGGCTTGCCGAGCAATTCAACATGCGTTCTCAAAGCCGAGCCTGGTAAACTTGATATCAAAAGACGCGAACCTGGTATTCTATTTATCAGGTTGCCCGTGTTGAACACTCTTGAAACTAGCAATTATGACGATTTTTTTTATTTTTGTGTTGATTCAGCGTCATTAGCGACGTCATTTAAAAAGTGCAACGTCATCATGACCTGATAAAGGTAACATGCCGTGAGATAAGAAACGTTTATTAGGTTATGTTGAAACAATTCAGTTTATATCAGGGGTGGCTTATAAAATAATAAAAACATACCTTGAAGTGAAGCGTTTTACAAATTTGAAGCCATTTTTGTGAAACCACGTGATCCTACACCCTTTGCAAAAGGCCGTTAGATAATCTCTGATTATCACATCCCATTATCGATTTTTAGCAATTAAGCTTGATACAGATTATACGCGCCTAAAAACGTGACAAATCCTTGAAAGCACACATTTTCTAGTAGCTATTAACTCTTAACTATTTTATTATTCTTTCTGGTTTGATAAATAACGTGGGGTAGCCCATTGTACATATCTAGGGATGTCAGGTTATAATCTAAGTAATAGTTGATTGTTTTGTCTAAAAATCTTTGTTAACCTTTACAAACAGTGTAGACCATGATGAAATGCAGCAAAAGTACTCGTGTAGGGGTTTCTAGAACACAAAGGGTTAAACTAATAAATGATTTCAGACAATGCTGTGTGTAGAGCGCCAAAAAGAGTGGGCCATTGTGAAGATGCAACACCCAATGAGATACCACGATTCTATTACAATCAAGAAACAGATCTATGTGAAGAATTTAATTGGAGTGGGTGCAATGAAAATAGAAACAATTTCGAAACGAAACAAGAATGTGAGGCAGCGTGTCTTAATGAAGGTATGTATAATGCATTTATCATGAGACACGACATGAGATTTCCAATGTGGTATGTGCGACCAGCAAAGCCTCAGATCAGCCTGCGCATGCGCACAGTCTGATCAGAGCCTTTCCTAGTCGCTTGAATATTCTATGAGTGAACACCATTTGGAGTTTCAAAGTTTTAAAGGAGGCTGCACAGGCTCGTCTGAGTCTACACTTGTCTAAATGATCACATGACGAGGCTCAAATTTAGTAAAAGTATGATAAGCCTTCACATACGCAGAGTCTGATCAGAGCCTTTCCTAGACGCTTGAATATTCTATGAGTGTTAAGCTACTGGCGGAACACCATTTGGAGTTTCAAAGCCTAAAAAGAGGCCCAAAGTTTGCATTAAACCGTTTTAAGCCCTCAAGTAAAGTATTTTACTGACCGTTCCAAGGCGGTACTTCTTTGTGGAACTTTTATGTTTTTTTCTGTCTTTTGTTTGCGATGCCTTAATACGCGTCTGTTTATATGTGCCTTGTGGTCACCTGCTGGGAAAGGGCTGACCTCTTGGCTCTCGTATGTAGTGTCTGACTGTGATTTTGTTACTTTCCCATTGGTATCCTGGGTCAGGTTTGGTACTTGATTGTATCGATTCCTGATCTTTGCGTACTTTGCATTAGTTAGGGAGCATCCATACTAGCTAAAAAATATTTGTGTTTTAACATCATAAGAATCTAGGGCGAAGATTTGGCGCCAGTAACATGCATTAATTAAACCCCGACACGTGGCTTAGGCTGCTGTCCATTCTAAGGCGGTGATTCTGCTGCTGTTTATTTATTTTTATGTACCTCCCATTGTTTTAAGGGTTCTGTGTTTGGTTTGTTTTTATGTATTGCGAAGTTGTTTTTCAAACATCTTGACGAGGAAGAGAGAACTGGTTGCTTTGCTTTGTCTGTCTGATGTCTTGTGACTGTTAATGTTCCGTGGCTCTTTTACACGGTGCGAAGTATTTGATTGTAGTATTTCCTTATCATACTCGCTTACTTTATGTGGTGTATGTTGTTGTGTTATGCGGAGCATCATTAATTTAGCGTTGACAGTTGAGCCAGTGCATGGGATTTCAAACAATGTGGTATGTGCAACCAGCAAAGCCTCAGACCAGCCTGCGCATACGCGCAGTCTGATCAGATGCTTTGCTGGTCGCTTGAGTATTCTATGATTGTTAAGCTACTGACTGAACACCATTTGGAGTTTCTAAGCTTTAAAGGAGGCTGCAGAGGCTCGTCCGAGTCTACACTTGTCAAAATGTCACATTGTTGGAAATCACATGCACTGGCTCTAATATTATAGTGATAGCGTTGATATTTTATTATAGTGATCGATGAGTGTGGCGAGGCACCATGTAAAAGTGGAGGAACCTGCTTCAACACACCAAATAGCTATTACTGTGAGTGTCTCAACAACGGATGGAGTGGAAAGCACTGTGACGACAGTATGTATATTCATGTTGATCTAAGTCAAGGTCATAACTGGCACAGGTTTAGATAAACACAATATTTCAGCGTAAAATTGCAAATACTTTCTTATCCATCAATTTTTACATATGTTTTGGGTGCTCAAAAGAACCGTCTCAATGAGACGGGACTTTTGAGTACCCACAACATATGTTACCCAAAAGAACCGTCTCAATGAGACGGTACTTTTGAGTACCCACAACATATGTTTTAGTTAAGAAATAAGAAAATTAAATTTTCGTTAAAGTCCTGTTTAAAACTACTGCAGCCTATTGGGGCCATTTTGTCTTAGTTCGTAGGTATAACATATAACGTATTATGTCTTACGTCTTATGTATTTTCACTTGCTCATTAGTACATCTTAAAGTACCGGGCCGCGTAGCGCAGTCGGTAACGTGTCTGGCTACAGATGCGAAGCTGACAGCAGATCCAGGGGTCGCGAGTTCGATCCCGGCCCGGTCCCATACTTTCGTGGAGATTGATCATGAAATACTTTCTACGGTCATTCTCCTCCCTTCCGCTGAATCATTCATGAAGGGTTGTTGTCAGTTACAAGCGAAAGTATGTGCACGAATTACTGGTTATCCGCTTGTTCAAGCTTGCCCAGGAAAAAAGTGTGGTTAGGTGAACTGACCGTCCCGCAATGACCATAGCTGTTGACTTGGGACGTAAAGCAACAAAACAAACAAACAAAAACATCTTAAAGTAAACAATAAAGCGGGGAAAATTATGGACGATGCTGTGGATGCTTAATTTTAATAAATGCAGCATATATAGAAGCAACTACTTTTATGGGCATTTGTCTTATGCAAAAGAGAAAGAAGTCAGTAAAAACTTTATGATGACTTACTTAATATATGAAGCGCCAATCAAAAAATATATACAGACATGTATGTTGCATTTTATTAGGGATAAGACAAAATACAATACGTTCTTAAGGGCATATGGAGTAAGCTGTAATACCTACTGTGTTCCCAGGTTTTAATTGATCCCCGTTTTTCTTTTTTTAAAACAGCTTTAAATTTTACTTACACGAACGACACTATGCATGTGCATTTAAATGCACACCACGTAACTAAAACTTACTTTTGGGAGAAGCCCTTATTCATTACTGAAGCCTCAGTCCCCTGTACAAAAGAATATCTTAGTTGTTTTTCCCTCTGAATATACCCATTTGTACCTCAATAGACACCCGTAGTACATTTACTTTTACGATATTTACTAGCCTACATGAATATCTTTATCCACTGATTCAGCGAAAATCTATACTGCAAACCTTACTCATAATCATTTCGACACACATACGCACACACACACAATCGTAAAAGGTCTATATGTGGTCCTAGACCGTGCCAATTTGACAGCAGGAAAATATCAGTCTTTGACATTAAATAAACTTCCTTTATTAATTACTTCTATATTGGTAAATAAAACGCAATTTGTTTTGTTTTTTGTACGACCGTTTTGAAAAAAGGTCGTATTATTGCATGGCGCCATCTGTCTGTCTGTCCGTCCATCCGTCCATGAAGAATCTTCAAGATATCTTCACGATATTAGAATTAAATGTGTATTAAGTCAAGACAATTGCCTCACACAATAATGGTTGTACCCATTTTCTTAATTTCTGAGTTATGCCCCTTGAAAATCATAAAAAATCTTGTATGGGCCATAACTCATCTTCATGCAAACTTTATAAGAATGTGTATCAGGTCAAGGTGATGTGGCGCATATAATTATGGTTACATTCCATTTATCCGTTTCAGAGCTATGGTCCTTTGATTGTTTTATGCTTTTTTGTGTAAATTTCATTCTTGTACACCTCATAACTCTGTAACTGTTTGGGATTTATTCATGAAATTTTATAGGACTATGATTTAGGTCAATACAATGTGCCGCATTACAAGACGAATGTTCCTACTTTCTTAATCTCTTAGCTACGCCCCTTTGATTATTTGTTACTTCAAATATTATTTCGCCATTTTTTAGCTGTGGTTGCCAATCATACTCACTTTATTTTATTTATCAGTCCATAAGAAATTGTATCTACTCTGTAGAAAAAAATCATGTTCAGTTGTTTAAGATATGTAATATGTTTATATGTAGTATTTATATACTCATGCTTCAAAAAGAAGGTCATCCTGAGCTTTGTATAATACCGTAAAGTAAAAAAAATATGTTTTTTTTTTAATTTGTATAGTGATACATGTAAATCGGGCTAGACTGACAGGCCAACGCTATGCGAATGAAGTCCTTACCCATATGTCCTCCCAATCTATAAAACTGTTAAAATAATTTTCTCTTCCAGTAACAACAAGGCCCCCGTACCTGCAATATGACATGGAACTGCTTGCAAGCCAGTCATACCCCCTTGATTGGCTTTCTGAATCCTGATCCATCTCCAATTAAATATTGACCACCTCTGGGTATATAAATTGCAACCCTTCCAGCCGCCACATTAAATTCTGGTTGAATAATGGTATCGCATTCCAATGGGGTGGGGTAGGTTCAAATGCAAACCCAGGCTTCTTCTAAACATGCGCAAATGCCCACAAAATGCACTAATATAGGTTGCCGTCATGCCAAAAATAACTTACAATATATATTATAGGTTTTGTAATCACATCATGTTTATGTTTAAACATGTACTTATTTTCATCAAAGTCGGTGAACTGGGGTGGCCTTCTTTTTATTAGCATGAGTACATTTTGGTTCTTGTAAAATAACAGGCTTCACCTTAGAGGATTCACAATGTTTGTGAATTATCTGTTGGAATTGACACTATTTGCGAATGCTTAGTCTAGTTTAGATGCAGTTGTTAACTTCAGATGTTCCGTTAACATTGTGATTTACATGTTTATGTTTTGATACGGAATTATGTTACCAATTTGTTATTATTTCTTAAAGACCATGTTTATCATGACATTGAGACTGAAATTAGGCAGTTTGTGTGACTATAAGTCACTTTTGTATATTCTCATTGACCGATAAAATAGCTCTTTTCGCAAATTAAAATCGTCCCCTTGATTATAAGTTTTAGATGGAAATGTGTCATTTGTTATGTACAAGTACAATGACAAAACGTGGACTTTTTAAAAGTAATTAGTCTGAAGTTATTTGACTGAAGTTTAGTGGAATAAACCATAATTACAATTTGTCCGAAATGAAGTTTATCAATATTTAGCTAGTCATTTAGATATCTTGAGGTATAGTAGAGTTAAATGATTAAACAACATCAGTTTGATAATTGTAAAAAAGAGACAACATGAAGTATCTCTCATAACAAAAAAAAATCTGCAACAAGAGGAGCATGATTAGTACGTGTTGAAATTCCTACAGTATGTCTATACAATTTCGAGCCATATCTAATAATATATTGTCCAAAAGATAATGGAGAGCATCACAAACTTTCTGACGTGATTAAAATAATATTTTTAGGTTATTCAGAAGTGAAAAATGCGCGTATCTCCATACATGTCAAATACGTGAGCCTTCTCTGTTAAAAGCTGTTCAAGTAATCCTCAGCTGCTGTCCATTATTAGGTGGGCGTTCTGATGTTGTATGTCGTTTGTTGTTGCTTACATATGTGTTGGGTCCATACTGAATTATGTGAATCTTATTGCCTTTCTGTTTTTTCAGTCATCTTTGGTTGATAGTTTGTACTGGTGCTATACGTCCAAGCCAACTTTTTTTTTTGTCATATGCGAATGATTTCCTATTTTCTTGGGTCATGCCAGTACTAAACAGAGTATAAACTGTCTTGCTCAAAGGCATAAGGCAGTGCCTCCTGAAGCGTTCAAACCAGCACGCATCTCTTAAATCAAGCACTCCAATTTTGAATATGTGTGACCCATATAATCATTCAGCCTATATATAAATATTATTAACAGGTGTATGTAAAGCTCGTTTGCAGACAGTTGTATGTGGCAACCCAAACGTTGATTCTGCGGAGTTTTACGAATGCAGTATCAACAGCGGTACAATCTCACTTGTTAGTGTTAGACGAAAAGAAGAGTTCGAGGGAACAAGTTGTACTTTCTACGATGGTCCTCATCAAGACGTTTCTACAGATCAAAGTCGATGGGGGTTCACTGTAGATACAATCTGGGTTAAAGGGAACTGTGGAGGGATTTTCGAATACTGTTCAACAGGTAATATTTAAATGATCTCCAGATGAGAGTAGAGATATATGGGATTTTGAATGAAATCTCATGCCGTGGCTTATCTGACTGTAACTTAAGTAAACTATATATATATATATATATATATATATATATATATATATATATATATATATATATATATATATATATATATATATATATATATATATATATATATATATATATATATATATAAGTTGACGTCACATGTTTTGTTTTAATTACAACTATTTAAAGCAAAATGTCAACGTTCAATGGTATGTTCCAAATAATAATTTGAGCATTGTATTCCTATGTCCACGTAAGCGTGCTTGCTTCTGAAGATTCTTAACCCATATAAGCCTAGCGTCCCTTTTATGGGACGTGGGCAAATAGTGCAGACCCAGACCAGACTCTGCAGACTACGGCGACTGATCAGAGTCTCCACTGTTTGCGTGCAGTGTGTTCTATCAATGTTTGAATAAAAATGAAACATACCACCCAACATCCCTTAAAAATAAAATGGACTGTTCTTCCAATTAATACGGTGGGAAATTCCATTTGGCATAAATGTTATAATCTAATACCACCTGAAAATAAGAAAGACAGCAAGGATCAGGGAACGATACAATCAAGCACCACACCTGTCCCAGGATACCAAATGGGAAAGTTGAAATTCGTTTCTCATTCGTTGCTGTTTCTTTAGTTTGTTGTTACTTTATAAACTTGTTCTGGGTTTGTTTCAAATGCACTTTTGGGTCAAGCTTCGATGATAATATTCGTCAGATTTTTCAGCGCATCTGTGCGTATTTATGATTCTTCAATTTTTTGCAATTCGTCATATTGTAAATGCAGCTTTATAGCTGACACCAATCTCAGAAAACGGAGGGAGGCTTAAATATAGATATTGCTGGCAGAATATTTGCACGATATTTAAAACTACCTAATATACAGTGAGCCACTTTAGTTACGCACCACCTTTTCAGGGCCAATTTTTTGACAAAACTGCTGGAATCGAACTTTCTCTATGATCATTTACTTATTGACATTTTATCTGTTTGATGACATAGATAAAATATCAAAACCACTCATGCGAATCATTCTGCAATGTCAAAAGCAATGTCAAAAGCAATTTTGACAAAAAAGCTCGCGCAACCCGAACGTCTATATTTTCTATTTGCGTTTTGCGCTAGGAATTATCCATGGTGATCGTTGTGACAGAAAAACACCAGAACAATTGTTTTATTCAAGTAAAATCCCATTTTTACGTCGTTAAAGTTAGTAACACTGTTACTTTTTGAAGAAATGCTCGTTTTGACGTCATATTAACGTTAGTTACAATAATCAAACAGGTTTTCCTTCGCAAATTGTTTTGTTATGAGTAACTTGTTGATATAGAAGTATCAAAACACTAAAACATCTCATCATTGACACTTCTTACAGCCTTGGTAGTAGTGACGTCATCACTAACGTCAACACCTTGACGCCATAAATCCATTTATTTTTTTACGAAAAAACCAGCGGATACATGGTTGTTTAAAATGAAATTATAAGAGAAGTGTTTTGATAACTAGTTTACTAAGAATCATACGAAATGTTAACTAACTTTTAAAAAAGTACTAAAATCAAAAATTTTCCAACCTTGGTCAGCTGGGAACCAAAATAGTAAAACGTTTTAAAAAAACTGATAAAGTTAACAAACACATTCAAGTCTTAGATATTGCCAAGAATAAATTGGCTCTTATCTCTGACATTGCAGAAATTCGACCCTGAAAAAGGTGCAATGTGATCTGAGTTTCATTTGAAATAATGCAATGTGAAATGGTGTTTTGAGGATAGTGCCCTTCAAGATCCATTTTCTCACTTGTTTCTCATCTGATCACAATAAAATTTCTATGGCTAATCCAAATATAGATGCGCGTTATGCTGGTAGTCTCAGAATAAAAATAGCATATGTTTTATCCGAGGAATTTTACATTTTATAAGTAGTGCGTAACTAAAGTGGCTCACTGTATATAGCTTAAACGACAAATGCATTTAGCTTTCTTTTCTGCATAATTGAGTTGAGTATTGATATCGGCCCAAAAGGATCCAGTGAATTCTCCCCAAACGTTTTGAATAAAACTAGTAACATAAAAGAGACAAAAATACCTTCCTAAATCTGTGTTCAAATCTACAACTAAGATTACACGCTGTGTAGTTTCAATCACTTAATGTACAAACTGCAATTAGGAATAAGGCAAACTTGATAGAACTTTTTTTTCAGTACCAACTTGTGATGAAGGGATTATGCAAACTATTTCATGCGACAGTTTCGGTGAACATCAGGTATGTCAAATTGGAGAAGATGGACAGGTTATTACCAGTGCAGAAGTGGTGCATGTAAAATCATCAGACCATTCTTGCTATTTTTGGCATGGAGATTACTATTCCTACAGAAACGTGTGGTTTTATAGCGGGTATCGTGGTTCTTATGGTTTCATTGGAAGGAAAGTCTGGGTTGACAGAGAGTGTAGAGCAGAATTCAAAGTGTGTTTGTCAGGTATTTTCAAATTATTGTTTGATTTAAAAAAAACACACACACATAAGGGTAAAGTCGGGTAAATTCGGATAGTCGGCTTAATACGGACAGCTATCTTGTTCCTTTCATATTCTAGCTATTGGAATCAAAATCAATTAACCAAGCAAACAGTGAAAATCCTGATGAGCCGTCTCATCTGGGTTTCCACTGTTTGGAAATGTATGTCCGAATTTACCTGATGTCCGAAGTTACCCGACTTTACCCTAAACAAGCTTCACGTATTTATGGTGAGCAAAAAATATTAATCGTGTGAGGGTGGGATCAAAAAAGAGTGTCCCTTGCGATCACAGTTTGTCATCACTTGGCAAGCGTACAAAACGGGTATCCTTATGACAGATTTTTCGATCCAACCCTCACACTCACGATAGATTATTATAATCCTATGACACCCAGAGGAAGAAAACCTTAAACACAGACAAAGAAACACGTTTAAGGTACGCATCCAATAAGCAACGCAAGGAGACAATCCATCCTCTGGGAGAAGGCTCAATCGGAACTGCCTCGGCCAATTCCACGCAGTTCTGTGAAATAAGACCACTGATGTACATCGAGGATCTACTTTGATAACGCGGGTGAAAACGTGACGCTTACATTATATAGCGTGACGCTGACGTCGCAGAAACCATGTTGACACAATATTAAGTGTGATAGCAGCAAAACAAAAGGTTATAAATGGTGTTAATGTTTTTTCAATAGACTATCGCTTACTCAATATTTTATTGAAAAATGCATAAACTTAATTTATACATCTGATTAAACTTTTTTGGATAATCAGAATAATCGACTTTAATAGAGCTGAACCCACATACTACAGAACTAATTTTCCATACGCTAAAATAGAGCTTTTTGGTACACAGTTCTACGCATAATGCTCTTTATATACACCAGAGGCATGATCCGATTATCAAATTGTGAATACTTTCCCGAATGGGAGAAGACTTTCAAACTGTGTATAGAAGAACATAAAGAATCTTACATGAATTTTCGACATTGTGGCATTTTGACAAGTGTAGACATATACGAACCTGTGCAGCCTTCTTTTAAGTCTAGGAACTCTAAATTATGTTCTGTCAGTAACTTAACACTCATTAATGCATAACAAGCCGTGTCGCACGCTTTTAACAGCCATGTTTTATCCAGCATAAACCCATGCATTAATCAGCGAATTCATGTGCTGTTGATGCACGGCCTTTGTACATTACATATACCCATTCTAAGTCGTCACAAAAACCGATGTCTTCAACAGTAACGCGCATAGAAATGAACGTCATTTAGTGACGTTAAGATGACGTAGATCTTTGCTCTGGAACAGGCGTTTTCAAAATCAAGGAGATAATTGCAAAACGAAAAACGCCACTAAGTACTGCCCAATAAACATTGACCATGCAAAAATAACTACAAAACAATGAGAGCAACAATAAAAATGGCATTGCCAACAACAGTACCTTCACCTTAGAATTTTATTGGGGCTACGCTTAATTTTACGGACCAGATCTTAGATTCTAGATTCTGCATGAGACAAAATTGTTAGCTCACACGTAAACTTCCTAACCTATCCAATGTATCATCATTGGGAAGCAATCAAATCAAAACATACTTTATCATTATGACGTCGCGTTTGGGAGTGAAATAATGCCATGCAATAATATTGATAAACCACGAGTGGTTTACATGTTTTCAGGAAACGTTATTACGTCCTTAACAACGTGTCGTACATAATGACAAAAGCATAACGTTTTTACAGGAGAAATGAGATTTCAAAGTAACCTTAATGTCATATGATAAATAGAATCTAATATCCGTGCTCATGTTTTATTTAATTTATTAGACTCGTTGCGAAAAAGAGATAAAATGCTTGACAAGCTTCGCATTTTATCTCTTTTTTCCCAACTCACTTAATAAATTCAAAAAAGATATGAGCACTCATGTAAGACATTCTATATCTGCAACAAGGGGAGCCATCATTTAAGGTCCTCTATATCTGCAACAAGGGTAGCACTCATGTTAGATCCTCTAAATTTGCAACAAGGGGATCGCTCATGTAAGATCCTTTATATCTGCAACAAGTGGAGCACTCATGTAAGATCCTCTATGTAATGGCTCTTAACTCACAGACACCGCCAATTGGGTCAAAGTTGACCCCCCAGCTGAGCTAAAGACGAACATCAGACACTGACCTACTTATTTAAGATTTATGCCCTAGTCGTCATTGAGTCTGAGGCCTGACCCACCGTCATACCACACATTATCCATTATAGTTTTCTTTTTTATAATGTATAATGCTATCACGTAAATAAAGCATGCTGGCATTTCTTTTGTAAGCTCCATTGTGCCACATCGGGTTAGGAAAGGATACAATTTACAAGGAAGATAAATAGAGAGAGATACATATTATAAATCAACTATGCCAATGAATGACGCAAAGATTCCGCATGATATTGGAACGCATGACCTCTATAAAGATGGCTGGCACTGTTGATTGTATACTCGCAAAGATAATCACTGAGACAATAAAAAAAACAAAACGCTTGCACCGTTTTAAAATATATGGTATGTATAGTACTAAGTGAAGGAGACACAGTAGATTTTTGCATACTCTTTTTTGTATCATGTTACAAGTAAAAGTTATACCATGGGTTGTCCGCCTGTACGTGGAGATAATCCACGAGCTTTAGCGAGTGGATTATCTTACGTACAGGCGGACAAACATGGTATAACTATCTTATACCACATACACAGCGTAAACCTTGCACATCACAAGATAGTTTGAGCTAAAGTTGGTAAGGTTGGTATAAGTAAGCGAAAGGCATTTTTTCAGCTCAAACGGAAGTTTTAGACCTCATTTAACTATAGCATTTCCTAATTAATGTTTCAGGTGGATCAAATGACTGCAGCCCTAATCCATGTCAGAACGGAGCAGAATGTGAAAGCCTTGGAGATGACTATCAATGCAATTATTGTCCGGATGGGTACAATGGAAAGAACTGTGGTAAGAATCATATAATATAGAATTTTGTTAGTAAATGTAAATGATGACAACTTGCAGATTGAAATTATTTTGGCATCTATCATACAGAAAAATCTGTGTAAAACGGCCACTCAAAAATAGACAAAACAAATGTGTTTATGACAAATGGTAGCTTAATGAAGGTCAAAAGCATTGCAGAATGCTCCCTTTGGGGCGCTCTGCAATACTTTTGACCTGTATTAAGTGGTAATTGGTCTTGAAACCAATTTGTGGTCTTTTTAAGACTGGCCGTTTTACACAGGTTTTACTGTATTCAAATATTTCAAAATGACGTCAGTAGTATAAAATAGTGTTATACAGCACCACATTATGTACATGGTCCTATATTACAACACCCATTCAACCAAAGTAAGGAAGAAGGCAATGATCAGGAATCGATACAATCAAATACATGTACCACACCTGACCCAGGAAAAGATATGGAAAAGTGACAAAATCACAAGAAAACATAATTCACAAAAGAGCTAAGAGGTCAGCCCTTTCCCAGCAGGTGACCACAAGGCTGCAATGAACAGACAATACAGCATGACAGACATGAAATACTTACCAAAAAGAATATATGAAAGAAGTACCGCCTCAAAACTGTCATTAAATATTTTACTGGGGGGATTAAACATAATAAATAAGTAAAGTATTGGGATCAAACATTATTTCCTACTGGACCTCGAGTGTGGTGTTGAAAACAAAGCCTGAAAGGCTAGTGTTTAAACGACCCCTGAGGGATCTAGCAGATGTTAGTTTCTCAGAAAATCTTGTTTGATCACCATTATTGCATAAAGTCATTTTATCGCTTGAAAATTAAAAAAAAACTTGTCAAAAGGTTTAATTTTGGTATTACCTATTATAACACGCAAAAGCCTGAAGGATTTGTAGGTTTTAAAACCGTCTGTTCCAGAGAAAAGACTAACATAATCCTGACATCACTAAATTATGTACACTTCTATGCACGTTACTAATGATGTTGTCAGTTTTTTTACGTCCCCATAATGTGTATGCATACGTAAAGTAAATAAAAAACGTACATCAACAGCACGTGAATTGCCTGAATATTACATGGGTTAGTTCCAGTTCAAACACTAACTGTTAGTAACGTACAAGACGGCTTTTATGCAATAATGAAAATTAAAAAAAAATATAACATTCTAACACACCTCGCCTATAAAAACGTGATATATCAAAGAAAGATTCACATTTTTGAAAACGCGAGGAAAACACGTGCTGGTTGACGTCATTTATTACTGCAAAATTATGTCAGTCATGGCGTTAGACGGTGTAATGTCGTTTTTACGCTTGAAAGATGTTACAAATACATCTAAACGTATGCAACACAGTCCAACTACTTGCGGGAATTCTTCAGTGCAATGGCGAATGTTTGAAGAAGCTGACTCCATATATGTTTTCGTCGTTTGTTGTGTGTTAAAATCGAAAAAGATCAGCTCTAGTGAGTGAATTGTAGAGTAATAATTCACTGCTGTCTTCCAGTTGTACGAAGATAAATCTCTTGTGCTACGTGCTCGTAGTTTGATCTTCTTTACAACTGACCTCCAAACAGTGAATTGTTCCTCAACAATTCACTGCTAGAGCTGATCTATTTCTTATATACAGTGAACCCCATATAAATAATATTAATAAAGACATCCACAATATGTGCAATGTCAGACAGCTAATGTATGACTTTTTACTATTTTGTATGTCCACTGACTCCGTCTATGTTAGTCAACCAGGTCAAATGTCACATATATCATGTTTTTATTAATAGGAAGGCAAAAGTGTAAGATCATGATCATTTCTTGATAACTTATGATTTCTACAAATTTATGTGCATACATAGCTAGTCATAAATAACTTTGATGTTTATACATCTGGTATTTCTTTATTAGATATTGTCATCTGTGATCCAGAATTTTGTGGAGACCATGGATTATGCAATATTTTGAACGGTGAACTCGTATGTGAATGTTCACCAGGATATAAGGGAGATAACTGTGAGGAAGGTAGGTAAAAGCGTGTCGTGATGATTTTACGAAATCAGGCAGAATAAACTAGTTTGACTAAATATCGCTAGATGCCATTAAACCTATCGCTTAGATAGAGTATCTTACATGAGTGCTCATGTTTTATTCAACTTATTAACTGAATCTGGGAAAAAAAGAGATAAAATGTTATGCTTGCCGAGCAATTTATCATGTTTTCGCAATGAGTTTTATAAATTCAATAAAACAAGAGGACGAATGTAAGATTCTATTTATCATATATCGTGAAGATTACTTTGAAATTTCATTTCTGCTGTAAAAGCGTTTTAATTTTGTCAATAGGTACGTAACGTTGTTATGGACGTCATAATGGTTCCCGAAATCTGTAAACCACTAGTGGTTTAAACCACTAGTGGTTTATACACATTTTTATAATAAACAGTAACTTGATCTGGCGTACTGTATCACGTCGAGTGGATGAGGTCATACCATCGGATCACCAGAGACGTGAAGCGTCGAGTGTGATCAAATGGTATGGCCTCATCCACGATTATATATTATAATAATATGTTTATTATATACCTTTTTTTGACAAAATTTATATTTTATAAATTGTTTTGGTCTTATATCCAGAAAAAAATTGCGGGAACGTTTGCAATTACGTTTTGTCACGTCATATTCACGTCATATAATATGACGTTACGTCAGCATGTTTTCCTTTCCATGCTTAAAATTTATTTTACGCAATGTCACCGCAAAAGCAGGTAACCGACGTTAGCTTCGTTTTAAAAGGATAGTGATATGGAATCAGAAAACCTCAGTTCGTTGATCCGGCTTTCTGTATCAGATGGCCAGAAAGCAGACAGTTCTAAAGTCGTATCATTTATAGGCATTTAATAAATCGATTTTATTGCATGGCGTTATTTCACTCCCAGACGCTACGTCATATGATTATAATAAATAGACCAGTTGAGTTGATTCTGTTTCTAATCTTTTTTTTTTGATGACCTTTTTTTAACTGAATATACATGTATTTTATGAGATATTCTATGCGTTAGAATTTAGGTAAGTAATCAACTAGAAACGTCCTGGATCCGATTGTATCAATATTTAATAACAAATTAAACCATCATTAAACCATCATTAATTAAGTCGTCCTTAAACCCGGTTGTACTAAACTTTTAATGACGAATGTTCGTCGTTAAATCCGAGAGTTTGTCATTAAAGTTAACGATGGTCGGGGGGTAGTTTTAAACCGTCATTAGCGGAAATAAAGATGGCCGCCTATGTTGTTTTTTCATCGACTCGGACCTATGAAACCAAAGAAATGCTCGAAAAAGACGCCTACTGAAGATCTAGAAGTTGTTAAAATGGCCAAAGAGATCAAAAATACATGGATACATACTTGAGCTATTCTGCTTGAAATAGAAACCAAATCAAAACGAGTAAACAATATCGGCAAAACGTTCAGTCTCCATTTGGTTGCATTTCATCGTCCTTCTCTGAAAGATCAGCTGTTGTTTTGACTGATGACGTATTGAAATCGACATGACGTGATAAAATAAAATAAAATACCGCACACTAGTAATTTGCATAATAAACCGTATGAAAATATTTGATTATTTAACTAAGGATTCAGTGGGGACAGGGACTGGGGTCCGGACCCCCCCCCCCTTGGAAAATGAGAAAACTGAGGGAGGTCACCCTCTGAAAAATTACGAAGCTCCTCAGCCAGCTATCAGCGTTGGGCTATCATTACATCACATCCCAAGCAATATGAGATTTAAATGGTGTTCCCTGGTAAGCAGGCCAATGATGACCCACTTCGCTTACTGTATATAGGTTTTTAGGCATGGACTTCCCCCAGGGGGGGTGGGGGGTACTCTCAATTTTCTACATACGTAGGCTCGGGCCCAGCATCTACCCTTCACCCCCAAAAAGTATCAGGAATTCCTAGCACCCCAAAAAAATATTTGAAATTTTAACAACCCAAAAAATATCCCCATTCTGTACAATGACCTTAAGAAAAGACCCTAAAATGCATGGAAATAACCCCGAAATGTAGTTCAATTTTGAAATGACCCCAAAAAAATATCCACAAAATCTTCATACCCCCCAAAAATACGTTTTTCTGAACCCCCCCCCCCCCAAGAATATTGAAATTCAAAATTTTGAACCAAAAAAAAAATGACCCGACCCTACGTATGTATACAAATATCAGAGTACCCCCCCCCCCCCCCCCCGGGGGACCTCCTCTTTCCTCTGTAAAATACTAGTAAGACGATGTAAACAAAACACTCTGAACCTGAACACCATTCTTTCCCACCCCCTCACGCCCTGACGAAACTTTCTGTGCCCGCGTAGAGCACAGGAAAAGTCACAAAACTTTAGAATAAAAAAAAGGCCTATATTTACTTTTATAGACGATACACGTCAGCCTTTTTTCTAAAATGTTTGTGACTATAGTTCCTGTGGCGTAGAGTGGTAGATGACTTGATTGTAAACCCAGAAGAACAAATCCATTTGAACCAACGGTCCAACCACCAGATTAAAAGTCCTTCCAACCGACAGAGGGATGAAGAAAAAAAGAACAAATGTAAAAAAGAGCAGTTGGAATACCGACTCAATCCTTTATCTATGACAAATAAAGCAAGCCACACTCTTGTCTGAGCCTATACCCTTACCCTACCATAAGCCAATCTTGCAGTTATTCTCGATTTTAAAAACTAAAATTCCGAGAATCGGACGTTTCGCCTAGCAAAAACTGAAGTCAAACCAGTCAAATTTGTCAAACTTATATCCCCGGGGAAGGGTTATTTTAGATAAACATATAAATCACAAAACATAAATCCCATTTCTCAAAAACCTAAGTACATTGGGTAGCATGCAGATCAAACTTAAAAGCCTATCGACCAGTTTTCATTGGTCAGTTCAATAATAAAAATAAAAACTTATCTGTACAATTTCAATATCTGACTTCAACCTGACCCAGGGTCAGGGGTGTGTGTAAGGTCAAAGTGTTTACCTCTATGTTAGTCTATACTTCTTTCCCAAAAATTTGATATGCAACATGACCACATTCAGATTTATTTTTACTTTTACTCGAACCCACAGGTTGAGAATGTGTGTAATGAGAAAGTATGTGCTTGCATAATGGTATGTATATGCTTCATTCCCTTTTATTTTGACATACAACATGACCATGTTCTGAAAAAGTTGAATTTTGATTTCTTTTTACCCCCCCCCCCCCAGGTTCGGGGAGGGGGATGGGGCTCTTTATCGTTTGTTTTTAAACATAATTTTGACGTTGACGCTGGAAGAATGATAGTTAAATGCGTGAAATTTAAAGAAATATCTGCGTCGATGGTTTAAAAAAATAATGTATGGCACAATTACCTTTTCCGTAGGGAAGAACTGTCGATATTTGTAGGTTACGGTCAACAAACTAATATTTGTTGGTTGCGGCAAACTAAATTGATTATTCTACTACTGTTTTAATTTTTTTGCACCAGGCATGTATGACACTAGTTACTTGAATATGCAGCGTTTGAGCGCAGGGATTTTTTTCGATCTTATTCGAGTTTTCGCGAGAATCCAGCAATCCTGTACCCTATAGAAGCATCACTGCAGATATTTTGGAATGGCATAGGTTCCTTAAGCCAAACGCTTTACAGAGCTCAGCTGACATAAGAAAGTATAAACATTCCCCATTTTCTTACGAAAATCTCACGTTACTCATTCAAATATGTCTTCTGTCACTTCGTCGCATATCTTTTTAAAGATATTTCTTGTATACGTTAGCTTATGAAACATGTATGTTTTTTTTCTCAGCATGCGTGATATGATTTATTATGGTGTATTCAATGCAACGCGCGTGTCTCCGTACATTGATATAGCGTTGACTTTCTTTGCAACACCTGCTTCTAGAGGAGTTCAAATTTGCGTCACTTTGTTCTTCTGTGTGACCGTCTTTCAACAATTTATGTTAAAGTGCCTCTTTTCTGCAGCTGCTACAGAATAGTGCTTGGGGTCTGAAAATTGAAGCCGACAGTTTATTTTTCTTCTTCAAATTTTGTATTAGAAGGATTCAGTATTTACTGTATTAAGAGGTTGCCAAAGTTTGGTGTAAATCTCTCAAAGGGTCCAGGAGATGCGAAGCGGACAGGAAGGGCTGAATATTTTGCCAGAAGCTCCCTCTACCCGTATAGGTTGCTGCCCTTAGACAATGCAGTGGTTCTGTTGTTGTTCATTCATTGTTGCATCATTTTGTGTGTGTGTGTGGGGGGGGGGGTGTTTGGTCCTTGTTTTGTTGTGTATTACTTAATTTCCTTTCTAGGTTTGTAATCATCTTGCTGGGGAAGAGAGAGCTGGTTGCTTGTTTTCAAATGCCTTCTATATGTCATGTCAGTGTTATGTGTTTCTTTCTCATGGTGCCGTGAGTTGGTCTACACTGTGCGATTGTGGCATTCGCGGATCTAGAGGGGGGCAGGGGGTCCGGACCCCACTGAAATAGGATTTCCTAGTAATAATGGTCCTGAAAAATCATGAAGCTAGGAAGCCAGCATTTAATGTTGGGCCATCATAGGCACGCCAGCGACGAAACGCCATTTTAATAATGATGGCGATCCGCTTTATGTGGCATTTGGATCATCAACTAAAAATAAAATCTGGACCCGCATATGTAGACTTACAGCGACATTTAGGGGATTACTGTGTTCAAAATTTTCATTTGAGGGGGCACATCATCGGCTAAATGGTCCGAAAATGTGCATGGTTATCCCCATTCTGCATACATTGAGGACACCTTTGTTTTTTCCCGTTCTTTATGCTTAGTTCACACCAACGGCGCTTTAGTGGCGCTTTAAAGCGGCGAGCAAAGCGGCACCAAAGGGTAACAAAGCTTGATTAAAGCGGCAGGGTCGTAATAGATCGTGGGAAAGCTTGGAGTAAAGCGGGACATTCGGCAAGAGCGCCAAATTTTTTTGAACTGTTCAAAAATTTTGGGCGCTCTGTCACGAATTGATTAAAGCGCCGAGAGCGTATCAAAGCTTAACAAAGCGTAACAAAGCTCAGCAAAGCTTGACTCAAAGCGTAGGAAAGCTTAACAGAGCTTGGTTCAAAGCGGGGACCCCAGTCTTTACGGTCTGTCACCACTTGACACGCTTCGTTAAGATGTCTCAAGATTTGCTACGATCTGGCATGAAGATCTGACACGAGGTCAGACGCTTTCATCAAGATCTGACACGCTTTGTTACGCTTTCATGAAGGACTCTCACGCTTTCACACGAATTGAGGCGCTTTGATCAAGGATTGACACGTTTTGTTAGGCTTTGTTACGCTTGGCAAGCTTCCTCACGCTCTCTCACGCTCTTTCACGCTCTCCTCCGCCTCAAGGGCTAGGATGTAGTTATACAACAGGGAGACAAACATCATGTCTTCTTCAGATAGATCATGCTCTGGTACATCTGGAATTTCTGGATCTTGTTGTTCTGCCATCCTGTTCTGGATTAAACATATATTTCATTAAAAATAGTCTATATTTATATTTCCAGCTCAGATATTGATGCGACATCAAATCTGCTGAGTGGTAGAGTGCTTGACTCCAGACCAAGGAATTGCGGGTTTGAGTCTCACCGGCGTCACTAATAGTTGTGTCTTTGAGCAAAACACATTTATCCTTGCTGAACACTGGTCTAACCTAGGTAGAACCGTCCCGACATAGATGTAACTGAAAAATGTTGACTGGGACGTTAAGAATCAAGTCAATCAAACAAAGAAACATATTTAGGATATAGCATGCGTAAACACAATTTTGGTCAAAATTTGATTTTAAATTGCTGGTGTGAGTTTGAAAAGGTCAAGGTCACCCAGTGTATCTATACATGCTTGGTGAAAATCCACGACAGAGAGCTCATTCAGTCTTAAAGGGATGGTGACCTATAAAATTAGGCCAAGTCACAACTTTTTATTGTGCTGTAATAAAACAATATATATATAAAAATTGACCAGAATCCATTGTTCCATTGTTCGGTTCAAGAAAATTAGGTCTAAGTCACCAAATCTAATCAACTCTTTCCGCCCTTTGGTCAAAGTCCATTCACTGGTTCAGAAGAAGAAGCAGAGAGTTGTTAAAGCTGATACGTGCACACTTAACATGCACAAACAAAAAAGGAATATTTTAAACATAATTTGTGACTGCGTTTCCCTTTGACAATAACGGCGTTATGATAATATCGCACAATGCGTTGATTCATGCTTTGAACGACTATTCTGCATTCGGCGTCGTTCTTTTTCTTCTTCTTGTTTTCTTCAGGGAATACGATGTTAAGTATAAACTAGTTCTGCGATTGGGATATAACAAATTATGTGTGAGTTACTTGTATTGATGGAAGCGGGGGCCTGTCAACTTTGCGAATGATAGACATAACTGTCGAAAGGCGATATGGTTCTAATAACCCCCGGTCTGCACTGCTGGTATGACATGCGCGGATCCTGAAAGCTTTGTCATAGGGGGTCAACTTTAACAACGTTTTTTTCTTGTTTTTTTTTTGTTTTTTTTTTTGTCGATGAGGGGATAGAGAATCCAAATACTACTATTAGCGGGCCATCATCGGTCCGCCAGCGAAACGCCATTTAAATGGCGTTTCGTTGGTGTGCGGACGATGGCCCAACATGGATGCTGGCTTAGAAGCTTTGTGATTTTCATGGAATCTGGACCAGTTGTGCTAAGAAGCCCTATATTTTTGTGATTTTTCTGGTGGGGGGGGGGGGGTCCGGACCCCCTGCCTCTCTCTGGATCCGCGCATGAGGGACAGAAAACAGGGGCAGCATAGGTGACGAAATCAGCGCAATCGTCTGTTGATTTCTACTAAAGTACTGCCGCATTAACAAGAAACGCGAAAAATCGACTTTAAGAGCATCTGTTGATGTTATTTTCTCTTGAACTTTTCGATATGCGGATAGAAAAAGCTGCAGTATTTTTTGATAAATTTTCAACTTTATGTTTTTGCTGTGTTTTTCTGTAATTAGATGGAATTTTGGCATATTTTTGGTTCTTTTCAACGGGGGAGTATTACTGTTGGTAGAATGGACATAAACTGACCCAGTTTATTAATAATATGCAACGGTTGACTAAATCATTCGATGTCGTTTCAGGTCAGTAATCGCAGTATGTTATATACGGAACAAACGTGAAAACGCTACACCTGAATTGTTTGTCATATATATGTGCAAAATGATGCACGCCAGTTAAGCAAATAAAAGTGTATCTGAATGTTCAAAGACTGGGTTATGCATAAAAGTATAAGCTTTACGGATGGTGTCACGAGAAAACACATGAAAGCCATTTAAATGTGACAGTGGTCCATTTTTTCAGGTAAGAAATTTGAACGGAAATCTCACATAGCTTATGCCTTCAGAAATCCACTGCCAACCAGATCCGACTGAACGAAATGGTAGTCTAGACATGTGACAACCTGAAATGGTTTGATCGTTAAATGCAACCTTAGAAAGCGGGGTTTTCTTGAAATTTTATCACCGAAATCTCCATACCAAGAACTCAATGTGCTGTTGCATCTTAGTTTGAGAACATTACTGGTCGAGAAATGGTAGGAACAATGTGCTGATAGGTCTACCTGATTTGGCAAAATATATGTATCTATAATCGTGATAAATCGAAGACTAACAGACATTTAATATTCCCTATTTGTTTTCGTCAAAGGGAGACAATTTACAAATTTTTACAAATGATAAATTCGAAATTGATTTCTTCGCTTGTTTTAAGTGACTAGTCAGTTTTCTTGTGTTTTAATGCAACACAAGTTTGACAAATTCTGATAAGCATAACTATCTTTTCTGCACATGCGCAATTGCATTATTCAGGGAATGAACATAACTCACGACATCAAAAGAGACAAATTGGTGGAGTTTCGACGAATCGTTTGCTGGATGGTTGGAAAACATTATTAAGCTATAGTAAATACCTTTCATCCAATACTTTCTCACAAAATATAGAATGTTGTAGTGTAGCTTTTTCACTTTTGTTCAGTATAGCATATAGAGTCTCGTTAATATAAAGTACTGCTGCATAAATTAGAATCACGAATAAATGACTTTAGATGTACGTTTTCAATTTAAACCACATTGGGCATTCAATAATCGTGAATAACTTCAGGCAGAATGTTGACAAAAGATATTGCCTGATATAACCGCAAAGTTTTGCTCTAAAAATTTGGGCATTTTATTCCACTTAGTTGAAACTTAGGTGTTGCCATTGAAAGAATGAATGTTAACAGCTCAAATTAACTAATTACAGAAAATTAATGGTTGACTATATAAATTACATATGTAGTTTATAATGTTTAGGCCATTTACCACTGTAAAAGTTGTTTTATAAAACTGTCCATAATAGCCACATCACGCTATTTTAGTAGAAAAATGTCTTTACAAATATAGCAAACAGTATTTACCCGGATCAAACTGACCGTATTGGATCATTTGGATCTGGGTCTATGCTGATTGAATCGATACTATCAACTAAATGGCAGTGCTTAAAAATAAAACTGACATGTACAAAGCAATCACGCTTTTAAGATGTGTGCTGCTTTTGACACTTACCTGTAGAAATTTATGTACAGATATATAGGTCGTCACATGGCTGTTACACCATTTAAATTCCCCCCCCCCCGCTTTTCTGAAAGCCTGAAAATGTCGAAATTCCCAAGAGATTAGGGGTCAGGGCAGTGGTAGTAGATTCTTCAAACAATTTTCTTCTGACACTGCAGGATATTCTAAATCCAGATTTGAGCTTTTTTTTGAAAAATGCAAGAAATAAGATAATATTCCAGATTTTCGCGTTTCTTATTATTGCGGCAGGACTATAGTGCGCTGATTGAATTATCAGTACGCTGTCAAATAAACATCGGGTGATTTTTTGTGACGTTTCACATTTACACGACTGTCTATCTTCGCAATCGTAACCAAAACGACTTTCAATAGCTGGTAGCTGCAAATATAGATAGTCTTTCATAATAAAAATGCAAAATTTAGTTATAAGAGCGTATCTGATTTATGTAATGGGTGTGTAGATTACATTATTTTTGAAACTTTGCATACGTTTTCGACATGTTACATGTATCAGGATATGCATGTAGATTCACTGGTTGCATCGTCAGGTTATTTATTTATTTTTGTTTTACTTATTGTAGCTATGTTACTGACGGCGCTCTTACAGTACGTTACTTCTGACCAGACACAGTCTATTTTCTACTATTGACACTGCAAGACCATGAACAATCTAAAATAACACTCAAATTTGAAAATCTATCATAGCGCAGACACATAATTAATGGGGGTATGATCCCAGTGTGGTGGGGGTAGGGGTCTCTTCAATTTTATATGTACGTAGCCTTGATCAATTTTTTTCTTGAATCAGATTTTTTAAAAACTACATATTTTAGCGGTTCACTGAAGTGTTTATAAGATCAAGGTAAAAGATGGGAATATTATATGGGGTATAAGGATCGTAAGTACGTGTACGTAAATACGCACGTGCGTACAACTTGACGCAGCAAGGTACAATAAAAAATGTCTTCATCGGCCACTCAAAAATAATTTAAAACATCTTCATGGCAAATGGTACCTTCATGATGGTCAAAAATATTGCAGAATGCTCCCTTAGGAGCATTCTGCAATACTTATGACCTGCATTAAGTAAGCTATAATCGGTCTTGAATCCCAAGTTTTGGTCTTCTTTTTGAGTGGTTTTGCTGTATTTAATTTGACTTTGGAAGAAAAATGTAGCTAATAGTGTTAAGTTGCGTGTCTTGAGGGCTCATTTTAGCTCTTTGGAATGTCCTAAAACTATTTTTTGCCACAGGCTTTACCCCTGACCCCATACAGGGGGATAACCCCCACATCCCCTCAAGAATGCGTACTCTATAAAATGCATCAGGACCGCACCTGGGTATTATGATGAGAGTACCCCCCCCCCCCCCCCAAACCACGCACACACTCTCTTCTAGGGTATAACCGTACCGTATATCCTTCTTACAATCGAATTGTCTAATGACATCATGGAACATTAATAAAACTATATGAAATATAGAGGGAAATTACACTTACTAGTTACGATAACAAAATTTGAGCTGCGACATGAGATTTCCATTTGAATATGCGCAGTCTGATCAGAGCATTTGCTAGTCGCTTGAATATTCTATGACTGTTAAGCTACTGACGGAACATCATTTGGAGTTTCTAAGCTTAAAAGGAGGCTGCACAGGCTCCTCTGAGTCTACACTTGTCAAATGCCACATTGTTGTAAATCATATGTCGTGGTTCAAATTCAACTTACTGTGCCCTGGTGTAAGCTGAAACTAGATTACAGAATTCCATTTAGGGAACGTAAGCAAGCAAAGATCCTGCTATCGTGTGGCTCTGAGATTCGCTCTGTCTGAGCGTCAGTTTGCCCATGCCACGCAATCTCGCATCGATTTTTTTTCTGCTGAAGCAAATTTGAGAAGAATTGGGAAAAAAATCCTGGAACAAAGAGAATTCAAATGCAATTTTACAATTATATACTTGTAGGCGACCTCACTCAACAAGCTAATCTCAATGCTGGTTTAGCAAAACTTTCAGCGTTTTAAATTCGCTCACGATGTTGGAATTGTGATGATAAGTAGTCGTGAATAATTTGTATGTTTTGAATTAAATCATGAAAAAAGCAATTATTTATACGAGATAATTCCACTTCATCAGCGATAGGTACATGTAGATTCTGATAAGTTCTCTCCTGGATCGACAGTTTTAGTGATCGAATATTCCTGATTTTTCGTAGATTTTTGTTGTTGCTGACAAACGATGTAACAGCTGACTCGTATCAACATTCATTTGTTTTAATTTTCTTTCTTTTGGTCAAACGAACTTATATTTGTTAGATCTAATTGTTTTGTTTACCGACCGGAAATTCTATAGGTGACTGGTTCACGTTGATTTTAATGTCGAGGTTCGTCATTAGCGCGTTATTAACTAACGTTGGCTTAATGAACCTTTCGTACAACCCACTTTAATGCCGTCATTAACTAATACGTCGTTAGCGTTTTAATAACGTATTAGCCGCTAATTTGTCGTTAGGCTAATGACGTGTTGATACAATCGGGTCCTGATGCATAAGCTCCAATTTATTCTCTATAATGCTTATAATGAAAATTTTATATTATAATTATTATTATTATTATTATTATTATTATTTTTATTATTATTTTTATTATTATTAATATTATTATTATTATTATCAAATAATCATTTTTTAAATATTTATTATTGTATTATTTAATTACTTTATCTTTATATCATTTATTTATTTATTTATTATTCATATTTTAGTTTATGCATTTGTCCAGGTATTTGGTATGTGGTTTTGTCTGGTTAGTGAGGAGACGTCATTTGGCGCTTATGCATCAGGACGTTTCGTTTTGGCGTACCGGAAGTGACGTCATGCTGCCCATGACAATATCATAACGTTATTTATATTTACTGGGTGGCTTAGACAATGGAGATGTAGCTCACAAAATCAATAGAGGATATTTACTTTTTTGAGGTGAATACCAAATATATTTCATCGAGTGTGTTGAAAACATCAGAATTTTCATGAGTGCGCAGCACGAATGAAAATTTCGATGTTTTCAACTCACGAGATGAAATATATTTGGTATTTAATTAAAAAAGTAAATTTTCTTTTTATTTTATACTTTTAAGAAGATTCACAGTAAATCAATTTGTTAACCATGCTTCAAGCCAAATCACAATAATGTAAGAAGACAAAGTAGTATTTGTGACAGAATACCTGGATCAATCTACATGATCTATAGTAATCAGGACTTACACATTCAGCGTCAAAGTGCGAGACAAGTGACGTCATAAACGACGTCATAATTTGTTGATGACGTTGCGTAGCATAGGTTAGATGCATTGCCTCACTCACTGAAGCGGGAGGTGTAGAAAATTCAAAATCGAAAAATTTCGGCAAATCTGAATTATTTTGGTACCAAATTGTTCCTCATGTTCTGACTAAGAAAATGACTTCCCACACTTGATGTTTTTGTTCACAAATAAGAAAGTTATAGGCGTTTGAACTTTTGAAGTGAGCTGCATTAAGTAAATGGAAAAGTCAGAGGTGATCCAAAAAACGCTACAGTGAAAATATAGGCTGATATCAATCACTAGTGATTGATATCCTAGTGATTGATATCATATCATTTCACTAGTGATTGATATCACTTTTATTTGTTTTTGATATGCATTGATTTCACTGCTAAGTATAAGATAAATCTTTTTATTTGTATCTTGACAAAGGTCAAGTGGCCGAAAATTTGAAACAGAGTAAACATAGTGTTTTAGTATGAATAATTCCCTTTCGAATTTTTATTGAGATAATCAATACTCTTTTAGTTTAACAAAAGTCCTATACATGTTTACAAGATGAAAATGGAGACATCTACTCATTTCACCTGAGAGACTATATGTTTACCCTCAATGTTTCCGCTTAAATTGGTGCCTGGGATGATAATGGTTGCACTTGACGTTTGTTCTCATAAACACACCCAATAAGACTGAGTCTGATGTGTTCTACCCTTGTAGGTTTGTTTCTATTTCTAAAGGAATCGTTTTCCAAACGTTTGACTACAAGAACAAAGACAATTTAAGCCGCGACATGTGATTTCCAACAATGTGGTTTTTTGACAAGTGTAGGCTCAAACGAGCCTATGCAGCCCCCTTTTAAGCTTAGAAACTCCAAATGATGTTCAGTCAGTAGCTTAACACTCATAAATTATCCAAGCAACTAGCAAAGGCTCTGATCAGACTGCGCCTATGCGCAGGCTGGTCGGAGCCTTAGCTCGTCGCACATACCACATTGTTGGAATTCTCATGTCGCGGTTGAATTATAAAGATAGCACACGAAGCGGTTAAATAATAGCAGCATGTTAGAGAGAAGTAAAATTGTACAAATAATATAAAAGAGGCATGAATTTTGTTTCTATCTCAAATATCTTATTTTCTTCTTTATATTGCAGATGTGAATGAATGCCAAACGTCTGGACCATGCGACCATCTTAATTACTTTGAGCACGAGTGTGAAAACATGATTGGTAACTACACATGCGCATGCAATGAGGATGGCTGGACAGGACAAAACTGTGATAAAAGTGAGTAGTGTTGGCAGATGATACGGTTCAAATTAAATCATGATCAATTTGTAAGAAACAAATGAGTAGGCAACTAACCCTTAAAGCGCCACCTATAATTTGAAGCAGAATACAATTTCAAATTTTGCCGCTTTTTCAACAAAAAAAAGGAATGATATTTCATAGGAAGACATACTCGTAGACATAGACATAGAAGATTTATTCTAAGTCGAATATACATATAACAAGTAACATAAGCCCTGTCGTGCTTTTACTTTGACAAACAAAATTAAAGAAAACAAACATAAAACATATCACAGAGCATGCAAAGTAGTATTATAAACAAATATATAGACATTGTAAGACTAAAAATAAACTTGAGTTGTAAAACAAATTATCTAAAAAAATTATATCTCTATAAAAAGTTTAAACAGTAGACTAAGAAACTATAGTGTTTCCAGGACTTAAGTGACCTCCGTTTCTTACTAATTATTCTTTAATGGTGAGTTTAATTGTGAAATTAATTAGAAAAATGAATTTAGATATATACCGCGTAATTAAATTTATTTTTTCCACATAGATATGAGTTCTTGTTAAGGCTGGGATTAGATGGAATTTCGGTGTGTTTTTGCTGCTCTTCTATGAATTAGTCCCCAAGTGAACCTAGCGATATAAATGAAACATGGCTTATACAGGTCAGTGGAGTCCCACAGATAAGAGTGCGTTACAGAGAATTATTTTTCCTAATTCTCAACCAAAAAATATGTTGTGTGTACTCAAATCAACCGTCTCGATGATATGGTTCTTTTGAGCACCCAAAACACGTGTTTAAACTGATAAAGACAATCGCAACTTCACGCTAAAATTGCTTAACTGGCTCAATCTTCGTGCATTAAGCTATGATTCACTGCTTATACTGACTCATAAACTTCACTGTACATCTAAAGCCGATGCAATGAAATGGCCTGTGTTAAAAAAACGATTCAAGTAACAGTATTGTCTGAACCTTAAAAAATGGCTGAATTTTCTTTTGAGATACTTGTTTCCTAAAATATGTCTTTCAGGAATACAAGTAGGTTATCAAACAGTATGGATCCAGATAATGCCCAACATTTTAACCTGAACTTGCCTCACCTGTTGACAAAGTTTAACAGCGAAATAGCTTTAGCAGGCAAATATTTGATGTTCTTTAAGTTTAATGTATATCCCCAATTCGCTATTTCTCGTCAACTCTCTAATTCACTTGAATTGTCGTCATAAACTCTTTACTTACTAGTGTCGTCTGCTGATTACCTTTGCAAACAATTTGGACCCAGATCAGGCCCGACAAAACGTCGTGCATGATCTGGATCCAAACTGCTTGGCATTCTACTGATATTCCCCAAAGATCATTTAAGAAATAACAACAACAAGAAACAAACTGATTTTTGAAAAAAATATCAGCAGACGACAAAACCATGACAAATTACCTCATAGGCAAAAAGAGTCAATGAATTGAAATGGAAGGTGCTACATGTACATGCAGGTTTCATGCTTAAGCCTTATATTGCCTGCTTTCAATACAGCACGGTCTAGGACCCCTATAGACTTTTACAATTGCGTGTGTGCGTGCGTGTGTGTGTCAAATGATGACGAATGAGGATTGCGGAATAGATTTGCTTTGAATCATCGGATAAAGATAGTCCTGTAGGCTAGTACGTGTCATCATAGCAATGCAAATATACCACGTGTATCTATTGGGGTACACAAAGGTATATTCACAGGGAAAAAGCAACTAAGTTATTCTTTTGTACAGGGAATTGGGGCTTAAGTTACAAATTAGGGCGTCTCCAAAAAATAAGTTCTAGTTACGCGGTGTGCATTTAAAACCACATGTTAAGTGCCGTTCTTCTAAGTTCAATTTAAAGCTGTTTAAAAAAAGAAAAACGGGGGTCACTTATAACCTGGAAACACATTAGTATACTATAGAAGACGCAAAGCGGAAGGTAAATGCAAGTAGCACTCAAAGGATATCATAAAGTATTCCCTTAAAAATCAAGGGAAGAAAACAGTAGGGTAGAATTTATGTTGCAAAGTAATCACATTCTTTTGACATACAGGTGCCCTAAAAGCGAAAATGGCGAAAAGTAAAAGCAAGACTTTACTCCATCAGGTAGTCTTGACAGCGAAAATTTCTAAGGCACAAGTGTACAAAAGGATGGGATAATGGATAAAATTTATTGTGAAAAGCAAAAGCAAAAACAGCAAAGGGAGCAAGTAAAGCAAAGCAAAGCAAAGCACGGTAACACATAAGCAAGAAAGCAAAAAAAAAAAATAGGCACAACACAGAGGGCATCCACATCCAAGGCCGTCCCATCTCCAGAGCAGCCCTCGGAACTGTGGGTATGACTCTGCCACCCGCAAGTTGTTAGGAAGATTATTTCAGATCCTGGGAGCCTCAGACCTGAATGACCTTAGACCATACCTTGTGGTGTTTACACTTGGGATGTCAGCCTTTCTCTCGCCTCTGAAATTATAAGTAGAAGTCTTAATGCTAATCATGTCTTGGATATATTCAGGTGAGAGTTTATTTACTATTTTGAACTTCTCACATGCCATAAGCTTAAGCCTTTTGACATGGAGGGGCTCAGTTTTAGTTTGGCTGAGTAATTTCTGAGAGATGAGGAGTAATCATTGTTTATAAATCTCAATGCTCTCTCTTGAACCTTCTCCAGTTTGTTTGTACTGGCAGTACTACAAAAGTGCCAAGCTAAGGGGCAATAACTAAAATTTGATGATGTTAAAGAGTTATAGATGACCAATTTCTCCTGTTTAGTTAAAAATTTACCGACTCTTTTTAAAACAGCTAATTGTTTTTGAAGCCTTTTTACAAATTTCAGTCACAGGGTCATCAAATTTCAACATAAAATCAATGTTTATACCCAACAAACTAACATTATTCTCACATTTAATGTCAGTTTTGCCAATCCTGAAAGTTTCAATATTGTCGTAAGTTTTCTTGCCAATAAATATGGCTTGAAACTTGTCAGGATTGGCCTTCATGGAATTTTCTCCAAACCAGGAAATTAGGTTTAGACTATCTGATTCTAAGACGGATTTTAAAAAGTTAAAATCTTTGTGAATAAAAGAAACAATATTGTCATCAGCATAGCTGTAGATGGTTGACCTTAAAACAAAGTAAAATATATCATTTAAGAAAATATAAAAAAGTAAGGGACCCAAAATGGATCTCTGGGGTACTCCTCTGAATAGTTCCTCCCAGGTACTGGTGAAGGTGCCTAGTCTAACCTGCTGAGACCTATCACTAAGCTAACTCTCAAGTAGCTCAACCGTCTCCTCAGATAATTCATAGGCTCTTAATTTTGCAATCAAGAGCCTATGGGGGAGGCAGTCAAACGCCTTGGAGAGATCTATCAGAATTGCGGCAACACATTCATGATTGTCCAATGCTTTTCGCCAATCTTCTAAAAGTCTCAGCAGGGTGGACTGACATCCAAACCCTTTCCTAAAAGCAGCAAGGAATGGATTAAAATGTTCATCCATGGACGTAGATAACTGGTCGTGCATGCTGCGCTCAAATATTTTAGAAATTGTTGGTAAGACGCTAACTGGCCTATAGTTCTCCTTATTCAAAGGATCTTTTTTCTTGAGTAAAGGCAGAAGCTTGAGCCTTTTTTCATAACAGTTGGGAATTTGCATGTTACAAAAATTTTGATCACAAGATTAGCTATAGAACTGCTTATAGAAGACGAACAAAATTTGAGTATTTTTGCTGATATATTGTCAGCACCTGTCGCCTTTTTCACATTAAAGTTTGATACGATCTTGTGAACATATTTCTCGTCCACTGGCTTAATTTCTGATCAGACTCACACTGGGGAGTATTTTCCAAAATTTTGGTTATATCGTCTGCAGAAGATTTTCATGAAACATCATACCTTATTTCTTTCGAAAATTGGGAAAGATACCACAAAAATAGTCGTCTTCTGCAGTTGTCATTGTCGCTTTAATGGTTGAAATTACCCAATGTTACAGACTATCCAATGACACATCGTGAGAGATAAGATTGACGCTCACAGAATGCAGTCAGCCTTATTACAACACAAAAACAACCAATAGAAGCGACTAGCTCGCTCTTCCATATACAGTTGATTACAAAGCTAAAAGGGACACTATACTAAAAGGGACACACACACTACATTACAAAATCAGGGCCTAGTGCAGTCACAAGTAATAAACCAACAGTAACATAATCATCACCATAAACTAGACTGCAGTTGAGTCCACCTAAGGGTTTAAATATATATCTTAAAATAAATCTGAAGACTGAAATTTTCCCTTACTTTATCTTGACAAAAATAAGTGAGTGTGACCAGGGCAAGTACAGGAAATTAAAAGGTAATAAAACTGTAATGTTGCTGCTAGTACAATGCTATATACCCCTGACACCTACCCCCTTCCTTTTTCCTTGTGCTGTGACTAAATTATGTTTTAATCTGGATTTTAAGAAGTTAAGCCATTAATGCGAGCGAATCAATTTATTTATATGTATTTGAAAAGCAACATAATATTAGGCAAGGACTTAGCCTGTGACATTTATTTAAACCCCTCCCCAAAACTGTGATATCGACTATTGTCAGTTTAAAAGTGTGCAGTTGTTATTCATGTTCTTAATTTACTGCTGTTACCATAATGTTCAACCTTAACTTCAATGGTTTTGAAGTTTACCAAATATTACTATCAGAAAGATAGAGCAGTTTCACGGGTGGTCATCAGCGGAACTACTGCAAAATGGCATAAACGTAAATTTGTTCCTTCGTCACATCTGAGACTTTTTGCGGTAGTGGCATCGTCACCGAAAATCCAAAGATAGGTAGGTACTCTCGCTTGTTTTAATTTTTGTATCAGAGTGAGCTTACTGTGTAAAAATCCGGCAACGCTATTCCATGTAGATATAATTTACCTTGCTAAACAGGCCAATCGAAATGTTGAAAAAAGCTTTGCTTTGAGATAAGAACCCTAACCGAATCAAACCCAGAACTGGCTTTCTTCTATTTTATGTCAAAACGAAGAAAGTATGCAGATGTTTTGCCAGTTTCAGCTCAGAACAAGAGCATTTTACATATGGCATGTACATGACAGCCATGATTTGTTCTTCGGGTGTAAAAATCGAACAGATCGTGTTCTATGAAGGAATAAATACCAAAGTTTTCAGGCGCAGTATGGCCTTTGATATCGCTGTAGTTGTAATGCCATGCTCTAGTTCATTCGAGTATACATATCAGTACATGCAGTGCATGCTAGCGCGGAGAGAAATGTGTGTAATATTGTAGTATCTATACTCTTCAAGTATATTTTGGCCGGTAGACAAGACCTGATACTTACATCTGTAGCGCATCTGCGCAAAAGGCTGAGCTTAAGGTTGTGGGGGTCTTGGAGGTGAGGACTTGGAGAGGGGCAGGGGTAAGTGTGTTAATTTGTACACGGGGAGCAGTGTTTGAGATAGATCGGTGGTGGTTTGGACAGTTTCAGTAGATACTACAATATTACACACATTTTTCTCCGCGCCTGCATGCACTGACATGGTATACTCGAAGGAACTAGTGCGTGACGTAACAACTAGCGTGGTTGTGAAGGCAATACTGCGCCTGAAAACTTTGGTATTTATTCCTTCATACAACATGATCGGTTCGTTTTTTATAAATCGGAAGAACAAATAAGGGCTGTCATGTACATGCCATGTTTAAAATGCACTTGTTCTGAGCTAAAACTGGCAAAACATCTGCATACTTTCTTCGTTTTGACATAAAACTGAAGAAATCCCATTCTGTGTTCGATTTGGCTACGGTTTATCGCCTCAAAGCAATGCTTTTTTCATCATCGCATTTGGCCTATTTAGCAAGGTAAATTATTTATACATTGAATAGCATTGCCAGATTCTTACATAGTTAGCTCATTCTGATGCAAAAAATCAAAACAAGCGAGAGTACCTACCTTTATTTGGCTTTTCCATGACAATGCCACTACCGCGAAAGGTCCCGGATGTGATGAAGGAACAAATTTACGTTTACACAATCTCGTGGTAGTTCCACTGATGCCTACCCGTGCGTTTGCTATGCTTATTGTATTATAGTTTTTTTCCATGTGTGCATGTGTACTAAAGTTTTATTCTCTTAGTACAGTGAGTTGTCTGGAATTATAATTTTGGATTTATAGGTTATATTTAAACGCGGATCTGAGAAAAGGGTCCTTTAGGCAATTCAGCAAATAATACACAAGAGGCATTGCAGAAACACATAAACTCACATAATTTCATGTGGTTTTATATTGCAAGAAAAATATTTCCTTAGTTTTATGTCATCAAATTAGCAAGCGTTTCTGATTCTATTTGATGTTTTGTACGAGTGATTTTGCCATGGCAACAATGAGGCCATAACACCTTTAAGTGTCCATAATGAATGGTGGGTCACTTTAATTTCCTATAAAACGACTATAAGTCTATATTGTCATAAAATTTCTTTTGCATTTACATAATAACAAAGATAATGCTTGTGAATAAATTATATCTGTAAGATGTTATACTGAGCCAAAAATTACCAATAAGCAACTGGAGACCAGCACTCTGACATCATATTAGGGACAATTTCCTTATTGACGTCACATTCCAAACCAGATCACATAATATGTCGCTTCTTACCTTCATCTATTCGTCAATATTAAAGATTTTTATGAAATATTCGTAAGAGAAAGTACTTAACTTACTTAACATCAGCTAGATTTTGGTTATCACAACCATTAGGTACCTTTTGTCATACATTTGTATGTAGCCATTGAACATTGGCACAAAATATTTTTACTGTAATTTTAAAACTAAATGCTACTAGTGTATGAGAATGGGGATAATAATATTCGATTCACATCTGAACAAAGGGTGAGATTGGCACCTTGAAACTGGTTTAAGCCTTCCAGTAAAATATTTTTACTGACCGTTTCAAGGCCGTACTTCTTTTTTGGATCATTTGTGCTATTTATGTCTTGCGTTTGTCATGCTTTCGCGTCTGTTCATTAATATTGCTGCATTGTGGTCAACTGCTGGGAAGAAGCTGACCTCTTGGTTCTTGTTTTTGATGTTTTACTGTATTTTTGTCACTTTCCCATGTGGTATACTGGGTCAGGTGTGGTACTTGGTTATATTAATTCCTGATCTTTGTCGCCTTTCTGACTTTCGTTTGGGGAGGTATATTGTTGGGTATACAGTCAGAAATCACGTTTGATGGCTCTGCTAATGTTTTCCTTAAACGTCTATCCGACGATATATGTTTTCACAACTATTTTATATATATTACTCATTAGTTATGCTGCCTTGTAACAGATAAGTGTTCAAATGATTTAACGATCAATTCTAATTGTGTCTTTGGTCATGTTTAGAAAACAATGTTGATAAATGATATCTATAGCTTTGTTTTAGTAACTAATGAGTTGAAGATTGGTTTCTAGTGTTTAAGACACTAATATATGCAAAATGAGTAAGGTGCAAGATATATACATCATAAGAAGGGAAGCGAGAAAAAATCACATTCTATCTAAAATTAAACTCATATCGTTTATCATAGAATTAAGATGAAATTATGCCCTTCTTTATGGACATGCTTAAATAAGGAATAAAGCAAATCGTTTACAGTACCAGCAGCTGTTCTGATTTAATGTAAGCCATGCGTAAAATAATTGAATAGGTATCTTCAAAGTTTTTATGCTAACTATATAATATATATATGTGTTTAGCAACACACTCTTTAATGAAGATCCATGGTAGATTGCTTGTCCAGAGACTGAGGGGTTGTGTGTTCCAGCCTCAACAGCGGCACTGGGTTGTGTCCTTGAGCAATACACATTAATTCCTGCTTAGTACTTTTTCCACTCAGGAAGATCGGTCCTGACATAACTGAACCCCCCCCCCTCTAAAAACTTAAAGAACCAAATAAAAAATATTGAGTGAAGATAAGCCTAGAGATATACGTAAGCGTACCTAAAGTACCAAATGGTGAAGCCATACACAGGCAAATTAATATACCACACATTTTTTCAAGCAAAGATGATACAATATCCTAACCTACCAAGCATTTCTTTCTTAGTAAGGAGGACACGATTCACTTAATGAAACACCGACAAAAAGCGCAACTCTAACACAATTAGAGCCTTAAGCGTAATACTATAATTAACCAATTCAGGCCTCCAGAAAAGAGTGCATAACTGAAAATTATTTTTCTTATATCTCAACCAAAACATATGTTGTGGGTACTCAAAAGATCCGTCTCGATGGGACGGTTCTTTTGAGCACCCATAACACATCTTTAAACTGATGGATAAGACTATAATCGCAATTTTACGCAAATTATTTTTGCTTAACTGGCTCTATGCCAATTTCTTTTCTTACGTTTTGTTTCAGCTCCATGTACAGGCCAGATGCAGACAGTTCAGTGCTACAGTGGATTGGATGCTTATGATACAACTCATTGTGAGCTAGGAGTCACTGGTAGCTCTGTTATCAGTCTGAGGGTAGTGCGCGTTCAATTGGACCCTCCATGCACATTTAAAACAGATATAAACTATACACGAGTAATGGTAGAGGATGGAGGCTATGGTTTCGATGACAACATTATGTGGTCAGCAGATGGTTGTACTGGAATTTTCGAATATTGTTTGAAATGTAAGTACAATGCTAAAAACATAATTGAGCCATGGAATGAGATTTCCAACAATGTGGTATGTGCAAACAGAAAAGGCTCAGACCAGCCTTCGCACACGCGCAGTCTGATCAGAGACTTTGCTTGTGGCATGAATATTTATGAGTGTTAAGCTACTGACCAAACATAATTTGTAGTTTCTAAGCTTAAAAGGAGGCAGCACAGGCTGGTCTGAGTCTACACTTGCAAAATGCCACATTGTAGGAAATCACATGTCACGGCTCAATTGTAATTTAACACCCATTTTGATAGCAACTAAATTGCCACTGGTCTTTGTGATGCCTTTCAACTGCTTGAAAGGCTATTCTCTAATGTGTAGATATAATTTCTCTACATTATATAATTTCACTACATTAAATAAGTGTACTCTTGTGTAGAACAAAGACTACTGTGTAGGTATAACTTGTGCCCATATATTTACTCGGTATACTAAATGCATTGACTATTGTATAAAAAATTATGTATTATGTGATAACATTTGCTTTTTGTACCATAGACATAGACTATTATGTATGCCTAATGTATCTCAATTTGCTTTTTTTTCCATAGAAACAGACTACTGTGTAGGTATAATGTCATAGACATAGACTATAATGACATGGTCATAGGCTACGAATTAGGAGGTATAGAGTTTCTAAAATTACTTCGTGTACAATAAATATAAACTATTGTGTATGGATACTGTGCCTACAAATTTATTGTTTGACATTAATGTATACAAATGTTTAGCTGTAGATTGCTTACAATAACTGTGTTTACCATAGACATAGACAGGTTTTTGCTGTGCGAACAACGCCATTATGCGTCTGTGGAAGTAGAAAACTGTGTAGATGTATTGTACATTTAGTTTGTGTACTACTGAAGTAGAGTATTTGTATGGATGGATTTGCTTACACTTGTTTTATGAACCGTTGACATACAGCTGTAGAGTATTTTGTAGGTGTACCGAGCCTACAACTATTTTGAACACCTGCGTACCATATATGTATTTTTGTGGAGTTTTACTGGCTCTATATTGAGAACATCTGTTTTACCATTAAAATGGAGTAATGTGTATGTGTACTGTCCCTAAAGAGTTAAGGTGTCATAAGAAAATACTATTATGTGCGTATACTGTCTCTAAAATTAATGTGTAGCTTTAAAGTAGATTACTGTATAGGTGTACTCTGCGTATAACAACTGTGTGTGCCATTAACTTAGACATTTTTGTAGGTGTATTCTGCCTACAATAAGTTTGCAGCATATAGATATAAACTATTTTGTAACTGTTTTTCCTACACTTATTTGCGTATTATGAAGGTATATGGTTCGGCAGTGTTGACGTATACGACTGTCTTCTGTGCTTCAAGCACTTCGTGTTGTGTTGATATAGACTTACTTACTGCATAGTCATATATTTTGCTGATGGCACCTAAATTATTTTTAGGGACAGTAACTACATATATGTGTAGCATTGGTACATACTACTGTCTGATGTGCTACTATTAGTTCATGTAATGCAAGCCCCAAGATAAGAGTGCGTAAATGAGAAATGTTTTTCTTTTTCTTAATCAAAATATATGTTGTGGGTACTCAAAAGAACCATCTCGCTGAGACAGTTCTTTTGAGCACCTAAAACACATGTTTAAACTGATGGATAAGAAAATAATTGCAATTTTACACATTTTTTTTTGCTTAACTGGCCCTATGGTAATGTTGATGAAGAGTATTGTGTATGTATACTATCCTACATTAGCTGTATGCAGAGTCAATGTATGATGCTGTCTTATGTCCTACCATTTACTTCATTTGGCGTTGATAAATTATTGATGAGTATTGCATTATACTCTACATCAGCTGTGTTTAGTGTTGACATATACATATGACCTATGTACTTCATGCGAGCTTAACATATTTTAGCTTCAACAGCAGCAGAATCTAGGGCAAAAATTTGGTACCAGTAAAATGCATCTAAGCCACCCTCTGGTTTTGGCTGCTGTCCATTCTAAGGCGATGTTTTTGTTGTTGATGATTTGTTGTTGATTGTTACTCCCATTGTGGGATTCTGTAATTGTTCTATGTTTTGTTGTGCGTTATTTTGTGTCCATTCTAGTTTTTGCAATAATCTTGATGGGGAAGAGATATATGGTTGCTTTGCTTGGTTTGTCTTCCAGGTGTCTTACAATTGTTGTGTGGGTCTAGGATTTGTTTGCAGTTTGTGGTTGTGGTATTTCCTGATCATACTCACTTACTATTTTCAATTACGTCATGTAGCGTTGATAAAGTAATAGAAGCTAAGCTTCGATGCTACACAGTACACCTATTTACTTCATAAACATATATGTATGGTCCTTCAGCAGCTACGTACATCGCTTGGCGTATACTACCGTCTTTTGTGTCATGTTTGCTTTATGTATAGTCCGACCAGTTAAGAGAGACTGGGCGGTTCTTAGCAAAGACACACCCGTGGACATTTCCATTTAAAAATCGGTAAGACAGAGTGTACTTATTCACCTGTGAAACGCTTTTCAGCTGAATATCTGTATATACCTGTTGTAGTTTTTAGCCCATTGTCAGAAAAAGGCATCTCGAATTAATTTGGATAACAAGCAGACTGACTAGTCTAGATATATGCGCTCTGTAAATGTTTCGAAATTTTAACTATTCAAATTATAATACTGAATAAAAAAAATAAAATAATGGTCCGCAATAAAAAATTACTATAAATTGGTCAGCACACGAGATGATCGTTCTTATTACATCAGCGTGTGGCGAAGGCTCCAACGAGCCTGCATGTACGCATGACCTCGCCAGGGCTTTTGCTCTTCGCATAAACAAAGTATGCAAGTTGAAGAAGACTCCGAACAACTTTAAGACATCTAGTCTCTCTGGACACGCCAGAAAAGCGATTATTAGAGGCTTTTTCGGATATGCAATAAGACCGAATCTCATGTTTGTATGCCCTTTTCTCATGATCCTGATACTTAACCCTTGTCCCGCTGTATTCTAATTGGTGAGTTATTATTATTGTATTAGGCTTAAAATCAAACCCATTTTGCCATACAGACAGAATTTGAAGAAAGTGCAAACCTACCCTCCCCTAAAACTTTCACAACATATCCATGAAATGCAGGTCTCCAGCAGCATACTAAAGATAAACGTTTACCAGGCATGCTAACGTATAAAGTTGGTCACCCTTGTCGTCTGCGCTTCATTGGTTGCACGAGTAAAGCGTACATATGCTATTACACCCGATTTACTGTAGACTAGTCTTATTTGACAGTGTATGACAGCGCTCTGTCTGACACGCCCAGTCTCTGTTAGCTGGACGCACTATAGCGGTGATTTAAGCTGACGTGAACAAAAATGCCTGACTCATCATAACTGATTTCTTAGCGACGGTATGCAAAAATGAACAGCCACGTACTGCTTATTTATGTAAGGCTTGGGCGAGATTGGAAAATGTCTTTACTATGATATTTAGGTGACGCCTTATTCTAATAACGTTACACATACGGCATTATTCCCCAATGGTTTAAGATTTTGATTTGAATTTACACTCAGTTTGTCCAGTTAAAGTTTTACTTAACAAAGATATAATTTTGGATCAATTTTTCATACAGTCATGCTTGCGAGCAATAACTTATGACGCCATATTAAGACAAAATGAAAGGTCCATTTACGAAACTTGCCAACATTATGATTTTGTTTAGAGTAATGTGCATATTTGCACCCACTTTTCAAAGCCATGAAGTTTAACTTTTACTCAAATGCCTGACGGAAAGTTTGATAGGGTAAGTTATTTCGTTCAGCAGACACATACAAACATTGTCTAAACATTATAAACGCATTTTTGAAAAAAAAACAGAAGATTATACAATGATAAAACAAATTTTCTTGTTAACGGATTGAGTTTGTAAGCAAAGTAAAGTTGGCTAAAATTCTGTGTCATACGGAACTGGTGACTCCTGTCTCAAACCAAGGTCGTTTTCTCAGTCTTAAATATTCTAACAGCAATTTTGTTTTCTTGAGATACGCTTGACTAATAAGATGTTAATTATTCATTACAATTCAAAACTTTAGTCTCTATTTTTTTTTCAACTTTAGTCTGCGCTGCCCAAGAGATATTCACGTTTACTTCAAGATGAAATGTTTTTGTTGACGTCAATATAGACAGTTGTGTATGTGCATGGTTCAACAGTAGCCAGTTGTAGAGATGACATTCATGTTCTGTAGCACAATTACTTTTATGTAGTGTGGATTAGTAAAATTGCGTAGGTGTTTAGTGTGTAGCGTTGACATATACTACTGTCTTGCTACAATTACTTCATGTAGCGTTGATGAAGATCATAGTGAAGTGTTTTAACCTTGTGTATCATTAACGTTTACTACTTTCTTCTGTGCTTTAATAGCTTCACGTAGCGTTGATGTAGTCTATCGTGCTGGTATATGGTCCTACAGTAGCTCTATGTAGCGTTTAAATATACTACTCTTTTCTCTGCTAAAATTACTCCATGCAACCTTGGTGTAGAGTATTTTGTATATGCGCTGTCATACAGTAGCTATATGTACTATTAGATAAATCATTTTTCCATGCAGTTTTCAGCTGTAGAGATCAGATTTATTGTAAAACCATAAATTCTATTTTACAAATGATTTAAAAAAATATATATATTATTCCAGAAAATGTTCCTCATTGCAGACTCAGTCACTTTAACGTAACCTACTGTTTTTGTGCTAGACTTACTTGATTAAGAGTATTGTGTAGGTGTATGGTTCTGCAGTCACTCTTTGTAGCGTTGGCGTAGGCTAGTGGTTAGATTGTAGTGCTCACACGGTTTTTGTGTGTTAAATTGATGTGGATTGTGTTAGTATTAAGTTATACAGTTAATTTGTGTTTTCTAGACTATTGAGCGGCTCTTCCTCAGGGTGCCACAGGGTTGTCTGTGGTTTGTGATTGTGGTATTTCCTGATCATACTCACTTACTATTTTAGCTGAAAGTAACTTTGTGTAACATTAATGTACATTATTGTGTAGACGCACGTAGCCAAAAATCATTTGATGTGCCGTTGACATAGTAAAACGTTTATGTGCACTGTCTCTACAATGACTTTGTGTGTTATATACATATATTATTGTGCCTGCCATATTTTCTCTAAGAACTTGTGTCCAGGATGAAGGCTTTGGTTAGGTGCATTATATGTACAGTTATTCAAAGCATTGTTGACGTAGACCATTGTGTAGGTCTGATGTATCTCTACATTCTTTGTAAATTGTTAATGTAGTCTTTTGGGTTGGCATACTGTACCTCCAATCACTTTGTGAGCTGCTGACATAGACTATTGTCTACATCTAAATTACCTTCAATTACTTACTGTGTCATTATTGTAGTATATTATGCAGTTGTTCTATGTCATTGGCATTGACTATTTTACAGGTGCACTGACTTGCTTTAGTTACTTTGTTTATCATTGTCATAGACTATTGCCATAATGTTTTATGTCTACAATTACTTTGTGTACTTTTCACGTAGACTATTGTGTAGGTATCTAGAATAACTGTGTATCGAACAATAACAATTGTTTAGGTGTACAATATCTGCCAATATTTTTGCGTATTTGACTTTTAAGCGTTATTTATCGACTATTACTTTGTGTTTTGTTGAATTAGACTATACTGCATATGGGTACTTTTGTCTCCAATTAGTTTGTATGCTGTTTTGGTACATGTTGTTTAATGTGTAGGTGAACTGTGTCTACACCTCTTACGTTATTAAAAAAAAGACAAGTGTGTAGGTATACTGTACCTCCGTGTGAGTACTTGGTTTTATTTGATATATTCAAGAACATTTGATAATCCTTTAACTTTAAGACTAATGGTTTCCGCTAAAATAGTAAGTAATGAAATACAATGTCTCTGGTTAGGTTGCCAAACAGTGCAAGAAGAGCAAACGTGTCGTAGTGAAAACTGATTTCCTTGTCAACCAGCAGATCTTTCTTCTTCTTCTTTATTTCTGATGACACTTTAAGGCGTGTCTCTGTCTCCAAACGTTGGGTAACATACACGCAAAGATAAACCAGACGTATGTTCTGTTTAATTGGTACAAAGTAAGTAAGGGTGCAAAGATCAGTAATCGATACTATCAAGTACCACACCTGACCCAGGATACCAATGGGAAAGTGACAAATTCACAGTTAGACACCACAAACGAGAGCCAAGAGGTCATCCCTTTCCCAGCAGGTGAACAAAAGCACTTATAAACAGACGCACACAAAGACACAGCAAACACAAGACAGAACAAAAACATAAAAGATCCACAAAAGAAGCACCACCTTGGAATGGTCAGTAAAATATTTTACTGGAGGGCTTAAACCGGTTTAACAGCACAAACCTCACCCTTAATTCATATGTGGATCAAGACACATAAATATTTGGTTTGCATGAAAGACCCCTAACTTAGCAATGCATCATCTCATAAAACATATAAATCAAGATATAACAAGGAGATAAAGCAAAGATAAAGACTCAACAGTAAATAAATCTGAATACCGGAGCAAAAGAAATCCAACAGGTAAAACCCGGTGGGCCCGACAAACAGCCAAAGCATCAGGCCCCTACCATCTCATCAATAGATAAGTCTTAAAGTCGGAAACTCCATAGAGTCTGAAGTCCGACCCACCAGCGTGCAATTAAAGAGGAAAGCAAAGTTGCCAACCGTGATTGGGTTGACCACCAAGCATGCAGTCTGTTGCAATAGATTAATGTTATAGCCAATCTTTTTATAATGGGAGATTATATTAATGAACTGCGCTGAAAAATTATTAGAGCCATCAATCTTCTTCAATTTATACACCAAGTCATCGAAGAAATCAGGTTTTGAAAGTCCTTGGCGCAAGAGAGATTTAAGTCCACCTTAGAATTTAGAAATCAAATCAAAACTGCGGTGTCCGGTGCAAGGATACTTGACAATGATATTGTAAAGTCTAGGATTTTACTGCAGATTTTAGCTTACACTAGATTATGATCACATTGAGATTTTAACGCCTGTGAAAAACAGTAAAATGGTATGATCAAGAAATACCACAATCACAAAATGCAGACAAACCCATCGCATCATGAGGAAGAGCCACACAACAATCACAAGAAAACAGAAAGACAAAAAAGCAAAGCAACCAGCTCTCTTTTCCCCATCAAGATGATTGAATAACTTGAATGGACACAAAGCAACCCGCAGCAAAACATAGGACAATTACAGAATGGGAGTAACAATAAACAACGAGCCAACATCACCAAAACCACCGCCTAAGGACGGACAACACTAGATTCTGCCGGTCTTGAAGAACAAAACTGTGAGCTCACATGAAGGCTTATTATCTATGTAATTATCATCACAGAGAAACAATCTAATCAAAAGGGCTCACGACTCACAGATAGTTAGAGCTAAAGAAACCCTCAAGTTGAGTGATGGTGGGCCCAGCTAAAGACAATCACCAAGCACCAACCAACAAATTAAAGATTTACGCCCCGGCGCTTATTGAGTCTGAGGCTTGACCACCATCGTTCAATACAGGACATCATAGCTCTAAATCCTTATTGGGTTTACAGCTAGGCATGCAGACTGGCGCTTGATATCCAAGCTATATCCAACTTATCCATAACGTTTGTTTATTTTTTTTAATATATCACTAGAATTCAATTCTTTTGAATTTATATTCTTAATCACCATAAAATATAGGTTTTGATGTGCCAGAAGAGTTTTTATACCAATGTTGCATTGAAAATAGTAAGCGAGTATGATCTGGAAATACCACAATCACAAACTGCAGACAAACTCGTGGCATCTTGAGGAAGAGCCACACAACAATCACGAGACACCAGGAAGACAAACAAAGTAAAGCAACAGGATCTCTCTTCCCCATCAAAACGATTGCAAAACTAGAACGGACATAAAGTAACGCACAACAAAACATAGAACAATTACAGAAGCCCACCATGGACGTAACAATCTACATCGGTGCAACAAGAACATGACCACTGTCTTAGAATGGACAGCAGCCAAAAAACTGGGGAAGGGGGAGACTGTTATTCATTTTACTGGTACCAAATCTTTGCCCTAGATACTGCCGTGTTGAGCACAAAAATGTTGAGGTCACATGGAGGATTCCTAACTATTGCCATGTATCATCGTAGAGAAACAGTATAAATAAAATTAACGCACTTTGCTGTAACAGAGAAAATGGCTCACGATTCACAGATAGTCCGAGCTAAAGAAATCCTCAAGTTGAGCCACAAGTGGGCCCAGGTAAAGCCAATCATCAGTTTCCAACCCACCGATTAAAGCTTTACATCAGAGCCGACAAATAGTCTAGGGCCTGACCCACCGTCGTCCAATTAAAGAGGAATCCATAGCTATAAACCCTGACTGGGTTTACAACCAGGCATGCAGACTGTCGCTTGATATCCAAGTTATATCCAATTTTTTTTACAACGTTTGATAATCTTTTTGAATTGATCACTAAAACTAGGTTTACCAACCATTCTTTTAAATTTATATACTAAATCACCATAAAATTTAGGCTCTGGTATGCCCTGTTGCAGAAAGTTTGTAAACACATGTTGTATTTAACAATAAATCCTAGTGTCTGTGGTAGAATTTACAAAATGCTTTTCGAATTTTATGATATCTATAACGTTGTTTTATTAGCTAAGCAGTCAAAATAGGTTTCTGTTGTTGAAGTCATCAACCTTAGAAGATACTCTTGCAAAACGGGTAAGCTGCCAAATATTTACACCATAAGAAGGGGAGCGAGGAACATCGCAATCAAGAAATGGGAAATTAACCATTTCAAATTAAACCATCTCGTTTATTATAAATCTAGATTAAACTATGCCATTTGCTATGGGCAAGTCCAAGTCCAAAAACAGGGCTTCAGTATAAGAAGAATTAGTCTTATTTAACATAAGTTCAGTGGGATATATCTGATCTACCATTTGTTCAAAATATGGAGGATTATCAATATTAAGATAATATATAATGCTCTAAATATCTGGAGGCTGAGATAAAAGCTTCAATAATAATATCAGTTTGATTATTGTTTGACAGAGACAACATGAAGCCTCTCTCATAACAAAACAAAAATAGATCTTCAACAAGAGGAGCACAATTAGTACCCACTGAGGCCTGTATGATTTCATGGAGACATTAAAAAGTTTTTATCCATAACAGGCTGAAATCTGAAATTCAATTCTTGTATTTACATTGAATATTTTCAATCGAATATATCATATAATCGTTCACCAAAATCCGTCTGTTATCCTTTTAAGATGGTTTATAATATACTTAACAAGAGCAGCCAGGTAGAAAAACGTTTGTATACAACGCTGTGGTGGTGATTCATAATAACGTCAAGCAAAAGCTAATATATAAAGAAATCTATTTACCGACAATAATTTTATTTTGCCTTTAAGGGCATGGATCAGGCCTGATGATTGTTCATTGCTTTGCAGCAAGAAATGCAAACGGCTGAATCTGGGTGTCATCTAAAGCATTTACACTGGAAATATAAATGCTTAAATATAAAAATATTATACACATAACCATTGATACATTAGTTTATTTCCCAGCCGCTTTTATACAGAGTAGTTGTCTATTTTTTACTATGTCATGAGTCTGTGAAGTATTGTTTGGGGATATTGAATGGGACTATACGGAGCCCTGGTTTCCAGCCTCACTGCTAATAACATGAAAGCACGACGAAGGTACAAGAATGGTTCTTTTACCCAATGAGACATCATTTATAGTAATGACTGATACGTGTAAGGCATGGCTTAGCCAATCGCAACACCAATAAACTCGTTGTTTATGGTCAACACCATAAAGTGTCGAAACATTTTTTCTTATTTAGAACAAGCTGAACACTTTGAGACCAAATTTGAGCAGATAAGATGAACCTTTCTGTTTTTCAACAAAACCGCATCGTACTCAGCAACTCCATTTAAAAAACGCTGTTTATTTGTCATCAAATGGGTTAGGAAATAAAACATATATTTCATGCCTGTTTGTAGAATAGTCAAACTATTAACCCTCGGGACCATGGCTGACCTGATTCACTTTGGCCTCGTGCAATAGTGCATAAGGTCGTTCACGACATCTCAGGGTAATAGTTTTCACTATACTACAGACAGGAATGATTTAACTGAATAATATACCACTCTAGCTGCTTCAGCATGAAACATCCAGGTCTGCATTGATATTGATGATACAAATAACCATAACATAGATGGAAGATAGCCAAATCACTAAATGGGCCGTGACATGAGATTACAAACAATGTGGTACGTGCAACCAGCAAAGGCTCAGACCGGCCTGTGCATATGCGCAGTCTGATCAGAGCCTTTGCAAGTCGCTTGAATATTATATGAATGTTCAGCAGGAGTTTCCAAGCTTAAAAGGAGGCTACAGAGGCTGGTTTGAGTCTACACTTGTCAAAATGCCACATTGTTGGAAATCACATGTCACGGTTCAAATCTTGTGGATAATCTTAATGCACAAGGTGACATACCATAGTATAACTACTACTTGAATGTACTATCATGTGATTATGCTTTTAATGTAGTGCCCCAGTGCCATGGTGAAATGAAGACTGTAGATTGTCAAAGCTGGTATCAAGATGAGTACATTGAGTGTCCAGTTACCAATGATGGCAGATACATTGTATATGCAAGTGTCATAGAGAAGTATTCAGATGATATTTATTGCAACTACAGAACTTCTTTCAATAGTGAAGAACGTGGACGGTACAGATTTGGACAAACTGGCTTCATTGGCAACAAGGTTTGGGTGTATAACCAGTGCAGAGTCAAGATTGAAGTGTGTCTATCAGGTAAATGTCTTTATTTTTTTTTTTATCTTTTTATATCTTTTTCTGAGCAAGTGAGTGTGACCTGGAAATACCACTAGATTTGCCACATTGCATACTGTAGCATTTTTCTAAAATATCAAATCATATAGAGAAACACGTGCTTGCACGCTCGTTTCTATGTCAGATTTTACTGGTACCAAATCTTCAACCATAGGTTCTGTTATTGTCTGACACCAACAGATAGTTAGCTTGCATGGAGGCTTCCAAACTTATGTAATGTATCATCGCAAAAAAACAATTTAATTGAATGAACACACTGTGATGAAGCAAAGAAAAGGAATCATAACTAGTAGGTTTGCTTTATTTGACACCTACATAGTTATTGCATGAAATATGTATTTACATAAACATACATAGTATCAAATACAATACAATAAGGAACAATTTGACACTTTACTTGTTTACTTTGCATTGTGTATATCAACTATGTTGCGTCACACGATAAGTAAACCACAGACCCAGGAAAGCAAATACTTGGGTATTCTAGATTAATTTCGATACATGTCAGTGACTCTTGAAAAAATCGTACAATTACAAATGTAAAAATTTGGAAAATGAAATTTACCAGACTTCGAAGGAAACCTGTTCTGTAGAAAATATGCAACATTTTGACGCAACGAAATTTTAACCACACCATTTTTATAGTATTTGAGTTACATACTGTTGAACGTACTCGTTATGGAGGAGAGATTCAGTGTTTGAACTGTTTACTCTGTGACATAAACCCATCTACACTTTAACACTTAGTGTATTTACGACCTAGAGGTGAACAACACTTCATTACGCTACTAATTAGTGGAGAGTGGAAATTTTGTTAAAAAGTTGGTAAACTTGCAGTTTTGTTCAAGCTACCTGTATACCATTTCATATCATCTTAATCTCGACGAAACTATTAACCATATATGTCAAATTGTTCGCTGCTCTCATTTTTCTGATTAAAACCATCGTTATGGAGGAGGTCTCTAAAAAGGGCATGTGTGATGATTGATAATATCGATTCCTGATCTTTATCTTTTTCCTTACTTTTATTATCAAAGCTGTTTTGTCTGTGCTGTGTGGTGCCCCTAAAGTCTCCAAGCACTTTATTTAATGTTTTTATTATTTCAATCCTCAGGGATTTCGGTACAATCTCCGTCCAGTTTTCCTTTCCCTGTAGATATCCTCAAATTCTTGTACAATTAAGATCACTAGATGACCGATTTTCATACACCATTATACAGCATCTGCTTTCTTTATCTCTATCATTGCTGCCTTGTGGGCACCTGCTGGGGACAGGCTAACCTCTTTGCTCTCGTTTGTAATGTTTAATTGTGTTAATAGTCACTTTCTCATGTGAATTCTGAGTCAGGTATGGTACTTGATTGTATCAGTAATTTAACTATTTCCCCCATAAGTTATATTTGGCATCTCCAGTAATATATTTACTGACCGTTTCAATGTGGTACTTCTTTTGTTGATCATTTATGTTATTTATGTTTTGTGTTTGTCATGTTTTTGCGTCTGTTTTGTGGGCACCAGCTGTGAAAGGACTGGCCTCTTGGCTCTCGTTTGTGATGTTTAATTGTGTGTTTGTCACTTTCCCATGTGGAATTCTGGGTCAGGTGTGGTACTTGATTGTATCGATTCCTGATCTTTGCTGCCTTTCTTATTCTGTTTGTCTTCCTAATTCTGTTGACAAATTTTGGAATATGCTTCCCACCATAAGGTTATTTACTCTTTGGTCACCTATTATTAGGAAGTATACTTAAACATTTAATGCATTCAAAAAAGGGGGAATGTATCCTAATGTTTCTAAGTGCAATGCCCAGAGGTGTGATTGTTGCACACATGGATGTACTAATACTACCATTACCTTATCTGTAAATGGTAGACAGTTTTTCATTATTAATTTTACTGATATGGACTGTAAATCATCCGATTTGATTATGTTTTAACTTAAACTGAAACTAATTGTGGTATGCAATACGTTGGACCAACTTGCTGATCCCTTAAGACTAGGTTTTGTGATCAATTTCGTAAAATGGAAAAACCTTAAAATTTGACACGATTTTTATCCCTAATTCAAAATAGTTGCCCTTCACCTAGAAAGTTTTAATTCAGCCTATTGAAAAAGATATATGATCCAAACTCATCATCTAGTTTAAAAAACAAACAAGCAAGAAACTGAAATAAAATGGTTAAAATGTTCGCAAAGACCTTTTTTTAGGCTTTAATGATATATACAATGAAGGATTATATTTCTAAAATGCTCAATTTTGATGTTTTTTCTCTTTTTGACTTTAAGAAACGTAAAGTAGATCTCATGGTAACGAAAACACGGCAACATTAAGCCCAAAATTTGTACTGAAAACGCGGGAATATGTATCTAAAGGTTATTTCTTATGTTTTGATAATCATTGTTGCAATGGTTTAGTTCTTTGCTTATTTCAGTTAAACATAATTTAGATTTAGAGGCTAATAAACTATATGATAGAGCCAACAAATTATGTAAAGTAGCTCTTCTGACTATGTATTATGTTCTACATTTCCTTAGTCCATATATATATTCTAAGGCAACCATAAACTACATTACATGTAACGACACAATTCCATTCAATAATAAAGGTATAGAGTTCATTAATTTGCATAGTATCTTTAAGCATTTCCTCTGTCCCAAAGTACCCTCATAATTCAGAAACTCCAATCATTTGCTATACATATAACAAACTTATCAGGTCTGCTTTATCAGCTTTAATAAACGTGTAACCAAGATGAATATAGATTTCAATACTCTTGACTCCTGAGATTGTCAAAATTCTACTTATTTATATCTTCCTGCAGGACATGTGATTACAGGTAACCTAAATGGCATTCCTGACGCTAGAGTTTCGGAATATTATTTTCAAAGGCCCTAAATATAGTTTTCCCTCTATTATTGGTTTCCTTAAATGTTGTAGAGAGATCCCTGCTTCATTAAATGACTTCAGTAATCATTGGTTTTAACAAGAAAATAGTGAACCTGTTGCCTTGAAGAAATGGAAAATTAACATTTTAAAAAAGATATTGACTCTTATTTCATTTTTCTCTCGTAATACTCATCTTGTACCCCAAAAACCTATATATTCATTTCATTATTTGAAACGAGGTATCCAGGATTTTAATATGTTGTATTTTGGCTTCCAGCAGATTAAGACGCCAAAAATGTTTTAGTTGTTTGAAGTTTGTGATATATTGATACTCTTAACCATGAGCTGCATGATACTATTGCCTATAAACTGTAGGTTTCTCTTAATAAGAAAGTTGTTGTCGATGGGCATGGTTGTCATACAGCCCTGCATTTAGTTATCAAAGCTAAAGAAAACCAAGACAATGTGTCTACATTCTACTGGATACCTAAACTCCATAAAAACAATACAAAGCAAATTTTATTGCTAATTCTTGTTCTTGTACGACAACAGAACTTTCTAAATTGTTAACCGCATGTCTTATAGCTGTCAAAAACTTGTTATTAAGTACTGCGAAAAGTTATATGAAAGATCTGGTAAGAATCTATTTTGGTCTATTTAAATAACAGGTGAAGTATTAGATAAACTTAGAGCTATAAATTTCAATGCAACTGGCTTGATTTTTCTATTCTTTACACTACTTTACCTCATAAGTTGATTAAATATAAACTTATTGAAAGAACCTTCCATAGAGAAGGCTCTCCTTACCCTGCATGTTATGACAGAAAAGCGTTTTTCACTTCAAAAAAGCCTAAGAGTATCATGCGTGGTCTTGTAAGAATGTATGAGATGCACTGACCCTTTAGTTGGACAACTTTTTATTCGATTTGGCACTACGTTTTATAACAAAGTAGTTGAAATTCCAATGGGCACTAATTGTGCTTCCCTGGTTGCCAATTTATTCTTGTTTTGTTTGAGAGGGTCTCTATGATGCTTTTTACTAATGATTAGCAGGCTGATATGATTGACGCTTTTAATACTACATCCAAATATTTGAATGATATATTATATATTTATTGACTTCAATGAGGTAGACATCAGGATTTATCTACTGGAAAAAGTGAATATCACTTTTGAGGGTAGATAAATTAGATAAGATAGGCTAAGATCAGAAAAATATTTAAAGACGGCTTGACAGTACATAAAAGTTAACATAAGCTCTGATGAGCTTTTGACCGTCTATGAAAACATACATGATTATAAAATAGAGACATAAAATATATATTTATCATTTCATCATAAAAAAATAAAAAAATAAACTATAAAAAAGCAGACATCTAGGACAGAGCCTAAAGTGATTGGGATTAGGCCCCATCCACAAATAGCCTGGACCCCTCTTAGTAAAAACAACTTTGATTGCACAAACTATTTGAGCCAGTGCATGAGATTTCCAACAATATGTGCGACCAGCAAAGCCTCAGATCAGCCTGCGCATTCGCGCAGTCTGATCAGAGCCTTTGCTAGTCCCTTGAGTATCTAATGATTGTTAAGTTATTGACTGAACATCATTTGGAGTTTCTTAGCTTAAAAGGGGGCACAGGCTCGTATGAGTCTACACTTGTCAAAATGCCACATTGTTGAAAACCACATGCCACGGCTCATTTGTCTGCTATTACATGTATGTATTAGCAGACATAGTTAAGACAAATAAATACAATAAAATTAAAAGGCTGAAAAAAATACAAATAGTAGATTACATTAGTTAATAAAAGCAGAAAAAACATATAAAACAGCACTTGGATTGTATTAAGCATGCAAAAGCAGAAATGCATAAAAAGCACAGATTAATAACATAAGTCTAGCACAACTGCTAACAGCAAAATGAGAGCATTAAAATAGAAAGATTGATTTAAAACTCAAAACATATCTTATCTGAAAAATAAAATAAAAGTATAATAAGCTCTTTGTAACTGCTAATATACACATCATAATAAAAGCAAAGCACAAGCATAGCAGCAGACAGATCCACAGAACAGCTACCTGCATAAATTGCATTTGCAGTCTTCCTCATTCCAGTTTGCAATCAATGATTTAAATTGCCCAAAATTATTTACCCTCCTACATTCATCTGGGGAGCTGTTTCATAGAACCGCTGTAGGAGGGGGTGGACAGGGGGGGCGGGGGTGCGGGGGTAGAGGGTGCGGAATCGGGGGTAGAGGGTGCGGAATCGGGGGTAGAGGGGGCGGGAAGCGGGAGTAGAGGGTGCGGGAAGAGGGGCAATTGTGGGCGGGGGTCTGGAAAAATTGGAGGGCGAAATTTCTTTTTTTACTAGAAAATTCGTTAAAAATGATGCGTAACGATACCCTTTAAGACCTTTAAGTCATGTAAGGGCCTAGAAGGACGCAGTTCACTTTCGAGTCTTGGTTTCGAGTAATTTCGGGCGTCTTAAAAGTAGCAAACTTGATCGATTGTATCAGTCTCCGTATTGGATTGTGTCCCTTTGCTTCTCTTCGTTGGAATTTACACATTTAAACGGCGTTCAGCTGCCGTCGTAGATTGGTTCCCCTCGTTGATAAAGCTCCACTTCCGCTACGCATATAACGTTTGGTAACTAGTAATTTTTTACAAGTAGAGAATCCTACTCATCCGACTGCGCATGCTCTAGAAAAGATTTGCAACACAAACTTCAGTATTTTTTCAGTTACTATAATTTGATAATTAAGTAAAAGAAAAAAAATATAAACTCCCAGAACAAAATAAACTTAATAAAACGGCTTGTTTAAAAATGCACTTTATGTCAAGGGTATTTTCCAATACACGTCACTCATGACGTCAGTGTGTATGCGATACGTAGGCGCAATGGAGGCTAGTAGTTACCTGTCTTAATATGCTGACAAGCTATTAAAGGGAGAGAACCAGTCTACTGCCGTCGATAACTATTTTATCTATTTCGTCAGGGACGTATATATACCGCTTACGCAAAAACGCATTAGAGTACGTATTAAACCGAAACTAGTGAATTATTATATGATAGTTTTATTCCTGGTAATACGTATACAAAGTGCGTGTAGAAAAGCAATTCTAATCTGCCTAAATCCAATTGTGGCAGGTGTTTCCAATTGTGACAGGTGTTGTCATGTTTATGCTGGCATTACTTTCTTTGAAGGTTCGGCACCCAAAATCGAAGTAAAAAAGAGGACCTGATTTTTTTAAAGATTTAATATTGTACACCACTACCTAGAGTGTGTTATATCGTGGCGCGCGGACCGTGATGCCGCTTTTTCATTTTGTGGCGTCTCATCAGTAGAAATGGTGTCGTGCATTACTACTCTCATCCTTACGGCATCTCATCTAGGTTATTCATCAGCATACGATATTTTTAAGTGCAGACTATTAATTTAAGGCAAGTTGCGTCTCTGTCCGCGCTAGAGAATGACTTTTGTATAAAAAAAAAATAAAAAAAAAAATAAAATAAAAAAGGGTTCACCGATCGTATAAAGCTGACCTCCATAGTATGCTGGTGTTTTGATCTGTCAAAATATCGACAAATGGCGTATTTTAAAGAGACTAAGTCTGCAACTATGAACATTTTTCGAAAAATTTTCTTTTCTAAAAATGGTGCTTGTAAAAGTAGAATTAAGTCATGTTTTCTCAATAAATCTGTTCACTATAACTGAAAGCTGCATGGAAAAGTGAATTATCTTATAAAAACAGGTGTGTTTTTTCTCTTTTTGGTAATTATTTGCGTCCCTCCAATAATTATAGACGGTTAATTTTTAACATAAATGCTGTTGTTTTGATACTGATAATTTGCTAAGATTTACGAAATTGGTTAAATGTATACCTGAATTTTAGTTTTTTTTACTGTGTTCTTGAAAAATAGAAACATTATTTCTGAAATTAAAAGATCAAAAGTTACAGACTATGCAGCTTTAAAGTGACATTCACAAGAATCAAGTATTGAGATTCGTGCTCAAAAGAGTTAGGCCTACACCCTACAATTTTCATACTATAAAATGTGAAAGAGTTTTATGAAGGTTCCTTAGAGCATATATCTCGCCAACTCAAAATCATGCATATGAACCCTTCCTTGTCTCCCTTATAGTTCTTCTAAAACAAACTTTTTACAAGAATAGTAAGTGAGTATGATCAGGAAATACCACAATCACAAACTGCAGACAAACCCATGGCACCGCGAGGCAGAGCCACACAACAATCACGAGACACCAGGAAGGCAAACTAAGCAAAGCTGCAAAACTAGAATGGACATAAAGTAACGTACAACAAAACATAGAACAATTACAGAATCCCACGATTGGAGTAACAATCAACAATAAATCAACACCAGCAGAATATCCTAATACTTATACACTTTTGTAGTCTGTTGATAACCTTTGCAAACAGTTTGGACCCAGATCGGCTTCTATGAGGCCTGATCTTGATTCTGCCGGCCCTGGTCTTGACCCAACACTTTTGGCACTCTGATGGCGCCAGGTATTCCTGATTTTTATTTTTTGCGAAAAAGTAAGCTTTGAAAACAAATCAGCATACCAAGTATGCAAAAAGAGTTAATCGACACACAATTTTTAAGAGCAGCGCAAAGCATTACCTGTATTTATGATTTTAGAAGTAAGGCCAAAAATTAAAAAAATCAATATTGTTTTTGCCGTAACCTCTTCAATATCTTCAATATGTTAAGAGGTCGATAGGTTGGCAAACTTTTTTATAAACTTTTTGTATGAAAAAAGTAAAACAAGAATCCTTTAAAAAGTCTAGAAAATAGATCTAATATCCCAAAAAGGCTCAAAATTGAGTAGGCGCTAAAATTGACCATTAACAAGAGGTTTTTGTTTTGCCTAGTATAAATAATGTTTCCTCTGCTGGTTCTAGAAAATACATTGATCTGGAGATAGTCTGGTTCTTTGCCTACTGAGTAATTGTGCATGAAAATACGACAGCTGAGTCTATGGTGAACCCTTCTTAGTTCTTCACTTACATATATACGCTTTAGTTCTTGAAAAAGAACAAAAATTTATCAGGGGGAGGGAAAAATCTGATAGGGGGAGGGAAGTGGGGGAGAAGGGGGAGGGAACTGGGGGAGAGGGGGGAGGGAAGTGGGGGGAAAGGGGGAGGGAACTGGGAATGGGGTACCCCCTGTCCACCCCCTCCTGTAGCATACCTAAAACTCTTCTTACCGAAATTACTTGTTCTACTTTGAGGTACATGTAAAATATTATTATATCTAAAATTGTGTGTTGAATTTTCCCTAAGATTGATTAAATCAGATAAAACATAAGGTGACATGCTATCAAGAGTTTTAAATTTTCAATTGCCATGGTTTGAAGTATATATGTAAAGATGGGATATTTGCTTATGCAAGTAAGTCCACATAAGTTGAGTCAAAATCATCATAAACGAATCTTAAAGCACGTTCTTTATTTTTTTTTAGTTTCCTTGAGTTCTTTTCATTGCAAAAATGCCAAGCTAGTGGACAGTAGATAAAATCAGATAGAATAAAAGTATAAAAAGTATAAAATATAGTGAGTTTATTCAGCTTAGAGGCACATTTTGTTTGAACTAGGTAAAGACCTAGCCAGTCTGCCCAACTCAAAGGCTAGATTGCATATAAAGTATAAACAATGATAACAATGTAAGCTAAAACTTGTTCCATAAAGCAAATATAAAAGCTTCCGATTAGTGTTTGCTTATGCAAGAGCTGGACTTCGATTTTGAAGCTAACATGCGGCATTTCTTTACAAGAAGGCATATATTTTCAAGCCACATTATGTGAGTAGCATTTGAGATTTAAAAACTGGTTATTTCTATTTTCAGCTAACGAGTGTAGACCTCTAAGACGTAAACCAGAATGCTAATCCTAGTGGGGCGTTGGACTTTCTTGGAAAAGAAGGTAAATATATAGAACACTTATTATTTGCTGCATAAAAAATAGTAAGTGAGTATAAGACTATTTAAGAAATAAAGGGGTACGTGCATTAAGGGGCTAATTTGGCCCCCTCTAGAGCCAAAAACTGAAAGTTGCTTTTCATCAATTTAACCCTATTAGTTTATAAGAAGAATGGTTAAAGTGTAAAATTTTGGCATTTATTTAAATTTTATGGTTGCTATGGTAACAAAAATGGCCGCCAAAATAGACTTAAAATAGAGAAATTGCCATTTTGAGCTAAATTCAAGGCTTTTTCAGGCCAATTTTTTACGAATTAGACATCAGCACAAGCGAATACCAAAAAACCTTTTAACATATTGTGTGCCATGATAATTCTCACCCTCTGTTAAACTATCTTTTTGGTATTTGCTTGTGCTCTATGTTAATTTCTCTGTCAAATGTCTTAAATTTTGACCCAAAAGGTCACTTTCCTATGTTCAGCCTATTTTGGCAGCCATTTTTGTTACCATAGCAACGGTAAAAACGTAATCAATCCCAGAATTTTACACTTGGGCTATTGTTCTAATAAACTAATAAGAAGAAACTTGTGAAAAGCAATTTTCAATTTTTGGCCTCATAGGGGGGAGGGGGTAAAATAGCCTCTTAATGCGCGTACCCCTTTGATTTTTGAACCTGAAGTATTCATGGTTCCATGAACAGACCAAAAATTTAATCTATGGCTTATATTTACATTTTATTATATATATCTAAAATTTAAAATTTATTTATAATAAAAATTATTTAGTAAACAAAACAATTTTGTATTTAATATCTAATGGTATTAACGGTTTTGTTGGAGTGTAAAACGAAAAAAAGCGGAACAGCCAGTGTGAACACAGACAAACTATGGAGCAAACAAGATGCTTGTTTTTCACGTACGACTCATGTGTGGCTCGCTTTCAATCACAACACCAGTTTTACTTCTGGCAAATAAATTCGATGTTAGAGCTTATTGCACGGGAAAGTAAGCTTGGCAGCTGTGAATAAAATTTATGTTTTTTCAAGAGGCTTTGAACGGTTGCAAAAACCGAAAGATCCATTTGAGGCTTGCTTTGAAATTGTAAATATAGATAAGTGAAAACTAAAAAAAATAAGTGAGTATGAATACCGCAATCACACACTGCAGACCAACCCACAACACTGTTAGGTAGAGTCACAGAACACTATCAGTCTCAAGGCATCTGGAAGGCAATTAAAGCAAAGCAAGTATCTCTCTCTTTCTCATCAAGATGATTGCAAAACACATAACAAACAATGACCAAACATAGAATCCCAAACAATGGGAGCATCGCTAAACAATGATACAACAAAAAAACTACGACATTAGAATGGACAGCAGCCTAAGCCACTGTGCAGCTTAAATACATTTTATGGTACCAAATGTTCGTACTATATCTAAATATGTTTTGTTATAACAGATGTATGCAGCGTTTTTAGTAAAACTGAGATAAAATACCTAGAGATTACAACATCTGTCTTTATCTGTGTCCTAATTAACCGAATTGTGCGGTGGGGGTGGGGGTAATCTGTTCTCAGAAGTCGTTGCATTTTCTTCTCAAGCTCACTTTTTGTTTGGTCCAATTGTGCTGATATACCTCTGTTGCCTAATTACGAAAAAATGCTTTAACAATGTGGACATTTAATTATTTTATAAAGCGGTCTGTTTGTCTATTCCGTGTTGTTAATAAGGGAGTTTTACTCTTGTGCCTCCTCTTTTTGGTACTATAGAGTTGCTGCATTCATTGTATTGATTTGTTTCGATGGACAGTTCATTTTGTAATTTGAGTCACATAGTTGCTTATACATCCTCTTATCTGAGTATATTAGCTTATGCACATCCAATTGGGGTTGAGTTGCATTTTTTTAAATTTATACCCATTTCAATTACGTGCAAGGACTTGACTACTGTATACCATTGCACTTATTGATAGATTAAACCTGATTATAACAGTTTTCTCGTCTAAATTGACAAAACGAGGGTCAGAGTTATATTGGTGTTAACAAGGTTTAAGCCCACCCCAAGTGGCTCTGGCTGCTGTCCATTCTAAGGCGATGGTTCTGTTGTTGTTCTTTCGTTTTAATTGTTACTCCAATTGTGGGAATCTGTAATTGTTCTGTGTTTTGTTGTGCGTTACTTTGTGTCCATTCTAGTTTTGCAAGCATCTTGATGGGGAAGACAAAGCTGATTGCTTTGCTTTGTTTGTCTTCCGCATGATGCAAAGGGCTTGTCTGCAGTTTGTGAATTTGGTATTTCCTGATCATACTCACTTATTTTTTCTCATTATGTTTGCCAATTTAAATGTTGCATCTTTGGCACCCTGTTATGACTCTCAATCAATAACTTGTTTGATGCGTTGGGAAAATTGGTCATTGGCAGAAAGCAGAAGATTGTCGTAGCCAGTGCTAGAGGATGTGTTCTACTGACTTACACAATTAGATTCAATTAAACTTGGTCTGCTGTTTAAATAATTATGTAGGTCCAGTCTCTTGATTTAGAAAGATCTATTTTTGAAAGGAGCTTCTAGAAAACTAAAGTGTACAGTTATTGCACTTTTGAACATTTTGATAAGCTAACTACCAAGCATGACGCCAAGCTCGTAGATAAAATATATCAATTAAAAAATATTGTAAAGTGGTCTCCTAGCTACATATGAATTATAAACCCTCTGTATTCTGGTGCGTTCTTCCAGCTGGTATGATACAAAAAAACTATGGATTTTTATTGTATATATTGTGAGGTCAAAAGGCTAGTAAAATATTTTAGTTTCATCTTGGCTAGCCTTCTGTCTGTTCTAATGGGGTATCTCAGTTATTGCTAGTGAGTTGCTTCTGTGATCATACCCACATTTAGTTAGTTTATTTTCTGATATGGCATGGTTTGATATTTAGATTAATGTGTTTATTCCAATTTGGACACCATTCATATGAATCAGTGGTAGTGGCTGTTAATACATTTGTTGCTGCTTATTTTATTGTAACGTAAGTGTTTGTAGCTTGTTGGTTTACCTACGTCGAGTAAATTGGGAGATACATGGTGGCATATGATCTGTGAATATTTGTATTTCCCCATAATATGCACAATTTGTGGGGTGTAGGGATGTTTTGGAAGTCCATCATTCAAAATTGCAATACTATTTCATTAAGTTGGTGTATCAAATTTCATTACCCATCTCAAATTAGACAATATACTATGACATGGTATATATCAATTCAAGTGCTTCTCAAATATTATGAAGTAAATTTGCTGATATAAGGGGGAAGAACAATAAGAAATGGTGTCAATGTGGAAACCTGGCCACTGTGGCAAGGCTACAAAATATTTAAAGTATATAAACCGTAGATGGGTTTCATGTAAAAAAATGCAATACAAATACAATGATAATAGTTGTCTAACCGCTGATATCCGCTATGTATGTATATATTTACCTGTCTTTGAATGCCAAATCATTTGACAAATACGATCAATAATGATCTACAAACATTTTGAGATTCTATGACAAAGATTTGGTACCAGTTGATTGCATTTTAGCCTCCAGTTGCTTAGGCTATTGTCCGTTCTAAGGTGAAGGTTCTGTTGTTGATTCGTTGTTAAGTATTGCTCCCATTGTTTGTCGGGGTTCTGTATTTGTTCCTTGTATTGTTATTCAATACTTTGTTCACTCTATGTTTGCAATTAGAGAGAAGTGGTTGCTTTACTTTATGGTCTCTCTGGTATCTTGTGACTGTAAGTGTTCTGGTACCCTTACTTGCGATGGCGTAGGTTGTTCTGTGGTAATGCGATTGTGGTATTTCCTGATCACACTCACCTTAGCCTGTTTGTGTTTAACATACTTGAGATAATATTATTTTTTTTCAAATTAGTTGTTCGATTCACGGAAAAAGGTACAAACTTAGAATTTAGTGCAAAACTGCACAAGCTGCAAGATTTATGAAGAATGCATTTGTAAGTAAACATATCTAAGATAGATTTTATTGTTAAAAATAATTTTTGTTTCTTTTTAGACCAATTTCTACTTAGATACAATAACTATAATGGGAAGTTATACATGTGTGAGCAGTTTTCATCATTCAGTTCATTATTTGTACTTTTGTGTGTATGTGTATGATCAATTGTACTTGCTTATGTGTTAGCATTCATTTAAGTAAATGCAGAAAACAACACATGCCTGCGTGTCTGCCTCCTTTGATATGACTAGTTGAATATTTACAAATGACACTAAGCTTGCTTATATATTGCATCTTTTTTACATTTACAGATATTGACTACAACTGGGGTGTTTAAGTAACCAAGGATTGTCTTTACTTATCAAGGGGTATTCGAACTTCAAATGACAATTATTTTCCATTCCGATCAGAAGAAGACAGACAGTTTCAGAGTCTAGAATAATTTTTAATGACAGTTTGAACTTCAAGTACTTCATAGAGGGTTTAAGGATGCACTGAAATAACTTAGAACAATTTCAACAAAAATATAATAGTCTCAAATTATAGCAATTCATGTGCATAAGGCTTCACATAATTATAATATTCTCAAATTATAGCAATTATTGAGCATAAGGCATCGCATATAGGCATCGATGCGAAAAAATCTTTGTTGCGTGCAAACTGCGAATGAGCAGATCAGAATGCGCATCAGCTTTATTTGGGCCTCGACGCTACAAAACCTGTCTTTGGGGTTTCCGACAAAGCGAAACTCAAACCAGTCTCCTCAGCTACAAAGACTAGCTAGAAAATTATAATTTGCCTTGTAGCAAGTTTAAGTATGATACTTTCCAGTAAGCAAATAACAAAGGCGCTGATCAGTATGCGCTGATGCGCAGGCTGGTCTGCGCCTTTGTTATTTGCAAAACCCCAAAGACAGGTTTGTCGTGACGAGGCCCAATTTTAAACAGCTCCTTTATTATTCAATATCTAGAAAATACAGTTTTTCAAAACTTTCTTCATGTTAAATTTAGTATTCTAGCTTATCCCTGTAGATGAAGAGACTATTTTTAGCCTTATCCAATCAGAAACCAAGAATACTGTCTCATTTCATGGCGAGGCCTTATTATGCCCATTAGATAGAACATGAATTCAACGATAAAGAAAACTATAACTTAGGAACTTACATGTAGCATAGTATTTTACGTATATGTTATATTTATTATATTTACTTTGTTCATTATTTCTATGTGCTCTAAAACATTTTATTATATAATCTAAATAAATAAACATCTAATGATTGGCGCAGAAGCCTATCCACTGCCGCTGATATAACTACATGTTGCATGGTTTGCGGAACGTGACGTTGCAAAGTACATGCCACGAGGTAGTATTGCATGGCTTACGGGATTGGACGTCAGAACGTCAAGTAATTTCGCGTGATCCATTTGTAACGTAAAAGGCTTTAATGGTCCAAAATGACAGGAAATGCATAACATAAATTTATTGCATTATAAAACAATTGTTTACTTATATTTCGGTAGACATGGAGTGTTATTGTACAGTAAACATAATCATATTGACCTCTGGTCAATATGACGTTAACATTACTATTCAATAGCAATATATATCAATATAAGTCAATAACTGTATAGTATTTTCTTGTTTAGTTATTGTCTTTGTTCTATATTTCATTATTATACAGTATATTCGCTTTGCTTAATTACTTTTGAAATGGTATCATGTAAATTATAAACCAGGTGTATATCATCAGTGAAATTATATCATCAGTAACCCGCATCATATAATCAATAGTTATAGATTTATTATATTTCATGTCTCCAATATATCTCCAATGCTAAAAACTCTAAATCACTGGAAGGTTGTTTTTTAAATTGGTGCAACGAATTGAAAATAAATAAATAGAATAAATGGCAGCTAAACAGATTTTATCTATGGCAAAGATTTGGTACCACTATAAATCATTTAAGCCCCTCAATGCCATAATCTGCCGTCTGTTCTATGGCAATGGTTCTGTTGTTGTTGATGAATTGTTTATTGTTGATCTCATAGTTTGCGGGGTTTGCTGATACATCGATTAGTTAGGGATTTTCATGTGAACCAAACAATTATGTGCCTTGATCCACATCAAAAATAAGGGAGATGTTGGTACCGTCTTCCAGTAAGTTTTTTACTGACCATTCCAAGGCAGTGCTTATTTTGTGCATACATTTTTGTTATTTGTGTTTAATGTCTGTCATACTGTCTTGTCTGTTCTTTGCAGCCTCGTAGTCACCTGCTGGGAAAGGCTAACATCTGAGATCTCTTGTATGTGATTTTGTGTGTGCTTTTGTCACTTTCCCTTGTGGTGTTTTCGGTCAGGTGTGATATTTCCTTGAAATTTGCCTTCTTCTTTATTTTTGTTTGGCTGTCTTTTAATGTCCTTTTTTTCATGGTTCCACGGATTGGTCTGTGAATGTGTAGAAGGCATTTCCTGGTCATAAGCACTGTTTAATAAACAAATAGTCATCATTAGAGAATGTATCACAGTTTATTTTATGATCTAACACTCAGAGTGCCAAAATGTTATTTAGTTAAGTCCCAGTTAAATTTTTGTTTCCAAGTAAAGAAAGGGGTTAGGAATGATATCTTACGCACACACCCTAAATAAAAGATGAATTTACACTTAAGTCATAAGTAAAACTAAAACAGTATGCGCACTTACAGAAAGGAAACCATTTACCTTTGCATGATCATATTTCTCATCTTTAGAATGAACTTCAATTACTCTTCCAACAAAACATACGTAATGCATGTGGCCCAATGGGATGTCTTTTGTTACTTTGCTTATCATGCTTATTGGTGATGGGTTTTGTGGTTTACAACTTTACACTTTTCTTGTATGTATGTAAATTGAACTTGACAGCATATGTTGACCAACTTTTTGTCTGTGGGAGAGTGAGCTAAACACTGGTTAAAGTAATGCTTTCCGTATTACTTTCGAAAAATCAGCAATCACAATACCTTAACCAGATTAATGAGGACTATTGATCGATTGTGGAATTTTACTCCTAACCAATTCATACCTATTGGAATTTTCCTCCCTTGACCAATGGCAGTCCATTTCCATTTTAAGGGTTGTTATTATTCAATTTTATTCAAATCTTTATAGAACATTATGTAAGCAAAAAGTGTAGATTCTGCCTGATCAGATGCCGCATCAGGGTCTGCTTTGTTTGCCTATGTCAAATAAAAGGACACTAGACTTATATGGACTCATGTTTGATAAAATTTACTTGCAAACTTACGCTTTATACATTTTCTTTGAAGCTAACGAGAGAGAAAGAGAGAGAGAGAGACAGACAGGCAGACAGACAGACAGACAGAGAGGAAACATATACAGATAAAGAAAGAGGTTTGAAACTTGACAGTATTACCAATATTGATACGTTTTTTCAAGAAAAAATGTTTCAGACATTTATTTACATTAACTATAGAACATTTAACAAACACAGATGTTCCAATCCGACTGGCCTATTTTACGCATTCTGCTTCAATGACTTGAAATAGAAAGACCCGAAGATCATTAATCAGAGGTCGTGTTACATCTATAGATAAAAGTACAACGACAAAATTGAACCTTCATGGATGTATTCACAGTATTCATGGATGTATTCTACCAGATCGGGATTTTCGTTGTTTTTACCCATGTGAGATATTTCTATCTCACATACCCGTACCAGCCCTAGGGAAAGATAAAAAAAGCGAACAGCCGCACGCTGGCCTCACGTCGATTCCAGACGTTATTGGTATATTAAAATGACGTCAACATGTCGCATCTCAGCGTATTCAGGATTTTCTCGAAGTCTTTTTCAAGTTTTTTTCCAATATAAATGACGTATTAAGTGGTGAGCAAGAAAAAGAATCCATTATTTGTGTGAGGATAAGATAGAAATCTGTAACTCGCGATCACTGATTGTCACCACTCGGCAAGCCTCGTGATGCCAGTCGGTGATCATCGGACAGATTTACCTATCCCACCCTCACACTTATGATTGATTCTTATAATCTTCATAAATCATACTCACTTGGTTATTTTTCTGTCAAGTTTCTTGTCTTTTTTAAAAGTGATGTCTTAGTTTGTACTTGTATTTAGGGGTGGTGTATGATAAAAGGCGAAAAATCTAAAAAAAAAAAAAGATTTTTAGAAATAGGGGGAACTTACCAGTTTCATTTTATATGAGAAAAACGGAATACTTTACAACTATCCTGTGCAGCAAAAACATTGCTCGTAGGATGTACACTTTCGCCTTTAATTTGCAAATTCAAAGTTGCCAGACTAAAACTAGAATATATCCATTTCATAATGATCTCGCAAAAATATTCCAAATGATACACCATAGCTAATAGTAGGGGAGCCAGAGAATTAAAAAATCGAAAAAAGTGGCCGGAAAGTAGCAGAATTTTTGACTATATCCTGGGTTGATATGATGTTTCAGGAGTGTGAAAACAGATATTGCACACATTTTAAGTCTTGCAAAAGATGTTTAACAATAGGGTAACCATAGCTACCCTTATGCAGGCTTCACGGCAGGCTTTTCACTGCATTACTTAAAATAAAAGCAATTTTTACAACATAATGTACATTTTAACTATCTGCATATTTTCTAAAAAGTACTAAATTCAATGCAGCAAACTGCCGAAAGGATTAAAATAATGTACACATATGATAACTGTTATATACGTTACTTACTTCCAAACATACAACTATTGATTACTTGAGCATGAGTTTCCAAAAGACCAGAAGAGAGAGAGAGAGTTTAGAACATAATGATTTTCTTAACCATATTAAATGGGACAATATTTAATGCATTTTACCTCTTTATAAATATGTGTATTATCACACAACAGCCTAGTCTTATACGTTACCAACAGGTAATAGGGGAACTCCTATTTTAGTTTATTCTCATTTGTTTTCTTATCTATAGTCTTGATCTGTCAATTGTATCCAGCTTACTAGCAGTATAAAATCAATAAGTGTAGGCGCCTGGTATTTCTGTTATATACGTTACTTTCTCTAAAAACATTATTTTTGTGCTATGTAAGGACTATATGAGAAAAAAAAGCTAAAAATCTAAGTGCTCTTTATTACAGAAATTTTGAATGTTTTCATTTTAAACATTTAATATGAACGAGACTCAACTTCAACAAAAGCACGGTTGCTTAAATGGTAGAGTTTGAAATTGAAGCACATGACAACACCATCATCAAATACGTTTTAGGAATCGTGTAAATAGGAATTTTAAAATGTGTTTATTTTTTATAATCACGTTTTGTTTCAAAAAAGTTTGAATGATTCTTTTATTTCCTTGCCACTACTATGTTTTGTTTTTTTTGGTTCGAGCCTCACCGGCGTCACTGTGTTGTGTCCTTGAGCAAGAACATTAATCCTAGCTTAGTACTGGTTCAACCCAGGAAGACCCGTCCCTTTATAACTGAAAGATTGTTGATGGGACGTAAAGAATCAAATCAAACAACAACAAAAAACTACTATGTATTTGCTTCTTTTTATGCAGTAAATGACATCTACAAGGCATTTGGCTTCACTGTCAACAGCTTACTTCAGATTAAATAAATAAAAAACAAGAAGTAATATTGTAAGCTCCATCACCCATTGTATAAGTTATAAAATATTTGCTTTGAAAATCATTAAAACAGCTATGCTTATCGCAATAAGGCACAATCGCCAACTGACAACCTTAAAAAGTGTAAGTGATTCTAGGCAGAAATCCAAATCAAGAAGTGAGAAAATAAAATAAAATGCATTCATCCTGGTCATATGAAAAAAAAAAACTGAAGTCTGTGGAACTTGTATCGCTTCACATTTAGCACCCACCAAATATCATTGTGGTTATGATATCTAAGCACCTACAGTGTGTCCATTTTGATGAAAACGAATATAATTTATGTTAATAACGTATATAATTAAAAAGGAGATGCTACTTTTATCATTTAACTCTAAATTTCCATTTTGATGAATATAAAACAGAAACATGTTTGGAAATTGGTTGGAAAAGCTGACCCCTGCATTGTTAGTATAGCATACATTTCTAAATGATTATACTTTAAAAATCAGGACCTAAAGCTTACTAGGACTTGACTGATCATATATGCCAGAATGGCTTGAGCGTATGTTCAGACATTTGCTTTTTGGCTATTGAGATTATTAGCATATGTGATAGAATTTGTTTAATTTTTATATTCAGCAGAACACTCTTGAATTTTTACATCAACAAGAAGTTCTCATAGCAACTACCATTCAGCCCTTAGAACCAAGTTATACTCATAAGATGTGTACCAATTTGTTAAACGAAATTAAATGTACAGTATATTGACAGTTCATCTAATAGAAACAAATTTCGTGCTTATGCTGCTGTCAAAGAATACTTTTAAATAGTACATTCAACAAATGATATGATATCATACTTACATTTAGCGCAATTGGCGTTAGAAACAATGTTAAATCGCTATCTAAGATCATGTATCATGATATTTTTCAAAAGCAAAAGAATTATGATTTTTTAGACAATTGCTATAAAGGGAATGGAAGACAATTTCATATGCATACATATTTAACGTTAACTTTATTTATGCTTTTTAACATTACTTGAAAGTATATCGTTCGCCAATGGTACTAAAAAGAGACCGGTCTCTATTGTGTTACCATTTAATTATTAAGTTTTGTCGGGACAATTGATTTCTTAGCATATGCCTTTTGTCTCTGTGCCCAGATGTGTTTATTTCACTTTTATAATTAAATGTACATTAATTTCTGCTATATATAGGAAACAATGTACAGGACTCCTGCAATAATTTGTTCAAAATGGGGTCCAATGCCTCATCTACTGCAATGGCACTATGGTAGAAATTAACATCAGCTGTATTACCACTTATTGCTTAAACAAAGTATTACCTTATGACTGCATTTGTTATTATTAACATTTTCTCTTCCCTCCTACATTTTAATATTAACTTGTGAAATCTGTTTTATGGTAATTGAGTGCCAACTTTTCAAAAACTGGTCTTAACTTATTTTGTCTGTTGAAGTGTTATTAAGTAAAACTGGTATCATAAATAACAGTTTAACATATTCATTGGAATTCACCATGCCAAAACTGTCTTGTCATGTGAAACCTATCTTTGTAAATGATTGTCCACCCCCATTTTAACAGGACTGTTTCGTTTTAAATAATGCGTAAATAGTGCATTCACTTTTTAAAGTTTAAATTGCTCTAGAATATTGTTAGTAGTATTAATTCAATAGGATTATCAGTTTCATTAATTAAACAATGCAAGCCATGTTAAAATTGAACAAAAATCATATTTAATAGCTAGAATAAAGTCAAAAGTCACCTTCTGATTTTAAATACATGCACAAATAAATCGCAAACAATTTGATTTTTGGAACCCAATTTAATTAATGGAAACGCTCTTTTTAAAGAATAAATGATTACATATCCATATATTGTCTTATATATCATGTATCGTATACAACATTTTACTCCCTATATTTATATAGTCTTGATGCTATTTGGATTGCCAGCAAACGTCTTCTATCTACAAAAGAATATGGCCAGGAAATTCTACAATAACAGACAGCAGACTGAACCATGGCTTCATGAGGAAGGGACACATAACATGGATACTACACCACATTAAAGCAAAGCAACCAGCTCTTTTTCTCCGCAAGATGATTGCTGAATTATAAAGGGCATCAAGAGCAAAATTTGAAAACAAGACCCTGACACAAACTCCCTTGACCAGTGGGAGCAACAACAAAGTTTCAACAATTCTTATAGACTCTCAGTAATTCTTAGATATCGTAAATGAACCAAATATATTTGAAAATGTTAAATCTTTTATTTGCTTTTTTTGTATAATGTGATCAATTGTGAACTGGTTCGAAATTAAGCTTTGGTTGCTTTAAAAAATCTGTTTTGCCCTTTTAAAGAAAAAAAAATATGCAAACTCTATATCTGATTTACAGGCTCTATTGTATACTAGCAGATGAGTCAAATATGTAATAATGATATAAATTTCTATAGGTGTATATGTTACTTTGGAGACTTTGACATTACAAGGGAATGTTATCTAGGTGAAATGTTGCTTCAGACTTATCAATTTGTTAGTTTGTAAATTTCATAACATATAAATGAGAAAAAATAGCGAGCAATGTGGTGGTGTTATGAAGCTAAGACATTTACCATTTTTAAAATGAAAATATTCACGTATATACACATGTCCTCTTTATTACAACTGATACATTTTGTTTGAGAAAAATAGTTACTTCATGCCTATCAAATGCAGATTCCTTTTTTTAGATGAAAGAAACTACCCAGTGACGTATAGTTAAAGGGATTAATCAATATTTGTTTTCTTTAACTTTGTTATATACGTGACCTATTGGAAATCAGACTTTAAAATGATATTTTACACCAGAAACGTTGTTAAGTATTACTCTTATGTGAAGTGATATAACTACGATAATCAGAAGGTGTCTAAAAGCTAGCAAAAAGAATTACATGCTTAATTTTAGAATTTAAAGGTTCTAAACTTATATAACGTTTTATTGATAGTCATATATTGAACAGCTTGTATCTGACAAAGTATTTATGTTAGATCATATCTGTTTGCAGTTTTGAAATGGTCAGTAAATGGCCCTTTAAGTACATGTTATCATGAACGAAAATATTTATTAATAATTTTGTCAACGCAAACTATTTAACAAAATATTACTGATTTTAAGGGTATAGTTGAAAATGTAACGTAATTGACATCATAATGGACCAAAACAACTTTAACAAATGTCAATATGTGTAGATAATAACATGTTCTTATATATTGCATAACTGTTTTGTTCATTTAAGCAGTTCAACCACTACATAAATAGACTTAATTACATATTTTTGTTTTCAAGAAAATGATGGGTAACGTAATAATCACACTGTTACAGGTATGTTTGCAAGACTTAAATTGAGTGCAATATCCGGTTTCATACTGCCTATGCTAAGTGCTATAAGATAAAACAAGTGAAAATTCTGCTAAAAAGGGGGCATACCAAAATGCTTATTTTTGACATTTTTGGACCCTGGCTCCTCTACTATAAGTTAAGCTTTACCTTATTATCTTATACTTTCTTGTAAAAACACGACTGCAATGAACTAATAAATTGAAGACAGGTAATTAGATAAACGTTTTTGATTGCAACTCTTTATTTTATTATTTTTTCAACAAAAACATATGTTGTGACTGCTCTATTACAGTCTCAATGACAGTGTTAATTTGAACAAACAAATGTGTAAAGATTGATCAATAAGAAAATACAATAAAAGGTTAACTCTCAAAATATTGTTTCTGAACATAAACAAGAGAGTTTTCATTGTGAAATTGGCACTAAGAAACATTCAGCATGCAAAATTATTTAATCGCCCAAAACTCAATACGTTGCCTTTTAAAAGACGTACATGAAACTATCCTTTTAATAAATAATATTTATATTGCAAATTCTTTCTACACGAGATACTAATGGCCATTATTTTGATACTGTAGTTTTTAACTGCTTATAGGAGAAAAATTGTATCTATGTTTATCATACCCCATCCATGAATCAAACTATGTAGTGGGGATTCTTTTAGATACGGTTTGTCATTGCACTGACTTATACATTGTATATTTATGTGTGGGAAATAAATAATAAATGATTAATCTGAATGATGTTTTTTTTTTACATTAGGAAATTGTAAAACGTGCTACTGTTCTGCCAGCCAAGAGTGACAGTGACGCCATGCTTTGTTTACAAAGTTATCAGGGACTTAGAATCAATAGATCACTTGTGTATTAATCCTATCCACAGGATATGATTAATGCACGAGTTATCCATCGATTCGCGTTGGCTCGAGTGAAGTGTACACATTAGTTTTTAACTTAGAAATTGTAAACAAAGTATTACGTCAGTGTCACTCTTGGTTGGCACGACAGTAGAGACAGGAAGGATGATTTGAATACACAGTGGATAGTAGTGATGGATGACACTCTGGTAGAGTGTCTACCATTACTACTATGTATACATTCTATACCACTCGGATCTATATACGCAATACTTTAAAAGAAGGAAAGAGGGCAAAGATCATGAATCGATACAATTAAGTACCAAGCCCGACACTAGAATACCATATAAGAAAGTAACAAATACAATAAACATCACCAACAAGAGCCAAGAGGCCAGCCCTTTCCCAGCGGGTGACCACAAGGCAGCAATGAACAAATGCGAAAGCATGAGAAAAACAAGACACAAAAACCCAAATGTTCCACAAAAGAAGTACCGCCTTGGAACGGTCAGTAAAAATATTTCACTGTAGGGCTTAAACCGGTTTCACGACGCCAACATCACCCTTAGTTCAGATGTGGATCAAGACACAAGGATGTTTGGTTTGCATGAAATACTCCTAGGTTTTGTAAACACGTTTGTAAACGCACAAGGTACAGTCTGGACTGCATAGTGATGGGCGTGAAACTTTTACTGTTCAGAACATGTCCTCAGTCTACTGAGTTATACGCTTTGAAATTATTGGCTCCATGCAAACTTGCTAGCAAACTGCTGTGAAAACGCTAACATGAGATGCATAATGAAACTATATATGAGCCACGACATGTGATTTCCAACAATGTGTTCTTTTGACAAGTGTAGACTCATATGGGCCTGTGCAGCCTCCCTTAAAGCTTAGAACCTTCTTATGATGCTCAGTCAGACGTTTATCAATCAACAAATAATCGAACGACTAGCAAAGGCTCTATTAGACTGCGCGTATGCTCAGGCTGGTCTGAGACTTTGCTGGTCGCACATACCACATTTTTGAAATCTCATGTTGCGGTTCATTTTATGATGAGCTGTTTTATTAAATAAAAAATACTGATTATTTTCAATAAGAGGATATAACAATTTTTCCCGCGTATTTACGTTTGTCAAGCCCGGTGATGACTATGTGTTGCAGCTCGAAGCTGTACGGGCTGCAACACATTATCACACGAGGGCTTGGCAAAAGTTAATACGGAAAAGAATGTTATATCGTCAATGTTATATACCTTTCTTCACAACACACCGGGCTTTTAAAAATGACAATGAAGCCCTCTGCTGTCGTGTATTAATGAAAATGAAGCACCCAGCCACTGGTTGGTCAACGATCAGCCACAATGCGACACGTTAAATTTAGATGAAATGTACAACTGTCAGTACCGGGCTGCGTAGCGCAGTCGGTAACGTGTCTGGCAACAGATACGAATCTGACTGCAGATCCAGGGGTCGCGAGACCGATCCTGGCCTGGTCCCATACTTTCTTGGAGCTTGTTACGTGAACTGACCGTCCCGCCATGACCATAGCTGTTTGACTTGGGACGTAAAGCAACAAAACAAACAGAATAAAAAACAACAAACAAACAACTGTCAGCCATTGAAACACTCCAAATTTCTAGTGTAAACACTTAGAAAATAGCAATGTACATTGTGTATATTTCAAAGGAAATTCATCCAAACCTACTGCCAGCCAAGAGTGACAGTGACGTCATTTTTTGTTTACAAAGTTATTAGGAACATAGAATCAATAGATCACTTGTGTATTAATCCTATCCACAGGATAGTATTAATACACAAGTGATATATCGATTCGCATTAGCTCAAGTGGAGTGTACAAGTTAATATTTCACTTGATGATTTTAAACAAAACAGGACGTCACTGTCACTCTTGGCTGGCAGGACAGTATTGATCCCTCGTAAACAATCGCAAGAAGATGACATTGAGTGTTTATGATAATTAAATTTGTAACTAGACAAAGGTACATATATATTGGCAGCGATTGAAACACTCCAAGTTTCTATAGAAAACACTTATTAAGAAAAAAAACATTGTACATATAGTCGGGGAACTAAGGTAGAAAAAATGCTAACCCTTGCACCCGAAAGGTATACACCTGGATTTTGTATGGTTGTATCTGAAACTACTTTATAGCAGACTCGATCGACTTGCATAACGCCAGAGCAGTCAACTTTCTACGGAAGCCCAACAAGAACATGTCAAAATACTATTTTTCAAAATGTTATAAATTTTAGCAAAAAAGTTCAGGATTCAAAAATATTGAGTTTATATAATAATACAACATCGGTGTAGACCTTAGAAGAAGTGTTGGTCAACTAAGAATACTGCTTATTGATTTTTTAAGTATGTAGATTAGGGCACCCCCATTTTGAAATTAAAATTTTAGATTTATTTTCTTCAAATCTCATTAAAACTGCATTTATTGCCCAAAAATGTATTTGATAATTATTTATATATCGCTTGGAAGCATATCTCGTAAAAAATTGTGTGCTTACTTATTCACTTATGTACGGAAGCCCTGGAGGGACATTTATTACTTATTACTTATCACTTATTACTTACTACTTATTACTTATCATATCATTTATCACCCCTATAACGACGGGAAACTCCATTGTACATTTTCTGTAATAACCGTAGAGTACGGAAGCCAGCAGCAGCAGCAGTAGTACTACTAGTAGTAGTAGTAGTAGTAGTATTTGTAGTAAAAAGTGGTGGTTGGAGTAGAAGAAAATGGTTGTTGTTTAAGTAGTTGTTGTTATATAAGATAACTACAGCAATAGTAGTAGCAGTAGTAGTAGTAGTAGTAGTAGTAGTAGTAGTAGTGGTAGTAGTAGTAGAAGTAGTAGTAGTAGTAGTTGAAGCAGTGGTAGTAGTTGTAACAGTAGCAGTAGTAGTTGTTGTTGTTGCTGTTTATCTAGCAGCAGTAGTGGTAACAGCAGCAGCAGCAGAAGTAGTAGTAGAAGTCGTACTCGTTGTTGTTGTTGCTGCTGCTGCTGTGGTTGTTACAGTAGTAGCAGTAGTATTGTTGTAGTAGTTATGGTTTAAGTAGTAGTAGTAGTAGTAGTAGTAGTAGTAGTAGTAGTAGCAGAAGAAGTAGCAAAAGTGGTGGTTTAAGTCTAGTAGGAAACCTGGTTGTTATTGATGTTGTAGAAGTGTATCAGTAGAATAGTTATAGTAATAGTTTGTAGATGTTGTTTGATGCTGTAGCAGTGTTGTTGGACTAGTAGTGGTAATAGTGGTGGTGGTGGTGATTGTGGTTAGTAATAATAGTAGTAAAATGTTGGTTATAGTTATGACTTATTTGCTATAACTTATGACTTATTTGCTGTACCTTATGACTTATTTGCTGAACCCTTTGACTTATTAGTTATTACTTGATACTTATTAGTTATGACTTAATACTTATTAGTTATGGCTTAATACTTATTAGCTATGACTTAATACTTATTAGTTATTACTTAATATTTATCAGTTATTACTTAATACTTACTTTTGATCTGTTTGATTTGATTTTTTACGTCCCATCAGCAATATTTCAGTTATGTAGGGACAGGTCTTTCTGGGTTGAACCAGTACTAAGCTAGGATAAATCTGTCTTGCTCAAGGACCACAACGCAGTGACGCCGATGAGGCTCTTACCCGCGGCCCCTCGGTCTTGAGTCAAACACTCTACAACTGAGCCACTGCGCTTCCCCTTACTTGTTAGCAGTAGTAGTAGTAGTAGTAGTAGTAGTACGTAGTAGTGTATCAGTAGAATAGTAAGAGTAATGATTTTTAATGTTGTTTGATGCTATAGTAGTGCTGTTGTAATAGTAGTAGTAATAGTGGTGGTATTACTACTTCTACAACATCAATTACAACCAGTTTTCCTATTACTTAAGCAACCACTTTTACTACTACTACTACTACTACTACCACTACTACTACTACTTCTATTACCACTCACTATTTCATTTACTTAATCCACAACTTCTACAACAACTACTACTGTTATTACTATATCAACTACAGCAGCAGCAACAATAACAACAACAAGTAGGACTATTACTACTACTTCTGCTGCTGTTGTTACCACCACTGCTACTACAACAATAACAGCACCAACAACTACTACTACTACTATTACTGCTAGTATTAGTAACTACTACTACTACTACTACTACTACTACTACTACTACTGCTGTTGCTGCTGCTGCTGCTGCTGATACTACTACTACTGATGCTGCTGCTGCTGTTACTACTACTTCTACAACCACTATTTTACTACTATTATTACGAGTACTACTCCACAACTACTACTACTACTTCAGCAATTACAACAGCTACGACTATTCTACGACTTTTTCAACAACAACAACTTTTCTACTGCTAAAGCCACCACTTTTTCTATTACTACTACTGCTAATAACTAAGTAATAAGTAATAACAAATAAGTAGTAAGAAACAAGTAAAAACAAGTAAGTAATAAGTTATAAGAAATAAGTCATAAGTAATAAATGTCCCTCCAGGGCTTCCGTACTTATGTCCTCCCGCTGAAGTGGTTTGAATTGCATATTTTTAACATAAATAATAAATTTTAATTTGAATGTGTTTAAACACTAAATACAGTTAGACAGACGTTTGTGGCATAATTTAAGACAATTTATTTTACTAGAAAAGGTAGCCGAAAAGTAAAACTATGAAATTACGATAATTTGATACTTAGTCCATGCCAGCTGGTGTGTAGTTAAATAATATGTGCAACTTGAGAGCAGTTTAACACATAAATGAAATTTATCAAGGTTTAAAGGATGTTTATCTTCCATATTTACAGCAGCTTTGAAACAGAGGGTCATTGTAGGGACCAAGGGGATTTTTATCTACTGAAAACAATAATTTCATTTAGCAGTGGTAAAACAAATATGAAAAAAAAAACTCGTATAACTATTATCATATCACCATGAAAAACCCTGTCTGACCCCGTTTGAGATGTAGAAGTGTAACCGCATAGTATTTGTAAAGACAAAAATGTCCCTAATATGATTATTTTGGTGAACAAATGACTGCCCATGCTTTTAAATGCATTTGATAGTGTATTATTGTATTATCGAACAGTCAAACGGCTTCTCATACCCATCCTCCAGATAAGAGTGCGAAATGGAAAATTAGTATTGCTTTTTCTCAACCAAAACATATGTTGTGGGTACTTAAATGGACCTATTAAATGAGGCTGTTCTTTTGAAGACCAAAGGCACACTATTTAACTTATTGATAAGGGAAACACCATAATTTCTGTGCTATGAAAGATTGCTTAGCATGACCTATGAGGCAAACAAAAAATGCATTTTTCAGCGAAATGCAATTCTAGTCGCATTGCTATACAGTGGTTTCATATCAAGCACTATTTAGACTATCAGTATACAAAATTCCAGCCGTATACCTTTCGATAGACTGGAAACCGCCCAAACAGTTGAAATTTGCCTCTACTCAGCCAATACCTCATACTAACAAGAAATGGTCCTCTCTAATAGCACTTTAACTCTTTCAAACTGTTTGTTACAGTTTTAGCTTTCATTGGGGTATTAGCGAAGAGAGAAAGTATATATATAATATAATAGTATAATCAGGATAAAACTTAACTGAAACGACTGCACAAGTCTAACCTTTCGAGTGCAAAAAAAGTGTGTATTTACACGATACGCGACTTTGGTTCCCCGACTAATAGTGTAAATCTCAAAGGAAATGCATTCAAACCTATTGATCCCTAATAAACAATCGCATTAATATGACATTGAGTGTTTTTAATAATTAAATGTGTAACTAGACAAAGGTAAATATATATTGGTCCAACATCAGTGAACAAAAGTATGATTTGTGGTTTAATCTTCATATTTTTAGCATTGTGTTTGAATGAAACAAATTCGCTATATAAAATAGAATGGTGGACAGTGCCATACGAAGCGCAGTTGAAAGTGATTTAAGGAGTTGTCCTGTTAAAGTGTAAAATCTCATTTGTGAAAAGTCAAATTTTTATACTTCGATTTTTGCAATAATTTTCGTGACTATGAATGGACATACATATAAATGATTCAAAAACATATTTAGTAATCTTCTAACTGGGGCATGCATGGTCTTACTTTACTACCCAAAAATATATCAGCGGAGTAGCTAAAAAATAAGTTATTTTTAATAACTTCCACAACTGTGTTTGACCATCAAATAATTTAAAATAGATTCATCTAACAATGTCTGTTTCGATCTGTCTGGTCAGTATGATGTAAGTGTGCAAAATGTAGTTAATACGTCCAGCTATAAATAGACAAACAGGGATGTTTCTTTTTTCATATAAAAGTATGTTCCCCACCAAGCAGATCCTTTGAAAGGTAAACGTCCCTAATGTACGAGGGTTGTTTTTTTATGTGCGTAGAATCGGGCTGTATCTCTACATATATAAAATTTACGGTGCCATAAGTAAACACTATTGGAAAGTTCTAACCAATCACTTGTATTTTTTCAAAGCAGGCAATAGTCGAGGTTCATAAATGAAATTCGCCCCAACCGGTTAGATGCGGCAGGAGAACATGGTATTTCAGGAATAAACATGAAAATATCGATTTAAGATTGGCCTTGTACTATGTGCTAAACATTTTGCTTGTAAAAATATGTAGTTTTCTAGAAAACAGATGTTAAGACTGATTGGTTAGAACTACTGTAGATTACTGTATATGTTTTGAAAGGTCTAGCTTCTGTCTATAAATTGATAGAAATGTAACATCATGAGCGCTTAGTTTGGTCAAGATATATAGCTATGAATAGGGCATAGTAAAGGACACTGTTCAAAATTCATATCATTTAACCAAGCAGCCAGCAGGAAATTAGACGCTGTTAAGTTCCATTTGCTATGGTGATAGAAGCAGTTGTCAAGCAAATTTTTCTTTTGCACCATCAAAATTAAGTATTCAAACGTTAATCGTAGACAAATGCAGCAAAACTATAAGCAAGTTGTTTGCTCTTCTATAACAATTTTAAAACACCCATCAATATACCAAAATAATCACAGTCAAGTGCTAGTTATTATATCTTTTAAAATTCCAATTATGAACTAATTTTAAAATTTCATCCAGTTTTGCATAGCACATGATATACTTAATCATTCGTTAGCAGTTATATTGGTGTATCGATTAAAGGGTGTACCTGGCAACATCCGGTACTGCCATACCCACATGTTATAAAAAGTGGGTGGGGTATATCAACCTCGCTTAGAAAAACAATAACAATCAAGTCTGCATATTTTTCATATTGCAGTGATTCCAACACCTGTTAAGAGGTACAGCAACAGTTTTAATGTATTTTCTAAATATAGTAACGCTCCATGACGTCATTTATGCACAAAATAAGGGATTTTTGCACCCCTAGGCTATCTTTTTTGCAGTTCATTTCTAATACAACAAAATTATCAACTTTGATTTGGAATGATAGTTACCATAACACTTCTATCTACCATAAAAACAAGAAAAATATAATAGTACTTTACAGCTTACATGTTGAAAGTAAGTAAGGGTGCATTCAAAAGCCACATTCAAAAGCCCATATCAAACTTCAACTTGTGTCAACTTTCTACAATAAAAGTGTATATGGCTACTGTATAATTTGCTAAGGTGCCAAATAAATCTATCATATCCAATAATTGCTTTGCATATGCTTTATTGGTCATATAATATTGTAGCACGTAGTATCTTTTATCTGTAGCCAAATTTTCAGAAGCTGTGTATGGCCATTGACCCATTTCATGCAATTGTTACTAACATTCCGTCAGAGACTAAGTCCATAACTGTCATATTTCTACAATATTTCCAGTGTCCGATATATAGGACTGGTATGTCTTTTCATCTTGAAAGTCATTAAAGTAATGCATTTTGAAATAATTTTAGGTTTCATGTAAAGATAAAAGCTCAATCCTTCAAAATATTTTCATGATGTATGCATATACTTTCACTGTTTTCATTAAATCTACCACTCTACGAGCATAAAAACGTCCCTCCTATTTACACAATACATACTTAAAGCCAAAAGTAACTTTACACTTTTAACTACCTAATATATATTTACCTTTTTTGATTTTAACCAAATAAGATATTGCAATGAGCTCCTGGTATCCCTCCCTATAATAAATCGGGGAAAACAGCTTAGGAAAAATAATCGTCTTTTGAGTTATCTGTGCTTTCATTAAAAACACAAAATCAGCATTTCCTAACAAAATTTTAGGTAAACCTAGGATTCGACCACGCTATTTAAGGGTCATCGATTACCCATAAAAAATACTGCCAAACATTTTGTCTCTGACGCATGGTTAGCTTTTGGCAGCATCTTAAAGTTGGTTCACATTGAAATTATCTCCCTTTGCATTAAAACAATAGTAAACTTTAGTCCTTTCTTAAAGCTTTACCTCAGATTACATTTCATTTTTTAATCAGCGATTTGCTTGGATCTCTGCCGAGAGTATGTTACAAGATAATCTGATAAAATTTCCCATCGGTTTGGAAGAAAAATGGCAAACAATTTGTAACGTGAAATTCCATTGAAAGAACTGAAAAGTTTTAAAAAAGGGGTATGGACATAAAAATGCCACTCTAATTTGTGTTACTCGTATGATGGTCCGGGCTGATTTGAACCTTAAACATTTCTACGGCAGCATGTCGTTCAGAATGGGCCTTTAAAATTTAAAATTGCCTAATCTCAAAACTACAGTAAAACATCAAAAGTGATGCGATTTTAATAAGTTGAAGAAGATTGTTGGCTCTAATAATTTTTCAGCGCAGTTCATTAAAATAATTTCCCATTATAAAAAGATTGGATATAACATTAATGTATTGCAACAGACTGCATGCTTGGTAGTCAACCCAATCACGGTTGGCAACTTTGCTTTCCTCTTTAATTGCACGCCGGTGGGTCGGACTTCAGACTCTATGATGGTTCCGACTTAAAGACTTATCTATTGATGAGATGGTAGGGGCCTGATGCTTTGGCTGTTTGTCGGGCCCTCCGGGGTTTACCTGTTGGATTTCTTTTGCTCCGGTATTCAGTTTAATTTACTGTTGAGTCCTTATCCTTGCTTAATCTCCTTGTTATATCTTGATTTATATGTTTTAGGAGATGATGCATTGATAAGTTAGGGGTCTTTCATGCAAACCAAATATTTATGTGTCTTGATCCACATCTGAATTAAGGGTGAGGTTGGCGCCGTTAAACCGGTTTAAGCCCTCCAGTAAAATATTTTACTGACCGTTCCAAGGCGCTACTTCTTTTGTGGATCTTTTATGTTTTTGTTCTGTCTTGTGTTTGCTATGTTTTGTGTGCGTCTGTTTATATGTGCTTTGTGGTCACCTGCTGGGAAAGGGCTGACCTCTTGGCTCTCGTTTGTGGTGTCTTCTGTGAGTTTGTCACTTTCCCATTGGTATCCTGGGTCAGGTGTGGTACTTGATTGTATCGATTCCTGATCTTTGCAACCTTATTACTTTGGAAAAGTTTATTTTGTCCCCTTGTCTATTTTATTAGGGCCGTGCAATTGCATTTATGTCAACAAAACCATGATAATCAATTTTCATATGAATAATTGATCGGACTTTAATATGAATCTAACATATTAGTCGGGGAACCAAGGTAGAAAAAAATGCTAACCCTTGCACCCGAAAGGTATACAGCTGAATTTCGTATGGTTGCAAAGGTAATTCTATGGTGTATCTGAAACCACTGTATAGCAGACTCGATCGACTTGCATAACGCCAGAGCAGTCAACTTTCTACGGAAGCCCAGCAAGATCATGTCAAAATATTATTTTGCAAAATGTTATATATTTTTATCAAAAAAGTTCAGGACTGAAAAATATTGAGTTTATATAATAATACAACATCGGCGTAGACCTCAGAAGCAGTGGTGGTCATCTAAGAATACGGCTATTGATTTTTAAAGCATGTAGATTAGGGCACCCCCATTTTGAAATTAAATTTATAGATTTCTTTTCTTCTAATCTCACTAAAGCTGCATTTATTGCCCAAAAATGTATTTAATTATTATTTACATATCGCTTGGAAGCATATCACGAAAAAAAGTGTGTGCTTACTTATTCACTTTTGTCCTCCCGCTGAAGTGGTTTGATTTGCATATTTTTTACATAAATAAATAAATTTTAAATTGAATGTGTTTAAACACTGTATACAGTTAGACAGACGTTTGGGACATAATTTAAGACAATTTATTTTATTTTCTATGGCAAACAAGAAAAGGTAGCTGAAAAGTAAAAATATGAAAAACGATAATTTGATACTTAGTAATTTAGTCCATGCCAATTGGTGCGTAGATAAATACCAGGACAACTTAAGAGCAGTTTAACACATACATGAAATTTATCAAGATTTAAAGTATATTTATCTTCCATATTTACAGCAGCTTTGAAACGGAGGGTCATTGTAGGGACCAAGGGGATTTTATCTGTTGAAAAGAATAATTCCATTAACTGTGGTAAAATAAATATAAAAAAAACTCGTATAACTATTATCGTATCACCATGAAAACCCTGTCTGTCCCCGTCTGAGATGCAGAAATATAACCGCATAGTATTTGTAAAGACAAAAATGTCCCTTAGAAGATTATTTTGATGCGCAAATGACTGCCCATACTTTTAAATGCATTTGATAGTGTATTATTGTGTTATCGAACAGTCAAACGGCTTCTTATACCCATCCTCCAGATAAGAGTGCGTAATGGAAAATTAGTTTTGTTATTTCTCAACCAAAACATATTTTTTTGGTACTTAAATAGACCTATTGAATGAGGCGATTCTTTTGAAGACCAAAAGCACACTATTTAACTTATTGATAAGGAAAACATCAAAATTTCTATGCTATGAAAGATTGCTTAACATGACCTATGTGGCATACAAAAATGCATTTTCCCGCGAAATGCAATTCTTGTCGCATTGCTATACAGTGGTTTCATATCAAGCACTATTAAGACTATCAGTATACAAAATCCCAGCCGTATACCTTTCGGGTGCAAAAAATGTGTGTTTTTGCACGATACGCGTCTTTGGTTCCCCGACTTTATGTATTATATCACTAACCAATACCCAGAAAAGGTAAATACAGTAACAGTGTAAAGTTACTTTTGGTCTTAAGTATATGTTATTGGGAAGCTGGGTTAAGGTGGGGAACATACTTCTATAAGAAAAACATTGAAGCATCCCTATTGGTCTATTTACAATAGAAAGTATTAACTGCATAATAGTGCGCAGGATTACTGATCAGACAGATCCTATAAGGTAGTGTAAAATAAATATATATTACATTCCTTAATGGTAAAAACCAGTTGTAGAATAAACCAAAAACATGCTTTTTAGCCCTTCGACTGATATAGTATCAAAATGCAAATTCGGCAGGTATATACGTATTTCATACCTGGAGTTTTTTGCGTAGGGCGCAAAACATCCACTATTGGATTATTTGAGCTTACTATAATAATCATTTGTTGGATTTTTTTGCACATATGCATACACAAATCCTTAGTAGAGACAAGGAAGCATTTTGTGTACATGCGCAGAATTTCCTATCAGTAATTTTGGAAAAAAAATCTGCCAACGCTGCATTATTTGCGCATATACGCACATCCTAAATAGAGACGTGGAAGTTTTTGTGTATATGCGCAAAAATTCCTTTGAATGTTTTATAATAACAAAGTCTTCCAAAGCTGGATTATTTGAGGTCGGTAAAGCGAAAAACGGTCACGTTGGCAGCAATTTTGCTGCAACAAAAACGGTCAAGTTAACAGCAATTTTGCTACAGCGAAAAATGGTAAGTTGGCAGCAATTTTGCGGCAGCGAACAACGTCAAGTTAACAGCAACAGTAAAAAACGGTAAATCTGGCAGCAATTTTACTGCAGCAAAAACGGTCAAGTTAGCACTAATTTTGCTGCAGCGAAAAACAATCAAGTTGGCAGCAATTTTACGGCAGAGAAAAACGGTCCAGTTAGCACCAATTTTGCTGCTGGCACTAAAATTGCTGCTGGCACAAAAATTCCTGCTAGCACAAAAATGCTGCTGGCGAAAATATTCCTGCTATCACAAAAATCCTGCTAGCACAGATATTCCTGCTAGCACAAAAATTCCTGCTAGCACAAATATTCCTGCTGGCACAAAAATTCCTGCTAGCACAAATATTCCTGCTAGCACAAAAATTCCTGCTGGCACAAAAATGCCTGCTGGCACAAATATTCCTGCTAGCACAAATATTCCTGCTAGCAAAAAAAATCCTGCTAGCACAAATATTCCTGCTAGCACAAAAATTACTGCTGGCACAAAAATGCCTGCTGGCACAAATATTCCTGCTAGCACAAAAATTTCTGCTGGCACAAATATTCCTGCTAGCATAAATATTCCTGCTAGCACAAAAATGCCTGCTGGCACAAATATTCCTGCTAGCACAAAAATTCCTGCTGGCACAAATATTCCTGCTGGCACAAAAAAGAGAATGATACTACAACGCAAAAAAAAAATAAAGGGAGAGGGGAAAAATGCGTGGGTGAAAGTGAAAGAGGAGCCCACAGAAAAAAGCGTGTACCGTATAGATGTAGAGATATACCACCGTTTGCCTTCTATCACATCCTAAGTTCTACGTTTATCCATGAGGCCAATTAACCTTAGACATGTACCACGAGCATTGTTTGGACTCACTAATATACGCGTTGTGGAACTGAGAGGCAATTATATAGCTTGGTCTTGTCAAGCTATGGTTTATCTGAAATCATGAAACGTCACACTACTAATAGTTTGTTGAAGTAAGAACGAAGGCAAAGACCAGGAATCGATACAATCCAATACCACACCCGACCCAGGACACCGTATGTGAATGTGACAAAAACACAATAAAACATCACAAACAAGAGAGCCACGAGATCAGCCCATTCCCAGTAGGTGACCACAAGGCCGTCCCAATAATAAGTTCATCCTTTTCATTTTCTGCTAAACATCTATTCTTGCACAGAAACCTAGACGTAAAGCTGTTTAAACCAATTGTCAAATGAACGAATCAGGAGATTCACGTGCTTTTCTATCATGGGTTTAAACTTTATGGGCGTTATATACAGAAAAGGCTGCGAACCAGACTGAACATTTTGCGGATGCTTTCGTTCGCGAAAATGTTGCGCACGACTATGACGTTGTGACGACGTTATGACGTGCGAAAGTTTACAGTCGACACCATTGTTTAGAGAAATTCAGTGTAAGAAAAGGGATTTTTTAATGTTTTGATAGCATTTTCAGTGAAAATTTGGTTGGAATAATGTAAAACATACAAGAATAACGATCACACATGTATGTTTCTTTGCATTAACACTTGCCGGGTCCCTCGGGAGATGTTTGAGCACTCGGCCTATGGGCTACGTGTTTTAACACCTTCATAGGGACCCAGCAAATGTTAATGCATGACAAAACATGTGTGATCCCTTTATTCAAGGATTCAAAAATATATGTTTTATCATCGTTGTTGGGTCCATAAATATTTATATGTGAAATGTTACGATCAAACATTTTACTCTCATTACTTGAAGCTTTCCTGGTAATATTTATGTATTTTCTTTGACATGAAAGTCCAGTGTTTTATTCATAAGTTTGCAAATACCATCACTGTTACTACTTCTACCACTAAAATAGATATCATGAGTTTTATCCATTGCCCATGTGTTTTCAATTTCTGGTGTCGAGTGTGTTTCTTGCAGAAAACATATTTGTTATATTCAAGATTTTGGAAAGGTAATTATCTGCGTCCTTTTTAATTTTTGACCCAGATTCTGACATTAAAAGAGAAAATTGATCATTCATTCGAATATACACTGAGCACAATTTTATAATTGGTCACCGTACATTTTTACGTCAGTTTTGTTAGTTTTGATTGTTTGATTTGTTTCTTTACGTCCCATCAACAATCTTTCAGTTAAACAGGGACGGGTCTTCCTGGGTTGAACCAGTACAAGGCTAGGATAAATGTGTCTTGCTCAAGGACCACAACACAGTGACGCCGGTGAGGCTCGAACCCGCGGCCCCTTGGTCTCGAGTCAATCACTCTACTATTGAGCCACTGCGCTCCCAGTACGTTAGTTTTGAAAGTTACATTCGGTTAAAAAAATCATGCTTCTATAAATCACCAAAGGCCTTGCTAAACTCTGCAGGTCATTTCATTTAAAAATGACTGGTACAGCTTGCACAGACGATGCTAGAGTAAAGGTACCCTCATTTCAAAAAGTCACTTTTTTTGCTACAATATGAAATATTCCACAGAAACGCCATCCATTTGTGTTTTGATTGTATGAAGATGTTTCTGACTGCTGTGATTAAAGACGAACACGCTTCAGATGATTCGCTTCAATCAGACTCCTCTTTTCTGTTACGTAATAGCATGATGACAGACACTACCAGCAGCTAAATCATTGAAATGCAGCCTTTTGCATGCAATGTACATAGGACGTTCGCACTGTTCTGTACGCATTATTATCTGTGATATAGCATTGAAATTTTCAGCGATTATGTATTACTACTAGACGTCACTGTTCTAGTTTGGAAATTGAAACAATAATGCAAAGTACCGTCAAATTGACTGTTTAAGTTTTATATTCAAACCGGAAGTGTGCAGCAGCAGTAAAGTGTTTGTCATCACAAAATGGACGAATCAAGTTCGATTCTGTTTGGGCTATCTATGGCTATCTTGTTCAGATGAAATAAAATGCATACATCAATTTTAACACAAGCTACTAATGAATTTCAAAAATCTCGAAAAATGTGATATTTTAAAAAATGCGTAAAAAGTCAAATTTAGTCAAAATTTCAAGTGTTTGGTGATTTATGATGTCGACTAGACCAGTTTATTACCAACTGCACTTAAATATGATAAAAACTTCGCTCAAAACCATTTTTCTTAAAAACAACAACATATTTTTGCATTTTAACCAAAAAACCGTGGATTGAAAGACGTTTTTTTCTGAAAGACCGCTAAATGTGTGCCCATTAAACTGCACATATATAGGCAAAAATCGTTTTAATGTTATTAGCGCTTGATCAGAAATAATGAGTTTTAAAGGTGACCAATTAGAAATTTTGTTGAGTGTACAGTATATGTAAAGGAAATTTAGAAGACGTTGGTAGACATGGAATTGACGGACTAAATGTATAGAGTTCATCCTAATAATACAGTTACAAGAAAAAAGATATCAGCTGGAAGGAAATGCAAAGGGCTACGTGCATCAAGGGGGGATATTTTGGTCATCCTATGAGGCTAAAAAATAAAACTTGTTTTCACCAATTTCTTCTTATCGGTTTATTATAAAAATAGCCCAAGCATTAAAGTCTGGTATTGATTTGACTTTTACCGTTGCTATGGTAACACAAATTGCCATTAAAATAGGCTGAAAATAGGACATTAACCATTTTGGAGCAACTTTGAGATAGTTGACAGAGAAATTAACATAGAGCACAAGCAATTACCAACAAGATATTTTGACAGATGATGAGAATTATCAAGGCACACGACATATAAAAAGTTTTTTTGGGGATATTTAGCTGGACTGATATCTAGTTCTTTAAAAATCGGTCTCCCAAAGCCTTAAATTTGGTCCAAAATGGCAGTTTCAAAATTAATGCCTACTTTTCGGCCATTTTTGCTACCCAAGCAATGGCAAAAATTAAACAAATGCCAGACTTTTACACTTGGGTTATTCGTCTCATTAACCAATCAGAAGAAATTGATGAGAAATAAAGTTCAGTTTTTGGCAAATTAGCCACTTAATGCACGTAGCTCTTTAACATCTTGCTCAAATCTCTAGACATATATGCATATGTAAACGGGAAAGGGATGATCTATTCGCTCTCTAGTATATGATGTTTTTTGTGTGTTTTTGCCACTTTCCCATATGGTGTCCTGGGTCAGGTGGGGTACTTGATTGTATCGATTTCTGATCTTTTCCGTCTTCCTTACTTTGTACCTAGGGTCTCATGTTCGAACCAGGCTCCCTCAGTCTGTCGGACCCCGTCTCTATATAACCCTAGCTTGTGGAACGTTAAGCACAAACTCAAAGTCACTGATAAAATTCCAGGTTACTTTTTTCGTTCCGTCAGCTTTTTAACTATTTGCCAAAGTATCAGCTAAGGGTTATCGCGTATATAAAGGTTTAAAGGTGCAAACTGTATGCACGTTCAAACATCAAATTTAACATCAGACTGATTGGATGCACAGGCTGGTCTACGACTAAGTATTTTGAATGCAGCGAAATGTGGTTTCATACCGCGTGGCTCAAATAGTAAAAAAAAAATACTGACTTGGCTGTTCCATTGCTTTTGATTTTTTTTTTTAAAAATCACAAACATTTGTTTTTAAACTTAAGTACATTCTATAGAAATAGACATTCCATTGTAACATGTGGCTATAAATCTAGACAATAGTCGTATGTTTTAATACAATTTGTTATCCTTTAAAGCGCCAATCATGACTGCAGCAGACGACACATTTTGTAACATTTTTCCTAATTTTCGATAAGATAAGATGTGATATTTCATGCGAATCGTCTGCCAGCAGACGATTCTCATGCAATATCATACCTTGTTTGTTATGATTTATGAAAAAGCAACAAAATTTGAAATTGTCGTCTTCTGCAAATTATAGGTGGCGCTTTAAGGGTTAACATGTTGTCAGTTCGCTCATACTTGTTGCTGTCTACATAGACACATTGGGTGTTCATGAATCATTCAAAAAATGCTGAGGTACGGCGTATTTGGAAAGTACACTGGTAAATGTATACGTCGATTTGTTTTTCTATACAGTATTAACACCAATATCTACCACTTCCGGACTATGAAGTACCGGCAATACGCGTAAATACCACCAAATCGACGTATACATTTACCAGTGTGTTCATTGTTGGTAAAAAACTGTCAGACTTGATCTCTGTATGGCATGAAATGGTTAATCATCTATCGCAGAGATTGAGTAGTATGTTATGTTATTTTTTGAACATTTTCATTAATTTAGTCTTCAATATGATTTTCACGTTGACGCTGCAAGAATGATAGTATGTAAGGGAATATCTGCGTCGATGGTTTAAAAAATATGGCACGATACCTCTTCCGTAGGGAAGAATTGCCGATATTTGTAGGTCATGGTCAACTAAGCTAATATTGGTAGGTTACGGTCAACTAAATTTTACTACTTTTGTAGATTTTTTGCACCAGGCATGTATGACAATAGCTATTTAAATATGCAGCATTTGGGCGCAGGGCATTTCTTTTCGTTCTGACTCGAGTTTTCGTGAGATTCCAGCAATCTTGTACCATAGAAGCATCACTACAAGTATTTAGGAATAGCATAAGTGCCTTAAGCCAACCGCTTTGCTGAGCTTCACTGACCGATGACATAACAAAGTATAAACATCCCTCATTTATTTCTTCTCAATTTCTTTAACGCTTTCGCTGCCAAACGCCGCGCCTGTAGTCGAATTTACCGTTCACTGCCAAACGCGACTACAGTCGAAATTTAAAGGCACAGTTGATCGCTGTCTTTTTTTAACCGTTATAAGGTACGCAAATCTTTGTCTTTTATTTCAAAAGGTTCAGGGGACATAATACTATCGTATAATGAAAAGAATGGACTTTAAAAATATTTGCAATATCATTAGATTTCGCGGGAATCAAAAATATCGAAAACATGTCCATAGGGATGACATACAGGACGCATTAAGTCCTTCAAATGCTATATTTTATATTTATTTCTGATGAAATAATATATCAGAATAAATCTTTATGTTTGATACTTGATGTAGATGGATGTTTTATCTATTTTGCATGAAACAGTTGTTTATGGGCATTTTTCATATTTTCAACATGGCTTCCAAATTGGCCGCCTAAGGTCAGGTGACTGTCTTTTTTTATTATTTGTTCAAATAACAGTTTTAGATATTAGCAACATTCTGTGAAAGTTTCACAGCGATAGGTTGAATGGTTCTAGAGATACTCTGTGTTGAACCTATATACCCTCAATATTCAGTAGTCCTTCAAACATGCTTGGCACTGAGGTATTGGTTTTTGAGGTGCTTGGCAGCGAAAGCGTTAAAAACTTTCACGTTACTCATGTTAAATATGCCTTTTGTCACTTCGACGTATACCTTTTTTAAAGATATTTCTTGTTAAGGCATCATGTTGTGTATAAAGACATTATAATAACACCCCGAACGAGTCTTATTATGTTGAAGCCACCTATGGAAGCGTTTGAAGGTACCCTCTAGTACTTTTAATTACGACACGTCACATCATGAAAAGATCAGGTTATGACGACATTTCATTTCTTTTTTAGTTCGTTTTGTGGCTTTAAGTTCCATGCAATAGCTATGGTCATGGCGGGACCGTCAGTTCACCTAACCACACTTTTTCCTTGGCAAGCTTGAACAAGCGGTTAACCAGTGCTTCGTGCACATAATTTCGCATGTAACTAACTACAACCTTCTTGAATTATTCAGCGGAAGGGAGGAGGATAACCTTTGAATTTACTTCATGATCAATCTCCACGAAAGTATGGGACCGGGTCGGGATCGAACTCGCGACCCCTGGATCTGAAGTCAGACACGAAACTGTAGCCACGGTTATAACATTTTTTGTAATTATCTATGATGAAAACATAATATTGTGTCATGCGCTAGTGTCGTGCCAATCAAAAGTGAGAGTAACGTACATATTGTTTACAATTGTTAAATAAAACATTAACTTGTACACCCCACTTGAGCTATTGCAAATCGATAGATCACGTGTGTATTAATCCTATCCTGTGGATAGGATTAATACACAAGCGATCTATCGATCCTAAGTCCCTGATAACGTTATAAACAAAACATGGCGTCACTGTCACTCTTGGCTGGCAGGACAGTACCTAAATTATCAGTAGTGTGTTTTCCTATCGTTTTTCACAACTGTTTGCTGATTACGTATTGAATATTATGCATATCCTCATATTTCAGATATTACTTCGTGAAATATAATGAAACTCTGGGCAGTAAAGTCAAGGATCAGAAAGTGTGGATTTCAAACATAATAGCTTCTTTATAGCTCACCTGAGCTCATCGTGCTACAACTGAGCTATGGGGGTAAGTTTATCGCCGTCAGCAGTCATCCGTCTTTCTTGTGTCATCAAAAATTGGCTTTAAATTGACAGGTGCCATTAAAAAGTTATCAGTCCAAAACATGGCCGCCAGGTTTGTCATGGCTTTACGCTGCAACAAAATCTTTATAAATCGTTTTCTTCGAAACCACAAAGTAAGAAAATTAGCAAAGATCAAGAATGGCTTGAATCAAGTACCACACCTGATCCAGGACACCGTATGGGAAAGTGACAACAACATAAGGACATATCACTTGAAGAGAGCCAAAAGGTCAGCCCTTTCTAACAGTTGACATAAAATAGTATGTATGATCAGGAAATACCACAATCACAAACTGCAGACAACCCCGTTAACCTATACATACTATATTGTTTCTCGACACATTTTTATCGTAATAAAAATATACTAAACGACATGCACGTCTTCACACTATAAAACACATAAGGAATTTCTAAACGATTGGTATAAGCTGTAAGGGAAGTTAGACTCACAAGACACCGATAAAGTATATTGATATTGAATTGCAATGCTGAAAAAATAACAAAAAGAAAATATTAGGTAACGCGAATGTTCAAACTAAATGGACATCTTCAGATTATGGGCAACACCTACAGTTTTGAAAAGATCTGAATACAACTTTGGGATGAGTTACTCTTACAAAGTACCCATTGAGTGTGACAACAAATGATTAAAATCATAAGCTGAAAATAATAATGTGACGATAATGGCCAAACAACACCATTTCTACACTGCTACAATTTTCAGCGAAATCGAGATCAAATGAGCCGTGGCATGTGCTTTCCAACAATGTGGCATTTTGACAAGCGTAGACTCAGACGAACCTATGCAGCCTCCTTTTAAGCTTAGAAACTCCAAATGATGTTCAGTCAGTAGCTGAACACTCGTATAATATTCAAGCGAGTAGCAAAGGCTCTGATCAGACTGCGCGTATGCGCAGGCTGATCTGAGGTTTTGCTGGTCGCACATACCAGATTATTGGAAATCTCATGCCGTGGCTAAAATTAAGAAGGAACACTCGCAAAGCATCAAGTCATTATGTTTCAGATAACATAGTTCACCAGTTGAAGAAAATATATGGAGAACATGACTTTTGGTCGTGTCAAATCTGGGTCCAAACTATTTTAAATGGTTATTAGCAGAAGACCCAGGCAAATAAAGAATTTAAAGGGAATGCTGCTCCCATAAAGAGTTGTCCTTGAAGTAAATGTACAAAGACAGGCCTGGTAAGTACAGCAAGTACTGTCATGCCAGCCAAGAGTGACAGTCACTTCATGTTTTGTTTACAAAGTTATCAGGGACTTATAAGCGAAAAATCACTCGTGTATTAATCCTAACCGCAGGTTAGGATTAATACACGAGTTATCTTTCGATTCGCGTTAGCTCAAGTGAAATGTACAAGTTTATGGTTAACTTAACATTATTGTAAACAAATATTACGTCACCGTCACTCTCGGTTGGCACGACAGTAAGCTTTACATGATTCGTTGTGTTTTTCATGCATTGAATGCCGCGCACGCGTACTTAAGGTAAACAATATAGACACGCCTCAATCGAACATATGTTGCTGAATGCAATATAAATGCCTGTACCGTCAGTGCCGAGCTAAGTCTGACAGAACAGGATGGCGGCAACAAGGTTACTAACAGCTATCTGCTTGTTTGTCCTGGCTCGAGAAATTGAAGCCGTACCAGCACTAGATCCAAGTGAGTATTATTTTGAGTTTTTTGTAGATATTTGTTGGAACACTGTGAGATCGCATCAGGATCTAAACTGTTTGAAAACCTGATTGTATTATCGACATATATTTATTTTGATCAAAAGATCGAAAAGCAATCATTACAAAATTAACGAACACGGCAACCTTTTATTCATAGACCAGGGCCTTAAGTAAACAATTGTTCAATGTGTTTATGTATTAACTATGATCAGGATATACCACAATCGCACACTACAGACCAACCCACGACACCGTGAGGAAGTGCCATAGAATATAAACAGTAACAAGACATCAAAAAGCAACCAGCTCTCTCTTCCTCGTCAAGATAATTGCAAAACTAGAAAGGACGCAAATAAAAGTAATGCGTATAAAAAACAAACAAACACGGAACCCCACCAAACAAACCAACATGGAACCCCCACAAACAATGGGAGGTACATATAACAACAAATCGACAACAACGAAACCACTGCCTTAGAACGGACAGCAGCCTAATTCACTGGGGGACTTAAAAGCTTTTAACTGGCATAACACTTCGCCCTAGATTCTGCTTTTATTCAAACACAAAAAAATGTTTAGCTCCCATGGATGAGTCTTAAAATATGCAAGGCATCATGACAGAGAAACACTCTAATCAAATAAACTCACTATGATGAAACAAAGAAAAAGGCCCATAACTAACAGATAGTCAGCGCTAAAGAAAACCTCAACGAGCAAACGATAAGCTACTGGCACCAACCAACGGATGAAATCTTTACTTCAGTAGTCTGGTAGAATTTGGTCCCTGGAACTTGATTTTAATCTTTTTTCTTTGTTGATTCTGGCAGTGCATATATTGTCTTTGAAAAATCCGAGTGATGCTACTCTGGCATCATTGTGCATTTCGATATATTCAAATTGGTGTCAAAGATGAAGGCCAATTATAATTTAAAAATTTAGTGCTATGGAAAAATGTCTCAACCCCATTTTTTCTTAAATTGTTATCTATGACGTTGGAATCTAGTTGAAGACACTTAGCTTATACAAAAAATGAAAAAAAAAATAAAAAAAGAATTTAGACAAAATGGCCGCCAAAATGGCAGTTTATTACAAAAAATATAAGAAAATTTTCCCTGAGACCGGCAAACTCCAGGGATTTGCATGCAAAATGCTGATTTTACTGATTCTTGAGTTACAGACATCATCCTTATAACATCCCAGTGATGCAGCTAATGCGTCACTCAGAATTCGATATATTCAAGATGGCGTCCAGGAGGGTACCTGATAAGTTTTATTAACACGTGGGAGCCGCAACTGGCCTGTAGGCATGTCTGGTGGATTTGTAACATGCCATATTTCTTGCCCCGATTGAGAAGCACTTTACGAACACGTGTGTCTGAATAAATGAACCAAGCATGCATGTACAAGCAGGCATATCTGAGAGTGGCACCTGATCAGCAGACATAATGATGTAATGGCACCTCTGTAAGAGTAGCACCAGACTTGAAGCTACCCCTCTTCCATCTGCACTCAACTACGAGGGCTGTTCAAATATGAATGCAAGTAGCTTCATAACTTTCATCACATATATGCTACGACTAAATGCCAAACCTTTCTGGAAAGAACTATTGGTTGCCTTTAAAATGGCACCTAACATAAAGATACACTCTCTATATTTCTCGAGTTACAGACCCTTATATAAAGGCCATTACTGTATACTGAAGTTTTTTGAAGCAAAGTGCAATGCACGTTTTGGTACACGTGCGGATATAGTGTCATATCTTCGTAAGTTTTAGACAAAATAGCACCAAATTTGAGATGCAAGTTTAGTAACAATCCAAAAGTTGTTTGTAGGATAAAATTTATATAATCCTGTTTCAATCTCGAGTATAGTGCGACCAGGTAACGGACGTTGGGCGTGTCAGAAAGAACGCTGCCATTCACTGTCAATTTAGACTGGTCTACAGTAAATTGGGTAAAACAGCACAGGTACGCTTTAATCGTGCAAAACAACTGAATCGCAGACGACTGAGTACGGTTAGTATGCATGGTAAACGTTCGCAAGCATATTTAAACAGAATAACTAAGTCTTACTTGTTTACAGACGCATTGGTATATACTATTGCCTCCTAAACTCGATTTTTATGTTTTTCACATTGATTTTCGGCAATAACTTTTTATTAATAATTTTAGCAAACTGCGTTCGCGATGAAAGTTGTGGAGAAAAGTTAGCGCCAATTTCTCCAAGAGGTCCTAAGTTTGTGGCACAAACAGATTTTTGTGTACATAGATGAAGATTTTGCAATAAATTGAACTCAGCCAAATTTTCTAAGTCTTTTATTGACAGGTAAATTTCGTAGAGGCGTGACAGAAAGGATACGTCTCAAAAGAATAATCACAAGGGGCATATATCAAATTATTCAACGGTTGTTTATAGCAAATCCTGCCGTATGTAGACTCAGAATGACTATGCATGTTCAGAATCTACTATGAGCATGGTCAATTGAACGTACAGAAGCTGTGATATCGCATGACGCGCCATCATTTTTTTCTCTTATGCACGTGCTCCTTAACAGACAGTTTCGAGATAACCCACCTAGCCTAACGCACGAGCGAATCAGGCGCGATTACCAACATAATTGAACAAACCATCCGTTGTCTTTCTTATTGAATCCGGGCGGTGCAATGTAACTTTTTGACTGACACATTTGACTTAGTTTATTTGCGCTTTGCTTAAAATGCTCAAATAGTACATCTATGCGCAGAGTAAATTGCAGCATTTATTATGTTGGAACCACTTTGAGAAGTAAACGCTAACATTTCTCTACAACTTTCATCGCGAACATAGTTTACTAAAATCAAATATAAAAAAGCAATCGCCGAAAATCAATGTGAAAAACATGAAAACTCGAGTTTAGTATGTATGTGGATTTTAGTCAATATCGGCAAGGCAGACTGGTCCATGTTAGAACGGCTGTTGCTGCTACATGTATAAGGTTGCACAGCGTAATGAAGATCTGATTACATGTAGCCATATCTCAAGTAACCATCTAAAACGCAAAGCTGCATACACTGGTAGGAAGATCGAAATGTTTTTTATCATATGACGTCGCGTCTGGGAGTGAAATAACACCATGCAATAAAATCTGTAAACCACTAGTGGTTTATCGATTTACGGGAAACGTTATTACGTCCATAACAACGTTGCGTACATGATGACAAAATCATAACGTTTTTACGCCAGAAATGAGATTTCAAAGTATGTGTCATATGATAAATAGAATCTAACATTCGTGCTCTTGTATTATTGAATTTATTAAACTCGTTGCGAAAAAGAGATAAAATGCTCGGCAAGCCTCGCATTTTATCTCTTTTCCTCAACTCGTTTAATAAATTCAATAAAACACGAGCACTCATGTAAGATCCTCTATATACATGATAAACGGATATAAACGGCGTACCTGTAATATAGGTTTAGTGATGGCACATTATTGAACTAGCCAAACAAACAGGCTGACATGAATGACGCCTTCAAAAACAGTAGTTATTAATCAGCTTTTGGGTCACTGTCTAGCCACGCCCACAACTGGTTCCTATCTCCGTTAGCTTTACATGAGACCGGGACATCGCATACCACGTGGCGATACAGAGATGGAATAGCTGTATATTATCTGTAAAGCCAACCAGTGGTAGAATGTTCAACTTGAGACAAAGGGGTCGTTGGTTTGAGTTTCTCTAGAGGCACCATGGTGTGCCATTGTGCAAGACATGTTATGCTCTATTTAGTACTGGTTCAACCCAGGAAACATCCTGACAGGACTGAAAATGTCTTGACTGGGATGTAAAGTATCAACTCGAATAATCGAGGTCCACACATGCTCAGTGCTTATGTGCTAGACCTCTGATTAAAGGATTGCTGTTTTGAGAAGGTTCAATGGAAGCATTTTGTTATGTCATAAGCAAGACACTTTATTCTCTGCTTAGTACTGGTTCAACCAATGTGGACAGGTAAACGTCGCGTCATGACTGCAAAAATGTTGGCAGCGACACATCAATGCAAACGAACAAAAATCAACTCAAAATAACAAAAGAGACACTCATCTATAAACTTTGCTGCAGTTGTGTGCGTTTACTGGTACACAGGTTTATCTTTGGCATGCTACTTGGAAAATATTCGCGTTAGTTATGTTGCCGATGAAATTATTCTTCAAAATTATGTTTGTTTGGCAAGAAAATGATTTGGTGTTTAGCTCTTAATTCGAAAAAATAGCATTACAAAAAACAACAACATAAAATTAGCCCCCTTCTCTACACACACACAACACAAGTTAAAATTCAGCATGATAAGGTTTCAATATCTGGGCCACAGGGAAAGGGTACACAGGTCTTTTATAAATCAATAAAATCTTGTGTGATTGTAGATTTCATTGTCGAAGATTGATGTTTTGCTTGTATAGTTTTATGATACACGTGCGCGTTTAAGATACATGTACGTACATATTTCAAACAAAGTATCTGGACCATGTGGACTGATCAGATTCATTTAAAATAATTCGAAACGCTTATTTTTCACGATATGGCAATCATAAGACTACAGGTATATTATTTTGGTGTGGAGAGTTTCACAGATGGGTGAATACGCAAAAAATGCAACCTGACTAACCGATTTCCAAATGTATTTGTCCAGGGGAAGAACCGCCAAACGTCTCTTATCTGGACGGACCATAAACATGCACGTTTGTGACGTCATTAATTTTTAATAAACGTCATTTTGAGTTAGCTACTGGTGATGTAATAATGAACATCGCTGTGTCGTTTTTCTTTGCATTTTGCTGAAAACATGCTTAATATGTCATAAGGGAGTTTTCAAAACGCGCCGCCATCTCTTTACAGAGTAATCACATGTTCTATCATTTTTCAAGCATTTTTCTGCCCCTTCATGACTTGTTTACATTAATTAAAATATGTTCAATCTGTCTAGTCCTCAAGACCAGGTGAGTAATTTTATTGTACATTATGCCTATAGTGATCAAACTTAAAGTTTACGTTCAAATTTAGAATAAAGCCGCAATGTTATGACAAAAAAGTATAAATTCTATAACCCTCTCACTTAAAGCATTTTTGACTTAATAAAAATGCTTTTCATCGTTTAAAAATTACTCACTATCCAACAATAATTTATAGCCACAACTAAGTTTGAGCGATCAACATATTGTCTTTGAGTTAAAATTAGTTTAAATGTTGCTTCATGCATTTTGTTAGAGATAAGTTTAACTGAAAACTGAAAGGTGGTGTTTTGTTTATCGTTTATTTGAAACATAAGGAGACTTTAGTGAAAACTATTCGTTGTAATTTAACAAGAGTATGTCGGATTTTCGCAACTTTCACAGAATCATTATATAAGAATATGGGTATACTTCCTTTAAATTTCAAAAACATTCACCTGTTTATCGAAGAAATATAGCTCGTCTATATCACTAGTTTATGTTCGAAGCATTGAGTTTGTTAGTATATTATTTCACTTTTCGCTTTCTGTAAAGGCGGCACCTAATGAATGCGTAATTAGGACTGGTCTACTTTAGGCATAGGTAAAAGCTGAAAAGGAGGCGTGGTTTTATTCAAAAGTAACTGTATCATCTTGTGCCACAACCTCATTCATTATAGAGTCCTTAAAACGCTAACAAAATAACTGCATCTGAAAATGTCTATTTAACATAAGCAGGGAGGAGGCAAACATTGTGGACCCAGATCAGACTGCTCCTACAGGAGCAGTCTGATCTGGGTTCACACTGTTTATCTATGAGGCTTCAAATAGTTTAGTGGACAACAAAAACATACATTTTGTGATTATGTGCTATAAGGGTTAATAAATGTGAGTTCAGTGTGTATACGGTTAGGATTTTCATGAAATGCATGCACGTTTGCGCGGCTCAAAAAGCTTTGTTAACTCTTCACCAAATTATAAATAAAACCTGATTTCCCTTCCTTAGCAGATGAAATAGCTAAACCACACCCAGATATGAATATTAAAGTTGCCGCCTTTACATAAAGCGAAAAGTCAAGTAATACTAACATGATTCTTATCCAATGGGCTATAGCTCGATAAGTATACTGTATTTTTCTTTAGGTCAGGTGACATATAGTCATTTATAGAAACGTTTACCATTTTGTTGTAGCATATATGTGAAGAAAGTTATGATGCTACTTGCATTCATATTTGAACAGCCCTCGTAGTTGAAGTGCAAAACGGACCAGCAGGCATGGCCCATAGTGAGGTACCACGCCAACAGGCATGAACTATAGTGAGGCACCACACCAGAAGACATGACCTACAGTGAGGCACCAACCCAGAAGGCATGACCTATAGTGAGTCACCACACCAACAGGCATGGTTGATAGTGAGGTACCAAACCAAAAGACATGATCTATAATGAAGCACCACACCAGCAGGCACGGCTGATAGTGACACACCATACCAGCAGACACGGCTGATAGTGAGACACCATACCAGCAGATATAGCAGATATAAAAGCACAACGCCAGCAGACATGCAATATTGAATGACAAAAGTCAGCAGGCAAACTGATTGAGTGGCCACAGTCCAGCAGGCATACATCTTGCAGCAGCACTCAACCAGTAGGCATGTTTGAACAGCAGCGGTGTTGGCGACAGTTACACTAGGTCAGCAGGCATATATGTTGCAGCTGCAGCCGTCTATGTTGTATTGACAATGTAGCAGTCTTGGCTGATAAAGTTTCACAGTGTTAGTTGGAATGTCTGATGAAGGGGCATCGGTCAAGTAGCTTCTCCAATGGACCAGGAGACATGTCTAATTAAATAGTACCACGTCCACATGCATATCTGTTGAAGTTTCACTGAACAGCGGCCATGTCATGCCACCAGCTCATCATATCCGACATCCTTAATTTCACATGTGTTTAATAATGTGGTCCTAAAGCAGCACACATGCCGTTTAACAAGACTCGGGGCCAGCATGTTAGTTACATCGCACCAGCAATAATGTATGTTACAAATGAACCCAACTGACAGGAATGCTGGGTACTGTTGCACTGGATCAGCGGGCATGTCTGTTTAAGTTACATCCGGCCAGTGTGCATGTCTGTTCTACTTTCTCCCGACCAGCTGTCCAGGCATCATTGCCACAGGGTCAGCAGACATATTTACCATTACACATGGTTGATTATGTGGCCATTGACCAGCACACATGTCTGAAACCAAGCAGTAACCATGTTTTAAACGTTGCCTTATACTAGCAGGCATGTTTGTTGCAGTTTCATCCGACCACCTGGCACGTCGGTTACAATTTAACTCAACCAGCTTGCATGTCTTTTAGAGTTTCATTACCAGCAGATATGTTTGAAGCAGTTGCAGCTGACTTACTCTGTAGTATGTATGTTACACTTGCCTCAGACCAGCAGTTATGTCCCTATGTTCGTACCCAACTAACGGGCTGGTAAGCACAATTGCACCAGACTATCATGTATTTTACAGTTGCACCTGACTAGCAGACATGTCTTTATAAGTTGCATACTATCAGCATGCATGTTTTTTACAGTTTATTCTTATCAGGATTGATGTATACTGACGGACTTTAAAAACGCAACACTTGGATAACAGCTTAAATTTATGTCTTGAAAAAGAAGGCAGAACAATAATTTTGATTGTATGTTAGAGAGCATTCATTTGTAAGTAAAACGTGGAAAACTAGTCCAACTAAGATGAACCTAATGCATTAAAATGCAAACTTTTTGAGATAGGGGTCAACTGTTTCATGTGACCAAATGTTATGAATGAAAGATTCCCTACTTCTTTAAATCAAGAAACACAAGAAGCATCAAATTTGTATCATGAACTTCGTTAGACATCGAGGAATCACTCTGAAATTTGATTGGGAGGTCTGTGATATAGCTTATTTGCGCATATGACGTTTATCTGGGTGTACCATTTCATTCATTAGCTTAAAATCTCATCTACTTAAGAAATGTTTAAATGGCTAAATTCATACGAAGCAAATAACGTCGTCCAGTTAAGTTGTACAATCAAAAATAAAGTGTTTGCTGAAAAAGCCAACTCATGATGTCATTATCCAAGCAAAGGAAGTTAACATTCAACAGTCTTTTGTAAGATATAAGGGGAAGTTAGTGTTGCGTAATTAAAGTCCGTCAGTTCAGCCATGTCTGTAACAATTGCATCCGGCCATTTCCCATGCCTTCTACAGTTGCATCCAACCAACAGTCATATCTGTATATTTGTGCCTACACGCATGCTTTCTGATACACTTGCACCAGACCAGCATTCATATTTGTTAAAGCAATATCTGTGCTGTCTTTTTCACTTGCAACAGACCAGAGTAGAAGTAACGGTTTTTACAATTGCACCCGAGAAGCAGGCCCGTACCAACCAGCAGTCAAGATGGTTACGAACATCTGCAGCATTCAGAAACCTTACTCAGGGGTTGTTTTTTGTGTTGATACACTACACTCCTTTTGTAAATTTTATCTATCCATCCAGCTGATTGCTTTCCGCATATTGATTTAGAAAAGGTTTGAACTTTGATCAAACACTCTGTCACAAAGTTTTCACTAAAAACGTCTGTTCAGTATACCCTGTCATTTATCACTTCATTTTTTTTTTAAGAAATGTTTTCCCAAAGTAGGAATTTTTATGAGAATAATATAATATTATGGTACAATCAGATCTGGCCAAAAGTGGTCTGGAAAGTGCATGGTGCGTGGATTGATGGATACTATTCCCAGAACAAAGAAAAAACATTACCATTACGAAAAATAAGAGTCTGTTATTTTTTCTGTGCAGTGTTTATCATAACAAAAACCATGTAATTCCCCACCTTGTTATTGCTGCCATCTTGAACGTCATCTTAAATATTTTACAACGCTGAAAAACAACAGTAACATGTCAGTCAAATTTTTCAAATAAAACCGAAAACTATCAGAAAATAGAGATTAACTGCGAATTTGATTTCAGGTTGAACTTTTCTTTAAATGGCGGCCATCTTGGACACTTTCTCTAATATTTCAACCTTTTGAATCAAACTTGTGCATGCTTCATTTAAATCATGCGTATTATAAGGCTTCTAAACATAGATAAAAAGTCAAAATTAAAATGCTTTATATCGAGTTTTTTAGTCAAATTGGTCTAAGGAACCTAACTGGCGGCCATCTTGGACGCCATCTTTAAATTTCAACCTTCTGAGGCAAAACATTTTCTTATTTGATCGGCTGTATCATTTAGCCTCTAAACATCCATAAAAAGTCAAAATTAAAGTGTTTTATCGAGTATGTCGGTCATATAGGTTTTAGAACTGGTTTAAGCCCTCCAGTAAAATATTTTACTGATCGTTCCAAGGCAGTACTTCTTTTGAGGATCTTTTATGTTTTTGTTCTGTCTTGTGTTTGCTATGTCTTTGTGCGCGTCTGTTTATATGTGCTTTGTGGTCACCTGCTGGGAAAGGGCTGACCTCTTGGCTCTTGTTGTGGTGTCTACTGTGAGTTTGTCACTTTCCCATTGTTATCCTGGGTCAGGTGTGGTACTTGATTGTATCGATTCCTGATCTTTGCACCCTTACTTACTTAGAAGCCTAACTAACGGCCATCTTGGACGCCATTTTTAATATTTCAATCTTCTGATCAAAATAATGTTCCATTTTAATTGGTTGCAACATTTAGCCTCTGAAACATCCATAAAAATTCAAAATTAGAATGCTTTTGATCGAGTATGTTGGTCATATAGGTCTTAGGAGCTTAACTCACGGCCATCTTGGACGCCATCTTAAATATTTCAAAACACGCAATTATACCAGAGTGGCATCAGTTGGTTTCATCAAGTACAATGCCTAAACATCAAGAATCAACAGAGAAAAAAAACACTTTAAAATCAAGTTCCAGGTCATTCTGGATTTCTACCAGACTACAAGGCAGTCATTGAATCTGAGGCCTGACCAATATTCGTGCAATTAAAACAGAAACCAAACTTAAAACAGCGATTAGATTGACACAGAGGCATGTAGACTGTCGCAAGATTTTCAAACTATATTCCACCCTTTTTTATATAGAGGATCTTACACGAGTGCTCATGTTTTATTGAATTAATTAAACGAGTTGGGGAAAAGAGATAAAATGCGAGGCTTGCCGAGCATTTTATCTCTTTTTCGCAACGAGTTTAATAAATTCAATAATACAAGAGCACGAATGTTAGATTCTATTTATCATATGACATTAAGATATATTTGAAGTTTCATTGCTGACGGTAAAATGTTATAATATTGTCATTATGTAGGCAACGTTGTTATGGACGTCATAACGTTTCCCGTAAATCGATAAACCACTAGTGGTTTACAGATTTTATTGCATGGCGTTATTTCACTCCCAGACGCGACGTCATATGATAAATAGCTTTATATTATCTTTTTTAAATTGAATACTAAAGCTCGGCTTTCCAACGATTCTTTTAAATTTATAAACCAATTAAACCATAAATTAAAGGCTCTGATATGCGTTGTTACAGACACGTTTTAAACCTATCCTGTATTTAACAATCAACTCTGGGTGTGGTACTTGATTGTATCGATTCCTGATCTTTGCATCCTAACTATTATGACGTTTATGGTATTGATAACCTTGTTTTATAAAGCAAAAAGGCAAAAAAAATGTTTCTGTTGTTTAAGCCATCAACATTTGAACATTAGAACTCTAGCAAAACGAATAAGTTGTGAAATGTATACTCCATAAGCAGGGAAATGAGGAAAATCTCCATCAAGAAATGGTAAATGAACAATTTCAAAATAAAAATCGTTCTGTTTGTCATTTATCTTAGTTGAAACTTTCCCCTTTATTATGGACAAGTCCAAGTCCAAAAATGAGCTTCAGTATGTGAGAAATTTGTCTAAGATAACTGGATTTCAGTGGAATATTTCTGATCTATTGATAAGTAAGGAATCTTTTATGCAAACCAAACATCGTTCTGCCTTTGTCCGCATCGTAGCTGGGGTGGCATTAGTACCATGGGACTAGTTTAAGCCCTCCAGTGATTTTATTACTCGCCGTACAAGGTGGTGCTGCTTTGTGGATTTTTTTTTGTTTTTATTGTGATCATTGGATGTCTGTCGTGCGTCGTGGGTCATGTGTCGTCAACAATTGCTTCAAAGGCCATCTCCTCCTAAACTGTTTGCTGGAATGACCCTATTATTGAGATAATTTTGAGATAGTATTTTAAAATCTTCTGGTCTGAAACCACAAGGCCTAAAGCCTTGGTATTTTGTATGCAACATCATCTAGTAGACCTCTACCAAGTGTGTCAAACTATGACCCTGGGGCCAAAGGTGGTCCTGCCCCGGGGGGTCACATTTTGACATATGCCTATATAGGGAAACATTAAAACATCTTCTTCTCTGAGAACCAAAAGGCCTAGAGCCTTGATATTTGGTATTTAACATCATCTAGTAGACCTCTAACAAGTTTGTTCAAATTATACCCCTAGGGCTATAATGGGCCTAACCCAGGGGTCACGTTTTTACAAGGGCTTTTATAGGGAAAACATTCAAAAATCTTCTTGTCTGAAACCTCAAGCCCTGGAGCCTTGATATATGGTATGTAACATCATCTAGTAGATCTCTACAAAGTATGTTCAAATTATGCCCCTGGGGCCAAAAATGGGCCCGTTTGGGGTCAAATGTTTTACATAGGTTTATTTAGAGAAAACATTAAACTTTCCTTAATTTCTGAAACCACAAGGCCTAGAGCCTTGATATGTTGTATGTACGATCAGCCAGTACACCTCTACCAAGTTTGCTCAAATTATGCCCCTGTGGCATAAAAAGCGGCCCGCAAAGTGGGTTAAATGTTTTACATAGGCTTATATAGGGAAACGAGAAACAAATCTTCTTGTCTGAAACCACAAGGCATATAGCCTAGCAATTTGGTATGCAACATCATCTAGAAGACTCCTAGCAAGTTTTTATTTCAAACCATGCAACTGGGGACAAAAAAGGGCCCACCTAGGGTTAGCTGTTTTACATTTCTTATACTTGGAAAAACATGAAAAAATCTTCCTGTCTGAAACCACAATGCCTAGAGCCTTGATATTCGGTATGTAGCATCACCTGGTAGACCTTTACCAAAGTTGTTTAAATTATACCACTGGGGACAAAAATGGGCCCGTCCCGAGTCACATTTTTAACAGTAGCCTAGAAAGGGAAAACATTCAAAACTCTTCTTGTCTGAAGCTACAAGTCATAGAGCCTTGATATTTGATATGTAGCATCACCTAGTAGACTTCTACCAAGTTTGTTCAAATAATGCCCCTGTGGCTAAAATGGCTGGGTCCATCGGGGTCACATGTTTTGGTCACATGTTTTATATTTGCTCATAAAGCAAAACTATGGAAAAATCTTTTTGTCTGAAACTACCAGGCATAGAGCCTTGATATTTGATGACAGCATCACCCAATGGATCTCTACCCCGCCCCAGTTGTCACATGTTTTACATAGGCTCATAAAGAAAAGCATGGAAAAAATCTTCTTATCTGAAACCACAAGGCCTTGATATTTTGTATGAAGCATCACCTAGTGATGACCGTGTCCCAGGGTCACGTGTTAAACGTAGGATTATATTGGGAAAACATGAACAAATCTTCTGGTTTAATCTCGATTTCATGTTTAGTCTTATTGAAAGTGATGTCAGATCCATCATCAAAGCTGTCAGGTGGACTGGGTGATGCCTTTCCCTGACATTATGAACAGACCTTCTCAGGTGAGCAAATTATAACCATTGTGCCCTCTTTCTTGTGCTTGTCTTTGCCTTCTGTGATGTCTATTGTTGTATCTTGTTGTCACCTGTTGGGACAGGACAGGCCTCTTGGCTCTCTTGGGCGTGACATTTTCTTGGTTTTTTGTCACTTTCCCTTATGATGCCCTGGGTCAGGCGTGGTACTTGATTGTATCGATTCCTGATCTTTGTCTTCTCTTGTACTTTTTTACTCCTTTTTTATAAAAAGGATTATCAATATTTAGCAAGTCATCCAGATACATCTGCTTGATTATTGTTGGAAATAAACAACATGGAGACTCTCTCATAACAAAGTAAAATAAAATCTGCAACAAGAGGAGCCCAAATCATACCCATAATAATACATACAAATTGTCTATACAATTAAGAGCCAACTCTTATAAATATATTGTCCAAACAATTATGGAGAGCCTCACAAAATTTATGATATGACCACTATTAAAATATGTCAAGTTGTTTAGAAGATAAATGTGCACCTTTCTCATTACAAGCCAAATAAAGTGACCCCTCTATGTTAAAAGTTTTTTCAATTAATCCCCTTAGTTTTGCTTTGAAAAGATTATAAGGCAATGCAGTATAGAGCGTAGAGAAATCATATGTAGGCGCACTAGATGCTAGAAAATCTTTAGAATTTAGTTTGTTACCTGTACGAGATGTGCCGCCCGTTAATCTACCGTCAATTTGGCGTCAAACAAAAATTCAGGAGTTATTTGAATAGTAACAATCAAACACAGTAGCCGCCCGTCAAACTGGCGTCAACCAGGCGGATTTTAGGCGTAATCTGCTAATTAGCTGATTGCCAGGCGTCATTTTAAGAACCGTTTCAGTAAACTGAAGGGCGTCAAATCCTAAAAATGACGGGCGTCGTTTCATATAACGACGGGCATCATTTCATATAACGACGGGCGTCATTTAGTATAATGACGGGCTTCAAGTCACAAAATGAAAATAATCTTGACAATGCTGGAGCAGCTCTGGGTACCCACTACCCAGTGGCCACTAGTGGTTAACAAGGCTGATCTTTAACTATATAATGCTTGAGGGTTGACGGGAGATTAAGTTTAAGAAGAATGCCAAGAATCAAGCCAAGTTCAGATTTCTGGTAGTGAGATGTTACGGACTGAATATACAAAATAAGAGGGCCCTGGGCCCTGGACCGCTCACCCCGGTCCTCTATAATATTTCTAGGTTTACAAAATGTAACTCGGCCTGCTCTGCCTGTCTGGTGTCATTTTGTTCAGCAGAACAGACTCGTTTGTGTAAATTTGGTTGTAAACAAAAAGTCAACAATAATAGAACCACCGCCTTAGAACGGACAGCAGCCTAAGCCGACGGGGGGGGGGGGGCTTCAATGCATTTTACTGGTACCAAACCTTCGCCCTAGATTTTGCTGTTATTTAAGTGCAAGAAATGTTCAGCTCGCATGTGTACACTTCACTTGAGCTAACGTAAATAGATATACCACTAACTTATTAATCCTATTCTGAGGATAGGATAAATACACTAGTGATTTATCGATTGTAAGTCCCTGTTAACTTTGTAAACAAAAAAAAAGAAGTCACTGTCATTCTTGGCTGGTAGGACAGTAGCTGCTGACCGTTCTACTGCGGTGATTCTGCTGTTGTTAATGCTTTGTTTGATGTTGTCCAATTGTGTATTGGGGTTTTTGTTGGTTCGTTGTGTTATAGTTACATTTTCAAAGCAATCCATCAATGAAACTTTATATGTTGCAACCGTTCATAGCCTCATGAATGACACAAATTTGATAGACAACCGTCAAGTTAACTGCTCGTGCAATAAACTTCCAGCATCGTGCAATACGCATATACTTAAGGAATCTTCTAACGCATACAGTAAATAATTTACTACAAACGCTGAATAATGTTAAAAGCATACAATTTTTTGTTGTTAAACAAAATTCAATATCATTTACATCGTGTGTGAAAATTTTAAAACACTACCTTGGGTATTATGCAAAATACAGCTTATTTAATTTGAAAGAGTCAAAATCGGAAGTCACAAAAATTGGAATTAAGGCTCAAGTCTGCATTTCAGTGAGGCAATTTTAATTTCATGTGTCATGCTGTACAATGGAAAACGTCATTTTGTAATAAGAATGCATGAAATTCACGGTGGGTTAGGCGTCAGACACAATGACGACCATGGCAGAAAATTTTCATTGGCTGGTCACTGCCTAGTGTTTGTCTTTGGATGGGCCCACTGTGGCTCAACTGGGGCAGGGTTTATTTTAGCTCTGACTGTCTGTAAGGTCAGAACCATTTTCTTTGTTTCATCACAGTAATAATTTGATTGTTTCCCCGTGATGATACATTGGATAAGTAAGGAAGCCTCCACGCGAGCTTAGCGTTTTTTATTTATTTTTGTTTTTGACAGCAGCATAATCTAGTGCGAAGATTCGGCCAATAAAATTAATTTAAGCCCCCAGTAGCTTCGACCGAGTGCTCTAAGGCGATGTGTATGTTGTTGTTGGTTAATTGTTTATTTTGCTTCTATTGTTTGTGTTTTATTTTTGTATTTGGTCCTTGTTTTGTTGTGCAGTACTTAGTATCATTTCTTGCTTTGAAATTATCTTGCTGGGGAAGAGAGAGATTGTTGCTTAAAAATTGCTTTTAATGTCATAGGACTGTAAGTGCTAAATGTATGTGCCTCTTCCTAGCGGTGCAATCGGTTGGTCTGTACTGTGTGATTGTGGTATTTCCGGGCCATATTCTACCGACTTTTTTTTATGCGATTTTGAACAGTTGAAATATAAAAAGTCCCCACTGTGAGTAACACCATGACTCTGCTGCTAACTAACAGAATAATTATTTAACCATGGCTATCCTGCTCCCCAGATCTAAAGTCAATCGAGCACATATGCGATGTGATTGTCAGGAATAATTTAATTACTTGTGTGTGCGCATTGTCCGTTCACTTTTATAGATGTAGAAGATAGATGTTCGATGTTTTTTTTTCTTATTTTATGAAATATTCAGAACTGACTTACCTTTGAAAACGATTCATACCTCATTAATCCATGTTACTAAATGGAATACATTTGACAAATTGCTATTTTCTCCGTCTTTATTTGTTTGAAAAATGGTAAATTTGCGACTTTCGCTTTTCGAAGTTTTCAACTCAAACTTAACTATTTTAAATACTCTTAGTCAGTTTTCTCTGAAAATAGCCATGCATTACCAGAAAACATTGTTCTAATTTATCCCAAAATATTTTTTAATTCGAAACTCTAATTTTCAAGAAAATGCCAAAACAAAAGTGTATGCGTTAGAAGATTCCTTAGGTGTAGAACATCGAGCTTTTTCGCCAGAAATGACACTGGTGTTGTAATTGACAGCGAGCCACACCCGAGCCGTACCTGCAAAACAAGCCTCTTGTTTGCTCCATTGGTTGTCCGTGTTCGCGTTGGCTGTTCCACTTTTCCGTTTTACACTCCAAGAAAACCGTTAAAATAATACAATTTCATCTTAAAGCATTGTTTGGTTTTCTAAATTATAAAATTATATTTTTTTTATATTTTAGATATTTATAGTAAAATTTAAATATAAGCAATAAATTCATTTTTGGTGTCTGTTCATGGAACTATGAATACTTCGGGTCACTTGCGAAGTTAACTTGAAGCCGTTCGGGCTTCACTCAGCTTGCAAGAGACCTGAAGTATTCATGACTCCATAAACATTTAAAAAATCGAATCTATTACTTAAGTGGTGCGGTTCTTCATGGCAGTTTATAGTTTAGTAGTCATCTTGCTGACTAATGGAAAGCTGGTGGCTTTATGTTTTTATTGTGTTGTTGCTGTCTGTGTTCGGTGTCGCCTTCTCACGGTGACGTGGGTTGGTCGCCTGTCTGTGACTGTGGCGATTCCTCGCCATACTCTTTGTTTTTGATTTCCAAATTTAATTGCATTTCAGTCCTTGAAGATTCAATCATTGGGTTTATCCATAGGTCCAGCTAAGGAAATTGTGATTGCGTAACATTTCAATTATCTTCTTACCCATTTATTTAAACATGTGTTTTGGGTGCTCAAAAGAACCGTCTCAATGAGACGGTTCTTTTGAGTACCCACAATTGAGACGGTTCTTTTGAGTACCCACAACATATGTTTTGGATGCGAAATAAAAAAAATAATTTTCCAATACGCACTCTTATAGTGAGGCCTTGAACTTTTTATCAAAGCAAAACTGCAAACCTTGATAAATACCAGGTTCTGTTTCATTCGTCTGGTTCTACGCCAAAGTACTTCGGCTATGGCAACAGCTTTTTTTTTATCTCTTACAAACAGGTTTTTAAACATGAGTACATTTTATAGAAATAAAAAAACCCATTGTAACATGTGTCAATAGATTCACGTTAACATGAGACAATAGTCCTTAAAATGTTTTCAAGTACACTTTGTTAAACACAATACATGTACATGTATATTGATATTTTAGGAATTTTTCTTAAAGTACACATCATGAGATATACATGTATGTTAATAGTTAATAAAAAGTACGAAGTTTCGCAACTCTGTAATTGTAGACCATGAACAATTAAAAGCACCCGTTGTGCACTCATTGGCCGTAGTGTCAACAATGGTCAAGGCTAAACTGCACACCTTGTATAGTCACTCTATATAAAATATCTTACACGAATGCTCATGTTTTTTTGAATTTATTAAAACAGTTTGAAATACAATTTAACAGAGACACGAATGGTTCTATCTACATGTATTTATTTAGAGGCATTAAAATACTTAAACACTAATAATTGCCATCTTTTACGCAAAGTGGTACATTGTAATGAATACAAACCACTAGTGGTTTACCGATTTCAAAGCGTTTATTTCACTCACAGACACAACCACGTGCAATAAAATAGTTTTGTTTTCATACACAATTTTACGGTGTATGAATAAGGGGCCTATCAAGGGACACATAACCATGAACATTTTTTCCTTATCACATGAGATTCTACGTCATCAATGTCGTAACCAAATTGAGAAGAAAGGAGAATTTAGCCGCGACACGCGATTTCCAACAATGTGGCATTTTCACAAGTGTAGACTCAGATTAGCCTGTGCAGCCTCCCTTTAAGCTTAGAAACTCCAAATGATGTTTGGTCAGTGGCCTAAGAGTCATATAATATTCAAACGACTAGCAAAGGCTCTGATCAGACTGCGCGTACGCGCAGGCTGGTCTGAGCCTTTGCTGGTTGCGCATACCACATTGTTGGAAATCTTATGTTGTGGCTTAGACAATACCGATTCTACTTTGATCAAGTATCTGTTTTCTTCAATTTATTTTCGTTTTTAAAGCTAATTAACTCCAATAACATACTGTCATATTCCAATTATGAAATTCAGCACTTTAGGGTTTCATATTTAACCCATTTAAGTCAAATGGATGAGCATGCCCCTAACAATAGGACGAGTCTATTTCCAATGTCGGGGTTGTTAGCGGTATTTTTTTTTTTTAGTTTTGATAGAGGATTCTTTAAAGAGATTAAATCTTTGTCGTTTATTGACAACGACCCCGTTGTGTCTAGAAATTGCCATTATGGATTTTCACAATGTTAGAAACGCACTCCTGTCAGCTTTTAAGTATCAAAGTAATATTTACTAGCATTTCATGTAATGGACTACGAATCTGCATGCACAGATCCAGAAGGCAGGAGGTTTGATACCCCTCTGGAAGATCACAAAGGCTTCCTTAGAAATTATGTTGCGGACACCCCTCGAGAAGCAGTTGCGCCTATCAGGTACGGTCGGACGGTCCTCTATGAAATATATTGATGACTAAGAAAAAAACCCTCCCTCCTTGACGGACTTTTCTGGATCCGCGCATGGTTTGGCATGACAAATTGTACATATCAGTGAGTCACAGATTAAATTTCGAAATGAACGCTGACACGAGAAAACTCCTACAAATTGAGGTTCAAACCAACGTGCGTGCCTACGTGTACGCAAAAACACATGTGCGTACAACTTGATGCAGCAAGTATAGGTTTTGTAAACTTACAGTAAAACCTATCTCCTATCTTTAGCGGCCACTCAAAATAGATAAAAAAAAATCCGATGGCAACTTAATGAAGGTCGAAAGTGTTGCAGAATGCTCCCCCTTGAAGCATTTTGCAATACATTTGACCTGCCTTTAGCGATAACCGGTGTTGAAAAGTAAGATAGAGGGCAAAGATCAGGAATCGATACAATCAAGCTCGACACCTGATCAAGGATACCAATGGGAAAGTGACAACGTCACAATTATACATCACAAACGAGAGCCAAGAAGTCAGCCCTTTCCCAGCAATTTTTGATCATTTTTTTTAAGTGACCGCTTAAGACAGGTTTTACTTATTTAATTTGATTTTGGAAAGAAAAATGCAACTATAGTGCTTAGTTGCGCGTCTTTTGGGCTCATTTAAAGCCCTTCGAAATGCCCTTAAACCCCTGGTCCCATGCAGTGGGTTAGGGGTAGGTACCAGAGTGCATACTTAATCAAATGCCTCAGAAACGCGTCTGACAAACTGAAATTTCGATAGGGGCAAGTTTTGATATGACACTTTCCATTTAGCGAATAACAAATGCGCTGATCAGACTGCGTGGATGCGCAGGCTGGTCTGCGTCTTTGGCTGTTCGCGAAACCCGAAGACAGGGTTTCTCGCCAAATTAAGATGTACTTTTGAAGACTGTTTTATCATTGTAAAAAGAGTAGACATAAATTAAATGCCCGTTAGTGTGTAGTTTCATCACGATCTTCAATGTTCCCTGAATTATCATTTATATGCATTTTGGACAGTATAGAATGGGTAAAAGATGTATGCGGTACAAGTTGAAGACATCGAATATGCAACTAGACTGGTAGGATGCACAGGCTTGTCTATACCTAAGTAATTTGAAGGCAGCAAAATGGATTTTCACTTTTCACACCACGTGTCTCAATGATCAAACCTGATACTGACTTTTCGATTGCAAACATACAAACAATTGCTTAAGAAATACAAATTCCATTGTAACACGTGTCAATTTTTGTGACAATAGTCGTATGTGTTTGAGTTCAAATTGTAAACATGTTCTAAGTCAACTCATGCTGTTACAAAGAACCATTTGATCACATAGCAATCGGAAAAAAGTAAAATATAATATACCAATGCTTCAACCTTGGAATTTACCAGTTAATAGGTAAATATGCTTAGGTAATCATAAAACGCGAGTGAATATGATCAGGAAATGCATTTATCATATGACGTCGTGTCTGGGAGTGAAATAACGCCATGAAATAAAATCTGTAAACCACTAGTGGTTTATCAATTTTCGGGAAACGTTATTACGTCCATAACAACCTTGGTACATAATGACAAAACTATAACTGTTTTTACAGCAGCAATGAGATTTCAAAGTAATCTTAATGTCATAAGATAAATAGAATCTAACATTCGTGCTCTTGTATTATTGAATTTATTAAACTCGTTGCAAATAAGAGATAAAATGCTCGGCAAGCCTCGCATTTTATCTCTTTTCCTCAGCTCGTTTGATAAATTCAATAAAACATGAGCACTCATGTAAGATCCTCTATTAATTACACATTAGAGCCACATAGCAATAACAATTGCAAGGCGACAAAAAATTAAAGCAACCAACTCTTTTCTCCCATCAAGATTATTGTAATACTAGAAAGGGCAACAATCATTGCACAACAAAACACAGAACTACACTATGCGAGCAACAATTAGCGACAAATGAACATCAACAGAACCGCCGCCTTAGAACGGACATCAGCCTAGGCCAATGAAGGATGCAGCCTTGTGGTCATCGGCTGGAAAAGAGCTAATCTCTTGGCTCTCTTGTATTTGATGATAACTAATGTTTTTGTCATAAAAGAAACCATCATGAGTGTGAGGGTGTGATAGAAAATCCGTCCCGAGGATCTCCGTTTTGCATCATATTGTGATTTTGTTAATTTCCCATTTGGTATCATTGGACATGTGTGGTACTTGATTGTATCGATTCCTGATCCTTGCTGTCTTTCTTACTTTGTCCCTGTGGTGTTTTTGGTCCGTTGTGGTACTTGATTGTATCGATGTCTTCTTTAAATTTTATTGTTTTGAAAAAGCACTTTAACTCAATAGTCCAAAATACATATCTGATTTGCATATTTCGTAAATATCAATGAAACATTAAAAAAAGAGAGAGAAAAACAAGCCGAAAATTAAAACGGGTATATCTACAAAATTACATATATCCCATCTGCAAATCGTTCAATCCTGACCAAAAAGGAAGAGACAAATCTGCTACCAAAAAAAAAGGTTAAGACCTATCACGTTTTACGCAATGATAAGATACACAAATATTTTTATGATTATCTTCTTGAATATAAATTTAATGTAAGAAATGAGAGAGAAATGGTAATACATTTAAGGGGGTGAACATATCGTAGATGCTAATAATCTTAGAATACCACACAGGTACCAAATGAATCTTAAGACAATAGTCCATTGTGTAAATGATGGAATTCGTTAATTTATCAATATTAAGGTTAAATTTTAAAATTGAGAGAAAACTCGAAAAAAAGTTAGTGGGGTTTACTATTAAAATACTCATTTCTCATCGTCTTTTAATTGTTCTTGACAATTGATGATGCTTTATGTCCCAAGTCAACACCTATGGTCATGGCGGGACGGCCTGTTCACCTAACTACACTTTTCCTGGGCAAGCTTGAACAAGCAATTAACCAGTACTTTGTGCACATACTTTCGCTTGTAACTGACAATAACACTTCTAGAATGATTCAGCGGAAGGGAGGAGAATGACAGAATGTTTAATGAAGAAATATGGACAGTCGGCAACTACTTACACTTTACTTCACACTTACACAGATATTTTCAGGTGGAAAAGCAAGGATTAACTTACATACGACGCTTTAATTACCAATATTCATGCCTATCAGCTATCAAATGCGATCTTGTCGCCATCTTGTTTTTATGAACGTCATATCGTCTACGTACGCGCCACAGTGCACGTCATAGTTTAAATACGCGAAACGTTATAAATTGGAAAGTTAATTTAAACAAAAGCATAATTTAAAAATACTTAGGAGAAGGAATTACAAAAGAAGTTGTAATTAGAGGAATTGAAGTTTTTTCACTGAGGTATGAAATGTCGTTTAAATTACATTTAATTTTAGAAAATGTAATTTTCCAAATACTTCATACCTCAGTGAAACGCAGAAAAATAACTTTCAATTCTGAAATGACAAAAATGGCTGCGTCAGTCCAGGACTTTAGTTAGGAGTGTGTAACGAAAATTTAATTTTCTTATTTCTTAACCAAAACATATGGTGTGGATACTCAAAAGAACCGTCTCAATGAGACGGTTCTTTTGAGCACCCAAAACATATGTTAAAACTGATGCGTAAGAAAATATTCACATTTTTACGCTGAAAAGTTTTGTTTATCTAAATCTGTGGTCACATAATCATGGACAATGCACAACATCCGCAAAACACACGGTAATTATAAGAACTAACAAAGAACTTTTCAAATGTTCACTTCCTTGACTTTTTTATCCTTAGGTGCTGCGTGTGCAGATCGTTTACAGAGAACTTTATGTGGCGGACCAAGCATCGATTTACAGGAATGTAACCTTAAAAATGGCTATGGTTCGCTAGAATATGTTGAATTGATAGGAGCAGACGGGGAAACAACTTGTGAAAAATATGACGGTGCTCCTGAAGATTTGTCCACAGATGAAGGAAGATGGGGAACCTATGGAGATATACTCTGGACAAAAGGGCCTTGTCGAGGGATATTTGAGTTCTGTACATCAGGTATTAGTTTAACGTGAATCACATATACACGTAAAAGGAAAACTTTTGAAGATTTCTTAAAACTAGATTTTCTGAGCACTATCGTCTACCAAAAAAGCCTCGCAAAATTGATAATTTTTTTATAGGCATTTCAAACAAACTAATCACTCTACTAGCAGTATTTCTATTCAGCCTGTTGAAAAGATTATATATAGTGATAATTCCACTAAAATATATAGAAATATTCTTAGGCATGAATTAGAATTAAAGTCGATAAAATTATTACAAACACCACATCCACTTGGTTTTAATGATAATATTTACTATGAGGGTAACATTTCTAGAGTACCTGATTATGATGTTTTTTTCTTTTTTAGATACCCGTAAACGCAATACCAGATCTCATGGTAAACGCAAAAATGGAAATTTAAACGCAAAAATAAACATGTTTTGACTCTTTCAGAATTAAGTATCATCTTAAAACATTCTGGCCGACATATGGCCCTTCCACGTTTAGTAACTCTTTCAATATCTTCACTTCGTAATTTGGATATTGAGGCTAATAAATACTACGATAGAGCTCATCGTCTTTATGATGCAGCAATTCTTACTGGGTGTTACACTCATTATGCTCTTCGGCCATATATAGACTCCGAAATTAATCATATTAGACATTTTATCAAAATTCAATTTGTCAACAAGGGCATTGAATTCATTAACTTACCCAGTACATGTATATTTAAAGATAAATCTGTTATTTCTTCTATTCCTACTTATTTTGAAAATAAGGAATCCCCTATCATTCGTTATAAGTATAATAAACATATTCGTTGTACTGGTTTTAACTATAACAAATTAGTCACAGAACTTGATATTGAAAATTCTATTCCTGACTCTTGAGATTGTAAAGACTCTGAGTATTGCTATCAACCCGCTGGTCATATAGTCACAGGGAATTTAAAAATCATAACTGATTCAAGAATGTGGTCTATTATATGTAAGGGACCTAAATATAGGTTTCCTATGCCAATAGACTTCAAATCATGTCAAGAGGAAATTGCAGGAGCCTTACAAAAATTTTGTAATCGCTGGTGTAAACGAAAGCATGTTGAGTCTAATGCCTTAAATAGTCGGAAACTAAATATTTTTTAAAATTATTGATGGTAGAATTTCATTTTATTGCAACAATTTAGATGTTCTACCACCTAAACCTAAATTCACTTTTAGACACTTGAAGAAAGGGATCCAGGAATTCCATAGGAGGTTTGTTTTGCCCCCCCCCCCCCCCACTGCAGATAAGGCTGCTAACAATGTTGTGGTTGTTTGAAAAAGATACTATATTAACACCCTTAAGCAAGAACTTATAATTAGCACTGCAAAAACATATGAGCATAACAGGCTTGATGAGATATCGATGCCTATCGTTGATAGGCATCGAGATATCGATGCCTATCGTTGATAGGCATCGATGCTATATGGCAGCTAAGTTTGGGTTGGTTGTTGATGATGACCATAGCAAGCTTCCTACGTTATACTGGTTACCTAAACTTCATAAACGGCCCTATAAGTTGCGTTTAATTGCTAATTCTAGTGCATGTACAACTACTGACTTGTCTATTCTTTTGACTTCTTGCCTCACTGCGATTAAAAACCATGTCATTAAATATTGCACAACAGTTTATGAAAGAAATGGTAAAAAATTATTTTGGTCTATTAAAAATTCAGGTGAAATTCTTAATAAATTGAAGTCTTGGGGTTTTCTAGCATCTGGTTTGTCTATATATGATTTTTTTTGTACTCTCTATACTACCTTGCCTCATAATCTAATCAAAGAAAAACTAACAGAATTAATTGAATAACGATTTAATAGAGAGGGCTCACTTTATTTGGCTTTTAATGATAAAAATGCCTTTTTTACTTCTAAAAAACCTAAACGATATAAATTGTGGTCATGTCAGAAAATGTGTGATGCGCTCCATTATCTTTTGGACAATATATTTATAAGATTTGGCTCGATCTTTATAGACAAATTGTAGGTATTCCAATGGGTACTAATTGTGCTCCTCTTGCTGCAGATTTGTTTTTGTTTTGTTATGAGAAAGACTTTATGTTGTCTCTGTCAGACAATAATCAAACTGATATTATTGAAGCTTTTAACTCAACCTCCAGATATTTAGATGACTTAATATTGATAATCCTTATTTTGACCAAAGGGTAGGCCAGATATATCCCACTGAACTTCAGTTAAATAAGGCAAATTCTTCTGATACTGAAGCTCCGTTTTTGGATTTGAACTTGTCAATAACAAATGGCATAGTTTCTTCTAAAATTTATGATAAACGGGATGATTTTAATTTTGAAATAGTAAATTTCCCATTTCTTGATGGAGATGTTCCTCGCTCTCCTTCCTATCCCATTGTGGGAGTCTGTAATTGTTCTATGTTTTGTTGTACATTGCTGTGTGTCCGTTCTAGTATTGCAATCATCTTGATGGGGAAGAGAGAGCTGGTTGCTTTGCTTAATTTGTTATCCTGGTGTCTCGTGATGGTTGCGCGGTTCTTCCTCGCGGTGCCACAGGGTTGTCTGCGGTTTGTGATTGTGGTATTTCCTGATCATACTCATTTACTATTTTTCCTAAAAATCTGTTGTGGGCTCATAAAACAAAGGATCTTACATAAGAGAGCTCATATTTTGTTGAATTTATTAAAAGAGCAGGGAAAATGTGGTGTAAAAAGTTAAGATAGTCACTATGTACCCAATATTGTTATGGACGTCATTTCATAATGATACCAAATAATCTGGAAAAACGGATCTTTCAGAAATAGAGAGAACCTACAATTTAATAAAACAGCAGACTCGGTTTTGTTTAGTCTGTTCAAGAGAACTAATAAAAGTGCAACAATTCTCACTCCCCCTTGCACCGGCTTAAGCGATATTCTGCTTTCAGTCAGACCCCAATATTCCTGAAGGACCAGAATATGAAAACATGTTAACACTATATCGATGTATGGTGAGAAGCTTTACCAACTCCATACGGCACACCGACAGCTGTTGCGACCTCTAAATAATCTAGAAAAAACAGATCCTTCAGAAATAGAAATAATCAGTCAGGACTTAAGTTAAGAGTGCGTAACAGAAAAATAATTTTCTTATTTCTCAACCTAAACATATGTTGTGGGTACTCAAAAGAATCGTCTCATTGAGACGGTTTTTTTGATCACCCAAAACATATGCTAAAAATTATGGGTAAAATATTTACAATTGTACGCTTAACATTTTTCTTTATCTAAACCTGTGAACCTACAACATAAGAAAACAGTAGATTCGGTTTTATCAAGTCTGTTTATGATAACTCTATACTGGAAAGTGCAGCTATTCTCACGCCCCTAGCACAGGCTTAAGTGGTATTCTACTTACCGCCAGAACCCAATATTCCTGAAGGACCAGTTTATAAAAAAGTATCAACACTTGGAGACGATTTACCAACTGTAAACCACTATTCTTGCATTAGAATTCATTTCGTGAAGCTGTTTGAAGCCGCAAAAATACATGTGCAAATCATGATATTCACGTGCTGTTAGAACATAGCTTTTAACTTAATCTTGGCCCTGTTTTGTTTGTATTAAAGTGTATGTTCATGCTTTTTAACATTTTATTTTATTCACAAACAAATATATCATTATGGGCTAATTTTATTTTCACAGATCATTTATCCATCTGATTAGTTAATTACAGAAGCTTTTATAGCCCTTCTGGGAGCAGCCATCTTACAGCTATTGGCACACATTAACCTGAGTTAACCTCAATATGCTGGTCTGTCAAATGATTGAAGTGGCACCTTTCAGTCAATTTCTTTATTTCAATATTGGATAATGGGTATTCCGCTTTAATTACAATCAACAGCCAAATCAATGCGAATTAAAATGTAACAACTGTCAAACGAAAAGTATTTTGTTTTTCAATAAGTTTCATTTGATTTTATTCTGTTTTTGTTAGCAAAATGAAGAAAAGTGTTACAAAATATGTTGTCTGCTGTAGTAATAATTAGTGCTTTAAGACTTAAATTTTAGAATTTATTATTAAATATGGGCCAAGTATCAAAATATACTCATCAAATCACACACTGCTAAAAGCATTACTCTGAAACAGTGTTTATTTTTTGCCTTTTGACTGATTTATAATTCTGCTTTGGTAGTGTGTAAGCAGGTGGAAGTGATTCCAGTTTTGGTGTGTAGAGATCATTGAAATGAGAATGACCAGACTCCCATTAAGAAGCAAAAACAATTAATTACAGGCTAATAGAAGGGCATTCACAAACATTTAATGAGGGATTATTCCTACCATACTGTAAACTCTATAATAAAAGCATCTTAAAAAAAGTGAGAATTATCCCTTTAAGTTACACGGAAAAGCGTTGCGCCTTGACTGATCATTTTGCCGATGCATTTGTTCGCGAAAACGTTGGGCGCGTCTATGCTGTTTTGGCGACGTTATGACTTTCGAAACTTTGACGCTGGCGCTATTTTGTTTAGAGAAATCGTGTATAAAGTTTATGTTTTAATGTTAAAGCGATGTTTCCAGTGCGGTTTAGGTTGAAGTCAGATAAACTATGCAAGAATAACGATTCATTGCATTAACACTTGCCTAACCTCGGACGATGTTTGAACACTCGGTCTAACAGCCTCGTGTTCGTGTTCAAACAGCTTCCTCGGGGCCCGGCAAATGTTAATGAGTGTACATGTAAAAACATGTGTGATCTCTATAATGGTTTCATGCCCATTATATCACTGAGTCTCCCAGGTGCGACGTCAAGATAAATGCAAACACAGCACATTTTTATTTTCATTTTTATATTTCATAGCTGCCAAAGTGTACGTCAAATTTCACATATCATGCATACAGCAACATTCATTTCGATGCAAAATACAATACGTTAGCCAAGCTGTGCATTTCCATATACAAATAGTTTACATATACTTTACAGCAAAAGAAACGCATATTTTGCATATTTGGTTTTTGGTAAATACTGTCCTAATGATATGAAAGGTATCATTGATGTACAGAACATTTGCATGATAAAAGGCATCACAAAACGGATATCTCATTGGGATAATGCTATTAAAGAGGGAAAACTCTTGCCGTAATGAAATAACTAATAATTAAGGCGAACTTCGAAATGTTGTATGCCTGAATCCTCTGAACAGTTTTAATGAAAGGACTTTAATACTGCAGACCCAAAAATCTTCAATTTCCCATTGGTCTGTAAAACCACCGGAAGCTATGGGATGTAAGACAACCTAGTACATTATGCTTGATGTCAAGTAATGTACTGTCCAACCAATTGTTTTGCCACTAACTTGTCTGTCTTATACACACTTCTGGCTTGTTGACCAGTTATGTAACTGGTTCACACTGGTCCACCTTGCTAAGTTCCAGACCATTTCACTTTCAAATGTAGTCTGTATGTCCAGACTGATTTTCATTAAAACTGTTCAGAGGATTCAGGCATACAACATTTCGAAGTTCGCCTTAATTATTAGTCATTCTATTAGTCATTACACAGTTAATTTCTTTTTGTTAATTAATACAAAATACGCATAAACAGTGCTGCACATTGGAAGAGCCATGTTTTAAATCCGATTTTGCTGCGCATGTCACGACACCACAATGCAACAAAGAAGAAAACAGCATAAACTTTTTTAAATCATTGATGTAATGACTAATAGAATGACCAGGAACAAACGCATGAGTCTGGTCAAACATATTCATATAATTCAGGGTAAATTTTGGTAACGTTTTCCGGAATTAAATAGATATTGAATATCAACTGATTCATTTGCTGTCTAGTATATGAGGTTAACACCTTTTTAACGTCCCTAAAATCCTTTATTCTGCATCTTTTCTTGCACACCGGATAATGATATCTGAGATAGAAAATCTTATCTTACCCATGCTGTCTTACCTAGGCCGACATGACGTCATCATGTGATATTGCATCTTAGCGTATTATTCAGGTACTTCTGGAGGCTTATTTTAAAACAAATAAATAAAAACAGTGGTGAGCAAGTGGTCCGCTCTGGTCTTTTAACATCTACCCTAAGCTGATGCGATTTGCAAATTGTGTACGGTTTTGTCTGAATCATTTTTGTCATGAGGTACATGAAGGATATTATTCTCACGACAAAACCGATTGAGATAAAAGCCTGCGGATAAGATTAATGCACAAGTGATCTATCGATTCTTAGTCCATGATAACTTTGTAAAAAAAACATGACGTCACTGTCACTCTTGGCTGGCACGACAGTACTTGAGGAAAATAAAGCGAAATTCATGTTTTTTTTCTTTTTCAGAACCATTTTGTGGGGAAGATAATAGAGTAACCCAAATACAATATTGTAGTAGTATCGGTGGACATACTGTTTGCGATATTACTCGAGATGACCATATGCTCATAATCAGTGCGGAAGTCGTGAAAGAAATATCCAACAAAACGTGTAATTTTTGGAATGGTGACTATATGTCCTTCAGAAACTTACTGAATAACTACGAGTCCAATGACATATTAGATCGTGAAGGCTCGTTTGGTTACTATGGAGGCCGCCTCTGGGTGGACTATGGATGTTCTCCAGTATTAAGAGTCTGTGTTACAGGTAATGTCAACTAGTTTCCATCTTTTTGACACTTTTATAGGAAACTAACAATAACAGAGGAGATTTCTTCACTTTACTTAGAAGGTTGCAAAACAAACACAACACAAAAAAGAGAAGAAAAGAACGCAACGCATTCTAAAATCATCTCAAGAAATTATTCAAAAACACCCAAAACTTGAAAACATACAAAAACAAAAAGTAAATGCGACTTTACATGTCTTAATCACCAACCATTGGTACCGAACCGGAAAATCTCGGCCAAATTCGAAAATCAAGCCTAGGATGTATGTTAGGCGTAGTATTATGTATGAAAAAGCTGCATTTTGTTAGCCGGAACAACATGATAAATGAAGTTTCTTATTTTCTCAATAAAATATCCCTAAAGCGGTATTTTATTGAAGCAACAACAACAACATAAACTACAATTAAAGCATCTTGTTAAATGTTGCAACAATTAAGTTCGCTGCAATCGAAATGGTTATTGTATTGTCATGGTTTCTGTTACATCAGCGTCACGTCATAAGACGTATGCGTTACATTATCAAAGTAGACCCTCGATGTAAATCCGAGGTCTGATCCAACGGAATTAGCAGAGACAGTTCCGATGGCATTGGTACCCTGTATTCAAAATGACATACATGTACACGAGCGAAGAATAACTATATATTTTATACTGAACAAAAAAGAAAATTTACACTTTTTAGATAGAAATTAACCCAATATAGCACAAACTCATAACTTTAAAAAGTATGCTTATATAACGGTCGTACGTCTGACTTAGGTCGCCGTAAAACTAAATTTCCGACCGTATATCCGACGATTTACCTCCCCAAATTAAATTTTTTGAATACAGTTATCCCCTAAGTACATGTAAGTGTTTAGCTCGCATGGAGGCTTCCTAACCAATGCAATGCACCACAGAGAATCAATCTTAATCCAATAACAAACTATAAAGAAACGAGGAAAAGGGCTTCACATCACAGATAGCCAAAGCTTTAATATAATTAAGCTGAGCCACAGTGAGCCAAGCTACCGACAAGCATCAGATAAAAGCTTTAAGACAGGTTCATTATTGAGTATAAGGCTTATCTACGGAAGCCCTGGAGGGACATTTTTACTTATTACTTATTACTTACTACTTATTACTTATCACTTATTACTTATTACTTATTACTTATTACTTACTACTTATCACTTATTACTTACTACTTATTACTTATCATATCATGTATCACCCCTATAACGGCGGGAAACTCCAAATATACATCCCCTGTAACAGCCGTAGCTGTAGTAGTAGTAGTAGTAGTAGTAGTTGTAGTAGCAGTTTATTTGTAGTGGATGTTGCTGTTTTCGCTGTCATAGTAGTAGTAGTAGTAGTAGTAGTAGTAGTAGTAGAAGTAGAAGTAGTTGTAGTAGTAGTATATGTGTAGTTGGTGTTGCTGGTTTTGCTGTAGTAGTAGTAGTAGTAGTAGTAGTAGTAGTAGTAGTAGTAGTAGTAGTAGTAGTAGTAGAAGTAGTAGTAGTAGTAGTAGTAGTAGTAGTAGTAGTAGTAGTAGTAGTAGTAGTAGTAGAAGTAGCAGCAGCAGCAGCAGCAGTAGTAGTGTTGTAGTAGTAGTAGTAGTAGTAGGAGTAGTAGTAGCAGTATTAGTAATAGTAGCAGCAGCAGTAGTAGTGTAGTAGTACTAGTAGTAGCAGCAGTAGTATTAGTGGTGGTAGTGATTATTGTTGTAGTAGTAGTAGTAGTAGTAGTAGTAGTAGTAGTAGTAGTAGTAGTAGTAGTAGTAGTAGTAGTAGTAATATATTTGTTTGATTTGATTCTTAATGTCCCATCAACAATCTTTCATTTGAATTGGGACGGGTATTCCTTGGTTGAACCTGTACTAAGCTAGGATAACTGGGTCTTGCTCAAGGACCACAACGTAGTGACGCCTGTGAGGTTCAAACCCGTGGCTTCTTGGTCTCGAGGCGAGCACTCTACCACTGAGCCATTGCGCTCCAGGGTAGTAATATAAGTGGTGGTAATGATTGTAGTAGTAGTAGTAGTAGTAGTAGTAGTAGTAGTAGTAGTAGTAGTAGTAGTAGAAGTAGTACTACAGCTACTATTACTACTTATTTGTTATCATTTACTACTTATTTGTTATTACTTACTACTTACTACTTATTTGTTGTTACTAACTACTTATTTGTTATTACTTACTACTTATTTGTTATTACTTACTACTTATTAGTTATTACTTACTACTTATTTGTTACTACTTACTACTGTTTTGGTAGTAGTAGTAGTAGTAGTAGTAGTAGTAGTAGTAGTAGTAGTACCACCACTTCTACTACTACTACTACTACTACTACTACTACTACTACTACTACTACTAGGGAGCGCAGTGGCTCATTTGTAGATTGCTTGACTCGTTACCGAGGGGCCACGGGTTCGAGCCTCACCGGCGTCACTGCGTTGCTTTCCATGAGCAAGACACATTTATCCTAGCTTAGTACTGGTTCAACCCAGGGAGACCCGTCCCATTTTAACTGAAAGATTGTTGATGGAACATAAAGAATCAAATCAAACAAACAAACAAACTACTTCTACTACTACTACAATCATTACCACCACTAATATTAATACTACTACTACTACAGCAACAACAACAACTTCTACTACTGCTAAGTACTACTACTACTACTTCTACTACTACTGCAACAACTACTGCTACTATTACTACTACTACTACTACTACAATCATTACCACCAGTAATATTTAACTACTACTACTACTTTTACTGCTGCTACTACTACTACTTCTACTACTACTACTACTACTACTGCTGCTGCTACTGCTACTACTACAGCTTACCGCTATTACATGGAATGTACAATGGAGTTTCCCGCCATTATACGGGTGATATAATGATATGATAAGTTTTGTTCGCTTGTTTGTTTGTTTTGTTGCTTTACGTCCCAAGTCAACAGCTATTGTCATTGCGGGATGGTCAGTTCACCTAACCACATATTTTCCTGGGCAAGCTCGAACCAGTTAACCAGTACTTCGTGCACATACTTTCACTTGTAACTGGCAACAACCCTTCTTGAATGATTCAGCGGAAGGGAGGAGGATGACCGTAGAAATTATTCCATGATCAATCTCCACGAAAGTATGGAACCGGGCCGGGATCGAACTTGCGACCCCTGGATTTGCAATCAGACTCGCATCTGTTGCCAGACACGTTACTGACTGCGCTACGCGGCCCGGTGATATGATAAGTAATAAGTAGTAAGTAATAAGTGATAAGTAGTAAGTAATAAGTTATAAGTAAAAAGTAATAAGTGATAAGTAATAAGTAGTAAGTAATAAGTGATAAGTAATAAGTTAAAATGTCCCTCCAGGGCTTCCGTACTTATCCCACTGTCGTGCAATTAAAGAGTAATTGGGTTTGCAGACTGCCGCGCGATATCCATGCGGCAATCAACTTTTCTATAACGTTTAATAATCTTTCTAAATCGGTCACTGAAATCAAACTCTCCAACATTCCTTTCAATTTCTAAACAACATCACAATAAAATATTGTCTCTGGTTTACCCTATTGTCGCGGCTCATATATCAATAAAGACCCCCCCCCCCAATTGCAGAAGGGCTTTGGAGATCTTTTGTGTCCGTCCCTGCTAAATCCATTTCACTTTCACACCTGGACGCGCCTGTAGGATCCTAGATGCAAGACGTTCTAAGATTAATACCTTTACTTGATGAGACCTACATAACTTTCTTGTTATAACTCATCATGATACATGCCTCTCGTCTATATCCTCAATATAACGTGAATATTGATGATTATCATAGGTGAGTCTTTGATCTGTGATTGAAGTATGCGCTTGTACCGTAAGTTGGTCTATGGGTCGTCTATGCTCTAATAGTATAGCATTCTTACGAAGCGTATGCTTATCTATTAGGGTAAAGCCAGGTAACGTCGGACATCAGGCAAATTCGGACAGCGATCTTGTGTGTGTGTTTTATTTTAATTATTGGTATAAAAAAGTTAACTTAGCAAACAGTAAAAATCCTGATGAGAGGGCTCATCTGGATTTGCACTGTCTGCAAATGAATGTCCGAAAATACCTGATGTCCGAAAATACCTGATGTCCGAATTTACCTGACTTTACCTTATCTTGGATCTGTAATTGTGACACTCGCTCGTTCGCATACAGTATTAGACATTTTGTATCGCTATTTTTATAGTGGGTGGCTTAATCTTTTCAGCTGATCCTTGTCTAGAGCCTGTAAAAGTCGGTCCATGCGAAGCACGTATACTAAGATTCTACTACAATCAAGAAAATGGTCAATGTGAACCGTTTAGTTGGGGCGGATGTAAAGCAAATGGCAACAACTTTCAAAGCATGTCAGAGTGTGCGGCAAGGTGTCCTAGTCAAGGTATATGTAAGCCTTTTCATCTGCTGCCCTGCCAGCCAAGAGTGAAGGTGACGTCATGTTTTGTTTACAATCATAGAGTAAAACATTAACTTGTACACTCCACTTAAGCTAACGCAAATCGATAGATCACTTGTGTATTGATCCTATCCTGCGGATAGGATAAATACACAAGTGATCTATCGATTCGAAGTCCCTAATAACTTTGATAACAACACTTGACGTCATTGTCACTCTTGACTGGCAGGACAGTAGACGAATAGAATCTGTTGTTTTATTATTTTATTTTTAAACTATAAAGCGCCACCTGCAATTTGCAGCAGACGACGATTTCAAATTTTGCTCTTTTTTCAAATTCTCATAAAATATCATACCTTATTTTTTTCGAAAATTAAGAAAGATGTCGCAAAATTTGTCGCCTGCTGCGGTCGTGATTGGCGCTTTAAGGGTTGACCCTTTCCTTGCATGAAATAACAATTAAGTTTCATAATTTGTCCCTGTTATATAATCCATTCTTGTTTTTTTTAAAATGTAGTGAAGCAGTCAAAACTATAGAATGCCAATAGTTGAAAGTTAATCTTATGGATCGGCACTTTATTCCTATTATCATGATTTAATTAATGCTTAACCCACCGAAAAAGGCATCTGAAAAACGACGTCTGCTGATGTCGTCTGTTGCATATAATTGCATCACATTACTGACTAATTTAAGTAAAACAGGGTGGTTGCACAATCTTTCACAACCGCTGGAAAAGCAAAGACTCGTTATTGACGAATAACTTCACAAACGTAAGAGTAGATAATTATAAACACAATGGTGCATTAACATTAGCTTTTTGCATTATGATACCGACAGACAGCAAGAAAAGTAAGCCAGTGTGATCAAGAAATAAAATAATCACACACTGCCTTCGTGATGAAGAGCCACAGAATACCAACAATCACAAGACACAAGGAAAAAATATTAAAGTAAAAAAAAACAACAGCTCTTTCCCTTCCCCATTAAGATGAGTGCAAAATTTGAAAGTCACAAAGTAATGAATAATAAACTATAACCAAACACAGAAACCCCACGAACAAAATAAGCAGCAACAAGCAATGAATAAACTGCAGTAGAATCACCCCATTTAAACGGATGTGGGACTTTAAATCTTAGCATCAAGTTTTGAATAAAAAATAAGTGTTCAGTATAACCTTTGTAACCATACTTTGAGAATCATATATACAGCTGCTTTCCAAATCTTTTATAGATAGCGGCTTTTGTCATAATTATTTACATACCCTATACGTGTTTGCGTGTTTGTTACGAACGCATGCTTTGTTTGATTTATGATTATTTGTCTGCTGTATCAGCTTTTAACTTCTGAAAAATTGGCTATTTTTAAGCAATTCAAAATTACTTTTCAAAACTCTATTTCAAATCATGAGCTAATGAGGAGAGCAGCTAAGAAAACGGTGGTGATCATATATGGAGTCATGTATACCAAGCTTTGTGAATAATCTTAATTAAATTTTAGGCACATTTTATAAATAAGGAAGAAGACAAATACGCCTTCTATTTCCTTAGTTAGTGAAATAGGGCGGTACAATGTAATTTTGTGACTGACATTATTGAGCCGGGGCATGGGATTTCCAACAATGTGGTATGTGCGACCAGCAAAGCCTCAGATCAGCCTGCGCATACGAGCAGTCTGATTAAAGCCTTTGCTAGTCGCTTGAATATTTTATGGCTGTTAAGCTATTGACCGAAGATCATTTAGAGTTTCTAAGCTTAAAAGGAGGCTGCAAAGGCTCGTCTGAATCTTCACTTGTCAAAATGCCACATTTTTGGAAAGCTCATATTTGACTAAGTTTATTTGCATTTGCTTAAAATGTTAAAGAGTACACCTGTGAGCAGCGATAAGTGCAGCACCTTGGATATTGGAAAGTGTTGATAAGTTGGTGCTATATATCTCTACAACGTTCATTGCAACCCAGTAACTGTTCACTAAAATTAAAACTAAAAAGGTTATCGCCTAAAATAAACTAAAAAACATAGGAAATCGAATTTGACATGGTAGCAAAACCTACCGTGTGAGAAGCATATGAGCGATTGTAATGTCATTTCTATTTTCAGCCAAGGTGTGCAGACGTCTAACACGTAAGCCAAACTGTTAAGCATAGAAGAAAATAGGAACATCATTGAAATGAAGGTATAGCTACTGATGCGTCAACTTATGTTGCGATTTAGCGGTCCAGTGAGCTATATTTGTTAATGTGGGAGATTATAGATAAGTGAAAAATTAACCTGCTTGGCTACAGTGCATTTGTACACATAATTCAAATACACGTATGGTTTCATAGAAATATGAGAGCACTGTGTAACGCTATGATATTGTATATATACGAATATAATTGAGCCACGACATGTGATTTCCAACAATGTGGCATTTTGACAAGTGTAGACTCAGACCAGCCTCTGCAGCCTTCTTTTAAGCTTGTAAACTCCAAAAAAGGTTAAGTCAGTAGCTTAACACTTATAGAATAATCAAGCGACTAGCAAAGGCTCTGATCAGACTGTGCATGTGCACCCTGTGATCTGAGGCTTTGCTGGTCGCACATATCACATTGTTGGAAATCTCATGTCGTGGCTCATATGTTCTTGTCCTTAGGGATTATGGATTACATTTTGGAAATGAAACCATTAGAGGTCACGTATAATGCCTAAATGGATGAAACTAGCCAGTATTGCTCGGGAAACATGCACATTCTACAATTTTAGGGTTTTGATTTAGCACACGAAGTCACGTCAGGGAGTGATTAAGCGCCATGCAATAAAATCAATAAACCACTAGACATTGCGTTAAATTGCGTAAATATGGCAAACGCTTGACGTTTTCACGCCCAAAATGCGATTGTAATCGACTTTAATGCCATGTGAAGAAAGTAACCTACTGTATAATTGAAAAACTACTAGCGATAAGGCGTATATTTTCCCTAGTTGACATGATTACAAACACCAAATTTTCAAATTGCCCTAATGTTTTTAAAATTGGTGTAGTTTGGCAATAAAATATGCACAACAGGCAACAAAATACGTTTCAAAGTGATTCACCATTTACAATACCGTGAAAACGTGCACTTTCTAATCCCACCCTTCATTTTACGTCTTTATAACGGGTGCCGTTTAGGCCAAACTTTTAGTGAATGCATTGCTAGTTTTAAAAAAGTAAAAGTGCTAAAAAGTTAAGGATAGGAGTGCTCTTCATTTCCAAAACGTTACCATATTCCTTCTGCGCATGCGTACGAAATACACCTAAATTGTGTCGTTTGTCATTAGAAATATGTCTTTCAGTTTGTTTTTAGATGCCCCCCCTAGACCCAAAATGCCCTTTACATATGTTGTAAATGTTTATAGCGACATGTCGTTGTCCAAAGGGCATCTTGTGTCTAGGGGGGGGGGGGGGGGGGAGCATCTAAAAATAAACTGAAATACATCATTTTCATCTTTCCAATGACAAACGTCACAATTTTAGGTGTATTTCGTTTTGAAATCGCTTTGAAACGTATTTTGTTGCTTACTATGCATATTCTACTGCTGAACTTTACCAATTTTAAAAACATTAGGACAATTTGAAAATGTGGTGTTTGTAATCATGTCAACTAGGGAAAATATACGCCTAGAAGCTCTTTATTAACCTCGTTGCGAAAGGAGATAAAATTCTCGGCAAAAATAGAAGGTGAGTATGATAAGGAATTACCACGATCACAAACCGCAGACAACCCCATGGCACCGCGAGGAAGAGCCATTTGAGTGATACCAATAGGGAAGTAGCCTCGTATTTTATCACATGTCCCCAACTCTTTTATTAAATTCAATCTGTGCTTCCAAAGTATTTTAAGAGCAAATTACAATTTTGAATAGATGGCTCTGGGTCATAATTAGGACACGATGAAGATCCTGAACTTATTTATACGTATGTGTTATTACTTGGACATGCGCGGATCCAGAAAATTTTGCTAGAGGGGGTCCAACTCTGACGTGTTTTTTTTTTTTTTTTTTTTTTTTTTTTGTTTCTTTTATGAGGGCAGAGATGATCCAAGTAGCACTAAAAGAGTGCCATCATCGGCCCGCCAGCGAAACGCCATTTATTTTTGGTGATTTTTTAGCGAGGGTCCGGATTCCCTGCCCCCCTCTGTATCCGCCCATGTTTGACATGTGTATTCTGTTTTATCTACGCTTGCATGACGTTGCAGAAAGACACAGCCAGAGTTCAGCTGCTTTCCAAATATTTTCAAGATAGCGACTTTTGTCATAATTATCTACATGTACATGCCTTATGTACTTTAATTCTGGTGTTGCAGTATAATAATAGGTGCAGATTAGTTTTTTACTATGTCTTATTGATGCACATGTACAGCACTATAACAACAAAGTAAGAAAGCGGACAGAGATCAGGAATCGATACAATCAAGTACCACACCTGACCCAGGATACCAATGGGAAAGTAGCAAACTCACAATTAGACATCACAAACGAGAGCAAAGAGGCCAGCCCTTTTCCAGCAGGCTACCACAAGGCATCAATAAACAGACACGCACGAAAGCATAACAAACACAAGACAGAAATAACATGAATGATCCACAAAAAAGTACCGCCTTGGAATGGTCAGTAAAAAAATTACTGGAGGGCTTAAACCGGTTTCACGGCGCCAACCTCACCTTTAGTTCAGATATGGATCAAGACACATAGATGTTTGGTTTGCATGAAAGACCCCTAACTTACAAATGCTTCATCTCATAGAACATATAAATCAGGATATAAAAAGGAGTTAAAGCAAAGATAAGGACTCAGCAGTAAATAAAACTAAATACCGGAGCAAAAGATATCCAACAGGTAAACCCCAGTGGGTCTGACAACAGCCAAAGCATCAGGCCTCTACCATCTCATCAATAGATAAGTCTTTAAGTCGGAAACGTCATAGAGTCTGAAGCCGTCCCACCGGTGTGCAATTAAACAGGAAAATAAAGTTGTCAACCGTGATTGGGATGACCACCGTGCAATACATTAAAGATATAGCCAATCTTTTATAATGGGAAATTATTTCAATGAACTGCGCTGAAAAATATTAGTGCCAACAATATTCTTCAATTTATACACATTTTATCTTGAAACTGATTTTATTTCCGGTGAAAATCAGGCATGTCATCTTACACTTGATAACATCACCCTTGGTTCTAATGACAGCTTGGATTCTATTTGGCAAAGTCGACTGTATGACTTTCGGGTCATCTGTTTTCAAGGTGTACCAAATATGTTACTATAGTCATTTTTCCAGATGTCTGTCTTTTATATTTGGCATCCGTCCAACGCGACACTTTACAATGCTTCAGGCAGTTTCTATGGGACTCAGATCGGGACTGTTAGATGGCCAATAAAATATATCACTACCCTGGTCCCTGATGAATGCGTAAATGATTTTCCAAGCTATGACATGCTGCGTTATCTTGTTGGAAGCTACGGGACATTGTGCATTTATATTGGAGATTAATATCGTTTATGATATTATCCTATTTATGTGTGCTTGGTAAAACATTTCGTGTTTCAAACGCCAGACCTTCTGGATGTGCAATGGGAATAGGTTTAGAACATGATTTCATCTGAAGAACTGACATATTCCCAATTTTTAACATACCAAGTTCGAGCCGTCCTGACCCATTTTTTACTGTCTGGTAGTACTTTTTTTTGGGGGGGGGGGCAGTCTCATAAAAATGGGCTCTAGCTATGTAACATCAAATTTGAACATCCAAAAATGCACTTAACATATCTTTATTGTGTCATTATGTTAAGATATAAAACTCGTGAATTCTGCTAGTGCAGATACACCTAAGTCAATCGAGTGATTCATTGTCCATACACGCGATCGCTTCAATTTTCAAAGTTTATTTATAAAGCTTGGTATACATGACTCCATAGATGACAATCATAGTTTTCTTTGCTGCTCTCCTCACCAGCTGATAATTTGAAATAGAGTTTTGATAAGCAACTTTAAATTGCTAAAAATATAACCAACTTTTAGGGAGGTAAAACGGATATAAAACCTTGCAATAACAATCTATAGTTTAATCCCTGTAACTAGATATATTGGTCTTGTAGGAGCCGCGACATATGATTTCCAACAATGTGATCAGAGCCATTGCTAGTCGCTTATATATTTTATGAGTGCTAAGCTACTGACTGAACATAATTTGGAGTTTCTATGTTAAAAAGGGGCCTGCACAGGCTTGTCTGAGTCTACACTTGTCAAAATACCACATTGATGGAAATCACATGTCACGGCTCAATTATATCAAACAAAGCATGCTTTTGTTACAAACACGCAAATATGTAAAGGGTATGTAAATAATTATGACAAAAATCGCTATCTTTATGTTTTTTTGAAAGCAGCTGTACAATGATGGGCCATCATGCAAATGGCGTTTCACTGGTAAACCGATGATGGCCTGCTTTTTTATGTGAGCTTGCTGATTTGCAGCTAGTGTTGTGCCATTTGGATGTAATTATTGGAATCCACCATGAGTGTGAGGGTGGCATTGAAAACGAACACCCCGAGAAACACGGATTGGTATCACAAAGAAGAAAGAAGGCAAAGATCAGGAATCAATACTATCAAATACAACACCAGACCAAGGAAACCATATAGGAAAGTGACAAAACACATGGAAACATAACATACAAGAATGCCAAGAGCAGGTGAGTATGACCAGAACATATCACAATCACACATTGCAGTCTGACCCACGTCACGACGAGAAATGATAAAAAATGTCCAGTTCACATGGAGGCGTCCCAACATAAGCAATGAACCATCACAAAGAAACCATCTAATAAAAATACACACTTTGACATAACAAAGGATAGGGCTTATCACTCACAGACAGACAGATCAAATGAAAACCCTTAGTTGACTGGCCAACAACCCACAGACAAAAGCCATCGAACCGTCTTTAAGTGTTAGGCCTAACCCATCGTCGCTCATCCAAAAGAGGAAATTACAGCCACAAACCATGAGTTCACAGCCAGAAATACAGACTGTCGCAGGACACTCATGCCTCATCCCGCCCCCTATAACGCCCAACTATACTTCCGAATTGACCAGCAAAGCAGACTCTCCAAAAACTCTTTTGAATTTATAAGTTAAATTACAAAAGAACACTGACCCCGACACAGCTCGCTGTAGAAGTGCCCCTAAGCCATTACTGCACAAAGTAACCAACCATGGGCGTCCATGGCCGAATCCAGTAAGCGCCCCATACAGCCATATGTATCAATGACCTTGTTTTAGCAACCCCGTAGCCCAAAAAAGTCCTCCACCTTCGATGCCACCAACACCAGGACACATCCCCTAAGAGTCATACAAGCCTTGATAAACAAACACACGCCTCTTGAAGTGAGGAAAGAAACACTCCCATCACAAGATGGTAAACCAACCACCCCAATTAAAACCATCAAATACCTAAAAATCGAGATGAAACCATGTCATCTGCCATGAACAAATAAAAGTCCAAAATGGGGGTTTCAGTAACAAAGGAACTTGTGCCCCTAATTGAAGCCCTGTGTGACACATCTGGCGCACCAGCCACTGAAACCAAGGGGTATCAACACAGAGAATGTAATCTAGATACCCTATGGTAGAGATAAACGCTTCATTGTTGTCCCAAAGTCTATCTCAGAACAAAACAAAAGCAAATCTGTAACATGAAGAGCGAGATGAGTACACATTAGAAATCCTGCAATTTATATATTTAAATAGGAGCCATTTCTTATAAAAAAGATAATAAATTCAGCTGATATATCAAAACGAACTATAGTCTATCATCGCATAGCAATGCAATTATCAATATATTACAAGCATCATTCGCCAAATGGTGATGCTTGGGGTGGATGTTTCTATCCCACCCTCACATGTATTATATATTTGTGTATTCTTGGTCTTACTTTCCTACGTTTTGTTCTTTTACAGGCACTAAAATCAAGGAATATTTCATCTTCAACTGGCAAGGTTATATCCATTTCCAATCCTACCAGAAGACGACAGTCAGTGTATGAGAATATATTTATCAAAACATTACATGACATTTTGTTGTTCAATTACTTCAAAGAAAATTTGCTGCGTTACACTTAAATCGATTAGAAAATAAAGCAATAGAAAATTCTCAAATTGTACCAAGTATTGTGCACTCAGCTACATATAAAGCAAATTCCTTGCTAAGAGAGAATCTGAAACAACCATAAAACAAAAATTATAACTTTGGAACCTAATAGATTGTTTACCTGCGTTTTTATTATATTTGCTTTGTACATCGACTTTTTTAATTGTATTAGGTTATATTAATTATAATTCATCAGTGGCGCATATCAGAAGGTAGTATATCATCACTTTAGTATATCATAAGGAGATAGCTTGTATATCATAATTGAGCCGCAGCATGAGATTTCCAACAATGTGGTATGTGCGACCAGCAAATGCTCAGACCAGCCTGCGCATACGCGCAGTCTGATCAGAGCCTTTGCTAGTCGCTTGAGTATTCTTTGATTATTAAGCTACCCTCCGAACAGCATTTTGAGTTTCTAAGCTTAAAAGGAGGATGCAGAGGCTCGTCTGAGTCTACACTTGTCAAAATGTCTAATTGTTGGAAATCTCGTGCCACGGCTCAATTGGTAATTAGTGATTCATTCTTTTTCTTGGCATTGATAAAACATGTCCAATACCGACCACTCTAAATGATTTGAGCCACGGCATGAGATTTCCAACACTTTGACGAGCCTCCGCAGCCACCTATTTAGCTTAGAAACTCCAAATGGTGTTCAGTCAGTAGCTTAACAATCATAGAATACTCAAGCGTCTAGCAAAGGCTCTGATCAGACTGCGCGTATGCGCAGGCTGATCTGAGGCTTTGCTAGTCGCATAACCAAGATGTTGGAAATCTCATGCACTGGCTCATTTATTACTTGTTTAAATGGGCGCAATTAATTAAAAACCGCACACACAAAGCATAATCTATCTAATATTAAAAAGTTACTAAAAGTGAACTAAGGGTGAGGTTGGTGCACCGTTAAACCGGTTTAAGGCCTCCAGTAAACTATTTTACTGACCGTTCCAAGGCGGTACTTCTTTTGTGGATCTTTTATGTTTTTTCTGTCTTGTGTTTGCTGTGCCTTTGTGCGCGTCTGTTTATTGTGCCTTGTGGTCACCTGCTGGGAAAGGGCTGACCTCTTGGCTCTCGTTTGTGGTATCTAACTGTGAGTTTGTCACTTTCCCATTGATATCCTGTGTCAAGTGTGATACTTGATTGTATCGATTCCTGATCTTTGCACCCTTACTTACTTTAAAAATAAAGCTATGTTTGTAATAAAGATCGTACTAATTCTGCACAATGTATCTCCTACCGTTTGAAAGCATTATACATCTTATTTTTTCTGGTAACATTTTGCTGAGCAAGTTATAGTATGCCAGTTCTGGAATAAGCGCATGCAAGAACCATTTGCATTTAACGCTTGCATTCTTTTGAAATACAAACGTTTAATTTTGAATAGTTTAAAGGCAGAAAAAATAAAGACTTTTAGCGCTTTCAAACTTTCAGATATTGTATTTACCATTCTATGTGCTTTCAAACTCTCAGTTATTGTGTATACCATTCTATGTGCTTTCAAACTCTCAGATATTATATTTACCATTCTATGTGCTTTTCAACTGTCAGATATTGTGTTTACTATTTGAAAGCACGAAAGGGCTTTATTTTTCTGTTATCAACAAATGTTTGCTTTTTAACATTACAAGCATGATTAAATTCGTGCTCAGTTGCATTGATAAGTTAGGGGTCTTTCATGCAAACCAAATATCTATGTGTCTTGATCCACATCTGAATTAAGGGTGAGGTTGACGCCGTTAAACCAGTTTAAGCCCCCCAGTAAAATATTTTACTGACCGTTCCAAGGGGGTACTTCTTTTGTGGATCGTTTATGTTTTTGTTCTGTCTAGTGCTTGCTATGTCTTTGTGCGCGTCTGTTTATTGTGCCTTGTGGTCACCTGCTGGGAAGGGGCTGACTTCTTGGCTCTCGTTTGTGGTGTCTACTGTGAGTCTGTCACTTTCCCATTCGTGTCCTGGGTCGGGTGTGGTACTTGATTGTGTCGATTCCTGATCTTTGCACCCTTACTTACTTTGATCATGTTAACAGTTTTATAACCACGTTTTGTGTGTGTGTGTGTGTGTGTTTTCAACTTATTGTTGTACTTATCTTTTGCCATCAGCTTATTTTCCTGCGGGGTTGTAATTGCTTCACGAGGAGTGTCTGTACCAGTAATCCAACGGAAACCTATAGTCATTTGAGCCAGTGCATGAGATTTCCAACAATGTGTCATTTTGACATGTGTAGACTCGGATGAGCCTCTGCAGCCTCCTTTTAACCTTAGAAACTCCAAATAATGTCAGTGAGTACCTTAACAATCGTAGAATACTCAAGCGACTAGTAAAGGATCTGATAAGACTGCGTGTATACGCAGGCTGATCTGACGCTTTGCTGGTCGCACATACCACATTGTTGGAAATCTCATGCACTGGCTCATATTTTGTGATTGTCCAGGGGAAGGATTATGTACCACTGCCCCGACCACTCTGGATCCGTGCATGATTAGGTCAAACTTCCAACTTCAAACAAGACACAACGAAATGAAAAAGGTCTTATTTCAGAATGATCTAAAAACATAGAATGTTCATATCAGAAAAGTATGAATTTGACAAAACAAATATTATCATTTATAAGAATGTACCAAAGGTGATATATCTTTTTCTCTAACGAAACGGCATAACATTTTTTTGTGTGAAAAATACTGTCGTTTCAATCCAAAACCGATGAATTTTGAATAATAAGGTATATTGCATGTTATAGATAAACAATGTTAAACTGGCACTCATGAATATGCCGTATAATCTCGTATATCTCCGTAAAACTAATTTTAGATTTGCAAACATTATGGAAAGTATTGATTTCAGAGTAATGTATTTTCTAATCCTGTATGCATCACTGTCCCGCTTAGCCCATTGGATAGAGCTTAAAGCTGTCAAGATTGAGATTGTGGGTTCGAGTCTCACGATATACAATATATTTTTTAAAAAAAATCATTTTTTATCATAAATCATGACTTGCACGATTTTACAAGACTTACGTGTAAAAGTCAATGTAATAGAATTCATTTTAAAGCATTATACTAGCTAGGAACTGTTATGTATACTGATAAATCTTAAAACATAAAAAAATCCCAAGACAAATTTCTGATAGCTAATGTTTCAAACTATTTCGAGAAACACTCAGGGCAGGACATCTCATCATATTCAGGCAACTGGGACAGCAGGAGAACCGATTTCCGAGTACGAAAAGAACTATTAGAGACCCAAACACTTTCGTCGTCGCAACGTTCGAAACGAGGACAATACAAACCGGTGTTATCAGAAACAATGTGCAGGAGTTTTACACCCACCGTCATCAGCTTCCGTCCATAAATAATCTCTTATCAGTCTTAAAAACAGACATCATGTCAACTATCCATGAAAATCAAAATAAACAAGAAACTATATCATAACTCAAAAAATATAATTATTAATCTTAAAATGATGCCTAAAATAACTATATCCAGTGGGAAGCGAACCCTCGCAATCCGGAATAAGAGTTAATCGTCTTACCACTACGCCACTGCCTCAGCATTGTTAGAACATCTTGCTGAAAGCTACTTGTTCCATACATTAATCAATTAAAATAGCTTATACACACCGAATGTGACTGAATGATGTCGAAGATTAATGAGTGCCAGTTTAACTTTGTGGAGCTATATCATATCACGTTATTATTTGCGTGAGTGATCGTGTATTATTTTGTTTTGTATATCAACGAACTGTACTCGAAATCGCTAGACATAGAGAATACTAGGTGAGTGTCTTTTGATATCAAGTTTACCAGGCAAGGCTTTGAGAACGCTTGTTGACATTGCGAGGCTTGCCGAGCGATTCAACATGCGTTCTCAAAGCCGAGCCTGGTAAACTTGATATCAAAAGACGCGAACCTGGTATTCTATTTATCAGTTTACCCATTGTTAAACACTCTTCAAACTAGCGACTATGACGTATTTTTTGTTTTTGTGTTGATTCAGCGCCATTAGCGACGTCACTCAAAAAGTGCAACGTCATCATGACCTGATAAAGGCAACATGCCGTGAGATAGACAACGTTTATCAGGCAACGCGCAACAATGCAGTTAATATAAGAGGTAACTGATAATACCGATTACAATGTTTTTTATGACATTACCTTCATTCTATTACCAGTCATCTTTGCACTGTATTTGTCCTTACACGACTGCACACACTAAGATACCGGTAGCTGTCATATTTCATGAAGTTTTCGTCAAAAGTGCGTACCAATCCAGCGCTAATTTTCCTCTAACATAGCCATACTATATTTTGAGTTGTTTTATGTACGTATATTCTACGCAAACTGTTTTGGATATTTAGAAATCAATGCATGTATAATCTGTCAACAATGAACGCCTGATATAAGTTAAGCATCTATAATTGAAACATAGCATAAATTGCGTAAGTTGGGTATTCGGAAATAGCTTGTAGCAATTCTATGCAAAGTTATACAATTAGTTTATCTTAAATAAGCGTACATGTAAGCAACACTGTGAAATTTGAGTTTATGATTTCTGTTCAGTTTAATTTGTTCTAAAGTTGCTATTATCCATGCACGGATCCGGAAAGTTTTAGCCGATGAGAGGGGGGCCATTTTTGATAAGTTTTTTTTAGTTTGACCAAATACCACTGTTAACGGACCATCATTGGCCACCGGCGAAATGCCATTTAAATGCTCAACATTGAAAGCTTGCTTGATAATTTTGCAATTTTTAGGGGATTGGGATCAGTATTGCTGAGAAACCATATTTTATGTTATTTTCCAGGGGAACCGGAGCCCCCCCCCCCCCGCCCCTCTGGATCCGCTTATGAAGTTAATGATTTCTGTTAAGTTTGATCTGTTCTAAAGTGGCTATAATCATTTATAGTGATGAGTTCTGTATATAGAGGATTTAACATGAGTGTTCATATTTTATTTCTTTTATTAAACGAGGGAGAAGAGATAAAATGCGAGGCTTGTTGAGCATTTTATCTCTTTTTCGCAACGAGTTTAATAAATTCAATAATACAGGAGCACGAATGTTAGATTCTATCGATCACATGACAATAAAAAAAACGTAAAAATTGCATTTTTGGTGTGAAAATGTCAAGGTTTTATAATAGACGTCATTACGATGCCCGAAAATCTGTAAACTACTAGTGGTTTATCAATTTTATTGTATGGTGTTACATCACTCCCTGACGCGACGTCTTGTGATAAAGTAAAACATAAAAAAATCTAAATTGCAACAACAAATGCTTCTGAAATAGAAGTACTTACCCGTTTAAAGTAAGACAGAGGGCAAAGAAATATTAATAACAAGAAAACCAGCATAGTTTACAACCATTATGTGCTACAATAACATTACCCATCGGAAGATATATTCTGCCTTTACTTTGCCAATTCAAGAATGCTCACAGAGGTTATCAGCTATCCGCTTTTAAATAGTTTATTAGCGGTTTTTGGATAAATCGACCAATATGTGTACACACCACAGTTGTCAGACTAAAACAAGAAGGCTTAGATTAATATCCATTCAGGGTTTAAGTCGAAAATTACAATCCAAATGAAACTGCATAATACTATTTCAGCTAAAGTGTTATATCGTATCCCTTTCTCAAGAAAACGGGACTTGTTGGTCTGCTGCAGTGCCCTTCCGGTTGCTCTAATTATATCTAAGAGACGTTTGCATTGTGAACTTGGCTCCAAAGAAGCATCTAGGATTCTAGATTTTATTTAATGCAAAACCAAATGAAGATGTTTTTTTAAAAGTCAAACACTCATTTCATGTTACATAGAGTGTATTACATGAGTGGTTGTGTATTATTGAATGTAGCACGAATGTTAAATTTGATTTATAAGATGACACTAAATTGTCCTAAAATTGCCTTTTGGCGTGAACATGGAAATATTTTTTCCATGTAAACATATCGTTGATATAGACGTCATCACATAACGTTACTAAATATGTAATAATATCAATTTTGATATATGGCGCTATATTACAGTATATAAAATATCTTTTCCCAAAAAAACTCTCTGTTCAACTTAGCCCGGTCATGAATCTAAATGTTGATAGCCATTTTATGTATTGGGGTATTTTGATATAGTTTGTTATTGTATTTTAATTGTTTTGCATGTACTTGTTTATTTATGTGTGGGAATACTTAATAAAGGAGCATACAAAAATATGATTGCCTGTTATTTTTTGGTGTTATCAGATTAAAACTAATTTGATACAATAGGTAATAGGTCCTTGGGTGATCTTTATACTCCAAGATTATTTCAAATATACTAATCGCTTGAAAACATGTCTTCCAGGGATTGTTCCAGTTTTTCCTGTGTATAAATAAGGAAACACATTAAAAAAGCTTCTTGTCAGAAAATAATTGGTCCTTGGCTATTTTCTACAACGTCTACTTAAGCTTTTCCCTGCCATTATAAACATTAATTCTCAGGTGAGCGATCCAAGGTTTTATGACCCTCTTGCTCTTATAAAGTATAAACGGTATGGGGGTATGATCAGAAAATACTGCAATCACACACTGCAGACTACCCACGCCACCGTGAGCAAGAGCCACAGAGCACTAACATTCACCAGACATCCGGAAGACAAATAAAGTAAAGCAAACAGCTCTCTCCCATGCTCAAAACTGCATATTAAAACAAATACCAAATACAGAACATCCACAAACAATGGTAGCAACAATAAACAGTAAATCAGTACAACAGAACAACTACCTTTTAACGGACAGCAGCCAACGTCACAGGGGAGTTGGGGGGCTTAATTGCATATAACAGCGCTAAATATTCGCCAAAGTTGCTGTTAAAAAATAATTATACCTTGCATGGATGCTTCTTAATTTATGCAATGCATACTCACAGAGAAACAATCAAATCAAACTAACACACTATGGTGAAACAAAAAGGGTTCTCGTCTCAACTCACAGATAGTCAGAGCTAAAGAAAACCTCAAGTTGAGTAAGGGCGGGCCTAGCCAAAGACAAGCATTAGTGCACCAACTAACGGAGGAACGTTTTATGTCAGAGCAATCATTAAGTCTGGGGCCTGACCCACCGTCGTGCAATTAAATAGGATATCATAGCTTTAAACTGTGATTGGATTTACAACCAGACAAACATGCGGACTGCCAAGTGATATTCATGTTAAACCCAACTTTTTAATAACGGTTCGTTATCATTTCGAATACATCACTTAAATTAGACTTTCCAACAATTTGTTGAATTTATAAACTAAATTACCATTAAATACCCGCTCTGATATGCCCTGTTGCAGATGATTATTTTTACAAATATTCCACTTAACAATCAACTCTGAGCGTCTGTAGTATAATTTAGTAAATGCTCTGCAAATTTTATGATATCGATAATCTTGTTTTGATAACTTAGCAGTCAATCATTGATTAATGATGTTGTAATCACAAACATTAAATAAGCGGATTCTTTCGCCTAACAAATGAATGCAAAAATTACCACCATAGTAAGGAGAGAAAGGAACATATCCATCACGAAAGGAAATTCATCGATTAAAAATTAAAATCATCACAGAAGGCAAAAATCAGGAATCGGTACAATCAAGTAGCCCACCTGGCCCAGGACATCACATGGGAAAGTGACAAAAACAAAACAAAACAAAACATCATATCAAGAGAGCAAAGAGGCCAGCCCTTTCCAAGCAGGTGGCTACAAGGCTACAATGAACAGACAAGACAGCAAGACAGACATAACAACATAAATAACAAAAATGATTCACAAAGGAAGAACCGTCATGGAATGGTCAGTAAAAAAAATCTGGAGGGCTTAAACTAGTTTTGTGGTACCAACATTACCTTTATTTCTGATGTGGATGAAGACACAGAGATGTTTGGTTCGAAGGAAAGATCAGGAACATATCAATGTATTATCTCCCAGTAAATACAAATTGAAATATAAAAAGGAGATAAACGAAGAAAAGGACTCAAGTGTATATACAACTTATATCCTGTTGTGGATCTTTTATGTTTTTGTTCTGTCTTGTGTTTGCTATGTCTTTGTGCAAGTTTGTTTATATGTGCCTTGTGGTCATCTGATGGGAAAGGGCTGACCTCTTGGCTCTCGTTTGTGGTGTCTTACTGTGAGTTTGTTACTTTCCCATTGGTATCCTGGGTCAGGTGTGGTACTTGATTGTATAGATTCCTGATCTTTGCACCCTTACTTATTTTAATACGGGAGTAAAATACATACAACAGTTAATCCCAAGTGGGCACAACCACAGACACAACATCAGGCACAAGTCTAAGTAAGTAAGGATGCAAAGATCAGAAATCGATAAAATCAAGTATCACACCTGACTCAGGACGCCACACAGGAAAGTGACAAAAACACAATAAAACAACGCACACAAGAGAGCCAAAAGGTTACTCCTTTCCCAGCAGGTAACCTTAAAGCTGCAATGAACAGACAAGAAAGCATGACAAACACGAAATATAAATTACAAAAATGATTTACAAAAGAAGGACCACCTTGGAACGGTCAGTAAAATATTTTACTGGAGGGCTTATACTAGTTTCACAGAGCCAACCTCTTAGCTCAGATGTTGATCAAGACACATAGATGTTTGGTTTGCATTAAGCAAAGATAAGGACTCAACAGTACATACAACTGGATACGGGAGCAAAAGAAATCCAAAAGTTAAACCCGAGTGGGCCTGACAAAAGCCAAAGCATCAGGTCACAACCATCTCATATATAAATAAGTCTTTAATTCGGAACCATCATAGAGTCTGAAGTCAGACTCTCATAAACTTTTTCACACTATTGTATATCATGGTTTATAAGAAGTTAAAGGTAAGTACAACTCAGTAGTAGTACATGAACTAGACCTTGTAATGGGATGTGACTTATGGGGTCTTTTATGAAGCTTAGGCAACCGGTATTGCATATCATTAACAAACACACCAAACTTAGCAGCAATATGACACCGCTGCCTATCAACGACATACCTCTCATCAAGCAAATTATGCTCATTAGTATTAGCTGAGATAAGTTATGGCTTTAGGGTGTTAATGAGAATTTTTTAAAATGACAACAACATTGTTAGCAGCTTTATCTGCATGTGCTAAATTAAACTTCCTATGACATTCCTGGACACCTTTCTTCAAATTTCTAAAAGTGATTTTAGGTGAGGAAGGAAAAAAGATACGCCATGTCATTTTCACTGAATATCAGTAAAAGATATTGGAGTCCCTGACATTGCCACTAGAGGCAATACTTCTGTACAGAGTCTCTTGATTTGCTACTAGAGACCTGTAAAAATATCCAGAGTTCCTTTCATTGCGATTAGTACTAATTTCAGAGTCCCAATCATTGCCACACGAGGTCAGTACTTGCATCTTGAGTCCCTGTCAATGCGACTAGGGGACAGTTAAAGTATCTAGGGGCCCAGTCATTGGCATCAGACGTCAATAAACGTATACAGAGCCCCTGTCGTTGCCACTAGAGGTCCGGAAAAGTATCCAGAGTCCCTGTCATTGCCAGTAGAGACCAAGGTTAGTACCAAGGGTCCCAGGCATTGCCACTAAATATCAGTAAAATTTTCCCACACTGCCACTAGATGTCAGTACTCGTATCCAGAGTCTGGTGCATTGCTACTGGAGTTCTGTAAATTGTTTAGAGTCTATTTCACTGCGACTAGAGGTCAGTACTTGTTTAAGAATCCCAGTCATTGTCACAGGAGGTCAGTATCCAGAGTCCCTGTAAATGCAACTAGAGGAGAGTTAAAGTATCCAGAGCCCCAGCCTTGACATTAGACATTAGTAAAATATCCAGAGTCCCTTTTATTGCTACTAGAGGTCAATCCTATTATTCAGAGTCCTAGCTATTGTAGCTAGAGTTCAGTAAATGTATCCAGAGTCCCTTTCATTCCACTAAAGAACCGTAAAAGTATACAGATGCCCTGTTCCTGCCACTAGAGATAACAAAATGTATCCAGAGTTCCAGAAATTGCCACTAGAGGTCATTACTTGTATCTAAAGTCCCAGTCATTGCCACTTGAGGTCAGTAATAGTATCCATAGTCCAGTCATTGCCACTCTAGGTCAATACATTTATCCAGAGTCCCTGTCATTCCAATTAAATATCAGTAAAAGAATCGAGATTCCCTGTCATTGCCACTAGAATTCAGTACTAGGATCCAAAGTCCCTGTCATTGTCACCAAACGTCAGTACTTGTATACAAAGTCTGGTTAATTGTTTCTAGAGGTCAGTTAAATATCCAGAGTCCCTTTCATTACCACTAGAGGTCAATACTAGTATCCAGGGTCACAATTATTGCCACAGTAGGTGAGCTAGTGTATCTATAGTCCCTGTAAATGCAACTAGAGGTCAGTAAAGTATCCAGAGTCCCAGACATTGTACATGTAATTAGAGGTCAGTCAAAGTATACAGAGTGCATGACATTGACGCTAGAGGTCATTCAAAGTACCCACAGTCGTTGCCACTAGTGACCAGGGTCTGAATCCACGGTTCCAGTCATTGCCATTAGAGTTCAGTAAAAGTATCCAGAATCTCTGTTCTCGCAACAAGAGATCAATAAAAGTACACGTAGTCCAAGTAATTGCCACTAGAGGTCAGTATTTTTACCTAAAGTCACAGCCATTGCCACTTTAGGTCTGTAAAAGAATCCACAGTCCACCTCATTGCCACCAGAAAACAGTCCTATTGAGTTAAATATCCAGAGTCCTCATCACCACTAGGGGTCAAAACTGGTAAAGATGTAGGATTTGGCACCAGTAACATGCATTTAAGCCCCCAGTGGCTTAGGCTGCTGTCCGTTCTAAGGCAGTGGTTCTGTTGTTGTTGGCTTTTTGTTGATTGTTACTCACATTGTGGGAGTCTGTAATTGCTCTATGTTTTGTTTTACGTTACTTTATGTCCATTCTTGTATTGCAATCATCTTGATGGGGAAGAGAGAGTTGGTTACTTTGCTTAATTTGTCTTCCTGGTGTCTCGTGATGGTCAAGCGGCTCTTCCTCGCGATGCCACGGAGTTGCCTGCGGTTTGTGATTGTGGTATTTCCTGATCATACTCACTTACTATTTTTCTAGTATCCAGAGTCGCAGTCATTGCCACTAGTGCTCAATAAATGCATCCAGAGTCACAAACATTGCCAATTATAGTTGTCAGTTAAAGTATCTAGAGTTCTTGTTTTTGCCATTTTATGTCAGTACTAGCATCCCGAGTCTCTGTCATTGCCTCTAAAGGTCAGTACTAGTATTTATGGACCCTATTATTGACATTAGAGGTCAGTACAAGTAGCCAGAGTCCCTGAAAATGCCACCAGAGGTCAGTAAAAGTATCCATAGTCCAGTCATTGCCACTATAGTAAGTAAAGGTGCAAAGATCAGGAATCAATACAATCAAGTACCACACCTGACCCAGGATACCAATGGGAAAGTAACACACTCACTGTAAGACACCACATACGAGAGCCATGAGGTCAGCTCTTTCCCAGCATGTGACCACAAGGCACATATAAACAGATGCGTACAAAGGCATAGCAAACACAAGACAGAAAAAAACATAAATGAGCCACAAAAGAAGTACGGCCTTGGAACAGTCAGCAAAATAGTTTACTGGAGGGCTTAAGCGGGTTTAACCTTGCACCAACCTCACCATTTGTTCAGATGTGGATCAATCCACATAGATGTTTGGTTTGCATGAAATACCCCTAACTTATCAATGCATCATCTCATAGTACATATGAATCAAGATCAAAAGTAGATAAAGCAAATATAAGGACTCAACAGTTAATAAAACGGAATACCGGAGCAAAAGAAATCCAACAGGTAAACCCTGGTGGGCCCCACAAACAGCCAAAGCATCAAGTTCCTACCATTCCATCAATAGTTAAGTCTTTAAGTTGGAACCGTCGTAGAGTCTGAAGTCCGACCCATCGGCGTGCAATTTAAGAGGAAAGCAAAGTTGCCAATGGCGATTGGGTTGACCAACAAGCATACAGTCTGTTGCAATACATTAATGTTATAGCCAATCTTTTTTAAAATAGGAAATAATTTTAATGTTCTGCGCTGAAACATTATTAGAGCTAACAATCTTCTTCAATTTCTACACCAAGTCACCAAAGAATTCAGGTTCCAAAAGTCCATGGCACAATAGAGATTTAAGTCCAACTTGGAATTTAGATATCAAATCATAGTATCGTCTATAAAATGTAGAAAAGGTTTTGCGAAGTTTATGATACCGATAGCCTTGTTTAAGAAGTGTCTGAGTTAACAATTTATTGCGAGTGTTGAAGTCAGTAATATAGCTAGATGATCTATCAAAGCGAATGAGTTGAGAGATATAGACTCCATAGGATGCAAAGCGAGGAACATCACCATCTAAAATGGGAAATTGACAATTTCAAAATCAAGGCGTCACGTTTATCATATATTTGGATTGCAAAATGCAGCTTCGGTATCAGAGGTATTTGCTTTATTAAGTTGGAGCTCTGAAGGGTATATTTTATCTACCATATTGTCAAAATATACATTATAAATGTTTAAAATATCGTCTAAATATCTGGATGTAGTGTTAAATGCATCAATAACATTAGCCTGCTTATCACCAGAAAGAGACATCATAAAGTCCCTCTCATAACAAAACAAGAATAGATCTGCAGTCAAGGGAGCACAATTAGTGCTTATAGGAATCCCAACTTCTTGTCTATACAGCTTGGTGCCAAACCAAATAAAAGTTTTGTCCAACAAAAAGGTAAGCGCATCACATACATTTTGACATGCCCATGCATGATATTTGTTAGGTTTTTCAGCAGTAAAAAAATGCATTTCTGTCATTACATGCAAGGTAAGGTGAGGCTTCTCTCTGGAAGGTTCTTTCAATAAGATCAGTAAGTTTATCTTTAATTAAATTATGAAGTAAAGTTGTGTAAAGAGTAGAAAAATCATAAGTAGACAAACTGGTCACATTAAAATCTCTAGCTTTAAGTTAATCTAAAATTTCACCTGAATTTTTAATAGACCAAAATAGGTTTTTACCGGATCTCTCATATACCTCTTCACAGTACTTGATAACATGTTTTTAACAGCTGTAAGACACGAGGTTAACAATTTAGAAAGTTCTGTTGTCATACAAGAACTAGAATTAGCAATAAATCTTGCTTTATAGGGTTTTTAATGGAGTTTAGGTAACCAGTAAAACGTAAGACTTTTGTCTTGATTTGCTTTAGCTTTGACACCGAATTCTATTGTCAAGAGAAACTTTCATAGCCACTAAAGGTCAGTATAAGAATCCAGAATACCCGCCATTGCCACTAGAGGTCAGTAAAAGTAACCGGAGTTCCTGTCATTGCCACTAGAGGTCTAAACAAGTATTCAGCTTCCATGGCATTGCCACTAGAGGTCAGTAAAAGTATCCTGAGTCTCTGTCATTGACACTAAAGGTCAGTGAAATGTCCAGAGGCCCAGTTATTGCCAATGGAGGTCAGTATGAGTATCAAGGGGCATTGTCTTTGCCAATTGAGGTCAGTTAGAGTATCCAGAGTCCCCTTCATTGCCACTAGTGGTCAGAACTAGTATATTTATTCCCAGTCTCTGCTACAATGGTACAGTACTAAGATCATGAATCCCCGTAATTGCCACTAGAGGACAGTATTAATATCCAGAGTCCTAGCAATTAAGCCTGGAGGTCAGTTAAAGTATCTAGAGTCCCTGTCAATGCGACTTGAGGTCAATAAAAGTCGCCAACGTCCCAGTCATTGGCACAAGAGGTCAGTAAAAGTATCCAGAGGCCAATTCATTGTCACTAGATGTCAGTACCAGTATCAAGAGTCCCTGTCAATGCAACAATAGGTCAATAAAAGTTTCCAAAGTCACAGACATTGTCATTAGAGGCTAGTTAAAGTATCCAGAGTCATAGTCTTTGCTGCTACAGGTCAGTTTAAGTATCTGGAGTCCCAGTCTTTGCCACTAGAGGTCAGTAAAAATTTTCAGTGTCCCTGTCATTGCCAAAAAAGGTCACTAAAAGTGTCTAGAGTCCATGTTATTGCCACTAGAGGTCAGCACTAACATCCAGAGCCCCTTTTATTGCAACTAGAGGCTAGTACCAGTATCCAGAGTCCGCCTCTCTTGACAGTACTATAAACTATAGTTTAAGTCACCGTTGAGAAGGGTCAATACTTGTGTGCTTTGTTGCAAACACTGCTACAGGAGGTCATTATAAGTTTCTATAGTCCCAGGTTTTACCACTAGAGGCCAAACCTAGTCTATTGAGTCCCTGTTTTGCAACTAGAGGTCAGCATTGGTATATTTGTTATTTATATGTTCTAATACTCATTTCTTTTCATTTGGAGGTTTTTCCTTTAATGGTTTTGTTTTCTCATAAACATCGAACACTGTTTGATTCTATGCACTAGAAAGCCCGTGTGCACGAGATATGTTTCAATTGAATTTCATTTTTGCATTCAATATTTACACGCAACACCGTTTCAAGATTCCGTCGTTGCAGTCTCAAATGGACCATACATAGAGAAGGTTGCGCGGTTCCAAAGTGATTTTTGTTTTCATTTAGACTATGGCCAGGTCAGTTCCTCGACCTGCCCCCAGCAGATACTCAAGTGTATCTAAAATTAGGTTGTCTGTAATTACATTATTATCCAGTATTTTAGCAATGATATGCATAACGTATATATGTATATATTACTGTTCGTTTGTTTGCATGTTTTATATATCAGTTATATGTTCAGAGGGCCATATGGTAGACTGGCCGGCGAGCTAAATATGTCACCCTCTTGAAATATTGTAAAAGTAAATAAAATAAATAAGGCACATCTACTGTACATTTGAACTATTAAGACATACAAAACATTTTGCAAAATTGATCCATGGAATCAATTCTGTTGGCACTAAAGACTAAACCCTCGGATCAGGTGGTCAAGTAATTGGTTTGGTGTTTGAAACGTGATAGCGGGTACTGTAATCTACAGAATTCTATTAATGTATCTCCGTTACTTTATATTTCTAGGGCTAAGAATTGAATAAAGGTAGGGTTCCAAAGCAAACATGGCTGATTCGACAGGCAGGAGGTGGGGTGGTGCGACAGGGCGTTTAATTCCTCGACCATGATATATAGTGTCAGAGTCGGAAGGCCCGGTAGTTGTATCCCTGTATATCGCCTAAATGGTATCTGAAAGGGTCAAAGTTGTGTGTTTCCATTTGTATTGTACGATTATGGGCAGCATGAAACTCAGAGGTGATGGTACAGGCGTTTGTGTCGACGACGATACCCAAATAACTCAACCTGCATAATGTAAGTATGGCATATCCATTACTAACTACGTGAAATGTGTGGGATGAGTCTGGGAACCAGCTTGTGTCGTTGAGAGCGTAGCAGGGAGGGAAGCACGAGATGTCCTTCAGAAATCTAAGCATTATTTTACATACATACATACATACATACATACATACATACATACATACATACATACATACATACGTACGTACGTACGTACGTACGTACGTACGTCCCTTCGTTCGTTCTGGTTCGTACATAGGTTCGTTCGTACACAGATAAAGAGATACATCAGACATGCAAACGGATGGATGGAATATCTGACAGACAGATTAAAGGACAGACATGCAGACATACAGAAATAAGGCGCATACAGATAGACAAACGCAAGTTATTGACGCAAAATATACGCTACAAAGGAGTGAACGAATGGATGGAAGAAATATTTGGTAGTTATCGTACATGCGCTAAAGCTTCCGATAAACGCACAATCTGGCCCAGAAGTTATGAAACTTCTTCCATGCTCAACTCAGCTGAGCAAAAAGTTTATCCTACTCATAAATGTTAAAATGCCAAACAAATTTGGCATTCTAACATTTATTAGCATGATAATGCAAAATAAAGCAATAAACTACTTATTTGTCGGTATTTTAGAGTGTATGAAAAATTGAAATTTCGTGCTCAGTTGAGTAGAGCATGGAAAAAGTTTTTTAACCTCGGGGCCTGGATAGAGATTCAAATTATGGTCTTAGTCTGAGTCTTCACATGCATACTTTGCACAGGCTCGCCAGAGCCTTCGTTGTTCGATAATAAGTTAGGCACCAAAGACTCTATGCTGTTCATGCGCGGACCCAAAAGTTTGTCCAGAGGGGTCCAACCTTTTCTTTTTAATAAGAGGAAAGAGGATCCATATAGCACTAAAAGCGGGCCATCATCGGCCCGCTAGCGAAACGCCATTTAAATGGCGTTTCGCTGGCGGGCCGATGATGGCCCAACATTGAATGCTGGCTTGGCAGCTTTGTGATTTTTCAGGGGATCCAAACCAGTATTGCTAAGAAACCCTTTATTTTTGTGATTTTTCGGGGGGGGGGGGGGGGGGGGGGGGGGCCAGGAACCCCTGCCCCCTCTGGATCCGAAAATGTTGTTTCACATTATTTATAGCCAAACTTTCATCAACTCTTGCTACTGCTAACTCGACGTAAAATGCTTCTGTTCATTGTCTTGCTGGTAGTGCGCTTGGCGTATGGTGCGGGTTTTTTTCGTTTTAAATAAAATCAATTTAGTAGTAAGTTCAATACGATGTATAATAGTTGTTAACAAACAGTTTTACATTCAGTAGCTACTGTTAATGACTTTTTATGTGTTATATTAAACAAATAGGAAAGGACTCGGTGGTCAATTACGTCAATATTCACAAATAGTGTACGGTTGAAGCTATAAAAGTGCAGATTTTTGATGTAATAAGTTATCAATTAAGAATACTTTGACCCAATAAAGAATTTTCATGGTGCCATGATGTCTCATAAAACATCTAAGAAATGATATGATGAGATTTAGTACTTATCACATAGATCCAGATTAGGAATTTAGTCTGCGTAAAATTCCAATTATTGTATTACGCATTAATTTCAACATGTGTTTTGGTTGCTCAAAAGAACCGTCTGATTGAGACGGCTCTTTTGGGTATATACAACATATTTTTCGGATGAGAAATAAAGAAGATAATTAGTTGGCAATCCAAATTGAAAAAAGATGCATATTTTTGGTTTTGTTGGCATTTTTGAGTACATTTGTTAGACCACTTTTAACATAATATTTAGCATGTGTACAAAGCCATAGGGGTGGATGCCAAGTCTGAATTTGCATATGAAGGCCAGAAATTAGGTCAAAGGTCAATGAGTGCAAAAAAGAGAAAATATGTACTACTGTAAAACAACTTTATCTTTTTATATGTAAACATATTTCATTTCAAGCCAAATTTTGTATGCTTATAGTTATAAATCTGAAAAACATTGAGAAAATGTTTGTTATAACTAAATGTTCATATGTCGACTTTAAAATGGGGTCAAAGGTCATCAAGTTCAATAATTGGAGCATTTTTACAAACTGTGTTTCTTTTTTTCTCTGGTCCAACAACAAGATGCTTTTTAAACTCCAAAAAGGATAGAAGTCTTTCAGAAGGCTTAAATTAACATGTTTATCATTAAAGGAACCCCTTTGGAAGCTTCCTTTCATGGATTTTACAAAGACAAACATCGTAAATTTTGTGCAATTCGAACGGGAATTCTCCCTCAATTTGGCTAAACTGAGATATATGGGCTACTTTGAGAGTTTGCTGCACCTCTCAGAAAGTAAAACTATTGTCAGTTTGGGACATGTCTTGGGGCCGTAGAAACCCACAATTTAATAACTTTTCTGTGGTCATTTTCCTATAAATCACCTGTAATCAACGTTACCCTACATGCATTGAAAATAACAGTTCACACAGTACAAGGCTAATGTTGATTTATTTTAATATAATTAGTGAAACAGTTTAAGCATAAAATGTTTAAACTAGACATAAAAATCAATTGCATAAATCTGTGCTATGTATTTCTGCTCCTCAGCGATACGTATGTTACATTCTTTACCAAATTGCAGATAATGACTTTACAAATTACATGTATTAGAATAAACCATGATACAAGGCCTTAAATATACATGATATTGATCTATATTCTATTTGAAAATGTTCATTTTCGTATATTTGAAGTTGTTTATAACTTTTAACTTGCAATGAAAGTAGATCAAGTAAATATTTAAATATGCTAATTAGTATGTAATTTGTACTGGCTCCAGCATGTAACGCATAGCTGCCTACAGATTCATTTTTCTATTATTTACATTGCATTGGAATTGGCAAAATATCTTTCATAATGAAATCAAATTATAACTATATTAACAATAATGGATCTTAAATTGCTGCACATATATTAATGAGGTAACGTAGATAACAAAAGGAGTCTTACATAAATGGATAAAGGTAGTAAATTGTTGTTAGGCTTATATAAAATTTGGGTCTGCTTTCCACAATTCGCTTACATATACTACACACATTTTATTCTATATAAGACTTAATTTAAAAGAGTGCTATGGGTTGGTATGCAATATGTGAATGTGGCATTTCCTAGTCTTACTCAATTACTTTTTGCAATTTGCTTGGTTCTTTCACATTCATATTGCAGTTTTCAGATCTCTACCAATGGTACATTACGATAAACATGGAATCTACATCATGGTTTAAATATTGACTTGATATCAATAATTTACTTAAAATAGCAAAGCAATATTTCATACATCTAGTGGCAAGGCAGGAATTAAGGCAGGGGTTGTGCTGAGTGTCCTGTATAGCAGGTATAGGTTTATGAAAATTGCAAATATACCATCGTCATACAGAACCAGCATGGTTTATGTCCAAATATAGGATGTTACATAGATCTAGTATTAAAGATTTTCCTTGTATGCTGAATTCTTTTAATTTTCACTTGTCACTGTTGACAATTACATTATAAAATTAATTTATCATCTGTCCCCATTAAAATCTAATATGTTTTGTTAAACTAGATTTCGTTTCATATTGTAATAATGATTATCTTATTATAGTCTGCAGCACTTCTGATAGAAACTATTCTGCTTGTTTCTTAGACTAAGGTTGGTCGAGGTAAGGTTACCTGAGCCTTGTAGCAGTCTTGTAAAGCATCTCAACATATTTCATGGTAACATAAACAACAAATCATTCAAACGTTAGTGATACTTTATTTTAAAGATCAGTTAACTGTTTTATTCTTAAGCATAAAACAAAAACATGACTCCCAAAATTCACTAGTATGGTTTGCATCTCTGAAACTCACAGATTAAAGTGAATGTTGAAAAAGTAGTGTCACACGCAGCTGATTTCTCTGCTTTTCTTATTCACAAGGTAGTTTGTTTTTAGTTTCGTTTATGCAGTATTTCATTCTGTTGAGCTATTTGTAACCCTAATACATGTTTTATATATGTCCTATGAAAAGTGAGTTATGGTGTGTTTGTAGGTTTTAAAAGGTTTACTAAATTAGGCTCATTGTGAAAGTCTTAAATATATATGCAAAACCATCGAAAATGAAAACAACATTGCTGACAACAGCTTGCAGAAAGCATTTTAAGCATAAACTTGCTCACTCTTGTACCTATATCCTTGTAGATATTTGTGAAGACTAACACTGTTTGAGGACTGTCTTGTATATAGTGAAAGGAAAGTAGTTCAGTTTTATTTCAAGAGTAATGCCATATTAAAACTACACATTACGAGTATGTTACCAGTTACAAGTGCTATCCAATCTGATATATTGCACTTGTATCTACGAGCAGTCGCTGTATACATAAATGTTAGTCACCTACCCTATATGCAATCAATCCCTGTCTTAGCAAAGTGTCATGGTTAACAGATAGATTCTACACTAGAACAGGCTAGTTAACTACCTTAGGATCTTATATTCATCAAGCAAATCGGAGATGTTAAACCAATGGATTATGCTAGTAAATGTACATATTAGATAACCATTTCAGGACACATTTACTCTAAATACTAAGAAATGACCCCAAACTGATGGAAAACTGTGAACACAATCAAATCATCAGGTGCTCCAATATGGTGAATGCCTGTGTTCCCAAGAAGTCACCAGACATCTGTTTTCGGGAAATTTAATTTGGAATAAAACTTGCATTGGCATTTTACAGTTAAAAAGAATAACATAAAGAAACACATGCCAATTACCTCATAGCATTTGATCTCTATCATCATTGCAAAAAAAATAAGCAAAATATGTTTAAAAATGATACTTAGAATTGAATTTATCGACACTGGAACAATTTCAAAGTATAAAAAGCTGCGCTGTGAAAAACATAGATATATATTTTATGGTATCTTAAAATTAGAGGTTACCTTTAATATCATATCTATACGGCTTCTATATATGGATGAATACATTTACACAAGCAGCCTGATTTCAAAGAAATGTTGTTTTTGAATCCACATGATTTCATTATTATGTGCAAATGAAATGACACCCCTACAATTAAATGTTTAAAGTTATATCGAAGATTACCCTTACTGTCAGGGCTATTTCCATGATATATCCCACAAAAAGTTAACAATGTTTCACTGGATGGTCATTATTAGAAATGTACCTGTATATTAGCTTTATGTTATGTATGTTACCATCTGCTAACAGGCCAATGTGAACACCAATGTGAGGATATATTCCTTCCAGTATATAGTATTTACCATATTCTATCATAGTTTCAACACGCCTGATTTTTTATGAAAGGAGGCTTGGTCTTTGTGTTTTCATGAAGCTATGTTTAGTGTATGCAATTAGCAGGTAGTGGCCTTGTAAAAAGTGTTTTATAATTACTCATAGATGGGAACAAACACAACAAATGTGTGAAATGAGAAAAGAAATATATTGTAGTCCTATAAGCATGAGATCATGGCCAAGTCCTCATGAAAGCTGTAGCTAGGAGCATATACCTTAGAGAAATGACTCAATTTCAGATGGTAAAATGTAACGTAAGTAACAACTTAAACACATCTTATGTATAAAAGAATAGATAATTGCATAAAATGACGTGTTTATACAAAGCATGAAGCAAAAAAAAAATCTTTAAAATGAAATGGTTATTCTTAGTTGTATTACATTTTAATTTATTTTATACAGTTACGTACTTTACATGCCTATTTGAATATTTGACAGTGGGAAACTTGGTAAATCATTGCTTTCCAAACATGATAGAAGCACACCTAGCAGAATAGCAATGAGAAAAATCTTAATATGGATAGAATGGAACTTAAAATTTGAATTTTGCCCCAATATAAATAAATTATTGCTGCAATTTTCACCGATTTTGCACTTAAATGACCTTAAAACCAACCACACATCATTTCTTGATGATGCTGTTTGTTTATATAGCATGGCTGTATTATCCAAAAGAGATTTTGCATTACTTTGAATCATAATTTTGGATTGCTATTTGATAAAAACGCTAAAATCTGACGTATATAAAAGAATTTGCACTCAGTTGACCTTTGACCTAATTCTGGGACTTTGGGGCATTTCCAGACTTGGCATCCACCCCTATCCTTCTTAAAACACATCAAGATACACTTTGAGCATGGATGCCAAAATGTACTCAAAAATGCCAACAGAATTTTTTTTTCAAGCTCTGGATGGCCAACTAAATTTTACAATACGCAGGCGAAACTCAAAAATACGAGTTGTATTTAAACCAATTAACCTTCCAACTCTAAGTGTATATACATGTAAAGTGTTACATGCTGTTATCTAATTATAAAACTTTAAGAGAGAGAGAGAGAGAGAGAGGGACCATCCTCAACCCTCAAACCGTTTACTATCCAATATATATGTTTACAATAGTAATAATACTATGTACAGTTAGTATGGAAGTCAGATGTGGGTATACCAAATAACACAGTGTTTAAATCTGGTACACAGTAGTTTGCCCATTCATTCAGCATTACAGCACTGATTTCGTTATACCTTTGGCATTCAAAAAAGTAATGTTTTGTAGTTTCAACGGCACCACAGGCACAGTGAGGACTGTCAACAATTTGCTTTGAAAAAAAAGATAATGATTGAGAGCACTGCAGTCGGTTCTTAGTCGGGTGTGTTGTTTCTGAGATATTCGGTTGCCAACGCAATACTTTTTAGGATGCTTGTATACAAAATGTGTGGTATTAGACTCATGTTTAAGCCAAACAGGAGGCTTCTATACCCATTGGATAACAGCGCAGTCATATTTCAAGAGTTACTGAAAAAATTGTGATCATCTACTCAAATGTTACGAGACAATTCAATCTTTATAAACTAAATGAGCCTGTTTTGATTGATCTATCCGCATCCACAGTGCTACCCAGCTTCGTTAACTGATTTTACTGTTTAGCCCCGAATGCTGTTGGTTTATTATCTAACTCGGATTCATCAGAAAAAGACAAACGAATACAGTAAAACCTGTCTTAAGCGGCCTATAAATTTAGAAGACCAAAACTGGTTTCAAAAATAGTAAGTGAATATGATCAAGACCGATTATCACTTAATGCAGGTCAAAAGTATCGCAGAATGTTCCAAGGGGAGCCTTCTGCAATACTTTCGACCATCATTAAGCTTCAATTTGTCATTAAGATCTTTGTTTTGTCTATTTTGAGTGCCGCTTAAGACAGGTTTTACTGTAATTCACGATTCAGACTTCTTTTTTTTCGTCAATATAAAACTTCACATTTCTGGAAACTTAATAGCTGAACTCTGATAAATAACCATAACCATAACTGCTACACCGTGCTGTAAGCCACGACCAATAAGCTTCGGGGTTTCAAACAAGGCCACGCTCAAACCAACCTAATCATTTTTTTGGGGTAGCTGGAATCTTAATATTTTGACTGTATCTCACGATGAACAACGATGCAAGAAATTAGGGGATAACTGTATTCAAAATTTTCATTTTGGGAGGTATGTTGTCGGATATACGGTCGGAAATTTAGTTTTACGGCGGATATACAGTCGGCAATTTCGTTTCATCAGTCACCTCTCATACTAACTGCATTGTTGCCTGTTGACCTGATAAACGCTGCCTATCTCACGGCATGTGCCTTTATCAGGTCATCATGATGTTGCACTTTTTGAATGACGTCGTCAAAGCATTGAATCGATACGAAACTCGACAATGACATCATAATCGGTAGTTTGAAGAGTGAATCAACTTGTTAACTAATTAATAGAAAACCAGGTTCGCGACTTTTGATATCAAGTTTACCAGGCTCAGCTCGCAAGCCTAGCGATGTCAACAAGCTTTCTCGAAGCCATGCCTGGTAAACTTGATATAATAAGACACTCACCTAGTATTCTCTAATTATCAGTTACCGTTCATACCAATTGCATTGCTACAAGCTGACCTAATAAACGCTGTCTATCTCAAGGCATGTGCCTTTATCAGGTCATCATGACGTTGCACTTTTTGAATGCGTCGTCAATGACACTAAATCTACACGGAAATTGATAACTACGTCATAATCGTTAATTTGAACAGTGAATCAGCTTGTAAACTGATAAAAAGAATACCAGGTGTGCGTCTTTTGATATCAAGTTTACCAGGCTCGACTCGGCAAGCCTCGCAATTCAACAAGCATTCTCCAAGCCTTGCCTGTAAAAATTGATATCAAAATACACTCACCTAGTATTCTCTATTTATACCTCCCCAAATGGTTGTCCCCATTCTGATGCTTTTCTGCATTTTTCTCTCAAATTAAAGCGTAGCAAGCCGCATTAAGCCGCACGTCATCCAAGGATATGTGATATATTTTATGACGTCAAATTATTTCCGAGGATATATTGTCGCAAATTGTTGACGTTATCCAATCAAAAGTCGCGTTTCAAAAGCAAGTGCATTAGAATATGTTTTTATGCGAACAACGTGTACATATACACTTACGCCCGCGTATTTGTCCTGCAAATTCGCGTTTCATGTGCGTTTCCAACGCATTGTACGTGCGTTGAGTTTAAATTGCGTATGAAACGCGAATCAACGTATTTCAAAACTCATGAATATTCATTAGCAGCCCTCTAACGCGTTTCAACGATAAAATATGCGTTTCTTCCTTTAGCCAATCAAATCGTTTTGTTACAACGCAGTAATGCGTAAACCAATCAAAATTGAGTTGACCTTGCTCAATGTTTACATTGTTATTCACGGTTTAACTTTGCTTTGAATATTTCTAATAAGACTTGTCTTGCAAATCTCAATTCCCGTTTCCTTTGAGTTTTAAAGCCAAGTTCCAATCAAATATCTCACTCCATTCATTGATCAATATTTTAGACGACTATCACGACTTTTCAGTGGAGAAATGAATGGAGTTACTCAAGGCCGAAAAATGAATATATAACAGTAAAATCACATCGATATTCATCAGATATAGATCTATAATTAGTCTCTTTTAGTGCCCAATGTAAAACATTTTTCTCAAAAACAACGACATGAAGGAAATGAATTGAAAATATGTCGCACTGCATTCAATTTTGTTTCTTGTGATTCGCATCAAACAATTTCGAACTTTCAGATTTGGTCAACTGAGATTAGATGCAAACTCTCCTTGTTAAGTAAAATAATTAAGCCAAACTCACTTGTTGACATTCTAACTGAATAGATCTCTCTCAAAAGAAAAAAAGAAGGCACTCAAAAGCAATTGCATGTGCCCAGGCTTCACCTGATCAGTCCTAAAATGAAAGTAGAGCAGTATATCCAGTTCTGCCCATCTAACCTGCTCAGGAGGTAGAAACTGGCACCACTTAAACAACCTATACCCCTGCTCAACAGTGCCAAGGAGGTAGGTTCAGACCCCATTTAAACAGCCTGCACCACAGTGCCCGGGAGGTAAGTGCCGACACCGCTTAAACAGCCTGCACCCTTGCAACACAGTGCCCGACAGGTAGGTTCCAACACTGCTTAAACAGCCTGCATCACAGTGCCGGCAGGTAAGTTCCGACATCGCTTAAACAGCTGCACTCCTGCAGCACAGTGCCGGCAAATAGGTTGCGACACTGCTTAAACATCTACACCCCTGCAGCACAGTGCCTGGCAGGTAGGTTCCGACACCGCTTAAACAGCTGCACCCCTGCAACACAGTGCCAGCAGATAGGTTGGGACACTGCTTAAACAGCTGCACCCCTGCAACACAGTGCCAGTATGTAGGTTGGGACACTGCTTTAACAGCTGCACCCTTGCAACACAGTGTCGGTAGATAGGTTTCGACACCGCTTAAACAGCTGCACCTCTGCAACACAGTGCCGGCAGATAGGTTTCGACACCACTTAAACAGCTGCACCCCTGCAACACAGTGCTGGCAGATAGGTTTCGACACCACTTAAACAGATTCACCCCTGCAACACAGTGCAGGCAGATAGGTTTTGACACCGCTTAAACAGCTGAATCCCTGCAGCACAGTGCGGGCAGATAGGTTGCAACACCGCTTAAACAGCTGCAGCATAGGGCCGGCAAATAGGTTGCGACACTGCTTAAACAGCCGCACCCCTGCAGCACAGTGTCTGGCAGGTAGGTTCCGACACCCCTTAAACAGCTGCACCTCTGCAACACAGTGCCGGCAGATAGGTTTCAACACCACTTAAACAGCTAGAGTGCCGGCAGATAGGTTTCGACACCACTTAAACAGCTACACCTCTGCAACACAGTCCTGGCAGAAAGGTTTCGACACCACTTAAACAGCTGCACCCCTGCAGCACAGTGCCCGGCAGATAGGTTTGGACACCGCTTAAACAGCTGCACCTCTGCAATACAGTGCCCACAGATAGGTTTTGACACTGCTTAAACAGCTGCACCTCTGCAACACAGTGCTGGCAGATAGGTTTCAACCCCACTTAAACAGCTACACCTCTGCAACACAGTCCCGGGCAGATAGGTTTCAACACCACTTAAACAGCTGCACCCCTGCAGCATAGGGCCAGCAGGTAGGTTTCCACACCACTTAAACAGCTGCACCCCTGCAGCACAGTGCCGGCAGATAGGTTGTGACACCGCTTAAACAGCTGCACCTCTGCAGCACAGTGCCGGCAGATAGGTTTCGACACCACTTAAACAGCTGCACCCCTGCAGCACAGTGCCGGCAGATAGGTTTCGACACTGCTTAAACAGCTGCACCACCGCAGCACAGTGCCGGCAGATAGGTTGCGACACCGCTTAAACAGCTGCACCCCTGCAGCACAGTGCCCAGCAGTTAGGTTGCGACACTGCTTAAACAGCTGCACCCTGCAACACAGCGCAGGCAGATAGGTTGTGACACCACTTAAACAGCTGCACCCCTGCTGTACAGTGCCCGGCAGATAGGTTCCGACACTGTTTAAACGGCCTTCTTTCTCTCTCTCTTTCTCTCTCTCTCTCTCTCTGAAACAGTGCCTTCTGTGAGGCTTGGACCCGGAGCCTCATCAACAGAAGACCCAAATTTAATCCAGACAGTAAGAAGAGATTGATCGATAAAGACTTCAAGCTAATTATTTGATCGAAATGCAGCAGGTTCAGGTTCTGAAAGCTGATCCCAAGGCCTGATAACACAGAATTACGGACCTGTTTGATATGGTTGGACTAAACACGATGAACTGGTCCACATATTTGAATTGTAACCGATGTTAAACAAGTGTCATGGGATGTGAAGTCAGCTGACATGAAATATCTCGCAACGATGGCCATAAATCAGTGAGTGCCATTGACACAAAAAAAGAAAAAAGAAACGATAAACAAAGCATTTTGTGGGATAATGTTTTCGCTGTTTTCTTGGTTTCAATAATAAAATTATCATTGATTTACATGGCAACGCAATTGAACCTTTTTGATTGGCTGTTCAACAATGCGTTTCAACGTGAATTGTACGTTGAACTGCGTTGCTATACTTGAGTTATTGATTGGTTAACAGGTATATGCGTTGCACTGCAGTTCAACGCGTATCGAAAGTGGGCTTTGATTGGATTTTCGAAATTCGCGTTGGTAAACTAATGCGTATTACGTGCGTTTTCAATGCGTTTTCATCGCGAATTCGACAAGGACAAATAGATGGGCGGTAGTGTACCAGCCTGTACAGTTTGTTCAACGTCTTTTTATTTGCTACCTGAAAAGTACTATACGAGGGGGGTTCAATATGTAATGAAAACAGCCCAGTATATCCCAAAGTTTTATATTTACACACTTCATAATTACTTTTATTAAAAGATCCATTTCTTGGCTAAATAAATGTAAAATTGCAGTTGTCGAGCTCCTTACCCAATTTACACAAGCCACTTTCAAGATAGGGCACTGAAGTACACTGCGATATGAAAAAAACAATGTTTTCAAAAGCAGATAACTACATGAACGAGGGATGTTTTCAATCTGCTTCTTCGCGTGGTAAATATCCATACATTGGTGAGTTATACCTGCAAAAATTTTCGATATTGCTTTATATTCTATGAAATACTAAGGCTGTCATTTTGGTTAAAATCCTCCTTGATGCTACATTTTCTGGCTATCCATTGACAGAGTCGTTTTTGCGTGAACGAATGCATAGCGGAAATTTATACGAAAATCATTGGTAACATTTTTTCTGGTCGCTTGGATGTTCATTTGCAATACAAGTAATACAGCCGATTTTAAAATTTCCAGATTCAATCTCACTCATAAAGTACCCCAAGTACGTCATTTGAAATAAGAAAATCGTTTCTCTGGCTTATACTGAAATGGATCAGACAAAATACCGCGTTTCATCGATGTTTGCATTCGGGTGCATTATTTGGACATTGTTACACGTATTTACATGTACATAATCTGGCTGGCTAATTTAAAACAATAAAATTATAGGAAACGAAAATGGTACACCACTTAGATGAGATACTCCTAGATATTGGTTTCAGATTAACTGGTCTGCTGCCTATGCACTGTGTGTAGTGAAACTTCGATACAATAAAAATTGTCCTTTCCTGGTACAAAACCACATTTCCGATTTTCAAGAACCGTGCGCATTTTAATATTAAATCTATTGCTTTAAACGACGTCAAGGTAAGAGGGGGTAACGTAATAAAACCATTTGCACGAGAAATCTGTAGCGTTCAAAATTTGTATCGCTATAGTAGATAAAGTGGGAATGAGTCAGAAAACTATGAATATGTTATTCATTCATGTTAAATGTTTGTTTATGAAAATACAGCATGCCTTTCTACCTTTGTTAAAATGAGTCTCTACAATTCGGAGGAAAATATATGCAGTGTATATTAGTGTGTTTTTTAAAAAGTGTGTAACTTATTAAATTTGGAAAGATAAAATAATGTTTTATGCACCATTTTAACGGCGACGCTTTGATCTTTCGTTTGGCATATAGCATAAGATCCTAACCCGTTTGTGGATGGAGTTATGAATGAGTTTTCATTACATATTGAACCCCCCTCGTAGTTATACACTGATACGAACTTGCCAGATTCTAACTAGCCTTTTCTGCTGAGTAGGTACTGGTCGCAATTACCGAAGATTGATTTTGTCGTGACGAGACTTTTATAACATAGATTAACCTTATATTCAGTCATTGTCTATATAGTATTGTTTTTACCTATCTGGACTATTGGGTTCTTATCATAACGTATTCGATACGTGCTGATTATTAGGAATTAAATGTGTCAAAATACCTCTGAAGACCTAACATTCAGTGGTCTCGCAAATATAGCATAGGGCCAGTTAAGCAAAAAATGTCAGCATAAAAGTGCGATTATTTTCTTATCCATAAGTTTAAACATGTGTTTTGGGTGCTCAAAAGAACCGTCTCATTGAGACGGTTCTTTTGAGCACCCACAACATATGTTTTGGTTGAGAAATAAGAAAATACTTTTCAGTTACGCATTCTTATCTGGGAGTCTGTATGAAACACGTTAAAATGTGCCTTGTTTCGTTAACAAATGATGAAGACCCGTATCAGTCTTCACACGTACGCATGGTGATTAGATTTTCTTGTCATAGTTATAAAGTTATATTCTTAAAGTGCACAGAAAGGCTATATTTACTGCGTATGCATAAGAAGACTGACTTGATTTCTTAAATGCTCAAGATCGCATAAAGTCCTTTTTTATTATTTATATGAGATACATATATTCTGTCAAGTTATTCAACCTGGCTATAATCCACTTAAATATGGTTTAATTAATCAACGCTTAGATTGAATTTATTTTAGATGGTTCCAATCATTAACACTGCGCGTAAAGTGGGGTATTTATCATTTTTGCAGTATTTCTTGCACATTAAAGTAGTGTAGGGTGATGTTGCACAATTGCCGTATCGGATTAAGTTATTGTCAACATTGTGTATTCCTTTCAAGGCACCAAACAATTAATATAGTGTATAGAAAATAATGAACATATAGCACATCCACAATAGACGGATTATTTTGAATTGATTTCATGACTACAAAACCATGACGAGCCGTTTGCAAACAAACACTAATGTTAGACTACTAAAGAGGCCTAAAGTGTCATTCAGTTTGGATAATATCGCGGATATGTCCAAAGAAAGTGATCCATTGCCCATCGTGGAATTAAAACCATTTGTTCATAAAGTATGGAGAAGGGAGAAAAGTTTACCGAGTTTCTATGATCGCTCTGAAGTTACTGGTAGTTCATTAGGTAACACAGCAGCAAAAGAGGGAAGCAACTCAAGTGAGGCTACTGCAGAGTCTCCACTGCCGAGTTCTGTGTCAGCAACACCACCACCAAAACTAGTGCATTTCTACGTGAATCAGTTTACTGATTTTAAGACACAAAAGGAGCATATTAACAAACTGGTTGGTGAATCAGAATTTAGGGCTAAATCAAGGTTACATCCTCATGTTGATTCACGGACTAAGAAACAAAAACAACATTCTGATAGTTTCATTCCCGCATTCATAACACGTGAAGACAGGACTAAGACAACATTGACTGAAATTACAGAGGACGAAAGTCCGAGTAAACCATTTAGCTGTTTAAACAAAGCATTGAAGCCAGAGGATCATATAAAGCAACAAGAAATAAAGGTTAGTGGACAGAGGTTAGATCCAGAAACTGGTAAGAGACAATTTGAAATGTTAAGTCCTTTCAGGCAGTTATATTTATCATCTTGGCATGGGGCACCAGGGATTCGACACGGTAGTCCAGCTAGTATGTTGTTTCACAATTGGGAAAAAGGCGAAAAGCGTAACTCAAGAGTGAAAAGTCCATTTTACGATCATTTAGACAGAAAAGGAACACTTCCGTCATTGACAATAAATGCCAAAAGTTTACGACGACGGAGTCCTCAGTTTGGAGAAGACTTGAGAAGCGAGGATTACAATGATTATAGGGATACGTATAAAGCGGAGACTAGGCACAATATAGGTGGAATTAAAAACTCTTTCAAAGTATTAAGTAAACATGGACAACCGACAAAAGTCGAGAGACAATTGTCATTTGAACTGGAGATCAGTTTGAGCAGAATAAGAAAGTCAAAAGATTATCTGCCATTTGAAATTAGTGATAAGTTTACAGATAAGAACTATCCCTCGCCATTTCATAGCATGACTCATGGGGAAACACAAATACACCAAGGACTGAAATCGAATTCTTCTAACAGAAGAAGAAAACCTAAATCTAGGGGAACAGGGTATACGTCACAGTCTCCCTTACGGGCCCTCATAGACACACAATATAATATGCAAAGTGTCTTACATAACAAGATGAATAAAATTGAACACATAGACTCCTTTGACCAAACGCTCGATATGCATGATTTCCAGCATGTTAATTATGAAAGAGAGCAGGGTATTAGAACGTCGATGACCATGACGGAAGAAGAATTGCGTTTTGAGACGCCGAGATCATTTCTTGAATCACGTTTGACCATGAAACCGACGGAAGGTACGATTGAAGAAACTCAGGAAGAAACTACAGCAGATTACACTAATGATGCAAATTATGACAAACTACCCAAACACCAAGATGAACCAGCAACTGAAGTATCGCCAACTATCAGTACTAGCGTCTCCCTGGACGAACATAGTCGTAATAACTCTCGTGAAGAAGAAACTGTTAGAAATGTTGTGCCTGATTCAAATAGTCTTAACACTGGTCTGGGAACACCGATGGGGAAAGATAAAACATTTATAACGACAGGAGCGCAAGGTTCAGTTCCTGTGAGTGGATAGGTCACGTGGAAGTAAAACTTTAACCAACGGTGTTGTTCTGGAATTTTGTCTGTCGAGAAAACGGGTAACAATGCAATTTTCAGTATTCAGACTGTGATAAATGGACCGCGACAGGAGAAAACTTGTCTTCATGGTTATTGACCAGGGTCTGGAATTACAATGCTTCCTTAAAGTTAAGGAAGACTTAAGTTAAGTATTGATATTTCAACGTGCTATATTTAATGCTAAATAAATTACCTGGATCAATGCAGTATCAATACTTAGCTTTTAAGTCTTCCTTAACTTTAAGGAGGCATTGTAATTCCGGGCCCTGATAACATTAAATCCAGCCTACTCAACTGGAGACTATCTAGAATTATATTTGCGCGTAGCCAGTGTAGTCATAATGCTTTCCAGAATAGAACAACAAGGGCGCTGATCAGACTGAGCGATGCGCAGGCTGGTTTGCGCCTTTGTTATACAAAGTCAGGTTTTTCTCATGTCGATGCCCAAAATAGAATATTTCAATATATTATATATTTTAGCAAGGTAAAATACACATACAATTATACAAAATGTTTATGGGATAAACAAAGTCACAGAATAATGTTCGTTAATAACGAAGGAGACCACATGAACATCTTCTCACAAGCATGTGTATAGCTAATAACCCTTTTACATACACGATTGTGTTTTGTAAGGCCAGATTATTTTATTAATTGATTTACGGGGGAATCAGATTTAGGGTCGGGGGTACGAAAAAAACTGGTCATTTTCAGAATGTTTTCTTTTGGAGCTTTGTACTTTGATTCCAGGGTTCTAGCTTTAATCCTTACTAATACGGTCAACGTTTAGCACGTGGATGTAAATGCACGTCGCGTAACTAAAATATGTTTATGGGGACAGCCCATATTTTAAACTAAGGCCCAAATGCCCTGTAAAACAGAATAACTTAGTCTTTTTCTATTAGATATATACCCATTTTCGCCTCTATATGAGCTAAATGCACGAGTTTTACACCACTGATCGGTATACGACGAAAGTTTATTTATGTATCGATAAGGTACACTTGGGGATTTTTTCAAAGCGGAGGAGCAAAACTACTCCAAAATTACATCTTATCCCAGCCTATATAAAAGATCATATACAATTGAGAAAAATATATCTAACTACGCGGTCTCTATCTAAATTCATTTCTGCAATTTGTTTTTCAATTAAAATCACCAATAAGGAATAATCGGCAAAAAACGGGGTCACGTTTAACCTGGAATCAAAGTAGTAAGGTAAACCAACAATCTGTATTAAACCTTTAAATATTTTTCATCATTTTCCTTAAATCCGAATAGGACAATCTTTTTTAACAGTGTCACTCTCGAAATTACATAGACAGAACCTAAAAATACATTTTTTGCAACGAAACAAAGGCGCATAAAATAAAAAAATAATTTTAGAATTTTATTTTCTCCTTTCCGGAAAATTACCGTAGGAGGGTTCGTAAATCAACTAATGAAAAATGGCTTTATGTGTGGTTACGAACTATTACGACCATTTTGTGTGTAGTTACGACTATTTTACGAAGAGGTACGTATATTGTGTACTCAAGCTGCCGAAATCGAATGCTTCCCATTCAGTTAAAGTCAAAGATATCATGATACATTGAAAATTGAATACTTCATGCAAGAAAAAACGTAAAACAACTCGTTAAACTCGTACTTTACTTGTCGCAATTTGAAACAACTCATTAACAGACCGTAAGTACTGTCCTGCCAGCCTAGAGTGACAGTGATGTAATGTTTGTTTACAAAGTGATCAGGGCTTTATGATCGATAGATCACTTTTGTATTAATCCTATCCGCAGGATATGATTAATAGACAAGTGACCTATCGATTCGTGTAAGCGCAAGTGTGGTGTACAAGTCAATGTTTTACTTGATAATTGTAAACAAAAGATCAGGGAATACCACAATCAGACACTGCAGACCAACCCACGACACCGTGAGGAAGAGCCACAGAACACTAGCAGTCATAAGACATCAGGAAGACAATTAAGCAACGCAACCAGTTCTCTCTTCCTCGTCAAGGTGATTGCAAAACTAGAAAGGACGCATGGTTATGCATACCAAAACAGAGACCAAACGCAGAGCAACATTAACTCATTTGTGAATTAAGAAATTAAAACAAAGGCTTCTTCAGCACATGTATGTATTTCATAACACTTCACATATATGTACGTTTCTCACCAGTCCTAATATTTGGCGTGACTTCTTTAAAACACACTGATCCTGCGATTTGGCTAGCGATATAAATGTTATTACGAGCTATCTACGTTTTATTATGAGCCAGTATGTCAAAGTTATTGATGAATACAACAAAATACAACGAAAGTTTCGAACATTTTACGAGCTTTATGGACGAGTAAATTACGGAATATTCATTGAAACTTTAACGTGCTACTGTCGTGCTAACCAAGAGTGACAGTGACGTAAAATAACTAAAATAACCCCTGTACAACTTGAGTTAATTCTCAAACTCAAAATAAAGCGCTACGATTGGCTGCTTGCGGGCACGTGTCCGCAAGCAGCCACTCAATGCGCTTTATTTTGAGTTGGAGTCATATTCACTTATTTTTGGAGTGTGATCTGTGAATGTGTGAGTTCCTGTTCATACTCACTAGTGTTTAATTTCTTTCATTCCAATTTTGTTCGACTTAAACCGGTATTGGAGTTCTCAGGAAGAGTTCATGGAACACACAATCGTTTATTAACATTACTCAACTTGTGCATCTGTCGTAAGTCAATTGATTGTGAAAAGTACCCTGCAATGTATGCTATAGGCGATTCAATAGTCAACTGATTTCCACCAGTATCCCGAAATTTTGTCGGTTCACCGGGCGTGGTGTTATCCCATGGTTATATTGACAATATAGATAAATCTATGGAATTGTTTATTATACAGTGTATTATAATAGCTAGGGGATTGAAATATGATAGGGACAATGTTTGCTTTAAGAATTATTTCACTTTATGAAGTAGGTTGTTAATAAGAAAGCATGCAACATTCCTTTGCTTAAAGAGAAAACTCTCATATAAAGCCTTAATGATTGAAAAACATTAAACACTGTTCTGAACAAATATTACGGTGTCAAATATAGGGAACAGAAGTACCGTTGACTACTATAGATTATTAGTGATATCTTTGTTTCATACTTACCTCCCGCAAATATTACATGGGCCTGTCAAAGGAAAACTGGCCTCGAGGTTATAACACGTAAGTGAGTTGGACCAGGAAATGTCACGATCACACACTGCAGACCAACCAACGGCACCGTGAGGAAGAGTCACATAACACTATCAGTCGCACGACATCAGCCAGACAATTAAAGTAAAGCAACCAGCTTTCTCTTCCTCATCAAGATGACTGCCAAACTGGATAGGATAACGAAACAAGGACCAAACACAGAACCAAAAAAAACAATGGATGCAGCAATAAACAATGTAATAAATCAACAACACAACTGTTTTCATGCTCTACTCATCTGAACATGAAATTTATCCTGCTCATAAATTTTAAAAGGCAAACAATCCTTTGTTGGTATTTAAACAGTTATGGGCATGATAAATATCTGAGATTTTAAAAGCAATAAAATGTTGTTGTTTTTTTTATTTTTCAGCATCTTAGTTTTTATGAGCAGTTGAAATTTCATGCTCAGTTCAGTTGCGCATGAAAATATAGCCTCGGGCCATAGCTGTTGTTAACCCATTTATATGTAATAGAATATAGGCCTAACAGTCTTTCTATTTCATTTCTGTTCTGTAGGAAACATTGGTGGTTTAAATTGTCAAATTATTTAATCTGCTGCAATGGAGGATCTTACATGAGTGCTCATGCTTTATTGAATTTATTAAACGAGTTAAGGAAAAGCGATAAAATGCGAGGCTACCCGAGCATTTTATCGCTTTTTTGCAACGAGTTTATTGTACTAATGACGCCACACATGACGTCATAAATATGTTATGGTGTTGCAATACAGACGTTTGAAATTCTGAATCGGATTGAGAAAGGTCAACCGAGAAATCAGAGGGTATCCAAAGAGATTTGCTACAGTGAACACAGCACTGACTTGCTATTCTCTACTTGCGAAAATGCCATATCTTTTCACTTGTGAAACCCAATTTTACTCATTTCTGATATGCACTGAGCTAAGTATCAAATAAATTGCTGAACTTTAGATTGTAATTGAAAATATTAACCCATATAAGCCTAGCTTCCTTTCTGTGGGACATAGGCAAACATTGCAGACCCAGATGAGACGCCACAAAAGGCGGCGTCTGATAAGGATATCCCGTGTATGCCTACAGAATGTACTTTTATAATTTGAATGAAAATATATAAATAACTACCCAACAACCCTTAAATTGGAAAAATATACGTTCAATTGATAAAAATGAGAAAGTGTAGGTGTTACTGACAACAGGTGTCATTTATAATTGATCATCAATATCGTTAACCCATGTATTTGTTTCATATTACCTAGTGTTTGGTGTGCCTAAGATATCTAAAAAAATTAGTTTTCTCGCCCACGGTATCCAAATCAATATAAAATGTATTCAGGGTTAAACTCTATTACTACCAAAAGTTTTTTATACTACTCAGATACCATTTATCCCGCCAAGTCTGAAATCATAATTTCCATGTGTTTGTTATAAGCATGATATGTGTATCAAGCGCACCACACCAAGCCCAAATAATCTCGAAAAAGACATTGCAGAAATAAAGAGAACCTGTAAATTTAAAACAAACATTAGACTCGGGTTCTTTAGTTTTGTTCATGGGAATTACAGTAAATCCTGTCTACAGCGGCTACTGAAAAATAGACAAAACAAATATCTTAATGACTAGTAATAGCTTAATGGAGGTCGAAAGTATTGCAGAATGCTCCCCTTGGAGCATTCTGCAATACTTTGGACCTGCATTAAGCGATAAGCGGTCTTCAAGACCAATTTTGTCTTCTTTTTGAGTGGCCGCTTAAGACAGGCTTTACTGTAATGGAAAAGTAAACAACACACACGAACCCTAGCACCGGCTTAAGCGAGCTTCTGCTTTCTACCACATTGTAAAAAACAAGTGAAACAATGTTTAAACAATTTCTATGCGTACGGGTTATAAGGTAATAAGGTAACAGTAAAAAGAGAAAACTGAATATGAAGTTTGGCTTACACGAACATATCTCAGTACAATATGCGAATACAAGTATATATACATGCTTGTGGCATAAATATTGACATAGGTGGACAATTTGGCCTGAAATATTTAGTTGATATTAAAGCACAAGGTACATTTGTATATCAGTACATGTAAGTGATATGTTGAAGAAAAAAATAATATCTTATATGCTTGTTATCTTGGCCTGGTTAAGTCTGGTAAACATGCTACGAAATATGGTAAAACAGCTATTCCAAAATACCTCTAAAAGGGGTTCAGGGATGACTTTGTTTGTTGTTGTTGTTTTTTGTTTGTTTGTTTTGTTTTTGTTGTTTGTTTTTTGTTGTTGTTTTTGTCGGTTTGCAACCATTGGACAAGTTGAAAAAGTGAACATGATCAGGAAATACCACAATCACACACTACAGACAAACCAACGGCACCGTGAGGAGGCGCATCAAAACATTTACACGTAAGATAATAAAAGCAAAGTAACCAGCTCTCTCTTCCTCTTCAAGATGACTGCAAAACTAGAAAGGACACAAAGAAATGCATAACAAAACAAAAACAAACACAGAACCCCCACAAACATTGGGAAGTACATTAAACAATAGATCAACAACAAGAGAACCAGTGCCTTAGAATGGACAGCAGCCTAAGCTACCGGGTGAGGGGGACTTTAATGCATTTTAACGGCGCCAAACCTTCACCTAGATTGTGCTGTTCTGCTCAAATTAGAAATCCTGGAATCGGATGTGTCGCCTGGAAAAACAGAAGTCAAACAAGGCAATTTGTCTAACTTATATCCCCGGCGGGGAGTTATTTTAGAGAAACTTATAAATCCAAAAACACCAATCCCATCCCCGTGTTCACCTTGGGTATCATACAGATCAAAGTTATAAAGCATATCAACTAGTTTTCAGAGCTAAATTCAATAAAAATAAACTTATCTGTAAAATTTCAATGTCTGACTTCAACCTTACCCAGAGGTCAGGGAAGTGTGTATGGTCAAAGTGTTGCTTCTATGTTAGGCTATACTAGTTTCCCCTTAATTTGATATGCATCATGACCACATTTAGATTTGTTTTTACCTTTTAACCCAACCTTCATGCTGAGGTGTTCTATGCTCCATTCCCTTTTATTTGATATGTAACATGACTACTTTCAGAAAAAAATGTTTTGACCTTTGACCCCACCACAGGGGGTCGAGGAGGTCTGTAAGGACAGAATATGTGCTTGCGTGGTGCTCTATGCTCCATTCCTTTTAATTTGACATGCAACATGACTACTTTCCGAAAAAAATGTTTTGACTCTCGCCCAGGGGGTCGAGGGTGTGTGTAAGGACAGGTCATGTGCTTGCAAAGTGCTCTATGCTCCATTCCCCCTTCTAATTTGATATGCAACATCACTACTTTCAGAGAAAAATATTTTGACCTTTGATCGCGGGTGTGTGTAAGGAGAGAATATGTGTTGCATGTTGCTGCTTTCGCGATTCCATTTAATTTGATATGCAACATGACCATGTTCTGGGAGAGTTGAGTTTTGACCTTTTGACCCCGTCCTAAGGTCAGGGGGGAAGGCAAATATTTGCCCCCACAGGGTCGGGGGGATAGGGGGGTCTGTGGGCAAAATATTTGCTGCCATGTTGCTTCATTCGTGATTCATGTTAATTTGATATGCACCATGACCATGTTCCATGTTCTGAAAAAGCAGTTGAATGTTGACCTTTTTACCTTTTTACCCCATCCCCAGGGTCAGGGGAGTCTGCGGGTAAATAGTTGATACCATATTGCTGCATGCGTTATTTTCTTTAATTTGATATCCAACATAACCATATTCTGAAAAAGTTGAATTTTCACCCCCAGGGTCAAGGGGGGTCTGCAGGCGACATATTTGCTACCATGTTGCTGCATGCGTCATTTTCTTTATTTTGATATGCAACATGACCATATTCTGAAACAGTTGTTTTTTTGCCTCTGCCCACCCCCTAAGTCCACGTCCACCCAGGTGGTCGGACCCAGGCCTTCGATCTAAAATCACGTTTGATATGTTTCATTTTATTGTTACTTTGTCTGTATGCGAATTTTAGTAAAAAATATATTAAAAACTGACTGAGTTAGTGCAAAATTTAAATGTTTGACCCTGATCCCACCTAAGGGGTCATTGGGTGGGGCAAAATTTTAATCACTATCATGCTTATCTATAGGCACTAGGTAATCATGGCATATAATGAGAAGTTGTCAGATGTAATAGTTTCAAAAGGAGAAATGTGAAGTTTATTCCACAAAAAAGTCAATAGCCTAAACCCAAGTCAAAAAAGGGATATATCTCAGTCAAAAGTTTGCGGACGACCTCCAATTTCGAACTGGACCTCTATTTTATGATGCTTTACCTTTTGTAACATTTGAATGCAATTGTTACATCTCTTCAAAAGTTATCGATCAGAAACCTCAATTAGGCAAAAACTCCATCAAAAAAGGGCCATAACTCAGTAAATAAATGCAGATTAACTCCATTTTTGAGCTTAAACTGTATTTAATTATGCTACAACCTTTAGTAAAGTTTGAATGAAGTTGATGCATCCCATCATCAAAAGGTATCGATCGGAAACCAAAAGTGTGTCAATGCGGAAGACGACGACGCCGCCGACGACGACGATGGAGACATGATCCCTATGTGTCTCCCATGCTTCACAGGCGACACAAAAAAGTCGGCTTATACCATTCATAAACTGTTTATTTGGACCTATGAGCGAATCTTTGTTTATTATTTAATCTTGCAAGTTGATGCAGATCCGCCAATTCAGCGAAACAATCATTAATCCCAGTAAATCACGTCGTCCTGTAGGTCTGTAAATGTAATTATGTTGAGTCTATGACTACTGTCCTGCCAGCCAAGAGTAACAGTGAGGTCATATTTTGTTTACGATCAGGGACTTATAATCGATATATCACTTGTGTATTAATCCTATTCGAGTTAGCTCAAGTGATATGTGCAAGTTAATCCTTTACTAAACGATTGTAAGCGAAACATACGTCACTGGCACTCTTGGTTGTCACGACAGTAAATGAGATACAAAAAAATAATCTCCTTTGATGGGATCGCTTCGAAATATTGTGATTTACATATATTTAACAGGGCGCTTATGTCTTTATTGTTTGCTCCTGTATAAAGTAGCTAGAATCGGGATCAAATTCCTCTTTATGTTATATGAGAGGACATTTAGACATAATAACACAATATAACGATTCAAAAGCTATGTTTTCAACAATATAGCACTATAATACTAACTATTCATAATTATTTTTAAAGTTTCACGGTTTATCGCTCCAATGTTTTATAATAGGTTTTTGACATATGAAGTTAACTGATAAATTAGCCTTCAACATGCTATTTTTATAGTATGTTCCATCCAATATCCTACCAGACACATAGGTTAAATTCTAACTAACGTTAATTTAATATCAACACGTTGGACCAATGTTGATTAGACGTCGATTCACATGTGTAGAATGGTTAAAAGCAAAACTGTATGCTAAATTTTTATTTGGGGAGTTGTAACGTCGGATATACGGTCAGAAATTTAGTTCTACGGCGACGCGTAAGCGGGGCCGTCAAACGTGATTTCCGAACGTATATCCGACGTTTTACCCTTCCAAATGAAAATTTTGAATATTGTTATCCCCATTCTAATGCACAATTAACATTTTGGAAGAGGCTATTTACAGTTGACTGTCAATAGCCAAAAAACGTTAAAATGGCTTTTTACAGTTGACTGTCAATAGCCAAAAAACGTTAAAATGGCTATTTACAGTTGACTGTCAATAGCCATAAAACGTTAAAGTGGCTATTTACAGTCAACTGTCATTAGCCAAAAAACGTTGAAATGGCTATTGACAGTCAACTGTAAATAGCCATTTTAACGTTTTTTGGCTATTTACAGATAAATCAGATATTTTCTTTGATGCTGACTTTATATTCGAACATTTGGAAGACAATTTCAAGTACAGATGAATATTAAAGTCAAATGAATGTGATTCTTCCATAATTAGTGCATGCCGTAAATCGTATTTGAGCCTGGCATATGAGTTTTTGGTATTTGACGCATGCAAAAAGTTAAGAAACACGCAAGCTTGTGCATCTACACAGACGCTCCATTGACATCGCTGTCCGTACGCATAAGTAGAAAATGATTCATATAAGAGCCAAACATCTCAAAAAATGTACAAGTATGTATTTGCAGTCAGGTAAAAGGCAATTATTTTGTGATTGTGACATTTCCTGATCAAGATTATAGAGCTCAGACTTCTTACGTGTAACATTTATTCCAAGGTTTCCTGATCAGACACCACATTCTGCGAAATCTGATTTGGATCTCGACTGTTTGTCTATATCCCATGGATGTATATATAGCTACTTTGACTTGTTTATCGCACAAGTTGTTTTTCACGTACATGTACTAGGTCTGATTATGTCTGAAATAAGCAACGCATTTGAGCATTTTATTGTTTTATTAATGAAATCCGATTCACATTTTCTAAATAAAGGCGATTCATGTATATCAACTAACAGTACATGTATGTACATTTTAACCATTGTGCCCATTTATATAGCTCAGTTAATTCAACGCCTGGAAATTTAACACCGAAATAGCCCTCAGAGTTTCTCTAATCAGTTTCTAGTCATATGCCGTGGTTACTTAAGAGAAACATCTCAGTGATACGATTCATTTAAGTAACCACAGCATATGCTTTTTGCTGCCGTCTTCTCGCCGAAACCATTAAGCTTTAGTGAGAGGCGACTATTCGGTAAGCAAAAGTGATAGAACGACCAACTGTACTAATAAAACTATGCTGTTGCTGAATAAAGGAACGTCTCGATGAGACGGTTCCTCTGAGTAACTCCAGCATATCCTGTCGGCAGAGTTTGAGTCTGTATATGCATCTAATATGACACCATTGCAACGCAGAGTACATTGATACTGTAAACCAGTGTCCCGAAATCATACTTCCGTGATGTAGAATTTGCAATGTGTAATCTCTCTGATACTGTATTTGCGGTTGATTATAGTTGGGGGGGGGGGTGTTCGAGGGACATCTGTATCAAACGCTTATGTTATGTGTGTACGGTCTTTAAATACCTTAAATGGGACAGCGGTACACTTGTAAGAGTTATTCTTGATTAGATCATTTTTATTGTAGATAGCTGTTCCAAGCTTTTTGAATCTCTGGTATCATTTTTTTCGAAAAAAAAGGAAATTGTGGAAAAACCTTTGATAATGAGTTTAGACAATGTAGTAAACAAGTGTCCAATACGTGAGAAAACCGGATGATTTTGTTGCATGCAGTCTCTTCTGGTGATAAGGTTTTCAAAACTATTCGACCTAGATCTGCTATGATGAAATGGTGGTCCTTATCTCGATCTACACTGCTAAATATTCCGATAGTATGCCTGAATGTATTTTTCGACTCATAATCACACGCTGGATAGGAGGCAATCGAAAACTCTAATACTGTCGAGGAACGTAGATAGAATTGTTAGAAACAGTTTTCGAGTGCCATTATCGTCTGGCTGGCGACAAATAGCAATCGAAAACACTGTTTCTAACGAGTTTTGATCCCCGTTCGTCGATTGTTCAGAGCGTTTTTGATAGCCGCCTAACGCGGTGTGATTTGCATGAAATCTTATTTTAAAACTCTACTCTCTTTATAGTAAGTTGTTTTTCAATTAAAACCCTAAAGACCAGTGTTTTATGAGGATTATGATAAGACAACAAGCCCCAGGGTTTATTTTCACACCTAACCATCGCATATCACCGCGTCTTTCCGGTAAACAGCCGAAGTCCATCGACTGCCACCAGCTGGAGACGGGTGAAGTGTTCGAATATTCTACCTGTTAGAAAATTTCATGTTCGACATGGCGAAACTATGGCGGGAAAATCAGTCCGCATTTTCCATCTTTCAAGATTATTTTCCATCTTCCACCTTTAAAACTTATAGCTCATTCGGATAATGTAAAGCATTAGAAACACCCATGGAAGTTACATTAAAAAGGGGTTTTCAAATTTAATACCAGGCAGTGCGCACGTCAGCATCCAGAGTACCATTGTTTTTTGCATGCAATTACATCAGGTTTTCTTACGACATGGCTCATAACTCTCTTCCACACTTCAGAGGAAAGCTGAAATACTAAAGAGCCGAAACGAGAGAAAAAAACGGATACGGGGGGAAGCATATTCGGCAAAAAAGTGGTATTATGTATAAAGCATCAGAGAGAAGTGTCTCTCGACAGACCGTGTCGGAGACTTTGGTCGAAATCGAAGTCTCATGCATTCGAAGCGGAACATGAATGGGCACATTTGTGAGAGGAATGTCCTAGTCCCCACCACTAAAGTCAAGGATTTCTCTGTGTATATAACATCCTTAATTACGACAAAATTGATGAGACGAAGCATAAAAGTTTAACTAAATAGTCTTCTACTCGCGATGCAAAGAGAAAGTTGCTTCAATATATCATCAAAAGTCGGTTGCGACCCGTTGATCCACACAACGTGCCCGTAGTGTCACAGAAAACCCATTCACCTGCCTGAAATATGATAATCCCTGCGTTTTTTTACAATTTCAATGCATGCTGATGATATGGGCTTACGTTGCTATCTTGTCATATTCAAAGGTGGGGTTTTAACAGTCGTATGTCGATGTAAACATAGAAAAATCATTAAAAGCAGGCCCAAATGACCCTTATTTTTTTCCACCAGTAGAATGGGGCGCACTGTAGCGCTTACAAAAACGATATTTTTTTAAAAAAAATATCTAGAACAATTGGAGCAAAGACTCCTACAGCTCCTGCGAGTGTTTTTTTTTTATTGTCTGCAGTATTTATTCTAGCCGTTGCTTTGAAAATGGAAGTAAATAAATAACATTGCAAAACCCGTTGATGCGTTGACACCTTACCCGTCGTTACACGTTTTTCCAGTTAACCCCCGTTGATGCCCCGGTTTTAATGTGCACTGTTTCCATAGCTTGTACCTGCTTGTGTCATCTTTGATAACATATGCAAACAGTTTGTGCCTCTGGATCAAACTTTTTGCCACAATGTGTTGAAGGCACCTCGAAAGTACTTATAATTAGATGTTCCCAACGACTTTTTGGATGGGGGGGGGGGGGGGGGGGCGAGATATTGAGAGAAATCAATGACCAAGATCATCAGACATCGATGGCCAAGATCAGTGCGAGCATATGCTCAATCTGGTCACGGTCATTGCGATCTTCTGAGTGCATAGGGAAACAATGTTCAAGGCATCAACAATACATCGTCGAAAATCATAAAAATACAAAACAATGAGTTTTCGGATAGACCGCGCAAGTGCACATTCTGCTCTAGAACCTTTCACATGGCCAATAATGCCTCATTAAAGTCTCCTCTCCTGAATAAAGGTTGTCACACCTCTTAATCCGACACGCATCAAGCAACACGGGGGTTTTATTGCCTCCTGGTGAAGTACACTAATGCTGTTAATTGGGACAGATTAAGCTTTTGGGTGATACTTAAGTGAAAATAAAAATAGATTATATGAAAAGATTCTATTCCACTAATAAAAGCTTCCAATATCACCTCCACCGCAACCCCCCCCCCCCCCCCCCCCCAAAAAAAAAATAAATAAATAAATAAAAATAAAAAAATGAAAGTATCCGTTTATCTCGAAATTACAAAAAATAGTTTTGAAAAATGTGCAAAATATGAAACCTGTGCATATTGCACAGGTTTCATTTCATATTTTGCACATTTTTGCACAGGTTTTATATTTTACACATTTTTCGAGACAAAATGTTTTTACCAAAGGCCTTTTGGTGTAAACCTTTTACAAAATATAAATAAATTTCAACAGGCCGAAAAGAAAATTAATAATGAAAGAAGAAAAGAAAAAAATGGATGGCTGTCTCAATGAAGAGCATGTTAATATACCACATGGATCCTCTCTGCGAGACATCCATACTTTGTATAAGGGAGTAGAGAAGGTTCTGACGAGTCATCGCATATGCCGACACGCCTTCGCTTTCCAGGCTCGAAAATGCGTGAAGTATAAAAAACCAAATCCCTGTACTGGCCCTCGTACATAATTTTGCGGACTGGAACTAATTGCCAAGCCCTTAGCTGTCTCATGACAACTTGCATGTACACAACATCAACAGGCAGTATAGATCAGAATCAGACAGCTCCTTTAGGAATTATCTGTTATAATCAGATCATGACTCACTCTTATTTGATATATAATTAGTCAAAAGCAAACTTTATAATTAGTCAAAAGAACGGTTACGAGCATGAGTTTAACGAATAATTGAGTACACAGTAGACCCAGATGAGATGTCTATTAAAGTAAAGTATTATTAAATGCCAACACGGAGCTTATTTTGGATCCGTGATGCCAAATAGTTTTAATCCAGATCTGGACGGATATTTTTTTAAACGAAAAAATTGTGAGAAATGTTTCCAAGTCTTAAAATCACCAACAAAGACAAGGCTGCTCGGGTCACTCATGAATTCTTCTTACTTTGCACTTAAAGTCATTTCAAAATAATGCTAGGAAGCTCAAGATTAACTGCTTACCACATCTTTGCAAATAGTATGTTTAATGTCTTGATTCTCTTTTTCCGCTAACGTAGCGGGAAGTCGTTGATTCGAAGCCGCAACATCATGAAAAAAAAAATCCTCCAACAAAAACCAAAATAGGATTTCAGCTAAATAAAGGGATAAGTAAATAAATTTGATATAACAAATAATCCCCCCCCCCTGTATCCCAAATAAATAACGACACTGACTGTCATTAGCCAAAAAACGTTAAAATGGCTATTGACAGTCAACTGTAAATAGCCAAAAAACGTTAAAATGGCTATTGACAGTCAACTGTAAATAGCCATTTTAACGTTTTTTGGCTATTGACAGTTGACTGTAAATAGCCATTTTAACGTTTTTTGGCTATTTACAGTTGACTGTAAATAGCCACTTCGTAACATTTTGGAATAACATTTTTCCTTCAAAAAGACAGTAAAAATGAATTATGTTACGCTTACGTCCAGCGGCTACCAGCTGCATAAAACACTTGCCAGCTGCATATATTCATTTGTCAACCCATGAAAAGCGACGTTACGTAATGACGTCGAGTTTACGAATTATGGTAGTATTCCACTAAATATTTATGAGGTGTGGCCACGCCCTTTTTGGGGAGAAGCGTATCATCGGAAGAAAATTCCAGTGGATCATTTCATTGGTCATGTACCTTTGCTTTATAAGAAGTTGATAAAAGACCAGATACATGTATACTCAATCAAAATAAAGAGTGTTTAAACATGTTATGCTCAAAGCTGGAGAAAACTGTATTGAATTTTAGGTCACCCCCTATGATAAAATCATCTCTTTATTTGCTTCGAGACTTGTGGGTTTCCCACAGAAATCTAAAAAAGTTAGGACAGTTCTTTCAAATCGAAAAACTTTTGGATAAATTCTATGTGTGAATATTTAGGAAAGACTGGATATTTAACTCCTATTTTGCATTGTCGGCAATTGGGAAATATTTAGTGGAGAGCCTCCTATAGGTAAAAAAGACCCGGTGGCTTAGGCTGCTTCGTTCCGAGTAAGGCGGCGGTTCTGTTGTTGTTGATTCGTTGTTGATTGTTACTTCCATTGTGGGAGTCTTAATTGTTGTATGTTTTGTTGTACGTTACTTTAAGTCCATTCTAGTTTTGCAATCATCTTGATTGGGAAGAGAGGGCTGGTTGCTTTGCTTGGTTTGTCTTCCTGGTGTCTCCTGATGGCTGTGTGGCTATTCCTCGCGTTCCATGGGTTTGTCTGCGGTTTCTAATTGTGGTATTTCCTGATTAAACTCACCAACTTTTTTGAATGCTGGATTGGTAGCTTTGTGATTTTTAAGGGGATCCAGACCAGATTTGCTAAGAAAACCTATAATTATGTACTTTTTCAAGGGGGGGGGGCTCTGGACCCTCTGGACCCTCTGGATCCGCGTATGCACTGGTATGCACTGTTTTTATATGCCGAAATAAGTCATTGACGTAAACATTAACATGCAGCAGACGACTTCAGCAGACGACATTTTCAGATGCACTTTTATTTCGTAGCAGACAAAGGGCTAATAATCAATTTATTATAGGTATATCTGAAACATCGACCCATATATGCTGTACAAGCGTACATTGCCTGATATAGGCCTGCTAGATCATTCACAAAATATTGATGACTATTCATTCTCTTACTACAATAGCAAATGATCTAGCACTTTTTCAAAATATGATCAGTATCTTAATACAGGGTTCCCACAAGCTCTGGAAATCATGGAAAACCTGGAAAATCACTAAAAAAAGTTCCATGCATGGAAAAATCATTGCATTTGAAAAAAAAACCCTGAATAATCATGGAAAAATCATAGAATTTTGTGAAATAATTTGACGAAACCACCAGTAGCCAGAAAACTAGCTGTCGGACACTTGTGTGTGTGTCCGACAGCTAGTTTTCTGGCTACTGGTGGTTTAAAGTTTTAAGTATTTCAAAATGTATGCATGGTCTGTCTACAAGCATGCTGTTGTTGCTGCATTCCGCATTTATGCTCTGCATGGTGAAGATGCTGCTAAAAGGGGAGGTTGGAGGCCGTGCATTAAATAGTCATGGAAATTACATTGTTGATCATGGAAAATCATGGAATTGTGTTTATATATTTCTGTGGGAACCCTGTAATATTATAAAAGTAGGTATGTGAATATGATGAGAATCACACAAGTGACCGTTCCTCGCGGCTGGGATGACCGTCATTCGCCAGCATATATACAGTGTAGACATGTATAACTACGTTTGAATGCATTGTTAAAATATACTCAAAGGCCGAAAGTAATTCCACAAAAGAATCCCTTAGACTCTAATGCAATCTTGTGTTTACAAAAAGTACAGATAATTTGACAAGAAGATTTAACTACTATTCGTTTGTGCTTGTAAATTGAAATGTGCACAAAGTATGCAACTAAGATGAAAAAAGTAAGTGAATATGATTAGGAAATACCACAATCACACACTGCAGACCAACCCACGGCACCGTGCGGAAGAGCCACAGAACATTTACAGTAACAAGACATCCGTAGGAAAATAAAAGCAAAGCAACCAGCTCTCTCTTTCTCTTCAAGGTAATTGCAAAACTAGAATATACACAAAGTAATAAATAACAAAACAAAGACAAACACAGAACCCTCATAAACAATGGGAAGTACATTTAACAAAATATCATCAAAAACATAACCACAGCCTTAGAACGGACAGTAGCCTAAGCTACCGGGGGAGGGCGGCTTAGGTGCATTTTAGTGGCGCAAAGTTTTTACTTTACAGTTTCCGTATTCAACAGTTTAAATTTTTTACCAAAGAAAATGCCACTTTACCATTGACATCAATCACGAAATTGTCCAAAAAGTGTCCAGAAAAGCTTGCAAAATGTTTAAATCTTTATAAAACATGGATAAATTTTAAAAAAATGTTACTTTCAAATGGCATACAATCACTAAAACATGTTGGGCAGAGGAAGCCAAGCAAATTTGTTATGTATGCGAAAATGCATTGAAATCTGTGAAATTACTGATGTTGTGGAATTACTTTTGTTCTGTGACTGTATGTCGTTTAGATGAATTTATAACCGTAGTCTTTATACTTCAGTATCGTCAGCTCATTAACAAAGGTAATGAGTTTATCGATCTGCATAGTATCTTTAAAGATAAATCTGTGATTTCCTCTGTTCCAAATAACTTAAACATACAGTACCTCCTACAATTTGCTATAAAGATAAAAAAAATCTATTAGGTCTACTATATACAACTTAAATAAAATCGTTACCGATATGACTATACATTCCAATACTCCTTACTCCTGAGATTGTCAAAATTTTATTTATTCATATCCCCCTACAGGGCATGTTATTACCGTAATTTAAATGTCATCCCTGACTCTAGAGTTCATAATATTTTTTCTAAAGGCCCTAAATAAGGATTAACCGCTCAAATTGATTTCGCTAAATGCCATAGGGAGATTGCTGCTTCATTAAACGACTTCAGTAATCGTTGATGTAAACGAGAACATGTTGAACCTGATGCCTTGAAGGAATGGAAGGTCAACTTTTTTAAAATTATTTAAATTAAATTTTAATATTTCATTTTACTCCCGTAATACTTATCTGTTACATGTACCCCTAAAAACCTAAATCTCTTTTCGTCACCTTCAGTTAGGTATCCATGATTTTCAAACGAAGAATGTTTTGGTTCCAGCAGATAAAGCCGTAGACAATATTGTAGTTGTTTGACGAGTGTATTATGTTGGTGCTTTAAAATAGGAGCTTATTGGCACTCATGCCTATTAACTGCAAGCTTCATTGACTTAGAAAGTTCAACAGTTGTCAATGGACATGGTTGTCATACAGTCCTAACTTTTGGTGTCAAACTAAAGAAAACTAAGACAAGAATCTTACGTTATAAACGCGTTTTTTTTCAATTCAGAACAGCTTAAAAAATACCAGGCAATGTCTTGTAAAATTATATGTGATGCGCTGACCTTTTTGATAGACAACATTTTATAAGATTTGCATTAAGTTATATAGTCAAGTTGTAGGGATTACAATGTGCACTAGTTGTGCTCCCTTGGTGGCAGATATATTCTTGCTTTGTTTTGAAAGGGACTTAATGATGTCTCTTTCTGATGATAAGCAGACGGATATTATTGACGCGTTAAAACACTTCATGCAGTTATTTGAAGATATTTTAAACATAAATAATATTTATTTTTGACAATACAGTAAGTCAAATATACACTTCAGAGCACCATATTAATAAAGCCAATACCTCTGATACCGTAGACCCGTTCTTGGACTTGCATTTGTCCATTTCTAATAATATTGCTTCTACCAAAATTTATGATAAACGTGACGATTTTGATTTTGAAATTGAAATGTCCCATATTTAGACGGTGGAGTTCCTCACTCTACATCCTATGGAGTTTATATTTGATTTCTCAACCCATCCTATTTGTTGGAGCATCTATCCATGTTGCTGAGTTCAACACTCGCCATACACTGTTAACCCAGAAACTTCTTAAACAATGCTATCGGCTATCGGTATCATAAACTTCGCAAAACTTTTTTTCTAAATTTTATCGCTGATGCTTTGATTTGATTTCTGAATTCCACGTCGGACTTAAATCTCTCTTAGGGTTAGGGTTCACTGCTTGAACACAATAAAGTATGGCAGCAGATGAAGGGGTCGATCAAACATTTGCTTCACTAGATAGCTGCACACGCAGATTAGAAAAACGACTAACGTATATGCGAGAAGTACCATCATATAGAATTAACCGTACACTTACAAGCCTAGCGTCCTTTTTGTGGGACAGATTCAAACAGTGTAGACCCAGATCAGACGCCGCATCATGCGGCGTCTGATCGGGTCTCCATTTTGCTTACGAAATGTTCTAATAAATTTGGAATAAAAATGGAAAAATATCGTCTAACAACCCTTAAAACAAAAATGGACTGGTTCAATTGATCATACGGGACTTTAACGGACATCCAGGTAGCTGCGGTGCGCTGAAGCGGTAATAGGGAATTATAATGGAAGGTGTTAGTTTTTATACTATATCTTTCGAAATTATTAAAGCAGAATTCCTGTGCAAACAAATGTTTTACCTAAATATCTTGCGATTATTCTGATATATTTTTTATGAATTTCCCTCTGCAAACTCTTCGTCCTTTTTGATGGTTTTTGAAAGAACCCTAAGAATGATTAAATTATATAGTAAAACAGGCTTTTTGAGATCAGTTCATTGGTAGATATTCGGTCATAGTTATTAAAGTATTCAATATATTTTCCCTGTGCAAACGGGACACTATGCCCAGTTCAATTGCGAACAAATTGGTATAATTTTCATACAATTAAAATAAAATTTGATGTAGCCTTTTTAATTTTTCCTGATACAACCCTTTGACATTTTTCACAAGCTTTCCACGATAGTCTATTTTTAGCAACTGTATCCAAGGTAACAACAGGTATTGACCACACATACACTTTAGTAATCGCGTGTCTGTAACTCAGCTTTTTTGAGCGTCAAAGACTGTTTATTTATTTATTTATTTATTTATTTATTTATTTATTTATTTATTTATTTATTTATTTATTTATTTATTCATTTACTTATTTATTCTATAAAGTTGCGCCTGATCAGGGTATTCACTGTTTGCATCAAGAATATTCTATTAAATTTTAAATAAAAAATAAAAATACCACCCGACTTAATACAGAATGAACTTGCCCAAATGACAAGAGTGGGAAATTCTGTTGACCTAAATTGGTTAAGATTCTTCACTTGCTAGTGGCGATAAATTTGGTACAAACAGTGTTGATCCAGATCAGGCCCGAAAAAGCGTCGAACTGATCTGGATTCAAACTATTTGAGTGAGAAACGTTGACACTGTGTTGGTATTTCTGTAATTAAAGGATAACATTGAAATATTGTTTCATAGGCCCATTTAAGAAGGGACGGCAGACTACTAGATAGCTGGCAAAATTACTCAGCATGCAAAGAGTTAATTGATTGAATGGCTTCAATTTATTGCCAATTATATAATGTGAGAATTGACGGACGTAGTCTATTGGTGTAAAAACTGCGAAAAGATTATCTAAAGAAGAGCCGACTTGTTAGTATCTACTACTCATTAGATCATTTATACTTTGTTCTTCGGCGTCTGATCAGGGTCTCCACGGTTTCTTATAAAAGGTTCTATTAAAACCTGAATAAAAAATATAAATACCACCATACAACCCTTGGTTCAGAAATGGACTTGTCCAACTTATAAGAGTGGGAAATTGGACTCATTAGCTAATTTAATTGTTCTTCGGCGTCTGATCATGGTCTCCACGGTTTCTTATAAAAGGTTCAATTAATAACTAAATAAAAAATATAAGTACCACCATACAACCCTTGGTTCAGAAATGGACTGGTCCAACTTATAAGAGTGGGAAATTCGGGTAATATTTATATTTCTTAAATTATAAATTATGAAAATACGGCATTAATTTTGTAATATAAATAATTGTAATTCGACTGGCACCATTATTTACAAGTATGTTATATCACACTCAGAATCTTGAAATTACTTTGACTTTTAAGAAACGCCACAGAACTCAGTCACCTCATTCGGGTCTTCACTGATTGCATTGGATAAGCCGTATTTACCAATAAACCAACACGCCGTATTGGACCCCATGCTGTGTGGTTGCGTGAGGTGATTTGTGTCATCTGGTGATTTTCCCCAACCAAAATGGACCCAGATCAGGCACGACAACGGGATTTTATTGGATTCAAACAGATGGTATATCGCATATCTGAAATTTGTTTTTGAAAAAGGTAAAATTTGAAAAAAAAGATTGCAAGAAAAAAGAAAACAGAGCAGACTCTGTTGTAATGCCACCCGTGTTTTCACTGTCAAAGTATCCCATTGAATATCTCACTTTGGATACGTAAACATGTGCGTTAATGAGTGGCATTTGCGCATGTGCGATCAGTACCAGATTATAGATCAATTGAATTGTCCGTAAAGTTTGAACGGTTAGGTCAGGATGGCCCTTTTTATATATTGAGGGATTTCATAAAAATATTTCATTTCTTTCTCTGGAGATCGAATCTGTCCTTGAATACAGTGTAGACCCCGATGAAAAGTCGTTTGTGCAGTATTTCCTCTAGGTATTCACTGTTTGTCATAGTCCCCGTTTACTTCAAATTGATCTGAACAAAATCTTAACAATTTTGTTTCGCAACAATATGCGAGTCTAAAACGACTTTATCATTTGACACACCAGCGCATGAAAAAAGCTGCCACAACGATCATTCCTCGTCCGTTTGGACGCACTGTAACCCTTTGTACATTTGATCAGTGTCTCCACTGTGATATGGACAGTTTTTAACTGTTTTGATTACCACTCCCATTTGTGGACAGTGGAAATGGTCAGTTTTCGTGACTGTACACGTCGCGAGAAAACCTGACTTTGTTACCTCCGAACAGCAAAGGTGCAGGACAGAATACGCATCTGCGCTGTCTGATCATCGCCTTTATTTTTCGCTATCTCTTAACTTGCGAAACAGCACGTCCAAAGAATGCGGCGTTTAGGCAGGGTCTTCACTGTTCGCGCACACTATTGAATAAATTTAATATCCTGAGCGATGATCAGACTGCAAAAGTTGTGTAGACTCATCTACGCGTCAGCATGCAAGAAGGCGATTTTCTTGCGACGGTAATCAAATTCATTATGAAGTGTCGGGCCTGATCTAGGTCCACGCTGTTTGCTATACAAGCAGTTAATCCACATGGTCTGGTTCGAATTGCCTATCGTAGAGTTATTATTATTTTATTTAAATCAGGGTCTTCACTGTTCGCTCTCAGATGGTTCCTCTACCAACAGCTGTAAAATTTGAAACGAACCCGTCCGATTGATAAAATGGGGAACGTTCATTCGGCTTAAATCTTACTGATCAGGGAGGGCCAAACTACAGCAGATCTCTCTCTACATACTTTATCAGCACCTAACATAGGTAAACCGATGATCAGACTGTGTCTGTGTACGTGTTGGGTAGACTTATCAACGCGTTTTTCTTTATTTGTTATGAAATGCATTAAAATTATAAATGATACTAAATTTATGCTTGTTTCATTTGATGTAAATCTGATGTACACTCTGATCAATGTTCGATGCACACGCGCAGAAAAATATTCTAATAGTAATGCTACAAATTTTCGATAATCTGTTTCACTATAAAAACATTGTAACACTCCAGTGGATTAAACGCCTTAAGCTATGCATGGTTACTATGGCGACTCCGCCACCTGCTAAGGAATTAAAAATACAGGTAGTGTCTGGCAGAATGAGATAACACTCGATGTCCTCAAAAGTCCGACATGAATAGTGGGAAATCCCATTCGGCTTAAATGGGTTAAGCATATTTAACTCAACTTGATATGATTTCGTATCTAAATCTTTACAATGGTACACTGTACACACTTTCGAAGGATTAGAACGAAAGCTTGATGCTAACAATATTTGGACCAACTCTTGAGATATTGGTACATATCGCAGACGAGAAAAAGCTTCCTTGACGTATCCAGAGGGGTTGAAAGTCTATATTTTGGACCGAGTCATTATCTATATCTCTACTCTGTGTATGCGAGCAGTGAAGGCTTTGGCGAGTCTGTGCGACTGCACAGACGCGCCCGAGCCTCCACAGCTATTCAATGCGATAAGTTCACGAATTTCATGTGCTGTCTCCTTTTAATTTGCAATTTTGTTTACAACGTAGGTACTCGGTTCAACCCCATATCTTATGAATGGATTCCATTTACATAGATATTGGGTAAAAATTAAACGTTTAAGTTGAATGTTAAAATGATCAGTATAATACGATTAAATTATGAACTTTTAAAATAGGATTCACAATCATTTGTCATGGTTCACAAACAAGGTGAGATAGTCTATTTAAACTCACCAGACTTAAGAACTGTTACATTAATCTTGACATACCGTAATTAACATAATAAGTACACTGTGTTGATAATTTTTTTAATCTTATATCTTGATTAAGTATATAGAGTAGATAAAAGTAAGAAAGACAGCAAGGATCAAGAATCGATACAATCAAGTACCACACCTGTCCCAGGATACCAAATGAGAAAATAACAAATTCAAAATAAACATCACAAACAAGAGCCAAGAGGTCATCCATTTCCCTTCAGGTGACAACAAGGCAGCAACCAACAGAGGCGAAAGTGTGACAAATACAAGACATTAATGACTCAAATGATCCACAAAAGAAGTACCGCTTTGGAACGGTCAATAAAATATTTTACTGGCGGGAGGGGGGGGGGCTTAAACCGGTTTCACGGCGCGCCAACCTCACCATGAGGACCAAGACACATATACGTTTGGTTTACAAGATAAGTGATCACGATCCACACTATATCTCATCCAAAAAATAAATCCATATCCATGCTTCTAGATGAAAGTGCGTAGTTGAAAATTATTTTTCAATAGGATTCTTTGAAAAGAATGTATTCACAATTTTACGCTGAGACCAATGGGTTGATATTTCTCGAAACTAATCTGGGATGCTCCCCTGATGATCTACTGGTGCACCTGCGATTTTCGTTCCTATTCTGTAACCAATCTGTCCTCTACCAGGCATCTTTGATTTTATTTGTTATCACATCTCCCCTGAACCTGCTTGTCGGATTTCTTTTCTTTTCAATTAGTTCTGGCACGTACATCTGGTCCCTTATTTGGGGTTGATGTCAAAATATCACCTTTGCAATCGAAATCGTGTACAATAAAACTTTTTGGAGCCACCGTGGTGTAGTGGATAAAGCAGTCGACTTGTAAACCGATGATCACAGGTTCGATTCCTGGCAAATCCGGTCTGTGGTATGTACTGGAACCCGTCTCCATATGACTTTAGCTGTTGGTGTGGTAACACACACACACACACACACACACACACACACACACACACACACACACACACACACACACACACACACACACACACACACACACACACACACACACACACACACACACACACACTGTTTATTGTGTTTAATAGTTTCTGCTTTTAATATTTTTATTAAAACTCTATTTAATAAATACATTTTGGATTTAATGTTTGCACATGTAACTGAACACATGTACTAAAAGTAAGTAATGGTGCAAAGATCAGGAATCGATACAATCAAGTACCACACCTGACCCAGGATACCAATGGAAAAAACACCGCCGTATATATCATAACGTGATTGCACAACCCGCAGGTGTGCACTATAATCACTGCGTGATTCCATCTGACCGCGCGTTCGTTACCAGTTAGTACAAATGCTCATAATTTTTGAACCACATGTGTATTTTGATCATAAGTATGCATGCCAACATTGTCTTCCCACTTAACAGCCATTTTTGATTGACGAGGCTTTGCTGAGCATCAGTCCAGCTGATTGTGGTCAGTAAGTGGATATGCCCATAGCTTTTGAAATACATGGTATATTTGGATGAAATTTAGCATACTTATCTATTCATACATTGTACAGCATCTGTAATGCAAAAAAGTTTTCTTATCTTTACAGATTAGCATTTTTAGAATGGATAAATTAGATGGAGCTTTCCAGAACTTTATCAGTGTCCATGCTGCAATCACCCTTGAAATTCAAACAGTGTCCATGGAACTTCAAACACAGATTTCTTAAAAGAAATCAACCATATGGTATATTTTGATCCAGTTATGCATCATTCTGCAGGAAATGACAAATTTGCTTAGCACACATTCATTCTATAAATCTACGGTCACCACGGGTCGTGCACATTACGGTCAGTTGCTTTAGTACTTCTGGTAGGAGAATAAGCATCAAGCCTCCTGTTGAATAACCTAACTTAGTCGTTTTAGTTAAAACAAATCAGCCATGTTGTAACATGATTTAGGCTATATCACCATGATTACAGCCTATTAAACAAAAATATTTTGGTCAAAATAATTTAATACCAAGCTGCTGAAATCGACCCAATAGACTTAAAGCAAAAATAACTTTCACGTTTGTTTTATAATATTTTTTTACTGAATAAAGATTTTGCTTAACAGTTTCAACGAAGTAGCAGTAGTGTTTCTTCTCAACAGGGACTAGGTATAGAGAATACTAGGTGAGTGTCTTTTGATATCAAGTTTACCAGGCAAGTCTTTGAAAACACTTGTTGATATCGCGAGGCTTGTCGAGATATAGAGAATACTAGGTGAGTGTCTTTTGATATCAAGTTTACCAGGCAAGGCTTTGAGAACGCTTGTTCATGTCGCTAGGCTTGCCGAGCGATTCAACATGCGTTCTCAAAGCAGGGCCTGGTAAACCTGATATCAAAAGACGCGAATCAGGTATTCTATTTATCAGTTTACCTACTGATACACTCTTCAAACGAGCGATTGTGACGTAATTTTCTATTTTTGTGTTGATTCAGCGTTATTAGCGACGTCATTCAAAAAGTGCAACGTGACCTGATAAAGGCACATGCCGTGAGATAGACAACGTTTATCAGACAACTTGCAACGTTGCAGTTAATATGCATGTTATCTGATGATTCACTCTATTTGTTAATTTTTCTACAGAGCTTCAGTAAATGTCCAATTTCGTTCCATATTTTTTTCTATGGAATAATTGTCAAAAATATAGGTACTCTTGGAAAATTTAGCACATATCGAAATACAGTAAATCGTTGTGTTAACCGATTAAGGTAAAATGAAATGTTGTCTGGACTGTGCTGAGTTGGAGTTTTCGATATTTTTGAAATAAAAGAACATTTTGGAAAAACATTTTGCTTATAGAAAAAATTGACATGGTGCTTAACTTATTTTGACCAGTTTATTGTAGCTAAAAAGGCTGTGGATACAGGTTCCAGTGTGTCCCGAAACCGTGCAAATTGAATTGATCGTCCAAAAGATAGTGTTCAATGAAAAGTGGAAAATACAGAAATTGCAACAGGGAACGGTGAATACGAAAAATATTAGATTCCCTTTATATGCACTTTATATCAGAGTTTTATCATCATTCTGAAATGCACTTTGTACCTGGGCATAATTATTCCCAATTAGGAGATTTTTTATTTATGTATTTATTTATTCTTATTTTATTACTTTTATCAATATTGATCTTCCCAAACACAATCAAGGGAGACAAATTCTGCTATAAGAGCTTAAAAAATGTAAGACTCGGTTCATATTCTTCATTTTGAATATGAAATGCAATCCTAGTGGCATGTAAGCATTTGGACAAGCACATTGAATAGTAGCACTTATAACATATGAGCAAATGTCAGCTTTTAATGCCCATGTTGCTGTGCCAAGCGGGACTAAAGGTGTAGATTTTGTTCTTAGTCTTACTCTACATTCAAACTTAGTGTACGCGAGTAGCGAAGGCATTTGTGCTAAATTCGATAATCACCAAAATAGCATGTATTGGCTGATTTATGAATGTATTTAATTTGTGTAATAAACATAGTATTTTAAATGTTTCAGTATTATAGGTATTTGTAAGAAAAAGGTTATTTGTCAGCAATCTAAATTTTGGGATTCAGTGTATAGCTAAGGTCAGATTTTGACAACAGGTGGCATCCAACTTCCCGCGGAAAATCAGTAAAGGTGTATTTTTCCACCAGGATAATTGATAATAGTTAAATATCCCTATCACAAGTTAATCATGGTCATAACTACTGTTAAAGATAGCGGCTTAGAACTGATTAAGCATCTGTCTTGTTTGCCTTAACTTTTATCTATTTCGAAAATTGACAAAAAGCCGGTACACTTTTGGTCAGATGATGACGTCATGCATACAGACGAGGACTTTCTGAAGTTTCTGGAAATGGACTTCTTTAAAGCCGTAAACCTTACTGGCACATATACTCAAACAAAAAAGAAACGTCCGATTTTCGTGGTACTGTATCATTCAATCCAGTTAAGATGTCGCAGCAAAAAATAAACCAAAATGTTTTTTAAAAGTCCGACACACAAAAAGTGTGATTTATTGATTTTATCTTCTTATCTGGAAGAGTTACTTAACCTAATGTAAAACAGCTTATTCCACTATCATCAGCAAGTTGATCATCAAAACGTGACACATTTTACGTTAAATGGCAACCAGGAACGTCCAAGGATGAAAAATATCTAAAAATCTCAAATGTGCTCACTAATCGAGCGAAATTGCAATTCAAAACCGTTAATTTACGAAATTAACTGAAATTACTTCCCTTTTGAATTAAACAAATAGCAATCCAAGAACCTCCGATTCTCCTTAACATAACATCATTTTGACACCGTTTTTTGTTTAAATTTGTTGCGCTTGTGTATGACAAGGATTGTACAAAAGATAAAAATAAAATTTATGGCTGATGTCGGCCATCACATGTTCACTTAATCTGTGTTTTATACCCCACCCATTACTATAAAACACATGTGAATTTCCAGTATCAATTGTTTTGATGATGATTAGACTTAATTAATGTTAAAATGCTCGTGATGACGAAAAAGAAATTCAAATTCGACCGACTCTGTTGATTATCAAAATGCTTGACCAGCAATAAATTTTCTGTGTGTCTTCACGCACGGTCTTGATCGATGTTTTGTGACGTCAGAGTATGGTACAGATTTTTGGATGTGGCCATAAAAGCAATGCATACAGCTAACATGCATAACACCTTACTAAAGAGTTTGCTCAGTGATGTTTTAATATGCTTTAACGGTTCAGAATTTTGATGGACACCCAAGCTATTGATGTTGTGACTTTTTGTTTTAAGGGTACACCTGTTCTCTGAGTTGTCAGCGGCTCTACTGGTTATCAAATGATTTTCGTTTTTGCATAACGTTTCTAAATGATAACAGTTTGTAATGTAAAAATTTGAATGAAATGCGTTCATACATTTAGAACCGGCAGACATAAACGTCAAGCGGACATAACTTTTTTATTTCCGTATATATATATAATTCTAATAGGGATCATGTAACATGTCCACCCCTTACATATGAGGCTCATAACGCATTAAACTTCCCTCGTAGAAAGCGTATAAGATTTTGAGTAAGCTTTTAAGCTTTTGAATATGTAATCAACGTGTTAACGTGAAAGTAAGCATATAAGTAGCTGATAACCTTTTAAAGTAATTTTTATTTTGTCATCATAATATGTATATAAGTAGCTGATGAGCCCTAAAGTATGTATTGATGTGACCATAAGTATATGAGTAGATGATAAGCTGATAAGCTTTAGAGTGAGCAATGTACTTTTTATCTTACCAGTGAAACTAAGCATATAAGTAGCCGATAAGCTTTTGGGTGCTTTTTTTATTTTTTGGCTGGTGAGTCATTCAGTATATAATCAACTTTTCATTTTGATGTGACCGTAAGTATATGAGTAGCTGATAAGCTTTTGAGTTTGCAATTTGGACGCCACAGTAAGCATATGAGTACTTGATAAGCTTTTGAGTATGTAATTAACTTTTTTACCTTAACGTGAAAGTAAACATATATCAGTAGCTGATAAGCTTTTGAATAGATTTTCAAACTTCATAGTAAGTATATAAGTGGGCGATGAGCCCCTAAGTATCTAATCAACTTTTCATTTTGATGTGGCATTAAGCGTGTAAGTACCTAAATGAACTTTTCGAGTATGCAATCAATTTTTTATTTTGACGTCACACTAAGCATATGAGTAGCTGATATTGAGTATGCAACTAACTTTTTATTCTGACGTGAAAGTAAACATATAGATAGCTGATAAGCTATAGTGTATTTCGACATCATAGTAAGCATATACTAGGTAGCTGATGGGCCCTTGAGTATGTAATCAACTTTTTTATTTTGATGTGAAAGTAAGCATATAAGTACTGTTAAACAAAGAGATTTCGACTGTTGGGTCATAAGATGTTTTGGTACTAAATTTATTTGTGGAATAGTACCTGATAAGGTTTTGGGTATATAATTAACTGTTTAGATTGACCTAACAGTAGGCGTATGAGTAGCTGGTATGAGCCGTGACATGATATTTTCAACAATGTGGTATGTTCGACATGCAAAGCCTCAGATCAGCCTGCGCATACGCGCAGTCTGATCGGAGCCTTTGCTAGTCGCTAGAATATTCTATGAGTGTTGATCTACTGACTGAACATCATTTTAAGTTTCAAAGCTTAAAAGGAGGCTGCACAGGGTCGTCTGAGTCTACATTTGTCAAAATGCCACATTGTTGGAAATCACATGTCGCGGCTCAATTATGCTTTTGAAAATGCAATTATTTTTTAAGAGTATGTCTAGCTGTAAGGACGTGAATATAAGTGCCAGTAATGGGAGATGATACATCGATAAGTTTAGGCTCTTTCATGCAAACTAAACATCTATTTGTCCTGATCCACATCAGTAATAAGGGTGAGGGTGATACCATGCAACTAGTTTTAGCCCTCAAAGTCAAACGTTTTTACTGATCGTTCCAAATCGGCGCTTATTTTGTGGATCATTTTTGTGTTACGTGTCTGCCATGCTGTCTTTTCTGTTCATTGCAGCCTTGTGGTCACCTGCCAGGAAAGGGCTAACCTATTGGCTCTTTTGTATTTGATGTATTCTTCTGCTTTTGTCACTTTCCCATGTGGTATCCTGGGTCAGGTGTGATGTTTGATTGTATCGATTCCTAATATTTGCCTTCTTTCTTACTTTGATACGCTGTTACGAATTGATGACCAGTGAAAGCCCAGATGGGCCTGCATATCCACCCAGTCTCGCCAGCGCCTAATCTTTACTGTTCGCATTAACAAACAAGGCTGGCATATATCCCCCATGAATGACTAGTACCAAATTGTAATGTTTCTTCTCATATGCATTTTATGGTATGCGGACCCATGAACTGTAGGGAGGGACAGCACTAAAAACAAGAACCGATTGAAACAAGACAATATATTAAAATTTTACACTGTTTAACAAATACCTTAACAAATATTGATAGACAAATATTTCAATACTGAATAAATTATTGGAGAGTGATAGAAGTAAATGTAAAACAAATGTATAAACCTATAAAGCATCTATATAAGCACTGTAATTAATTTTATTTTAAATGCGATAACTCGAATTAGATTATTCAATTAAATGCAACTTTTACACACTTGTAGAACTTTTAAACACTCACGGGTTCTTCTCGGTATTTCCCCCACATCGTTTACATACTGAATCGCATACCTCTTTGCATGCTGGACAATTTCGCATTCATTTTTGCTGTCAGCTGATTTTTTTTCTTCAAAAAATATACTTATTCAGAAACATGTCGTATGAATGCCATCAGATTTTCAAACAATTTTGATCCAGATCAGGCCAGACTCCTGTTTTTGATAGATATGGTTTTGCTGGGTCTGGTGTGGTCAGTTTGTGAATATCCTCTTAAGACTTTCGGTGCCAAACGCGACTGTAGTCGAGTTTACCGTTCACTGCCAAACGCGCGACTTCAGTCGAAATTTAAAGGCACAGTTATTAATTAGCTGTCTATTTTTAACGTTATAAGGGACGCAAATATTTGTTCTTATTTCAAAATGTTCAGGGGACATAATAATATCGTATATGAAAGTATGTGCAATTTTCTGTACAAGAGTTGACTTTACAAAAATGTTTGTAATGTCATTAGATTTCACGGATGTCAAAATCAACGAAAACATGTCCAAGGGAATGACATACAGGACGCATTAAGCCCGTCAACTGCTATTTTTAATTAATTTCTGATGAAACAATACAATATCAGAACTAATCCTTATATTTGATACTTGGTGTAGATGAATCTTCTATCTTTTTGGCATAAAATAGTTGTTTATAGGCATTTTTCATATTTTCCAAATGACTTCCAAAATGGCCACCAAAGGTCATGTGACTTTTTTCAATTTTATTGGTTCAAATGACAGTTTTATATATTAGCAACATTCTGTTAAAGTTTCACAACAATAGGTTGAATGGTTCTGGAGATACTCTGTGTTGAACCCATATCTCTCAATATTCAGGAGTCCTTAAAACATGCTTGGCACTGAGGTATTGTTTTTTGAGGTGCTTGGCAGCGAAAGTGTTAACTCTTGAAACTTATGTGATATATAGATAAAAATCTTGTATACTTATTCCAGCCACTGGAATGCAAAATGGTGACTAGGCTTTGTTGGGAATTTTTTGTTTTGGCAAAGCCTAGTCACCGTTTTGCATACATTTCTTGGCGAAGCATAGTCACCGTTTTGCATACTTGTGTCTCGATAATGTTAAAATGTATTAGAACCCGCTATCGTATGGAACCTATTTCAGAAGGCTATCAATCCACCTTGATAGATATGTTGAAACACTCAGTTTGGCTACCGGAACAGGGTTTTCAATTTAAATACTTAGGGGTTTATTCTATTTCGCAAGCATTCAACATGGGTAGTGCATATTACTGTCAGATGATTTTTGAAAAAATAAGCAGACGACAACAGAATTATGACGAACTTGCCATGCATGCAGCTCTAAGGCTACTGCCCTTGGTTCTGTATTAGACGTTATCCATTATACTGCTAAAATCTTCAACCATCCAAGTTGCACCAGCAATTACCATTTGAAAAAATTCCCCTTTACTCCCTAGGTCAGATGAGTATGTTATGCCAGTATGACCAACCATATATAATCTGCATGTCAAGAAAAACCGTGTATCGTTCTGCGTGTATCTGTCTGCAAGTTTAGGACAAATGCGATGCTCACATCTATATTCTCAGTGATACAGTTCTTTAAAGTACAACAGCATAGCTGTCTTCTTTGCACGCTGTGTTATTTAACATGAGTGTTGTCGACTGCAGGATCCCCAAAAATTATTTCTTGAATATCATTATTGTGTCAAACAGTTTGAACCCAGATCAGAAATTTAGAAAATAAGGTGAGTGTCTCTTGATATCAAGTTTACCAGGCAAGGCTTTGAGAACGCTTGTTGAATCGCGAGGCTTGCCAAAGGATTTAACATGCGTTCTCGAAACGAGCCTGGTAAACTTGATATCAAAAGACGCAAACCTGGTATTCTATTTTATATCAGTTTCCCATTATTTTATTCTTCAGACTAGCGATTATGACGTAATTAATTGATTTTGTGTCGATTCCGCGTCATTTGCGACGTCATTCATAAAAGTAACGCCATCATGACCTGATAAAAACACACGCCAAGATACTTTGCATATCTATCTATATTTGGTTACTGTGCCACCCTCGTGCCTGGGTCAATAGAAATTCTTGCATAGGAATTCGTTACGCGAAGCTGTTTGAAACCGCAAAATCCATGTTTAAATCATGAGATTCACGTGCTGTTTGAACATGGCTTTTAGCTTGACAAAGCCTATCTGGGCCAAGATTTGTTTGCACATGCTATTACACGGGAAAGCCTTGCACCTTGCTTGATCATTTCGCCAATGTTTTTGTTCGCAAAAACGTTGCGCGCGTCTATGCCGTTCGAAAGTTTTATGCTGACGCCATTTTGTTTAGAGAAATCCAGCATAAGAAAATGGATACCTTAATGTTTAAGCGACGATTTCAGTGCGGTTTAGGTTGAAATCAGGTAAATATGCAAGAATAACAATCGCACATGCTTGTTTCATTGCATTAACACTTGCTGGATCCCTAGGACAATGTTTGATTACTTGGCCTAATGGTCTCACGTTCAAACAGCATTCTTGGGACCGGGCAAATGTTAATGCATGAAAAAACATGTGTGATCCCTATAATCAAGTACATGTAAATAAGGAAACCAATTCGTACATTGCATAATCTCTGATCCGAACTTGTTTTCCACATTCACTTTGACTTAACTCTTTCCTTGATAGTGACGATTTTTGTCGTCTGCTGATAACCTTTGCAAACAGTTTGGACAAAAATCAGGGCAGGCGTTCTGTCCGTTGACACTCTGATAGAGTCCATGAAAGAATTTTGGAAAAAAAGAAGTCAATTTTGAAAAAGTCAGCAGATGACAATAAAAGCTGATCATGCAAAGAGTTAAGCAAATACAGTAAAATCTGTGTAAAACAGTCACTCAAAAATAGACAATTTAACAAAGATCTTAATGACAAATGGTAGCTTAATGATGGTCAAAAGTATTGCATAATGCTTCCTTTGGAGCATTCTGCAATACTTTCGACCTGCATTAAGCGATAATTGGTCTTGAAAACCAATTCATAGTATTTTTGAGAATAGCCGTTTTACACAGGTTTACTGTAATTTGTGCTATTAGAATTTGTGGTTCTTAATTTAATTTACTTCATTTCTAATTACTTATATCAGCTAGCGTCATCACGGGCATTTTAAACTCTGAATGTCTTACACCAATCACATGCCTGGGTGAATTTGGCATGTGACTACTATGAATATCGTTAATGTCGTATGATCCAGGGCCAGGTGTCGGATTCTTGTCTTTAACCATAAAATTCCGGCCCTTTAAGGTGAATTCGGGACTCCTTCGTTTGACTAAGTTCGGTGATGAAGTACTGTAATACGCCGGGCCCGGACTTTTTGCTAAATCTGCATTGTAGCTCATATAATCACTCTTTCCAGATATTGACGTAGCTGGTCCTCCCTTCGTGTGTGGCACCCGGGATCCCAGGGTAGTTGGTAAGTTATATGTAAGAGGAGACGGCACAGGATCTACATGTCTCATTTTGTTCCGCGGGGACATGGAATATTTAGGGGCGTTTTTCTCCCAGAAAGGCTTCATGTCTGTGTTATATGCCCCTGGACCCGGGCTCTTGTCTCGCTTTCCTGAAATATAAATTAACCCTTAAAGCGCCAAGAAAAAAATGTCGTCTGCTGAAGTCGTCTCCTGCAAATAATTGCCTAACTTTATTGACGAATTAAGTATAGAAGCAAACAGCGTGGACCCAGAACAGACTGCTCCTATAGGAGCAGTCTGATCTGGGTCCACACTGTTTGCCATAGAGGCTTCTTAAACATTTCAGCAGACGCGAAAAGCAGACGACTTTTGTTGTGATTGGTGCATTAAGGGTTAACTAATAAATGATATAATCTTTATTTGTATCCCACAGAGAACAATATTTAACGCATAGTTTGTTATTACTTTTTAAGTATTGAGTAACAAAAAATGATAGACAAATACAATTCACCTTATAATAGACACAACTAAAGACGACGACTGTTAAAACATTTTTGAGTTGTCTTTCTTTATATGAGAAAGTCTTGGAAGAAGGATCTTGAACAGTATTTTATTAAATTTTGAGAGAATATGACTGCGGTTATGTTTAAATGACAGCGGTGTTTGTGTGCTTTAGTTAATACCTTACATTCAGTGCACCTACCAAAATAGATATAAGATTATAATTCCAGTGCCCTTGGATTTTATGTGCCTAATTTTATTTTGCAGAGTCCGGTATTCAGCTTACATGGAATACAATGTTTACAGCTTAAAACTTGAGATGAAAGTCTTATAGGGTCTGAATGTATCATTGTGTTTGTTAAATAAGTATGCTGTCCATAAAGTTTGACTATTACCTATAAATGTCCTACACACCGATTATGCCTGTTTCGTTTATATACTTAAAGCCATTAAAAACGCAACTGGTACAAGTGTTATTTTTCCTATAAATATCAGCTTTATACACTTTGTCTTTGTACTAACAAGCGTCCCTAACGTAGGAGAACGTTTTACCAAAACTTGAGCTCAATTGCACACTTCTGCCAAAAATTTGGTGAAAAATGACAAATTTATCAAAATGTTTGGTAACCATATTTAATCTTGAAATTGTCTTCAGTTTCAGCGTACAAGTACTGCGTTTCACTCAAACAAACAATAAAACGGTTTGCAACACAAAATTCACTTTGATGGAAGGACCAAAAATTTATGTTTTAAATCTCATTTTTCGTAAAATTTCCCCAAAATTTGAAAAATCACATAAGCTTCAATTAAACTGAATCATTTAAAATTTTGGATACATATGTTGTAAGGGCATTTCCTATGGTTATCATTTATTGCAATATTTACCGTCGAAAGTGTTGCATTTTCGTTAACTTCCGGTTTTCAGGCTGAAACTTTGATGACCATTTTGAAGGTCAAAGCTTCAATACAAAAAAAATCTTTTGCGTGTGCATAGAAAGTAGAGCAATGTTGAAATTTTCCTAAAGTTTGAATCCAAAAGAGCCATTCATAATGAAGATCTGATATCCAGATTAATAAGGGGATTTTGCAGTTTTTATGTCGAAGTTCGGGTTGTGTCCCTTTATCAGAAAATACAGTCTGGCTTATCTGGACTGCTTTATCTGCATTAAAAGAGTATTGGCTTGATATCGCGACCATATGATTATGCTTTTATTTTATTAGAAGAATAAAATAGCATTAAATCTCGAGTAAGGTTATACTGTAAAAGTTGCGTTTTTACTGGCGTTAAGTATATTTCAATCAGTCTGGTGTAATATAACTGCATACTGTATACATGCCATTAATGACTAATGAGCTTTTATAATAAAAAATAGTAAATGAGTATGATCAGGAAATACCACAATCACAAACTGTTTTTGAGCATTTAACAGCGTTCTACCCTTTGATCAAGCATGCCATTTTATATGATCTGTGAAATGTCAAACTATTACTGGATGCAAAAGGATTAGCTTGATCAAAGGAGAGAAGCAACTAACAAAAACTGTTTTTATAGCAGAAACAGCGTTTTGAACCGAAGTTTCTATCCAGTACTTGGCCATTGTAAGAAGCCTTTTGTGGGTAATTTGAGGGCTGAACCAACTACCACCTTGGTGAAAAGAATATCATTTTCTTTAAAACTTTTATATGCCCATTTTATGGGCAATCCTGTACTAAGACTGTTCGAGGTACTTTCACCAGACTCTTATCGGTGGCACAGCGTTGTCAATGTAAACAAAAAACATCACCATAGCTAAACCAGGATACACTAAAGTACATCGGACAGTCTTCATGAATGATTGCCCATAAAAATGGTCTGATAATATTTTTAAAAGAAAATGATATTTTATTCATGGAAAAGATAGTCTGTTCAGCCTTTGAATTATCGGCTATTGCTATTAAAGGCTTTTCTCAATGGACAAGTACTGATTAAAATATATGGGTTGAAAACTCTATTTTTGCTATTCAACATAAACCGGAAAAAGAAAAGTGTTTTATGACCAAGCTAATCCTTTTGCATGCAGTTGTAGTTTTTCATTACATACACCATATAAAAAATGGCATGCTGTGCCAAAGACAAAAGGCTGCCAAAATGCTCAAAATCAATTTTTAAAAGCTCAGTTGTCGCTGATTTTGTACAATCTTGTACCTTAACTTCAATTTACAATGGCATGTATACAGTATAAAGTTATGATACACACCAGTGAACAGGTCAGACTGATTGAACTTGAAACAGAACAGGTAAAATATGTGTGTACTATAAGATGTTTACTGGTAATATTTGGTCAAAAGACATGGACAGCATACTTAATTACAAAATCAATTAAATCTTTTAGACCCAAATTTTATGCTAACGCATCCCTTTTGTCTCAAGTTATATGCTGCAAACATTCTATTTCCATGTATTTAGATGAATATCCAATGAAACTTTTGGTTCTGTGAAACAAATAGCAACAAAAATAATCCACCCAAACCATAAGGTCTTGGCATATATATGCAACATTTTGATAGTTGCACTAAACTCGATTTTTTATGTTTTTCACATTGATTTTCGGCGATAACTTTTTTATTATTGATTTTAGTAAACTGTGTTCGCGATGAAAGTTGTAGAGAAAAATTAGCGCCAACTTCTCCAAGCGGTTCTAACATCATAGATGCTGCAATTAACTCTGCGCATAGATGCACTCTTTGAGCATTTTAAGCAAATCGCAAATAAACTAAGTCAAATATGTCAGTCAAAAAGTTACAATTCAATAAGAGAGGCGATGGATGGCTTGTTCAAATATATTGGAATTCGCGCCTGATTCGCTCGTGCGTTAAGCTAGTTGGGTCATCTCGAAACTGTCCATTTAGGAGCACGTGCATAAGAGAAAAATGGCGGGTCATGCGATATCACAGCTTCTGTACTTACAAATAATCATGCTCATAGTAGATTCTGAATATGCACGGTACATTTTGAGTCTACATACGGCAGGATTTTGCTATAAGCAACCGTTGAATAACCTGTATATACACCGCTTGTGAATATTCTTTTGAGACGAACCCTTTCTGTCACGCCTCTACGAAATTAACCTGTCAATAAAAGACTTAGAAAATTGGGCTGAATTCAATTTATTGCAAAATCTTCATCTATGTACACAAAAATCTGTTTGTGCCAGAAACTTCGGACCTCTTGGAGAAATCGGCGCTAATTTTTCTCTTCAACTTTCATCGCGAACACAGTTGGCTAAAATTAATAATAAAAAAGTTATCGCCGAAAATCAATGTGAAAAACATAAAAAATCGAGTTTTTTTTTTTTTTTTTTTTTAAATGGTAGCGTTTTATCTATGCATAAAAATACAGTTGTAAATTATACATTATCCTAGATACAGGCTCTGAAAATTTTGGCAAACTGAATACAAGACTGTCTGAGGTCCTTGAAACTTTACATTCATACAACACGTGAATCTATGCTTTTTCGATAAATATAAAATGATGTCTACAATGAGGAGTTAAGGCATTCGTTTTGCGTAGTGAGGTGCGTAATCGTTTTTGTGTCCAATTTCATTTCTTTGCAAAAGTGTATGAGCTAATAGGCTCCAACAGACACAGCCATTGCTAGAGGGCTTTAGAGGTGTTGCACTTCTCACATTACCAACTCGTTTAGGTGCTTGAAACACAATATATATATATATATATATATATATGTATATATATATATATATATATATATATATATATATATATATATATATATATATATATATATATATATATATATATATATATATATATATATATATATATATATATATATATATATATCTGTTTACTGTTAGCAAAGCATGCCTAGAAGAGAAAATTGTTCAAGAGTGGTTGGAAATGGTTCGAGATTTAATCAAAATATCTTAATTTATCTGGTTTTTAGGAAATTTGCACACTCTAGTTTCGGTTTTTTGTGCATTCTTTGCTTCTAAAGGATAACCTTTTTAAGAACATATTGTAGGTTGAATTGTACGTGATACATGTTGTGACGATGATTTAAAGCAAGCGTCTCATGACAATTAGCAAAAAGACCTTACATGTTTGGGATTCAACAAAACAAACGAGTATGCATAAACGCATAAGCTAATCACAGTCTAGAACCCAGAAATTATTGTCACGCAAATTACTCTTCATGTGAAATGTATTTAAACATTTAAGGGGCAATGGCCCAAACCGCAAAACTGACCCATTTTGCTGAAACTTAAATAGGAAATTAAATGCATTTCAGTGCATTCACTTTGGCCACCATTAGCATCACGTATGATTTCATTCCTGAAACTAACACGTGAGCCAGGGTTCATTATTAAAATTAAAGAAGAATGAGGTTCATGGAATCATTTATCCATATAAATGGCACATTAAGAGAGCTATTCCACGTATGTGATACCATTAGAGCCAGAGCATGAGATTTACAACAAGTTGGTATGTGCGACCAGCAAAGCCTCAGATCAGCCTGCGCATAGCGCAGTCTGATCAGAACCTTTGCCTGTTGCTTGAGTATTTTGATTGTTAAGCTACTGACTGAATACCATTTGGAGTTTCTAAGCTTAAAGGGTGGCTGCAGAGGCTCGTATGAGTCCTCACATGTCAAAATGCCACATTGTTGGAAATCTCATGTACTGGCTCATTAACGAGATACCACAACAAAAGCATAGCGTCACTCAAATTGTAGGACTTTTATGACACACTTTTTCTGAGTTTCTTTTTCTTGACGAACAGATTTAAATCCAAATGAAAACTTTTTACAGTTAGATTTAGTTAGCCATATCGTATTTCAGTGATACTGAGGCAACATATGCTGAAAGGCGGTGCTTCAGTTGTGGATCGTTTTCGTTATTTATGTTTCATGTTTATCTTTGTGAAGCTGTTTTGTCTGTTTCTTGCTGCCTTGTGATCACCTGCTGAGAAAGGGCTGACCTCTTGGCTCTCTTGTGTGTTGTTTTTGTGTGTTTTTGTCACTTTCCTGTGCTTGATTGTATCGATTCCTGATCTTTGCTTTCCTCTCGACTTTTATCTAATTTCGAAATTATGTAATACCATGCTATTTTAACCCTTTCATAGGACTAAGCAAAAACTTAAGCGTAAAATTGCGATTTATTTCTTATCCAGCAGTTTAAATATGTGTTTGGGTGCTCAAAAGAACCGTATCGATGAGACGGTTCTTTTGAGTATCCACAAAATATGTTTTGGTTGAGAAATAAGTTAATGATTTTCAGTTACGCAGACTTATCTGGGGACCTGTCCTTTGTAGATGGGAAATCCTTAAATGGGTACTTTAGGAAACAGTGCAGACCCAGACCAATACATAGCATTTTATCAGGATCTGTACTGTTTCTAAGACAAAATCGATCTTCACAGAAGAAAAGTGGTATTCAAAAATATAATCTGTGACCCCTCAATATATACAATGAACCATCCTGGATTTAACTGTATCATGTTTCATGGTAAAGTCCATTGGTCTTAAAAAAGGTTCCACCTGCTGGGAAAGGGCTAACCTCTTGGCTCTCTTGTTTGTGATGTTTTCTTGTATTTTGTCACTTTCCCATGTGGTGTCCTGGCTCAGTTGTGGTACCTGGTTGTATCGATTTCTGATCGTTGCCTTCTTTCTTACTTTAAGTGGGATTGGTCACTATCAGGTGCTACATTGACTCCAATTAGCTACAATTACAAACCCAACATGGCCTCGTCTAACTTGGTTTAGCATAAATTAAGTACTAAGTGTCATTTATAGTTTTAACGGAGAAGATAGAGCTGATTGCTTTACCTTTATTGTATTTTTGCTGGTATTGTTCTGTGTCTCTTCCTCTTCGTTCCGTGTGTTTCTCTTTGGTCTGTGATTGTGGCATTTCATGGTCATACTCATTTGCTTTTTTGAACCTCAGAAATAATAGTTAAACAGAGATATCCATGCATTGGTCACCTAGGTCACCTGTGAAAGTATGCATGAATGGTTCGAACAGTGTTTGGCGTGATTCCAATGTACTTCCCAGACTTCTAAACGGTGTTGCCATGAATAATTATACTAAGATGTTTTGAGTTTACAAGTCCGTACAGATCTAACACAGATAGCGTGGATTATAGCAATATTTATTTACAAATGGTAAATTAACTTTCATTTATATGCGCAAATCAACGAACCATAATCTTTTATTTATACTAGCACTGTTAAATTACTCTTCTAAAGGAATTTCTGAAACAATGGCAATCTTTGATTATCAATAGAAGCTGAGCATTGCTAGAATTTTTATATCAAGCTGCTGTGGCAAAATGACTAAACTATTTTTTTTATTATGACAATTATAGGAATGTAGCTGCTCAGTTCAGATTAAAACAACGGTTACCTCTAATGAAATCATCTACTGGTATATACCAGTACTAAACGCATATGCTTCGGATCAATAAGTTACAGATTGTTCCCTTGTTGTGTTCTCATTAGTTTCATCGGCGTAGCTCCCATTAAGCAGTTACGCACGTGCGTAATAAAAATAGAAACATTCAAGGAAGATCACCTAATGTAGTAAAAGTGATATTCCATTTAATAAGGAACTGCTCTTAAAGGAAAGAGTTTGCTTCCTCTGGGAGCAAAATAAGTTCCCACTTTGAAAAGGGACGCAATTGAAGAGAAGCACTGCTTGATTCAGTAGCCTCCCCTTGATGTGCGTAATATTTTAGCGTTCTAGCTACGCCATTGAGTTTAACCTGTATGTTCATAACTACAATCAAGTAGTCATTGGCGCACTTCGAATCGAACTAAAGTTCCTACTATAGTTCTTACGTAATACCCATATTCCACACAGGCCCCGAATCCCACGAATTGACACGAATGGACAATATTTGGATTCGTGGCTGAATCGTACTCAGTTCGTGAAGATCTTAACTGATTCGCACAGTCCGTAGTGAGTTCTTGCAATTCGTAGATCTATCGGGAATTCGGCTCAAAAGTTTTGAACTATTCAAAACTATGGCAACGAATTCCCCGATTCGAAAAATCGTGCGTGATTCGTACCAAATTCCTAAGGCATTCTTGGATATCGTAACTGAATCGTAATCGATTCGGAGGCGTTTTTGCATTGTTTGGGGCATTCGTAGCTACCCTTAGCTCATTTGTGGGGAATCGGGAGATAAAGCCAAGCAATAAAACCAAGGAAGAGATAGTCGAAGGATTTTCCCTAAGGTTAATTACCCCGTATCGCGCATGTGAGCAGTCCTAGAAGTTGAAACAGATTTGGCAGATTCTGGAGCACAATCAGGATCAGTCAGTAGCTCCTGGCTGGTGATTTTGCCAATAGCGAACTGCCATATTTTTCCAAGTCAAAGAGTCTGGGTCAGGGCCTCTCGACTTTAACGTAGTTATTTTCAGCTAGCTATATAAGAAACCGTTCTCAAAACTTAAGTTGCAGGATCAATTCTACTGCTGCTTTACGAGGAACATCCATTTTGGAACTGATGCCCCGAAGCATGTACGGGCCTTTTTTATAACTATCGTGAGAGAAAACCTCGCCAATCGTGTCGAATCGTCGCGGATTTCTGTTAATTCGTGCCCAATTCGTGCTGCATTCCGCATATTCTTAACTGATTCGTAATTGATTCCTTAACTTTCGCGCAGCATGTTCTAATGTTATTATGCTAATTGTAGTGAATTCTTGCGCGATTCCAGCCGAATTGAGCCGATCACCCTGAATATTCGTAACATCGTATCTGAATCGGGACTGACTCGTAGAGCATCACGATTGGAGATTTTTTTTAATGAAACATCACGAATCCCCCCCGAATAGATAAAAAAAAATCAATTCGTGGCGATTCGTGGCTTGTATGGAATAGGGGTAAAATAGATGCGCACGCAAGTTTACACCCGAACGACTAAAGTTGGAACTTTTAGTTGGTTGGAAAGTAAACAAAAACAATAGCCCTGTATGCTCCACTTCAATTCTTCGTCGTAGACAAAAGGGATGTTATAAACTGCACATCGCTTTCTAATAATCGATTACGAATAAATGGTACCAAAAATTAGGCTCAGCTGGGTTTACTTTACAAAAACATATCATTTTGAGGCTACTGACCGATCTTGATCCCATCGTGCTAGATCTTGAGCCCATCGTGCTAGATAGGTCTAGAGTAGGGAACCAGCCTATCTACCAGAGTAACGGTGCTCCCATCATCTCTAGTAGGTTCGTGACGTCACCCTAGTAGCGACTATAGGTGTTTGAATCAAACTTTAGTTACTATAGTAGGGACTATAGTTCGATTTGAAGTGCGCCATTGTTGTTCATCACTCTCGCTGCTAATGTCACATTATATAACAATGTGTTTATTTCGTGCCACAATTGTAACAGTTTCACGCCTACCAAACGCTCGAATGCTCAACATCTGGTTGAATATTAAAAACAATTGCTCTATGTAGAAAATAAAAAAAATCAGGAAATGTCATACAACAGCTTAGGGATTTCTGCTTTTGTGGTATAAATACGAGCTCAGAAAGTATTCTCATTAGGCCATATTTACTTTTCGCGCGATAAAATTGTGGTACACCTATTTTATGCGAAATGTAAATATGACAAAACAAGAGAACTTTCTTACCTCACATTTATTCCACAAACTTAGAAATGCATAGTCTGTTGCATGACATTCCCTGTTTTTTTATTCTCTTCCTGGGGGAATTGTTTTTAATATTCAACCAGATATTGAGCATTCGAGCGTTTGGTAGGCGTGAGTTTTATCGAACTTATAATTGAAACAAACCTTACTTATACATGATAAACATGAAGATATATACTATAGGCCTAACTTGTTATGTTCTGGGGTGCTTTAAGCATACTATCTTGTTTAACTTAAGCTGGTTTTGCAAACTTATCTGATATCACCACAGAGTAATTTGATCTCAGCTGTTTGTCATATAGCATCACTACCCCACCATGATGCCCGCCAGACCTGGCCGCCTTATCAGTATGCAATCTCACAATAAAATATTAAGCTGTGTAAAGTGTATTATTTTAGTGCGTCCGTGACCTCAGCTGCTGTTCATTATTAGACTATTAACCTGGTGTCTTAGGTATTGCACCAAATGAATAAGATGGTGTGGTTTCTTTACCCTTTGGTCCCAGAGAGGGATTAGTATTAGACTACTAACCTGGTGTCTTAGGTATTGCACCAAATGAATAAGATGGTGTGTTTTCTTTACCCTTTGGTCCCAGAGAGGGATTAGTATTAGACTACTAACCTGGTGTCTTAGGTCGTGCACCAAATGAATAAGATGGTGTGTTTTCTTTACCCTTTGGTCCCAGAGAGGAATTAGTATTAGACTACTAACCTGGTGTCTTAGGTCGTGCACCAAATGAATAAGATGGTGTGTTTTCTTTACCCTTTGGACCCAGAGAGGGATCTATTGCATAAGCTGGCCCCGGACTCTCACTCTTGATGGCTGAAACAAATATATGACTATTTTAATATGCACCATAAACCACCAATTTAAAAGTTTATTGTTTGTCTGAACCTTCCTCTACTTCCATACCTTGATCTGACTTGCTCCTCTAAACCTTTGCTGATCACATATTAAATGAGCCATGACATGTGATTTCCAACATTGTGGCATTTTGACAAGTGTAGACTTAGATGAGCCTGTGCAGCCTCCTTTGAAGCTTAGAAAATCCACATGGTGTTCAGTCAGTAGCTTAACAATCATAGAATACTCAAGCGACTGGCAAAGGCTCTGATCAGACTGCGCATATGCGCAGGCTGGTCTGAGGCTTTGCTGGTCGCACATACCCCATTGTTGGAAATCTCATGCGACGGCTCAAATTACGAACACAAATCTAATATACAGGCTGTCATTATCAAATAATAAAATGTATTCACTATATGAGGGTAGAATGAACATTGGTATTCTGGGTCAGGTGTGGTGCTTGATTGTGTCGATTCCTGATTTTAGCCCTCTTTCTTACTTTAATTAATACGAGAAAAGTGGCCATTATTCTAACCAATGGAAAAGAATATTGAAATACTAATCCAAGATTTTTTTTTCTTCAAAAAAAACTTCACACCCCTCCTAATCCAGACTCTGCCTAATGCACCATTTAAGGTCAACGTGTATATTGAAGATATTATTACTTTGTTAGCTTTCATTCCACTACCCCCCTTCCCCCTGCATTTTACAGCAGTATATTATTGTCATGTATAGGCCTGATAAATAGAAATAAATATTTCTTCTCCTGGTTTATTTACTCCTAGCATGAAATGGTAAATTATTAATCGCGAAATGGCATGACTGCATCTTGTTGTGAATGAAACGGACAGTAAATGTTCAGACTTGAAAGAAATTGATTTAAGTCTGTTTAAAATCCTTCGAGATTTGCATAACAACAACTGGATTCTAAACGTGTCTGTCAGACTTCAAACACTGGCATGATTACATAATGATAAACATATTATCTGCATGTGTGTGGGCAGGGAAATAAGCAGTGTTACAGGCAATTGCAGGTTTATATAGCCTACAATGTGATACCATACGAGGTTTTAAAAATTCCCTTGATTTAAATCACAAAGCAATTTGTCGCACAGTAAAACCTGTGTAGAACGGCCATTCCAAAAGACAAAACAAAGATCTTAATAACTATTGGTAGCTTTACGAAGGTCGAAAGTATTGCCAAATTGAGCATTCAGCAATACTTTTGACCTGCATTAAGCGATAATTGGTCTTAAAAATCCAATTTTTGGTCTTTTTGAGAGTGGCCGTTTTACACAAGTTTTACTGTATTTGGATTGATCCATATTAAAATCTGTCAAACAGCATACTTTGATCCAAAACTAATGATAAAAATTGAAGTTAAATTTTCGCTAGAGCAGTTTCAAGAAGTAAGTGAGTATGACCAGCAAATGCCACAATCACATACTACAGACCAACTAATGGCACCGTGGGGAAGAGTCAAAGTACGATATCAGCAAAATGAGATTCAAAACACAAAAACAAGAAAAGTAAAGCAACCAGCTCTCTCTTCCCAAGCGAGAAGATTGCAAAACTCGAAATGAACACAAAGTACTGCAAAACAAAACAAGGACCTAACACAAAAAAACACACTACAAGGTTATGGCTAAATTATTGGCTGCTAAGTCGGTTAAATAAGATTAGTGTATGTAATTTCTAACCGTTGGCATTCGGGGTTTATTGTTAAATTTAATTTTGGTTTGAAAATTTATCAGCTGTGAATTACAAAATAATCAGTATTTTAAGTTAATATGATATGTAACTTCACAATAAGCCACTAAGATTTGATCGTTTCCCTGTGATGTTGAATTGAATAAGTTAGGAAACATCCCCCATCCCCCCCCCCCCTCACACACACACCCCTGGTATTTTCCGTTCATTTGAAGGCGGTGATTCTGTTGTTGTTGATTTATTGTTTGTTGTTGCTCTCATTGTGTGCGTTATTTATTTTTGTTGGTCCTTGTTTTGTAAAGCAGTACTTAGTGTCAATCTAGTTTTGCATCTCGTTGTGGTAGAGAGAGAGTTGGTTTATTTAAGTTGTGTTCTTGCTGGCGTGTGACTGTTTGTGATCTTTGTCTCATCTTCTCTAAGCCTGTGCGTTGGTCTGTGATCTGGTATTGTAACATTTCCTGTTCATACCAATTTGTTGTGTTTTTGGTGTTTTTTGTGTGTGTGTTTTTTTTTCAAAGAAACCCTATTTGTTTCAATTACAAAATTTGAAATAGAATAAACGTTTCTTTGTATCATACTATGGGTTAGGTGTCTTGATAAGGCAAACACGTTATTTCCAGTTCGTAAAGAGGTCTAGCGACTGTTTAGTTGGTAAGAAAAAAACAACAAAAGGCCAAGTAATGATTCTAAGAAAGCAAGTGATTATGTTAAAGATATACCACACTCAAAGACCACAGACCAATATCTTTTACGCAGAGAAATTGACACAAGAACAGACACACCAGGACAGAAGCAAGAATACCAAAAAGCTTTACAACATCGGAACAAAACCCTAATGAACGTTGATACCACCAGTATCAAGGGTGAACTTACAAACGAACCAACGCCTGCACTGTAAAAGAAAGGCGTAAACTTACACCAATTTTGGTGACAGCTAAACGGCCACTAATCCTGATGTTGCCTTTCAACTACTTTAACAGATATGCTTAGTTTGATTGCATTTATCTGGGGAATGATTAAAAGCAGTAGGCAGAAATAGTTACCATTTATCACTGGAGACATAATAACGTCAAGTTGTTAGTGTAAATAAACATGCAAATTTATATTTATTTGAAAAGTGTAAAAACGGGCAGCCACAGCAGCTAAGAGAAGTTGGGGATCGGTGGGGTGGATGAAATATTTTTAATCAAATAAATATTTGTTTAGAATGTCTTCCTGGCCTACGTATTTGAGAGACATGCTCATTGTAAAGAAAGGAAAAAGGCAAAAATCAGGAATCGTTACAATCAAGTACCACACTTGACCCAGGACACCACATGGGAAAGTGACAAAAACATAAGAAAACATCACATGCTAGAAAACCAAGAGGTAAGCCCTTTCCCAGCAGGTGACCACAAGGCTGCAATGAACAGACGAGACAGCGTGACAGACACAAAATATAAATAACAAAAAGGATCCACAATAGAATAGGAGAGTATAACATTAAACTGTGTACTGAGGGCGTTTTCATACACATATATAACGATACTCACAAAATGATCTTGATCCAAATGAGAAGGCTGGAGAATGTCGTTTGGTGAGGTCGACGCTGTTCCTGCCCATCGTCGACGGCAGTAAATATTGTGCTGGACCAGGACCTGAAAAATAGAGGATAATATACTGAACAAATGTAAAAACGCTACACCTGAATTGTTAGCCATTTATATACAAATTGATGCAAGCCAGTCAAGCAAATGAAAGTGTATCTAAATGTTCAGAGACTGGGTTATGCACAACAGTAAAAGTTTTACGGATGTTGTCGTTAGGAAAAACATGAAACCATTTAAATGAGACAGGGGTCCAATTTTTCAGGTTACAAATTTGAACAGAAATCTCACACAGTTTATGCCTGCAGAAATCCACTACCATCCAAATCCGACTGCACGGAATGGTAGTCTGGACATGTGACAACCAGAGCTGTCAAGAACTTATCACAAGTGTGTTTTATCATTTAGAAAATCAATTCTAAAATCAGATTTCAGGTTTTTCATCAAATTGCCAAGCTTGAATTTTTATCACTGACATCTCCATAAGAAAATCAATGTGTTGTTAGACATTACTGGTCGAGAAACTGTAGGCAAATGTGCATCGAAAATCGTGATAAATCAAAGATTAACAAACATTTAAATTTCCCTATTTGTTATTGTCAAGGTGAGAAGATTTACAAAGTTGATAAATTCGAAATTGATTTCCAAGTTATAAGTCAGTTTTATTATGTTTTAATGCAACACTAGTATGACAAATTCTGATAACCAAAACAATATACTTTGCGCATGCGCAATTGCAAAATTCAGTGATTAAAGGTTAACACACAAACTGGAACATAACTCAGACACCAACAGAGACAATTTTATGGAGTTTCTACGAATCGTTGGCTGGATGCTGGGAAACGTTATTAATAATGGTTCTGTTGTTGTTGACTTTTTGTTTATTGCTACTCCCATTGTGGAAGTCTGTAATTGTTCTATGTTTTGTTGTACGATACTTTATGTCCATTCTAGTATTGCAATCATCTTGATGGGGAAGAGAGAGCTGATTGCTTTGCTTAATTTGTCTTCCTGGTGTCTCGTGATGGTTGAGCGGCTCTTCCTCGCGGTGCCACGGGGTTGTCTGCAGTTTGTGATTGTGGTATTTCCTGATCATACTCACTTACTATTTTTTAAGTTTTAGTGAATCCTTTTTGTCCAAACTAATAAAATAGTGTAGTGTAGCATTTTCACTTTTTCTCGGTATACATACGTTAATGTTCCTTATTAAAAAATTACATCGATGACTCATTGATACTTGAGTTGATCAGCTGATGTGACCTTTGATTCAAAAGAAATGTCCCCAAATACTTAAAATATGCCTATATGTCTATTGATTTATTGTTTATTGTTGCCCCCATTGTTTGTGGCGGTTCTGTGTTGGTCCTTGGTTTGTTATTCGGTACTTTGTGTCCATCTAGTTTTGCAATCATATTAATGTGGAAGAGAGGGATGGTTGCTTAATTTAACTGTTTTCCTGATATATTGTGACAGTCATTGGTCTTTGGCTCTTCCTCGCGGCACTGTGGGTTGGTCTGCGGTGTGTGATTATGGTATTTCCTGATCATATTCACTTGCTGTTTTGTAACGCCAACATAGTTTTGATGTAAATGGTCCATACTTGGGACACTGTTTGTCTTGATGTGGAAATGACAAAAACGGTGTTGGATTGCTAGTACATGTATGACCTTTGGTAAAAAAAACGTTAAATACTAAGCAGATATATCCAAAGGGCCCGTCAATGGGTTGACCCCGTTTTATTTGAGTTTTTCTCCTAACAATTTAGCTGTGGGCTGGGTGCTAAAGGTCTTACAACAGGCATAAATTGGAAAAAAAACTTTGTTGAACAATTAAATATAGCTCTCTACACAAACAATATGGAACCTGACATAAGAACCTGATTGGGCGACTCTATGGAAACAGCCCGTTCTGGCCTCATTTTGGTTATCTTTCTTGGTTAAATAGGAGGCTGTTTTTATTCATTGATGGACATTCCTTTTGTATATTTCTCAGAACTTTGGATTTTAGAATCTTGTATGCACTTACCAATGAATAAGATTGTCATTGAAACACATGTATTTGTAATGTAATAATATGTATGAATCACATGCGCATGTAATGTTTAAGTTGAATAATCTATCTATCTATCTATCTATCTATCTATCTATCTATCTATCTATCTATCTATCTATCTATCTATCTATCATGTTTAATCAGTAACTCGATTAAAAATTACTTTTGTTTATATGTAAAAGTGTGACTATAATGAATTATTCATATTGTATTGTATTGTACTCTATCCACGCATGTTCTATAAAGAAATCTCTAACTACTGTCAACTTAATGCTATCTAAGTTTACTCTGTTGTCAACCTGCTATACAGTTTATAGATTTTTAATGTATTAGCCGTCTAATTAATTGAACTAAGGAAGTAATTAGTGAAGCGACATAAAAGCCCAACTATTGATCCTGTGGATCTGCACAATTCCAAAATACTTACTGTCTTGGGTATCCAATACATAAAAAAATAATTGCTTTTCTACGCTGTGCAAACAGACCAGGTCGGGCTGATCTATATTTTTTATACTTGGTGCATCATTTTGAGATTAAAAAATGAACCTCCTTTTCAAAGTAATATTTATGCATGTATGCATAAGCCAGATGTTACTCAAACACGAAAACATATTCTATACCTTTATAAGCTTTTCTGGTCCATTTATGATTTAGGTATGTAGTCGTTTTGGTGAAATCATATTTTCAATTGAAATGGAGGTGCCTTCGAAAGAGTAGAATACGAGGGGGGCTCAATGTGTAATAAAAACGTATTTATAACCCCATCCACAAACGCGTAAGGATTCTATTCTAGATCAAAGCGTGACCTTTATAATGATGCATAAACCCAAATTTCATCTTTCTAACTTATTTATTTACAGACTTTAAAAAACACCCATATACACTGTATATATTTTCCTCTTGGAAGGCAAAGAAACATTTTAACAAAAGAAGGAAGGTATGCTGTATTTCTAAAACAAACAGTTAACAACCATAAAAAGCATATCCAAAGTGTTCAGACTCAATTCCCTTTCACCTACTTAAATGCTGTCAACTTTGATTAGTTCCTGCTTCTCGTGTGACGGTTTTATAGCGTTACCCTCTCTTACGTTGACGTCGTTTAAAACAAGAAACGTCACACTGAAAATTGCACTTTTTATTGTATCGAAGTTTGACTACGCACAGTGCATAGGCAGCAGACTAGTTAAACTGAAACCAATTTCTAAGGGTATCTTATCTGAGTGGTAAAGAAGTTTCGTTTCTTATAAATTTATAGTCTGAAATTGGCCAGCCAGATTATTTACATTTCAATACGTGTAACAATGTTCAAACAAGCATACAAATGCAAACATCGATGGAAAACGACGCTTTGTATGATTCATTTCAGTGAAAGCCAGAGATAACATTATTTTCTTTTAAGTGATTTAGAGATACTTTATGAGTGTTAACAAATATATAAATTTAAAAAACGGCTGTATAACATGCAAACGAACGCCAAAACGACCAGAAGGCAATGTAACAAGCAATTTTCGTATACATTTTAAATATTTAATCTTTCATGCAACAACGACCATGTGAACTGAAGGCCAGATAATGTTGCATCAAGAAAGATTTAAACCAAAATAGCGGCCTCATTATTTCGTAGAATATAAAGCAATATCAAATTTTTGCAATTATAAATGATCAATATAAAGATATTTACTACGCGAAGAAAAAGGCTGAAAAATATCCTTAATTCATGCAGTTTTCTGTTTTTGAAAACACTGTTTCATTTACTATCGCAGTGTATTTCAGTACCCTATCTTGAAAGCGACTTTAATTGCACGACGGTGGGTCAGGCCTCAGACTCTATGACGGCTCTGACGTAAAGCTTTAATCGGTGGGTTGGTGCCTGATGCTTATCTGTAGCTTGACCCACCGTGGCTCAACTTGAGGTTTTCTTTAGCTGGACCCACCGTGGCTCAACTTGAGGTTTTCTTTAGCTCTGACTATCTGTAAGTCATGAGCCCTATTCTTTGTTTCATCATGGTGTGTTAATTTGATTAGAGAGTTTCTCCATGGTGATGCATTGCATTAGTTAAATGGCCTCCATGCGAGCGGAACATTTCTTGTACTTCAACAACAGCAGATTCTAGGGCAAACATTTGGTACCAGTAAAATGCATTTAAGCCCCTGAGTGGCTTAGGCTGCTGTTCTAAGGCGGTGGTTCTGTTGTTGTTGACTTTTTTTGTTTATTGTTACTCCCTTTGTGGGAGTCTGTAATTATTCTATGTTTTGTTGTACGTTACTTTATGTCCATTCTTGTATTGCAATCATATTGATGGGGAAAAGAGAGCTGGTTGCTTTGCTTAATTTGTCTTCCTGGTGTCTCGTGGTGGTTGAGCGGCTCTTCCTCGCGGTGCCACGGGGTTGTCTGCGGTTTGTGATTGTGGTATTTCCTGATCATACTCACTTACTATTTTTGAATTCAATTGGCATAGTGGTTCTGAGAAAACTATGTTTTAATATATTGATGGGACACTAATTTGAGCGTCCTTTGGTGAAAAGTCAAAGGTCAACCTTAACTTTTGGATCTTTTTTACAGCCATTGTCGCATTTGATTATAATAAACAATATGAGCGACCTTGTCTGAAAAGTCAAAGGTCAATGTTGATCTGTGGGACTTATTTATAGCCAATTTCTCATTATGTTAAATAAATACAGCATATCAAGTCCAACGGTTTTCAAAAAATCCAACTTTTCAAAACAAAGTAAGTAAGGGTGCAAAGATCAGGAATCGATACAATTAAGTACCACACCTGACCCAGGATACCAATGGAAAAGTGACAAACTCACAGTTAGACACCACAAACGAGAGCCAAGAGGTCAGCCCTTTCCAAATCCCATTTAAATGCATTATGAAACAAATTCGACCTTCAGACGTTAACTAGATCAAGGTCAACCTAGGATCATCATACCAAATCCCAATGACATCAGCCCTTTAGTCTAGAGGAAGAAGATTTTTAAAGGGTTTTACCATACATAGGCATGGCGGTTATATTGGTCAAGTCACCAGGACCAAGTTTCGATTCACTCGTCCAAACGAGTCTCAATATGCTATTTGAGTTTAATTGGCCCAGTGGTTTTGGTCAGACGACGGCCTTCAGTTGATATGAGCTAATACACATAAGCAACAAGCACATAATAAAACTCTCCCGCAGCCAGATGGATGATTCAAAAATAGAAAGGGCACAAAGTACTACATCAAAAACGCCAGGACTAACCACAATTTCCTATTTTGTGCCCTAAGCGCGCGCGTGCGTGCGCGCGCGCGCTTGTGTGTGTGTTGCACAGAAAATCGGATTTCACACAAAATGATTATCATGATTTGGCTTAACCTGTAACATAGTCATATTTATGTCAACTGCAAAGTAAATATACATAGAACATTGGAGTGATTAGTTTGCTAGACAAATAACTTAAAACAGGCAATCTACGTTTCAAAAATGACAGAATCAATATAACAAACATTTACGAAATGTAAATATTGTGTTTTAGCCTCAATTTAGAATTCAGTATCTATTTAAGCTCTAACATCCTCGTGACAAAATGTCAATACCGGTGTTAAGTACAGCCTGTAAAAGACAGGCAAACACATGGTTGGACCCCAGTATCGTCGGAGTTTGCGCCAAGGTAAAGGAAACTCAACCTAGCCTCTGCAGCTACAGAGACTTTCTAACATAATACAATTACATTGCATACAGTTAGCAAGTTTAGCTATAACATATTTTTTTCTAAAGAGCGAATAACAAAGGTGCTGATCAGACAGTGCGGAGGCGCAGAATGGCCTTCAGGTATCACTGTACCATAAGGCACCGTGAGTTAGAGTGCAATAGGATGTATGAGCATTAGAAACAAGTACGGGCGTACTTTGGTTAATCCCAAGTTTTGCTCTGCTGATATTTGGTCTTGATTTGTTTTACATACTAGAAGCTTTCCATTAGCCCTAGATTCTGACGTTGTTAAAACACCAAAATGTAGAAACGGTGATTTTCCTGGATCGACTTGAAATTTATGATGGTAGTTGGCCATCTATGCTATATCTTTTGTCACCCTTTTAAATTACAATCACTTTATGCATACTGGAGTAGATGGGCGTCCGATGTTCAGGCGTACGTACTACGATTACGTAGAGTCCGACACATCTAGTTACGGCTGTAAATGATCGAGGGAGGTTGCTGAACTAAAGTGCATAAGTAATCTACAGAGCTTGGCAGTCCCAGTTCTCATTTTCCGGACTATAAACTGAATGAAACTTTTATGACCCACTGATTGATAAGATCTCAAAGAAATGGGTGCGCTGTGGCAATAGACTACTATCTATATAAAGTAATGGTAAGTTCGTGCTTTACGGTCTTTGGTGGGTCCATTTATGACAACAGTCAATCAATCCGTGCCAGAGAATCATAAATAACTTATTAGAAAACTGTCTGACTGTTTGACCGCACTACCTATAAAACTATCAGAGGAAAACGTACCTGTATGAGGCATGTGTGCGTACAAAAAACGTATATACTAATGACATAAAGTTAAACATATGAGCCGCGACATATGATTTCAAACAATGTGGCATTTTGACAAGTGTAGACCCAGACCAGCCCGTGCAGCCTCCTTTTAAGCTTAGATACTCCAAATGATGTTAAGTCAGTAGCTCAACGTTCATGGAATATTCAAGCGACTAGCAAAGGCTCTGATCAGACTGCGCGTATGCGCAGGCTGATCTGAGGCATTGCTAGTTGCACATACCACATTGTTGGAAATCTCATGTCGCGGCTCATATATACTAATGGCATAAAGTTAAGCATATATTGAAGGTCATACTCGCTATCTTTTTTAAAGACTGCCAATTTCATATTGCATATCTAAATGTTCTACTATGCAAAATTAAGCAATATTGAACTCAACCAATCATGATGACATCACAACAACACGAGAATTGTACCTACCGGTAAAACACATCTCCAGGCAATATTTTGCAACAAACAAACACGGTTAAAATAGTCAAATAACAAATTTATTGACTGAATTTCATTTCAATAACACATTGCACTAATAAACTTTGTACATTTTTGTTTTCAAAATGCTCCTTACTTGATCATGTGATCTGAAATTTTCACTGACATTTCTCGCATTGCATTTGGCTGACCAACCGTGGTTCACTTTGGGTTTCTTTAGCTCTGAATATCTGTAAGTTGTGCCGGCCTGTCTGCCACATACCAATTTTGTACTTTGTTTAAAATATTACTTGTTCAGGCAGAGACATCCCCAAGACAAACCGCCCCGAATTGACCATTCATATTTTGGAACAACAGGTAGCTCAGGTGGTTAGAGTTTCAAACTAGTAATCTGAGAGCTGTGAGCCCAAGCAGCAAAATGTGTCTGTCTGTCTGTCTGTGTGTCTGTCTGTCTGTCTGTCTTAATGTATGTATGTATGTCCGTATGTCCGTCTATCACGAAAAAGCAAGTGAAGAATACCACAATCACACACTGCAGACCAACCCATGGAACCGTGAGGAATAGCCACTAAAAACTTACAGTCACAAGACATCAGGAAGACAATTAAAGTAAGGCGACCAGTTGTCTCTTCCCCATCATTATGATTGCCAAAACTAGAAAGGGCACTAAGCTCTGCATAACAAAACACTTACCAAACATAAAACCCACACAAACAATGAGAGCAACAATAAACATTGAATCGACAACAACATAACAACCGCCGTAGAACGGACAGCAGCCTAAGCCACTGGCGGGCTTAAATGCATTTTACTGGTACCAAATCTTCGCCCTAGATTCTGGTATTGTTAAAACACAAAATATGTTTAGCTCGCACCTATACAATGTATCATCACAGGGTTACAATCTAATCAAATTAACACACTATGATGAAACAAAGAAAAAGACTCACGACTCACAGATAAAGCTTAAGTTGTTAAAACATTTGAACTCTTGTGTCATACCCAATCGGAACTGCCCCGGCCAATTCCATGAAATCAGACCTTGTATGTAAATCGAGGATCTACTTTGATAACGCGACGCTTATGCTACATAACGTAACGGTTTCGTCATGGAAACCATGCCAACACAATAACAAGTGTAATTGCAGCAAACAAACGGTTGTAAATGAAGTTCATGTTGTTGTTTTGAGAAAAATACATAAACTTCATTTAGTCTGCTGATTAAACTTTTCGGGTAATCAGAATAATGGATGTTAATAGGGCTGAACCCACATGCTACAGAACTAATTTCCTTACGCCAGTTTCGTACAATGCGCCTTACGTACACTCGAGGCTTGAGTCGATTCTCGAATTGTACCGGGCTTTCCCGATTGGGACGAATATTTGAACACCAGCGTGTCATATCTAGATGGTGATACAATGCTTTTACTCTGCCCTCCCGATGTAGCAAACCAGCGTGTTTCTATGATAGTGTCGATTAAAGGTGCATGCGCGGATCCAGATGAGGGACAGCGGGTCCGGACCCCCCCCCTGAAAAATCACAAAAATAAAGGGTTTCTAAGCAATACTGGTCCGGATTCCATAGAAAATCACAAAGTTACCAAGCCAGCATTCAATGTTGGGCCATCATCGACCCGCCAGCGAAACACCATATGATGGCGTTTCGCTGATGGGGTGATGATGGCCCGCTTTAAGTGTTAGTTGGATTTTTTGTCCCCCATCAAAAAAACAACACAAAAAAAACCTTGTCAGAATTTGGACCCCCTCTGAATTTTTTAAAGGATCCGCGCATGAGGGGCATGAGATGTGCTGCACTTTTCATTCTAACAACTGAAATCTATCTCACATGACTGTACGTAATTATAACAAACGCACTCACCCACCTGTTATTCTTGCCAGAATAGGAAGAAAGGTCGGACGAAGGACCGTTCTTTTCCTGTAATCTATCCCCATTATATTGTAATGTATTCCTTCATTATTCCGGCATATTTCGTCGGCTAATATCAATAAACGTAACACTTTTGGCATGAAATTATGATCTTTTGTTCAAACAGTAAATGGTTAAAACAAAATAAGCTACACACATCACAGCTAGGTATTAATATTGCTGCAGTTTTATTAATTATAAGACCTTGCTCATTTTAAATATTAGCGCTCGACCGTTTTGATATTATGCAAGCAAACCTTTCTATAAAAAAGTAGTTTCAAAGATGCAGAGTAATGAGGCAATTCTATGTTTTTTATAAATAGGTAAAGCATGACTAGTCAATGTCATTCGCAAATGCAGAAATCTGTGGTAGGTTCAATATAACTGTACACTAAGACTACCTGCACGCCCAAAATCAAGGTAAACTCGCCAGTGTTTGTTAACAAAATTCTCATCTATCTTTAAATCCACAATATGTTCGTCGTTTTAAATCTTCTATTTAGTAAACCTATTGGACCATTTGACTTCTTCTTGCAGTCTGACGCTATTTTGGGGGTGAAATTATTGAAAATTACTATTTTCTGTCTGTAATTACTATTTTCAATTGGTATATTTCCAAAAACAGTTTTAATAATATTAATCGATTTTGTTCACCCGACCGAGATACTCACTCACTCATTCAAATGCCTAGTCAGTAACAAGTATAATGTAATAAGCTAAAAAGAAAGGATATGTCATACCTGTAAGCTTTGATTGTATTGGAGGTACATGGTGTAGGTCATTTCCTTCTGGGTTGATGGCACCTGTCATTTTTACCAAAGTTTATGCTCAGAAATGTTTTTTTTTTTTAATTCTATGCTTCCAATATCCTTTAGAAAACCTGTTACTTGAATCCAAGCATTCTGTTCACACTACATGTTATTCCAAGAATTGATGAGACGATGTCTGTTGCTACGCGCATGACAAGAAAATGGACCAATCATTAAATAGCTAGCTCATGAGGTTTCAGTACTTAGTGGCGCATTGGTGAGTAGCGAAGGCTTTGGCGAACCTGCTCTTCAGCGGAGTCTGCCAATTCCATGCACGGATCCAGAGGGGTCGGAAAGGGGGTCCGGACCCCCCCTCCCCTAAAAAATAACAAAGATATAGGGTTTCTTAGCAATACTTGTCCTGATCCCCTGGAAAATTACAAAGCTGCCCAGCATTAAATGTTGGGCCATCATTGGCCTGCCAGCGAAACTCCATTTAAATGGTGTTCGCTGGTGGACCAATGACGGCCCGCTTAAGTGTTATTCGGATCCTTCCTCCCCTGAAAAACTAAAAAAAAGGAGGAAAACGGTATCAAAGTTAGACCTCCTTTGACAAAACTTTCTGGATCCGCGCATGCAATTCGCTGCTCAAACATACAAAGTATAGAAACATGTTAAGCTTCATATCACAACCTCGGCACATATAGCCACAGGTTAGCTGAGTAAAAAAATAAACCTGTATTACACTCTCATGTGCAGCCCAAACGGGTTGTGGGTGCATTCTGCTGAATAAACTCGATTTGACTTCCTTAATATATTTGACCTCGAAAAAACAATGCAATAAATATTGCTCGTTACACCAGCCCATATCGCATATTTGTAAAGTAAGAAAGTGGGCAAAGATCAGGAAACAATACAATCAAAGTAAGAAAGACGGCATATATCAGGCAACATTACAAATCGAGTACCACACCTGACCCAGGATACCACATGGGAAAGTGACAAAGTACAATTAAACATCACAGACAGGAGCCAAAAGGTCAGCCCTCTCCCAGCAGATTACCACAAGGCAGCAATGAACAGACACAAACACAAGCCATAAATAACACAAATGATCCACAAAAGAAGTACTACCTTGGAATGGTCAGTAAAAATATTTTACTGGAGGGCTTAAACCGGTTTCACGGCGCCAACCTCACCCTTAGTTCAGATGTGGATCCAGACACATAGATGTTTGGTTTTCAGGAAAGACCATTAACTTATACATACATCTTCTCCTAGAACATATAACTCAAGATATAAAAAGGAGATAAAGCAAAGATTAGGACTCAACAGTACACACAACTGAATACCAGAGCAAAAGAAATCCAACAGGTAAACCCCGGTAGGCCTGACAACAGCCAAAGCATCAGGCCCCTACCATCTCATTAATACATAAGTCTAAGTTGGAACCATCATAGAGTCTGAAGTCCGACCCACCTGCGTGCAACTAAAGAGGAAAGCAAAGTTGCCAACGTGATTGGATTGACCACCAAGCAAGCAGTCTGTTGCAAAACATTAATGTTATAGCCAATCTTTTTATAATGGGAACTTATTTTAATAAACTGCGCTAAAAAATATTAGAGCCAACAATCTTCTTCAATTTATACACCAAGTTTCCATAGAAATCAGGTTCCAAAAGTCATTGGCGCAAGAGATATTGGAATTTAGATATCTAATCAAGTCCCAATATTAACGTGCAAGCCCTGTAGGCACCCACTTTGTTACCTTGTCCATGTATTTTGTTACCAGGTAACAAAATGCATTGACAAGGTGACAAAATGCGTTTGGATAACAAAATGGATGTCTACAATGCCTAGCTGTCCAGCTAAACTAGTTGTCTGGATATTGGTTTGTGAACCTACATTTTCTTTCATACTTTGTTCGTTAAAGCAGCGAATGCTAAGTTATACTGCACAGATAGACAGTCTCGCGTGAGCATTCTCTGGTCACATGCATGATAAGTACTTTAATCCCAAGTGCTGACCCGATTTAGTCATAATGGTTTAAGCGCAGTTTTTGATAAGACCAAAATGTGTTTTTTATTTCTTATTTCCCATTGAAAATATGGTTTGGTGCTCATTAGAGTCGAATGCATACACAACATGTACTTTCGTGGAAAAGTGACAAAGATAATTTAATCCAATGACGTCATGTCTGGGAGTGATATATAACCATGCAATAAATCGATAAACCACTACAGATTGCGATTTTTAGGCAATTTTTATGTCATGTGATAAATAGAATCTAACATTCATGCTCCTGTATTATCTAATTTATTATTAAACTCGTTGCGAAACAGCGATAAAATGCATTATCACTTTTCCTCAACTCGTTTAATAAATTCAATAAAATATGAGCACTCATGTAAGATCCTCTAAAGTCATCATAATTAATCAAATGTCTAGATATGCAAACATTTTCACTGTAAAATTGTGAATATTTTCTTATCTACACCCATTTAAACACTTGTTTTAGATGCTCAGAAGAACAGTTCCATTGAGATGTTCCATATCGAGGGATCAAAGCTTATAATTTTCAAATGAAATTATATTTCCTTCTCTGGTTCTTCACTGCGCATTTAAGAATCAGTAGGATACAAAGCTTTAAAGGCTAAATCCGTATTGATTATGACAAATATATTTTGATATCACTGCCTGAAACTGAATTCCACAAATCAACTATCCAAATTCTATTTCACTGGATTACTGATACCGAAACTCCATATAAACAAGACTTTTGAGAGCTTTCTTATCCATCAGTTGGATACTCAAAAGAACTCTCTCACTAAGACGGCTCTTTTGCGTACCCACAACATATGTTTTGGCAGACAAATTAGAAAAATATTTTAAATTGTGCACTTTAATTTAAAACCTGTCAACTGTTGTTTTTTTAATTATTAATCATAAAAACACAACAAACACAAACGCACACAATCCTTTACTGAAAAAGTTGACGGTTCATTTGGTTCTTCGGAATTAAATAGTTCAGAATATTTTAAGACAAATGAATTTAAGCTACTCGCTTGCTAATGCCATGATAAGTATTTAATCAGGTAAAAGTTTATCGCTCCGGTGTCACCGCTCAGAAGATTAATAATCCTTTTGAAAAATATGAACATAAAATCAAATAATCTGCAAATGCCTAACGCTGGTCAGCCTGTGAGACACACGGAATTTTATTATTTATTTATAACTCTATGTACATAACAGACACTCATGTTTCGCTGATTCTTCTGTCGATGCTGTATTCTTCAATAGGAGTAAAGTGCTAAGTAAAAGTTATACCATGGGTTGTCCCCCTGTACGTGGGGATAATCCACGAGCTTTAGCCAGTGGATTATTTTACGTACAGGTGGACAAACATAGTATAACTACTTTGTAACACCTACATCAGTGTAGACCTTGCACGTCACGCTATATTTCATGTTCAAGTTGGTAAGGGTGGTATAAATGCCTGCTCACTTTATTGGCCCATTATGGTAGAAGTAAGTTAATCTCCAGGGATTAATGAATGGAATTAATAATAGTATAACTATATCAATTATTGAAATAACTGAAAGGTAACATGTATTGTAAGCTAGGTTAAAAGACTAGTGCTAAAATGGTAAACATAAGAGATTATTCCATTAACTAATACCCTGCTGAACTAAGAATTTTCAAGATTTGTAGACCCATACCAGCGTCTTCTTTAGCAGTCCTCTCACTAGGATTTACGCTGTTCGTCGATGATTTTCGTATAGAGCAATATACCGACGAAAAGTCAAGTCTAGATGAAGTTGTAGACTATTAAAAATGCCCAGGATAGTTTATCATATACAAGTTAAAAAAGCAAACAAAATATTTAAGGCGAGTAAGAAAAATAGCATATATGTATACTTGACCTTAACCGAATAATGTTTTCTCTACATTGATCAGGGCCTAAAATCACTTCTGGTCGATTTCGTTTCTCAGTCAAGCACTCCGTATTGCATGGTCATATACATAAATAGCAATGCATATGAACAAAATAATAACTGTACATATTGCAAGGACCTAAGAAAGACACAAAGGTTGACATTAAAAGTGTGTCTTATAACCCAAAGATGAATATCAGAAACTTTAATTCCAATGTTATTGGAGGCATGATCAGTTCAAGATAATTAAAAAAAACACCTTACACCCATGCACTGCTGTGAATCTATTCAAGAAAACAAAGGCTGTGTTTTGTACGTGGTGTGTATGAGTTTCATACCCACCAGCACAGAGGCAGGTGTGCATCGGTCTACATTCATTCTTGTTATGTATGTATGTTTATCAGTCACCTCTCATACTAACTGCAATGTTGCACGTAATCGTTGCCTATCTCACGGCATGTGCCTTTATCAGGTCATCATGACGCTACACTTTTTTAATGACGTCGTCAATGACATTGAATCGACACGAAACTCTAACATGACATCATAACCGCTAGATTGAAGAGTGAACCACCTTGTAAACTGATAAATATAATACCAGGTTCGCATCTTTTGATATCAAGTTTACCAGGCTCAGTTTTGAGAACGCATGTTGATATTAAAAGACGCGAACCTGGTATTCTCTATGTATGTGCATGTATGAGCCTGCAAGTCAGGGTGGTGGACTGTCCGTGCCGCACAGGAGCTGGTCTGTGTTGGACTTGGTCCAGCCAATTGTGTCTGCGGACCCCTAACCGAAACAGGTTAATCAGACAGACAGCTTGAAGGCTTAAAGGGTGTAGTAAGTCAGGGTGGTGGACTGTCCATGCCGCACAGGAGCTGGTCTGTGTTGGACTTGGTCCAGCCAATTGTGTCTGCGGACCCCTAACTGAAACAGGTTAATTTGGACAGACAGCTGGTGTAAGTACAAGCAGGCAAGTTAGTGCATGATTCCGATCCTGCAATGTGGAGAAAATGAGTTGATTTCAGATAGAAATTAAATTCCCCCTAGATTTACATTGAAATCAAAATGTAAATTCAAACTACTGGAAGTGCCAGTATTGTAAAAATTACAATTCTAACTATATTCTGGGTTGTTTCTTTCCAAATGTTGAACAAAGGTGGAGAAAGGGGTTGGTGGTGGGTATCCAAATGAATTCCTGCAAACAGCTAGCAAGCAAGATGACAACTGAGCCCAGATTTTGTCTGGGACAGTTGATGATGCATAAATTCTATAAATAACAATTTGTCATAGACAGAATGTCAAATGCACACCCTAGTACCTAGGGCTACAGAATAGTTACAAGTATCATATAAACTATATTTATTCCTCAATAAATAACAATTTATATGATTTAACTAAAAGATAAAACGCTGGTCAGATTCTACATTTATTAAACTAACATCATTCTATTTACAACATAACTTTGGCCATGAAGAACCAACCCAGATATGAATGACAGCCAGCATTGGCTCAACTAGTATGATTGCAGACCTTTAAGCCCAGTACGTGCTGTTCAGAGGATAATAAGGTGCAGCATGGCATAGTACATGCGGTCTGGCATAGCACAAGCCACTACATAGGATTCCAGCTGACTTTGACCCTGCACATGGTGGACCTGCATAGCCACGAATATCTGAAGAGATAGCTGACTGATACAGTTAGAGTCACCAAGGTCGCCAGGCTGGGTCTGCCCTAGCATCTAGTGGAGCACTATGTCAGAGTATGAGCCTGCAAGTCAGGGTGGTGGACTGTCCGTGCCGCACAGGAGCTGGTCTGTGTTGGACTTGGTCCAGCCAATTGTGTCTGCAGAACCCTAACCGAAACAGGTTAATCAGACAGACAGCTTGAAGGCTTAAAGGGTGTAGTAAGTCAGGGTGGTGGACTGTCCATGCCGCACAGGAGCTGGTCTGTGTTGGACTTGGTCCAGCCAATTGTGTCTGCGGACCCCTAACTGAAACAGGTTAATTTAGACAGACAGCTGGTGTAAGTACAAGCAGGCAAGTTAGTGCATGATTCCGATCCTGCAATGTGGAGGAAATGAGTTGATTTCAGATAGAAATTAAATTCCCCCAAAATGAAGACAATGTGGATAGAAAGATGTTCACATTGGGTTGGTTTCCCCACAAGTTAATAAGTTAGAATGAAAGGACACCCTGTTCAACACTTGGTAATTGCTGGTAGTACATTACATAACTCTTATAAGTAACTATATACATCCCTTTATGTGCAGGCAAAATGTCAATGGAGTGTGAGTGTGTAATTCAAGCCTGGGAATTAAAATTCCATAGTACATATCACTGACAGGTTGTCAACATAAAGGTTGATGAATCCTTTGCCTGCTAGCTTGCTGATAAACTTGCAAACAGTTCAAAGATTCAGAACAGGCCGCACAGAGCATCTGGCTGGTCTGGATCCAACTGTTTGACACTAATGATTTCCTTGTAAAAGTTTTTTAAATTTTAAGAAACTGCAGCAGATGACCAAACAAAATTGTAAAACCGTTATTACAGTCATTCACTTAAATGTTACCACACAGCAAGCGAGCACATAACAAAAACAAAACTGAAAACAAAAACAACAAAAACTCCAGAATGGCTGGCTGAAGTCCTGGAGCACAGCCAAACCTTTCACAAGAAGCACCGAAGATTGGCTTAGGCAGGTGCCTATCCAACACAGTTGCATAAATGAATTGCTACTAGCACAGTGCAGCTTCTAAGGTGCACAGTGCAGCTTCTAAGGTATTTGAAAAACAGATCTACTGAAAACAGGTGCCTCCTATGACAGGGCAGGCGGTAACTCAGTCAGAAGAGCCATCAGAGCTGACTGGATAACTTGTTTAGGTGTTTGACATATCAACATTGTTTTTTTTGCTACACATGTTCAGATAAGTTTAAAAAGACTAGAGCTTGTAAGTTCATATTTGACCTAGCATTAGTAGACTCGTATGTTCTTTAAGAACAAATTTTTTCTACGACATTACTACGGGAAAAAACCAGAGATAAAAACCCTTTTTGGAAAAACTCTGGAAACCGTGTCCATAGGATAGCATTATACATGTGGTATTAAATACCATGCTTACATCGTAAGAATGATGGACCTCATTCTACATGGAATATAAAAACAAGATGGAATCACATCAGGGTCAGAGTCCACAGATCTTCTTGAAAGCTCATTTACAACACAGTGTAAGAATATGTTAGAGCCGCTTTTTGGAGCCATATTCCAAGGCTATATAAAGCATGAATGATTGCTGTTCTAGCATCATTGGATTCTCAACCACATAGTCCTAAACAAATTACAAGTCTTATAGTAGACAAAACTAAGGTCAGGTAAGTCTTGTTCACGCCGTGGACAGCCAAGGAGTCAATAGTGGTGGCAGCCCTGTCTGGATTTCTCAGTTATTTATTAATAAGAACATATGAATGCCATGATGTTATGCAGAACATCAGCAAAGCTGCCTTTAAACAATCTTGCAACAACAACACAATGATAATAATAACAAGAAAAGTGTCATGCCAGCAGGTTGAGCACAAACCATGGGTTGCAGTCAACCCCGAGTTAAGAGAAGGCTAGGTCACAACTGGTATCCTATACAGGATCTACATATTCAGAAAAAGTTAAGATAGCATTATCTTATTAAGAAAATTTGTCAGATCTCAAAATACTCTTAGCCATTATTATGCAACTACAAGAGCGTACATGCACTCATCATGGAAACATCTCCATACATATCTTAGTGTTAGCTCAGCTAGACTGATAACTGAGCTGTGCAGAAAATAACACATATTGACACTGTAGAACACGCAACTAAATGACCTTGATTCTTCACTAGCTGGATCTGCAAGCCATGAGAGTTGGAGAGATTGCTGACTGATCCAGTAATGTCAGCAAGGGTTTGCCTAGTATTTAGTAGAGCACTAATGTCCGAAATTATGCCTGCAAGTCAGAGTGGTAGACATGAACTCCAGCCACAGGAGTAGGTGGTGAACATGGTCTTGCCAAGAGACCCCTAACTGATACAGGTTGACCCAGCAGACAGCATGGAAAGCTTAAAGGTGAATAGGTACATGTATGTCCATCTGTTCCTATCACACAGATATAAACACAGATCAAGGGGCTCACTGGAAGCATCTGGAGATGCCTCCAATGAGCACCAAAACAAATGTATCACCGAAACCAAACATGAGCTGTATCAAGATTACATGAATAACCTTTACATATCAAAAGCCTCTCTATTAAATGATTGACCGCACAGAAATTTCCATCCAGACTGATATAAATCCACCATACATGCATGAAACAGTGTGGAGTCCAACAAGAAGCCATAAACTGTGGCATCTAGGAGGGTCTACACAGTTCAAGAAAACACACATAAATCTACTAAGTAAAGAGGCCTAATAAGCTGCAAAGGAAACTCATGCCTGATATTGTTAAACTATGAGTTTAACAGTGTCCAACCATATGTGAAACTCAGACAATAGCATCAGCAGCAAGCAAGATCAAACTGTTAATTTGTAAACAGGCTGATCAAGATTACATTTGTAGCATCATGAGATCTGAGCGAGGATAAATACATGTAGGTGCTATCTTTATGAAAATTAGATCAAGTCGACAATTCATTCATTCTTGGGAGCTATACATGCTGCATAGCAGTAGTTTTGGTGCTAGTAGAAATTGCCAAAACTCTCCTTTGAGTGATTATCTGAAAAGACTGAACTGGATGCCCCCAGTGCCAAAACACTGTGGACAGCCACATGGCATGTTAAGTGAAGTCGACACATTGCTATATGGTGAAAATATGTTGTCTGACCTTTAGGCTTCCATGACCGAGCATGCACTCATTGATACACAGGTGTAATAATTGATCCATTAATGGTGAATAAGTCTGCACAACATGCATATCCTAGAAAGCAGTTACGAACAGCTTCAGGTAAGAGTAAATCCTACATTGTTACACATCATAACTCACAGTGGATAAGCACAGTCAAATTTCATCAAATATGTCATTTAAAGACTGTCTACATGTCTTGTAAAACTATGTTAATACAAGGTACTATGTTAATACACGGTAAACAATCCTTAGCCATAAGAAAATGAAATTCGTCAAGGGTGTATAGAATGTCATAGTACAATACATCCATCGGAGACTTCTAAGATAATAATTGATCATCAAGGCTGTATTCATCGGAGACTTAAGAAGATTATTGTTCATCAAGGCTGTATATGTAGTACTCCAAGAACAGGACAATAAACTGGATGTTCATCAATGCTGTATATAATGTCTATTGGCTATAAGTACTTAGACTCCAGTTGTTAAACCAAGAGTGTTTTGGTTACTCATAATAACTGTTCATAAAAGCTGTAACTCAGAACTCAAGATATGAAGAACATAATCTGAGGCTTCTCATACAAAAACTGTTCAAAACTGTATAGGATGTTGTAGTTCACAATCTTTCACAGCAATATCAAATTGTTCATCAAGCCTGTATGAAATGTCTTAGTGACTTTGAAGATAATACAGTTTATCAAGAACAAATCCATGGAGGCGTTAAAGATCTCCAAGTGCATCTGCTGTCTTAAACCGCAGCCTGTAAAGAAACCCCTCAAACCCGCATGGAAAAATCTCAGCTCCAGAAATAAGTTCTGATTTCGATCATATCTAGTAGCCTTAAATGCTGAGACTGGCATCAAACTGTAACCTGGTTTCACAATCAGGAAGATTTGGTTCAGTGTAAACCATTGCAAGGGCTAGTGTAGCAAAGCTAGTCTAATTAGAACCCTCAAGCCACATGCTGTGTAATTGCAGAGCCTGACATAGCACCTCCCACTAAACAGGACTCCAGGCAGCTGACCTCGAACCCGTAAAAGGACCTGCAAGCCGTGTGAGTCTGAAGAGACTGCTGACTGATACAGGCGGCCAGGCTGGATCTGCCCTAGCATTTAGTGCATCACTATGTCAGAGAATATGCCTGCCAGCCAGGGCGGTAGACCGTGGGTCCAGCCATAAGAGTCTGTAGAGACCCCCAACTGATACAGGTTGATGAGACAGACAGCCTGTCGGCTTAAAGGGGTAGTGTAAGCAACCAAGTCCGCCAGACAGTGAAACCTGCAAGAGCCAAGTATGAAAAACCTACTGCCCAAGTGATATTGCCAGCCAAGAAGAAAGGGAAGGGAGCAGCAAGCTATAAAGACCCCTGAATATACAGGCTGATCGGACCTATACAGCTCAAGGCTTAAAGAGAATAAATTACTGATCATGAAAGTAGAATGGCAACGTCAAGGTTTACTGATAAAAATGCTCTTGACGCTTAACTATAAGCTGAGATTATCCCATACACGGTTCCTTTGCCCCCTAAATAACTTGGTGCCTCAGAGCCCCACTCAACGCATTCAGAGTGGAAGGTTCTAAGACATAAGAATGTATATATATATATATATATATATATATATATATATATATATATATATATATATATATATATATATATATATATATATATATATATATATATATATATATATATATATATATATATATATATATCCATAGTTCACATAACCCCAAGAGGGTATAATTGAACTAAGAGCAGTTTGTTTCCACTGAATTCAGTTTGTGAGATGAATTATTCTTTAAGTTAGTTGTCCAGGTCTTAAAACAAAACTAGTATTGTTATATAAAATATCCACAAGCAGTTTTTATCCAAATGAATTCCTGCAAACAGCTAGCAAGCAAGATGACAACTGAGCCCAGATTTTGTCTGGGACAGTTGATGATGCATAAATTCTATAAATAACAATTTGTCATAGACAGAATGTCAAATGCACACCCTAGTACCTAGGGCTACAGAATAGTTACAAGTATCATATAAACTATATTTATTCCTCAATAAATAACAAAAATCTGGCTGTGCAATCTGCGAACGGTGATAGCTCTTGCTAGTTCATGTGTAATGCATCTTAAATATGAAATATGTAAAGCTAACAGCAGCTCTGTGACAGTGTTTATCATGACATGGCTCGTGAACATGTTTTAAGAGTAGTTTTAAAATTGTAAAATAACAAAGATCAGGAATCGATACAATCACCTGAGACATCGTGTTGGAAAGTAACATAAACACATGAAAACATCACAGCGAATTCTTTAATTGCACGCCGGTGGGTCAGGCCTCAGCTAGCTTTGATTATCAGGGAGGCGTGAGACCTTTTCTCTGTTTCATCATAGTGCGTTAATTTGAGTATATTATTTCTCTGTGATGATACATTGCAATAGTTAGTGATCCGCCATGCGAGCTTAACATGTTTTGTCCTTCAACAACAGCAGAATCTAGGGCAAAGATTTGGTACCAGTAAAATGCATTTAACCCCCCCCCCCCCCCAGTGGCTTTGTCTGCTGTCCGTTCACAAGTGGTGGTTCTGTTGTTGTTGATTCGTTGTTGATTGTTACTCCCATTGGGGGATTCTGTATTTGTTCTATGATTTGTTGTGCGGTACTTTGTGTCCATTCTTGTGTTTCAATCATCCCGATGGGGACGAGAGAGCTGGTTGCTTTCCTTTGTTTGCCTTCCTGGTGTCTCATAATTGTTGTGTGGCTCTTCCTTACGATGCCATGGGTTTGTCTGCATTTTGTGATTGTGGTATTTCCTCACTAACAATTTTTGTTATGTTTTGACAACTGTTACTATCTCATTGAGCATTAGAACGTTGGTTGCCTTGCTGATGTGTTTCTTACTAACTTAAAAATATGACTTGATGGTTCATACATGCGTGCATTGTGTCTTTTTCTCTCGATGTGCTGCGTTGGTGATTGCAGCAATCCGGCGTCATATTATTTAAGTTTTTTGCAGCCTAGCGTTATGTGTATCACAGTGTTGTGAATATGAGACAGTACGCATCTTATATCCATATTGCTCATATTACTAGAGAAACTGCCAAGGAGATTTCATAGATATTTCTTTTATTCCTATGTCAAATATATTGTGCGGATAACTGATGTAGAATTGCTTTTAACTGATAAGAGTGGCATTGGAAGGTATGATTTATGTTGAGATTTTAGTACAGATAAACTCATTTCCTTTATCTACCCCTGTTTGTGTTTCTACTGTTTAAACCTATTGATTAAAACAGATAACTTGATGAATCATTTACTGCAACAGCAAGCTGCTATTGTTAAACTCACAGACACTGTGCATACTAATTAGAACACTGAAAGGACGTCAAACTCCACATGACATAAAGTGATTTAGATAGAAAAGCAAGTGAGTATGATCAGGAAATACCACAATCACACACTGCAGACCAACCCACGGCACCGTGATGAGGTGCCACAGAACACTTACTGTCACAAGATATCAGGAAGACAGTTAAATCAAAGCAACCAGCTCTCTGATCCCCATCAAAATGATTGCAAAACTAGACCGACACAAAGCCGGACACAAAGTACTGATTAACAAAACAAGGACCAAACACAAAAAACCTTAAAACTATGGGAACAACAACAAACAATGAATCAACAACAACAGAACCACCGCTTTAAAACGGACATGAGCCTAAGCCATTGGGAGGCTGAAATGCATTTTGCTGGTACCAAATCTTCGCCCTAAATTCTGTTGTTGTTAAAACACAAATAAAATCATCTCATTATATTACCACACTATGATGATACAAAGAAAAGGGCTAAACATAGTCCGAGCTAAAGAAAAATTCAAGTTGAGCCATGGTGGACCCAGCCAGACAGGCAATAGGCACTTACCAACCAATTAAAGCTTCACGTCAGGGGCATCATTGAGTCTGAGGCCTGACCCACCATCGTGCAATTTTATAGAGATGAAAAGATAGCTATAATGAGAATTACAACCAGCAAGCAGACTGCCGCGTGATATCCATGTTATACCATTGACTGCAGACAAACGCACAGCCCGCGACTAATACCACCCTTACCAAATATAGCACAAAATATCTCGTGTTGTACAAGGTCTACATTGATGTAGGTGGTTTAAAATAGTTATACCATGTTTGTCCACCTATAGGTAAGATAATCTACTCGCTAAAGCTCGTGGATTATCTACACGTACAGGCGGACAGCCCATGGTATAACTATTACATAACACCGAAACCATAACACAATGGAAGTAATGCAACCAGCTCTCTCTTCATCCGTTAGCTGATTGCTCAGTTTGAAAGGACATCAAGAGCCTGATAGTATACCAAAGTACTTGTTTGCCATTTACAACTAAGTAGCCATTTTCATTTTGTCTCAAACTTTATGCGTTAGGTTTTGAAGTTTGGTGTTTTTACACAATATTTGGTAAAAATAAAAGGTTTAAAATGTGGCGCTAGCTGACTATGGTTCACATTGTTGTCTTTGACTAAATAACGCCAAAAATGTAACATCCACTTTCGACGTTTATGTGTTGTTGTTGTTGTCGTTGTTGTTGTTGCTGTAAGTGTGTGCGTGCGTGCGTGTTAGATCTGGTTTTGTGACGTGTATTTGTTTTACAATCATCTGGCAGATATTTGCTTGGTTTAAATGTGATATTTTTGTAACTGAATGATTATCGGTAGTTTGTAGTCTATTATTAGATGTTTTTAGATAAGTTAATTCTGCCCTACACATGGCTTACCAGTAACTATGGCAATACAAACTATACAGTTTTGTAGGTGAATATATACCCGACAAAAAAGAACGCACCACTACGATTTTCCCATTAAGTTATCCTTTTAATATGAAAATGTTAATTGTCATGAAATATTCATTTCTGATCAAATCTTACTAAAACTTGAGTGTAACGTAGATGAGTATCTGTTCTTTCCCTGTGTATGCATAAAACACATCAAGGCGAATGGTAAACGAGTTTTGGAAGCGTTAATTTAACGCTACTGTCTGCATGGAATTCCAAGTATGTTTTACATTAGCAAAGTATGAAAACGATATGTTGTCGTTATGTGAGAAAGTCAATGTGTTTGTTGATGCTTTTTTGTAATTCCAAAATCCATTTTCATCAGTTAGGACCGTTTAATTTGATTAAAACAATGTTGAAATCTTTAACTGTTTTGTAAGGTGTATCTCCAGTGTGTAATCATTATCCAAAGGGTAGTCACAATACATGGGCTACCTAGCGTTCAATTATCGCATATGATGAATTTAAAGATAAAATTTACAAAGAATAAGTGTCTGGATACAATTTGTTCAACTAAGATGATTCAAATTGCTTGAACTTATCCAGCAAAAGAGCATTATAAAAACGCTTATTTTCTGTGACTTTGCAATTTGACCCCCACTTTGTTCATGGTCAATTATCTTTAACACTATTTCGACGCCAGATTGCAAAAGACGTGTGACGCAGCAGTACCAGACATACCTTTGCACTGATATAAACTAAACTGGCCTATCACTTGTGATCTTCCTGAGAGTTGAACAGTTCTAAGTGGTGCGTTTCTTTTTTTGTCGGGTATATAGTAAAAATGAGGTGAGGTATGAGTTAAGGTTGGCGCCGTTAAACCGGTTTAAGCCCTCCAGTAAAATATTTTACTGACCGTTCCAAGGCGGTACTTCTTTTGTGGATCTTTTATGTTTTTGTTCTGTCTTGTGTTTGCTATGTTTTGTGCGCGTCTGTTTATATGTGCTTCGTGGTCACCTGCTGGGAAAGGGCTGACCTCTTGGCTCTCGTTTGTGGTGTCTTCTGTGAGTTTGTCACTTTCCCATTGGTATCCTGGGTCAGGTGTGGTACTTGATTGTATCGATTCCTGATCTTTGCAACCTTACTTACTTTGAAATAAAAGTTTGTATTTAATATCGTTTATCAAACTTTATTCATTGAACTTCTTCTTTTCTTTACTGTCAATTTTCGTAAATTCAAATTTCAAGCAACATTATTTTCTGGTATTGATAGCAAAATGCACAGGCAAACATATTTATAAGGGGATTTTGTTTGGCGTCATTATTTGTGTATTTTTAACAAAAATAGTTAAGTTAAGTTTGGCAATAACAGGGAGCAGATTGTTGATGTTTTGTTCTAACCATTTGTTCAAATGTGTTTTTGAGTCTCTACCACATAGCTAATAACAGATGTTAACAACCACACCGTACAGGTATACTACCACGAGCTACAGCAGTCAAACAAGGGAATATACAATGATTTTAAATGATTAAATGTTGTAGTGTCGATTTGTCTGCCTTATATAGAATTCAATAACAGTCAACATTTCAAGATATAAAAGGCAATCCAACACTCTATCCAACAGTTAAAGCGTCGGCAAATTTGAACAATGTGCAGACTACAGTATATGAAATATGCAATGTAAACATAAAAAAGCTAAACTATATAGAGAGAGATTGTAGGGAATAGCTGAACACAGCTGTGTTATGTTGGTAAGTATATCAAAAATAACAAAGCAAAATATGATTGTGTTAATAATTTTCTGATTGGCGTTGAACAATGTTTTCTAAAACTATACTTTCCATCTGAATGTAGAGTACTATTTCACCCTGTCCCCAACTCCACCACACCCTCCCATAAACCTGTCTGCCAATCATCTAAAACAATTGTCCTTGTATCTGATCTGGCTCATAGTTGTATGCTTTATCAGTTACCTCTCATATTAACTGGAGTGCTGATAAACGTTGTCTATCTCACGTTATGTGCCTTTATCAGGTCATGATGACGTTACTCGTTTTGAAAGACATCGCCAATGACGCTGAATCGACACAAAAATCGATCATTACGTCATATTCGCTAGTTTGAAGAGTGCATCAATTTGGTTTGCTGATAAATAGAATACCAGGTTCGCGTCTTTTGATATCAAGTTTACCAGGCTCGTTTTCTAGAACGCATGTTGAATCGCTTGGCAAGCCTTGAGATGTCAACAAGCGGTCTCGAAGGCTGGCCTGGTAAGCTTGATATCAAAGACACTCACCTAGTATTCTCTAGGTATAGATGTATAGATAGGTGTCATATACTCTGTAATACAACTTTGGTGTTTCTATTTACGTCCCATTCAAAAGTAATTGCTGCCTAAATCACACAATCTGCTGTTGACAAAACTAAAAATTTGTGAGAATAATTTCTCATTATATAAATATTGGTTATAACATAAATGTTTTGCGACATACTGCATGCTTGGTGGCCAACCCAATCATGGTTGACAACTTTGCTTTTCTCTTTAAATGCATGGGGACAGGTCGGACCTCGGCCTCTATGACGGTTTCAACTTAACAATGGATGAGAGGGTGAGTACCTGATGTCATGTCTGTGGTCAGGCTCATCAGGGTTTAACTTTTGGATTCCTTTTGCTCTGGTATTCAGTTTGATGTACTGTTGAGTCCTTATTTTTGTTTAATCTTCTTTTTCATATCTCGATTTGTATGTACTAGGAGAAGATGCATCGATAAGTTAGGAATCCTTTATGCCAATCAAACATCTATGTAACTTGATCCACATCAGAATTAAGGATGAGGTTGGTACACGTTTAGCCCTCCAGAAATTGTTTAATGACCATGCCAAGGCGACTTTATGATGTCTCTTTCTGATGTCACTAATTGTGCTCCCCTGGTTGCAGATTTATTCCTGTTTTGTTATTAGAGGGACTTTATGATGTCTCTTTCTGATGATACTCAGGCTGATGTCATTGATGCGTTTAACGCTATATCCAGATATTTGGACGATATTTTAAACATTAATAATGTTTATTTTGACAGTATGGTAAGTCAAATATACCCTTTAGAGCTCCAATTTAATAACGCCAATACCTCTGATACCGTAGCCGCATTTTTAGACTTGTATATGTCTATTTCTAATGATATTGTTTCTACCAAAATTTATAAAAACGTGACGACTTAGATTTTGAAATTGTCAATTTTCCAGTTTTAGATGGTGATGTTCCTCGCTCTACATCCTATGGTGTCTACATCTCTCAACTCATTGGTTTGGCTAGAGCATCTCGCTATGTTGCTGACTTCAACACTCGCAATAAATTGTTAAATCAGAACCTTCTTAAACAAGGCTATCGGTATCATAAACATCACAAAACATTTTCTAAATTTTATAGGCGATACTATGATTTGATTTCTAAATTCCAAGTTGGACTTAAATTTCTCTTGCGCCAAGGACTTTCTGAACCTGATTTCTATGGTGACTTGGTGTATAAAGTGAAGACGATTGTTGGCTCTAATAATTTTTCAGCGCAGTTCATTAAAATAATTTCCCATTATAAAAAGATAGGCTATTACATTAATGTATTGTTACAGACTGCATGCTTGGTGGTCAACCCAATCACGGTTGGCAACTTTGTTTTGCTCTTTAATTGCACGCTGGGGGGTGGACTTCAGACTCTATGATGGTTCTGACTTAAAGACTTATCTATTGATGAGATGGTGGGGGCCTGATGTTTTGGCTGTTTGTCGGGCCCACCCGGGTTTACCTGTTGGATTTCTTTTGCTTGGGTATTCAGTTATATTTACTTTTGAGTCCTTATCTTTGCTTTATCTCCTTGTTATATCTTGATTTAATGTTTTAAGAGATGATGCATTGATAAATTAGGGGTCTTTCATGCAAACCAAATATCTATGTGTCTTGATCCACATCTAAATTAAGGGTGAGGTTGGCGCCGTTAAACCGGTTTAAGCCCTCCAGTATAATATTTTACTGACCTTTCCAAGGAGGTACTTCTTTTGTGGGTCTTTCATGTTTTCGTTCTGTATTGTGTTTGCTATGTCTTTGTGCGCGTCTATTTACATGTGCTTTGTGGTCACCTGCTGGGAAAGAGCTGACCTCTTGGCTCTCGTTTGTGGTGTCTACTATGAGTTTGTCACTTTCCCATTGGTATCCTGGGTCAAGTGTGGTACTTGATTGTATCGATTCCCATTGGAATACCTACAATTTATCTATATAATTTTAAGCCAAATTTTATAAATATTTTGTCCAAAAGATAATGGAGAGTATCACACATTTTGTTTTCTGACATAACCACAACTTATATATTTTGGGTTGTTCAGAAGCGCAAAACACGTTTCTCATTACAAGCCAACTAAAGTAAGCCCTCTCTATCAAAGGTTTGTTCAATTAATTCAGTTAGGTTTTCTTTGATTAGATTTTGAGGCAATGTAGTATGGAGAGTAGAGAAATCATAAGTAGAAAAGTTCGATGCAAGAAAACCATTAGATTTTAATTTTTTAAGATTCTTGTCTGAATTTTAATCATGAGACCAAAATAGACTTTAACCATTCCTCTCGTAAACTTTTACACAATATTTGATAACATGGTTTTAATAGCAGTTAGGCAAGGAGTCTATAATTTATTAGAATAAATATTCTAAAAAATCATTCTAGAGGCGAAAGAGTTTTAATGGACAAAGTGTCAAATAGCAATTGGCAACGTAAAATCATCTGCTAATACTAAGAAAAATAAAGATTTAAAAACAATCGGACGAGGGAAGCTGATATTCTTTGTATGCAACAAAAACAAGCTAAAATCGAGCGATTTATGGCGCGCCATCGCATTTACTTACCCTATTAGCATTTGGTCCCTCATCAGGGCAGGTGGTGGAGGGGTGGCAAAAATACACGTGTTCTTACTTGCTCCACTTGTGTAGGCAAGTCACTAAACAAATTTAGCCATACAGGGAGATATTTCATAATGGACAAACAGACAGGTGGACGTTTTATCCATTTGTAGAACACGTGTATGTGGAGGGGAAATACATGTACACATCCACCCAACATGTGTAGACAAGGCTAATCACTCAATAAAGTTGATGGATTCCATTCAGCGGTTCAGGAAGAGATAACACTATCAACGGATGACAAATAGAGAAAGCAATCACAACTTTTGAAGCACTTTAAAAAAGTGGTGATAGAAAAAAAAGAACAAGAGCAATACATAAAAAATAACAAACACAACTCACTAAAGTGCAATGATGAAATCCCATAAAGAAGTTTTTAATTTAGACTAAACATATTTTATTGCCAAATATGATACAGCAATGAGTTGGGTCACAAGTTCTCACAACATTAGTTACGACCCTTCTCCTACATTATATACATACAGAATATAGCTTATTAACATGGCTTACTATATGCAATCTGATTAAGAATACACGTTATGAATAAAACAGGATGATAACAGTATATAGACTAGAGAATTATAAGTAATAAATAAAAATAGATAAATTCTAAATTATATAAATAAATAGAATAAATAAATAAATAAAGTACAAAATAGATAAAGAAGCAAAGTATAAGACTGCCAATATGAACACCTGAAACTTGTAATATACTTTTGATTCAAGTTACCGAGTACTCGTATTTTAATAAACATGTTTGAAGAATTTGTTTTGAAATTAGAAAGAGTCCAAGAGTATTGAGGCATTGATATACCTGCGGATAGTCCTGAACAAGACCATGTTTGTTTCAATATTCCAGTTTTTGCTTCCAAAAAGAATCAAATTGATGGTTAAGGGTTGAAAATCCCTAGCTGCATCATTGAAAACCTGTCTTTCATCAGTATATTTCATATAATGAAAGAAGAAATGGGTGGCATCCTCCATCACACCACACCATTCACATGGAGGGTTATTGTTAAGGCTGCAACAATTATTTCTAAGCCGTGCATGTATTACAGAGCTATATCTATGTCCCATAATAAAATAGGGAGGAATATATGATATGTTAAACTTTGAAATGATATGTGTTTTTTAAGTTGATAATGAGGATGAATCTTTCAATTCATCTGTAAGAAGGTTCCATAGTCTAATGGATGATGGAATACAAGATTTTTGTGAAATACTTGTTTGATTATAAGGTACAGCTATATTTCGAGTATTTCTCAAAGGGTAATCAGAAACATGTATGTATAAGGGTACCAATCCAATATTTTCATTATACATAAAAGAAAGCTTATGTTGTTGTCTTCTTTGCGATAGAGTTGCCCATCCACACTCTTTATACAGGTTTTCTAATGATGCAGATCTTGTTAATCCTGTGACAAGTTGGGCTGCTTCATTTTGAACCTTTTGTAGTGTTACCGAGTCTTGTTCAGAGCATCCGTAATATACAATTGAAGCATATTCTACAATAGGTAACATATAAGACATATGTATCTGGTTGAGTGCATTTCTACTCCAAGAATATTTAAGTTTTCGCATAATTCCCAAAATTTGTCTTGCTAACTTGACAAAGTTTTCAATATGTGAGTGCCACTGGCCAGTACTACTCAAGGTAACGCCCAGTTTTTTATGACTATCAACAAAACTTATCAGAATATGTTCAAAACAAGTTGAGGAAGGAAATCTAGTTTTTTATAGACTAAATTAAACAGCCTCAGTTTTCAGTGGATTGAATGTAACTAGTCACTGTCTATCCCAGCTTACCAAAAGCTGCAAATCATGGTTGATTATTTCAGCTATATCAGCAATCTGTGCATCAGCATAAAAGAGTGAGCTATCATCTGGAAATAGCCTTGTCAAACAAAGAAGGTGTTTAGTTATATCGTTAATGTAAACTAAGAATAAAAGTGGCCCAAAAACAGACCCCTGTAGCACAACCGCAAATATAGATTTTAAGCCAGAGAAATAGGACTTGATGCAAACTTTCTGTTTCCTTTGACTAAGATAACTATTTAGCCACTCTAGAAGCTTCCCTTCAATTCCATTTTGTCTTAACTTAAACATAAGACCCTCGTGTCAGACTCTATCAAAAGCTTTTGAAACATTACAGAACACAATGCAAGAAAACATAGTATCATCAAAAGCTTGATATATCATGAAAAATGTATATTAACTGAAACACTGTTGAGTGGTGCGGTAAGAACCCAGATTGATATTTGTTTAAGAGATTATTTTCTATGAGAAAGTTATACATATTTGTAAAGAAAATTATTTTCTCTAATTTTCCAATACAACTCAATAGCGCAACTGGTCTATAGTTGCAAGGTTGAGATTTGTCTCCCTTCTTAAAGATTGGGATAACATTTTGCAAGATTCCATGTATCAAGAAAAATTCCTCCATCAAACGATTTATTCATCAAAATACAGAGGGGTTTAGAAACAGATTTGGAGACACTCTTGAGCATTTAATGACTTATTCCATCATCGCTACTTGCTTTGTTAGAATTGAGAACTTCAATAATAGTTTCTATTTCATGTTCAGTGCAGAGTATTTGTGACAGAAAGTTATAAGTAAGTTTCGAAAAGGGAGGTAATTGGGTGTATTTATCGTTTACAGTTGAAATAGAAGCAAAATAGTCATTCAAACAATTAGCTTTATCTAGATCACTAAAATGCCATTGGTTGTTGCCGTTTTGGAGAGTTGAACATAAAGGAGGGATAGAAGATGCAGAACTATTGCTTTTAACAAAATGGCGAATTACTTTCCAAAATTTACGTTTGTCATTATTTTGAAAATCTGAAATAATAATATCCAAATTAATATAAAAAGATTCCTTTGCCTGTTTTTTCTTTATTATTTACCTTACTTCTAAACACTTTGTATTTTTCCAGTCATTTGGATTACCTGTTTTAGAGCAGTTTTCTTTAGTCAGGCTTTTTTTCTTGAAATCCCCCTTATTTCAGAATCGTACCACGGTTTATCATCTTCTCGTACTACATTTTTTTATTTGGTATACACTCTATAGCAAATTCTAAGAAAACATTTGTAAATAGTATACTAGCTTCACTTACAGTACCTTCTTGAAGTCATGACCAATCAAATTCAGATTTTTATTGAACAATTCATAATTAGCATATACATACCAATAATACATCCAGACATTTCTAGTAAAGTTCCGTTTAATTGGTACTCAAATAGTATATGAACATAGGTGGCACTGTGATCACTTATTTTGGGTGGTACTTTAATAATACCCTGATTCAAAGGTGACATGTCTTCATGAAGTACTATAGGATCTAGCTAAGCAAGTTGGCGTGTTGGTTCATCTATGATATTCTGTATCTGTTCATTATATTTACGTACATGTAACCGTGTCTACATTTTAACCAGGGCACAGCATTGGGTACACAAGCATTGAGTACACAATAGAATCGACTTCATGAGACGGCTCTTTTGCGCACCCATTACGAATATTCAAACTGATTGATGAGAAAATATTCACAATTTCACGCTGAACTATTTTCGCCTATCTGCATGATTCTGTAGAATAGTTGTGCGCCAAGAGAAGTTTAAAATCAGGCTGTGCCTTTAAGCTGTCTGATTGTCAGTCTTCGCTCCCGGGGTCTTCGCTGGGCGGAAGATGAGGATATTGTGCCTATAGAGTACACAGTGTAAACCCTTCAGACTGCGCGGATGTGCAGGGTGGTCTGAGTTTTAAATGGACACAGGTGTAATTCTATGCTATGCTATGTCATTATTTAGTATACCTGTATACGTTTAAAAAATAGTTTAGAAACTACACAACTGAAATTAAAACATTTCAAACACGCATCTTCGTCGTTCGTTTCTTGCAGTGAACTCGTTCGCGATTGCTTTTAAGTCGAGAGCGTCTGATCTTTCTTTGTGTACATGTAAGGTAATAAGATGGTTCATTCTCGTCTGAGTCATAGTACTCCTTAAACAAGTTTTCACTCTGCGCAAAGCTGAAAATGTTCTTTCACTGGTGGCATTTGCTGCTGGAATCACCAAAAGTATAATGACGAGAGTCACAATTTCAGAATAGATCGCTCGCATTGCTGGTTTGAGCTCACGTAGGTAACCAAATATGTCTGATAGTTTGATTGTGCCACTGCCTTCATTTTTCTACCTAGTCTCTGTAGCTGAGTAAACTGGTTTGAGTCTAGCTTTGTCCGAAAGCGGAGACAGGTTTTGTCGCGTCGCGGCCCAATTATAATTACTGTCTTTAACACACTGTCTTTCACACCCTGAGGCAGACGAAATATTGACCAGCACACGGTTTATCATTTAATACTATTAATCTTTGATCATCGCAAAATCGGTCATTTAAAGAGGTCTATGATGAGGGTATTGTGCCTATAGAGTACACAGTGTAAACCCTTCAGACTGCGCGGATGTGCAGGGTGGTCTGAGTTTTAAATGGACACAGGTGTAATTCTATGTTATGCTGTCATTATTTAGTATACCTGTATACGTTTAAAAAAATAGTTTAGAAATAGTTTAGGTGAGAAAATGACCCTGCAAAAAAAACATATTTGGCCGAAACAAGGTCCGGCTAAAACCATTTCGGGCAAAAAAAGTGGTCCGGCCATAGCTGGACGGCGGGACCGCCGACGACGGCCTTGCGGTTCTTAATCATATCGAAAAGAATATAAGCACGCCGTTGGAAATGCGTTGCACTGTGTGTGTGTGCGTGCGTGCGTGCGCGCGCGTGTGTGTGTCATTGAAACGATTAGCTCTGCTTCTATGCCTCGAAAAAGATCATCTTTATTTCGAACAAATGCCTTCAGGAACTTCAGATTAAGACTGGCCACTATTCAATCACCCTTTAAACAAACATTACAAGAGCCGGCTCATATAGCAGTGTAGCGTGAAACATACGTACCAAAGTAGAAAGTAGTTGAAGTAAGAAAGGCGGCAAAGATAAGGAATCGATACAATCAAGCACCACACCTGACCCAGGATACCACATGGAAAAGTGACAAAAAACACAACTAAACACCACAAACAAGAGCCAAGAGGTCAGCCCTTTCCCAGCAGGTGATCACAAGGCAGTAATGAATAGACGCAAAAGCATGGCAAGCACAAGACATTAATAACACAAATGATCAACAAAAGAAGTACCGCCTTGGAACGGTAAGTAAAAATATTTACTGGAGGGCTTAATGTTGGTAATGTTATGCATGTTTGGCAACTCCTCCAAACAAGCCATACAGAACTCCACCTTTATGGTGATTTGGCTAAAAATGAAACAAATACGGTAGCACATATTCAAGTTATACGGGAATATTGGTTAAATCATGCAAGAGTTATGGTTTGTTACCATAGGGTGCACATGAGTTGGTATTCACGTGATGTGTATAAAATCTCGGATAGTTCTGGTCAAGTCTTAATAGCGCTGTTCACGCTCAGTTTTAGTAACTAGGTGATAAGAATAAAATATGAAAGAAGTTGCTGATGCGAAGATACTGACATGTAATGCTAGAATGGAATTGTTTGTGCCTATTTTGGCTGAACATGTTAGAATGATAATTTGTTCCTTTCTGTGTATGTATTTGTAATGCAAAAACTTAACCCAAACCGAAAGTTTCGGTTTAATGGCTTTAAGTATAGAATTGTTGGACAGTATATCTTTAAATATCAGAACCATTCAGATCAAAATTATATATCACGCTCTCTTATCTACAGAGATTGATATTTATTTAACTCTTATTATATGCCTTATAGAAATATAATTTGCTTATTAACTGTCATTAAAATATCTGAACAAACCACTGATAGAAATTTCTCAAGGGAATGGTTCAAAAAAATCGTAGATAATGAGCAGGGAGAAATTTGAATACCAAATACAAACAGGTTTGCATATTAATTAAATGGATGTCTTTTAAAATTCAAAGTAAGTCAGTGCATTAACTTTGTATAAGAATACCGTATGTCATAAACTTTAATTTGCTCCGTACACGCTTGGTTAGGCTGACATATCAACAGATTATCACAGGTCAGAATAAAACAGACAGATTGTGCTCAGTCTATAATCAGACCAGTATGTCCATTGGTATAATTGAGCCGCGACATGAGATTTCCAAAAATGTGGTATGTGCAACCCACAAAAGGCTCACACCAGCCTGCGCATACGCGCAGTCTGATCAGAGCCTTTGCTAGTCGATCGAATATTCTATGACTGTTAATCTATTGACTGAACATCATGTGGAGTTTCTAAGCTTAAAAGGAGGCTGTACAGGCTCGTCTGAGTCCATTCATGTCAAAATGCCATAGTCTTGGAAATCCATTATAGTTTCGCGAGGTCATAGCATACATTAATGGCATGATGATGTGAGAAATTTGCAGGTTCAACTCACATGGACAAAGTTGATTCCCCGTCCATAACGTCTATTCAGATAGCTTTGTCCAGCTCAGATGTCACTTTAGTCATTTACCCCATTTACTCATTACCTGCTAGTGGCGTCTGTTGATAACATTTGCAAACAATTTGGATCCTGATTAGGACAGTCGTTGGACCTGGTCTGGATCCAAACAGACGTTCAGATGGTATTCATGAAAGATTTTGATTTGAAAAATTAAATATATTTTTGAAAAAATAAATTAGCAGACAACAAAAACATATTCAAAAGAGTTACATGTAGTGGTGTTTATACTTAAATATGCCATTGAAAGTGATATAGCATCGATTTTGTCTTCCGATTTTTATCAATATCCATATACTGATCTTATAGCACTGACATTACAGCTGCAGGGATACAGAAAAACGAAAGACCTGAGTTTAGTGAGATTAGATGTGTGTTTGTTGCAGTAAGGTGTAGTCACAAGGCAAATTAAGTTGACAATTGTTGGTTTTGAATTCGACGTTGCAGATCACTAAATAACTCGTTATGATTGTGGCATACCTTTACCATTTGTCTGTTGATCATCAAAATCACCACTTTAACGAGTAGCATATCTCTGGAATTGCTTCATGTAACATGGAATCGTGACATAGCTCGCAAAGAAAGACTTGGAATGGATCATAAGGGGTGTTCTCAAAAAAGAAGTGACAGTCTTCAATTTTAGTAACTGATAATAATTGTCTTTCTCTGTATATACCTAGCGGGCTATGTGTTATAGTAATTTATTGTGTAAAATATCGATGAAAAGATTTATTTGTCATAAACTGTGACTACTAGATGTAGAAAGACTTAGCTTGTCAGCATATGTCAAAGGTTCAGTTATTTGATGGTCTCTGAGTGCGCAATATAGTAATGTTACAGATAACGTGGATAGCGGATTTAATATGCAATAGATACACGTAGCAAAAAGTCTTGTGATATTATAGCTTGTATAGTATGTGAAAAGAACTGGGAAATAGCTCATGGGAAATCTTAATGAAAGTTGGATAGACTGTACGCTCTCAGTGTATTGTAGCATCAGTCTAAGCGAATTTATATCATTGAAACACAAGTACCTACTTTGAGACGGCAATTTCGCCAATCGCGGTAAGGACTTCAATCGAAGGAACGTAAATACTATTTGCCACGGAGTTATGTTTTGCTTTTGCTCGTCACGAGCAAAAGCAAAACATAACTCCGCGGCAAATTCGTAAAGCCATTCTGCTACCTCCAATTAGTGCAAAGTTTATGATAAATAGTAGACTTCATAACTTGCTTGATGACGGGCCACCAATGAACAAGGAAATTGCACTTCTATGAGCAGATGAGTTTATTAAGAATATTCTACATGCATGATTAAACTAAATAAGTCAGTTATGTAAATTGGCAATTAACCCACACAGGCAATCGATGAAAGTTGTGCTGCGAGCCCAAGCTGTGCATTCGAGTGGTATTGCTGTTCGCAAGCATTTAGTAGGGAAGAAGATGGATGTTATGTTAGATGAGTCTGCGGCTGCGAATACACGTTAAAAGAGTGATTTAATGAAAAGCAAAACAGCACATAATTTAGTGAACTTTCATTAGCTGAGAAACATTTTGGAGTCTAACTAGATGTGGAATACAGTCCGATTCGTATCAGGGGGGGGGGAATATAGGAATAGTTTTCTTTTTTTCTATCAAAAGTAAATATCGAGGGTTTATTTGATTATTGGATTTTTAAAAGATGAGGCAGAGGTATAATCCTCCTTCAGAAAATGTGTGCCTATCTAGAATGCAGGAAACCCATCTACCACATTTTAATATAAATGAATAAGTTGTACGTGCTTTTCCTTATCGCCTCGGGTGGATCCATATGTTCATGTCCCTATTATTGTCTGACCAATAATGGATTTGCCCTAGTCAGTATTCCAATCTGTCATTGCTCTGCATTCAGACCCTGGCGTATAATAATTGAATAGCAAGGCCCTCTGCTCGAGAGGGTGCACTGGATCTTCCAAGAGAAGCGAACACAATTTTAATCTGCCTAGTGAATAAACGTATTTCCTGAAAGACCAAGTGTTTGATCCTTCATTTGCCAAATAAGACTTTAAGCTCTGGTTCTGTCCGTATAGGACCTTCGTTGTTGGACGAGGCGTTTAACGCAAATACAACCAAACGACCTACCACCTTATGTTGCTGTCGCAGGGGTATGCTACAAGCCCTTAAAGCATTCTAAGTTTTCATTGCGCCTGATTAAAAGGGAATGAGGCTATGGTTTAGCAAGGTTTATACCTAAGATAAGATACTGAGAGATTAATCCCCTCGGTATTCATACCATAAGTAACTATATAAACACAGTAGCTGTATTACTTCAACCTGTGGACACTAGTCGTTAACAGCTATGAAGTATTTATCGCAACTGAGTAAATCAAAAAAGATCGCAACACTTTTCGCATGGCGAATACCTAGGTCAGACTGCATGAGTCTGCGCCAGCATTGAAATCTTATATTGCATAATCTGTTGTACAGTCTAAAATAGGTTGAATTGTTTCTAACAAAAAGACTCCAGATATGAGTTTCATATTTTTGTCTTATGGTTTATTTTATATGCCACTTTTTTCTTACAGGGGCTAAACTATGTGGTTTGATAAGCATTGTTCAAAATGAATGACAGAAAAATGTTTTTGTTAGATAGCTTTGATCAACAGACCTTTTCAATAACGTTTCAGAATACAAGGATGTAATGACGGTTTAATACTTTCGTGTTATCTTGTTCTTTGGCGCTCATAGGATTACTTTGTGGCCCGTTCTTTGAGTATAGGAGTTAAACATGGTGTCCTGAAGTAACATATAGAACTTGACGGATTTTACAATGACGTTACGTGCCTTTAGCGAGCCACGGTTGACGCTGCCTAACCAACGTCATATGACGTTTGAGGATGTGTTCAGAGAGGCCTACGTTCCTCTGGATTGTCGGAAGAAAGTTGGAGATTATGTTTTAGGGAGTACCATTGGAGAAGGATCCTTCTCGAGAGTCAGGAGAGCGAAGAACGTGGTGACAGGGGAGCATGTTAGTTTAGTGTCCAAATATAGTACTCAGCTATCCTCCCCCTCTCTCTCTCTCTCTCTCTCGCTCTCTCTCTCTCTCTCGCTCTCTCTCTCTCTCTCTCTCTCAGTTCGATTTAGCTGTATATACACATTTGCCCGAAATAGACAGTCAATTCTTACATGCTTAAAACACACTATCCGAATGATTTAAAAAAAGATACCTGGCCCCGAGGTTATAAACTTTTTCATGCTCAACTCAGCTGAACACGAAATTTATTCTGCTCATAAATGTTAATATGCCAACAATTGTTGGCATTTTTAAATTTATCAGCATGATGAATACAAAATCTGACAGACTTAATGACAGACAGACAAATACTTTTATTTAGGCTCTGGTCAAAACATAGACATAAGAGCTAATTACAATATCACACTACATAAATAAACAAACGAAAGAGACATGGAGTGAAGCATTGGTATCTTGAGGACTTTTGGTCGGGTGCCGCCGCGTCATTTCTTCATTTGCCGGTATTTAAGTTTTTATGAGCAGTTGAAATTTCGTGCTCAGTTGAGTTGAGCATGAAAAAGTTGTTTAACCTCGGGGTCTGATTATAGTATGCATTAATTAATTGATCTATACATAATCGTTGTCAATATCAGATTGTAATGAGCTGGATGAATTAAAGATCAAACTAGATAGGTTGCCACAAAATAAAGAAATGTTTCATGAGATATACTGGCACTTTCAATTAAGTCTTGAAAAATACAAACAACTAATAAAAGAAGAACTGGCACTTTCAAATACATCTTGAAAAATACAAATAAATAATAATGGAATCACTTTATGCTTGACCGAAAATACTCAGTAAATTGCTCCTAGTGCCAACACAGAAGGGATTTTTCTACCTAAAAAATACATTGGATTGTAATAATTGCGGGGATCCAGAGGGGGGACAGGGGGTTCGGACCCCCCGAGGAAAATCAATATAGGGTTTCTTAGCAATACTGGTTCGGATCCCCTGAAAAATCACAAAGCTACCAAGCCAGAATTCAATGTTGGGCCGCCATCGGCACGCCAGTGAAACCCCATTTAAGTGGTGTTTCGCTGGTGGGCCGATGATGGCCCGCTTAAAGTGGTATTTGGATCCTCTATCCCCTCAACAACTAAAAAAAACACAACAAAAAACATTGTTAAAAGAATACCCCCTCTGACAAAACTTTCTGGATCCGCGCATGAATAATTATACCATGGCTTGTCAGCCTGTACGTGGAGATAATCCACGATCTTTAGCGAAAGGATTATCTCCCGTTCATGTGGACAAACCATAGTTTAATTGTATTTTATACCACCTACATCAGTTTAGATCTTGCACGTTACGAGATATTTCGTGCTAAAGTCGGTAAACGTACACCTTCCTTGGTAATGAAGAATTATAGGCTGTAACATTATCAGTCTGTTGGTGGTCATATTATTTTTCGGAGCAAGCTTATGGTTTGGAGTTAATCTATGCACACGTTATAATATATTGGAAAAAACTCACTTAAACAAGAGAAAATATGTGTGATAAAATAATGGTAAATAATTTTACAGCCAAGATTTGTAAAACAAATACATCGTTATTTAGCAAACACTAGACGTGGCAGTTATTCTGGTTATTCAGTGCCAATAAACTAAGAACTATGTTTATAAAAACATTGTTGAAGAGTCATATTGACACGAAAGTACTTATAGAATTATTACAGTAGATAGCAGTCGATCCTATATTCAACTTACAGAACCCTTTATCCTAAATGTTCAAGCAGATTTGTCGGAGCAAATTAATCAGAAATGGGCCTGAACGAGTGACAGGACAGGCTGCGATATCAGCTGAGAGGACATGTATTAGCAGTGGGACTGCATGGCTGACAGGACATGTATTAGCAGTGGGACTGCATGACTGACAGGACATGTATTAGCAGTGGGACTGCATGACTGACAGGACATGTATTAGCAGTGGGACTGCATGACTGACAGTACATGTATTAGCAGTGGGACTGCATGACTGACAGGACATGTTTTAGCAGTGGGACTGCATGACTGACAGGACAGGTATTAGCAGTGGGACTGCATGACTGACAGGACATGTATTAGCAGTGGGACTGCATGACTGACAGGACAGGTATTAGCAGTGGGACTGCATGACTGACAGGACAGGTATGAGCAGTGGGACTGCATGACCTACAGGACATGTATTAGCAGTGGGACTGCATGACTGACAGGACATGCATTAGCAGTGGGACTGCATGACTGACAGGACATGTATTAGCAGTGGGACTGCATGATTGACAGGACAGGTAAAAGCAGTGCGTCTGCACGACTGACAGGATATGTATTAGCAGTGGGACTGCATGACTGACAGGACATGTACTAGCAGTGGGACTGCATGACTGACAAGACAGGTATTAGCAGTGTGACGGCATGACCTACAGAACATGTATTAGCAGTGGGACTGCATGACCTACAGGACATGTATTAGCAGTGGGACTGCATGACTGACAGGACAGGTATTAGCAGTGTGACTGCATGACTGACAGGACATGTATTAGCAGTGGGACTGCATGACTGACAGGACATGTATTAGCAGTGGGACTACATGACTGACAGGACAGGTATTAGCAGTGGGACTTCATGACTGACAGGACAGATATTAGCAGTGTGACTGCATGACTGACAGGACAGGTATTAGCAGTGTGACTGCATGACTGACAGGACAGGTATAAGCAGTGGGACTGCATGACTGACAGGACAGGTATTAGCAGTGGGACTGCATGACTGACAGGACGTGTATTAGCAGTGGGACTGCATGACTGACAGGACATGTATTAGCAGTGGGACTGCATGACTGACAGGACATGTATTAGCAGTGGGACTGCATGACTGACAGGACAGGTATTAGCAGTGTGACTGCATGACTGACAGGACAGGTATTAACAGTGTGACTGCATGATTGACAGGACAGGTATTAGCAGTGGGACAGCATGACTGACAGGACAGGTATTAACAGTGTGACTGCATGACTGACAGGACAGGTATTAGCAGTGTGACTGCATGACTAACAGGACAGGTATTAGCAGTGTGACTGCACGACTGACAGGACAGGTACCGCCAGTGGAACTGCACGATTGACAGGACAGGTATTTAGCAGTGTGACTGCATGACTGACAGGACATGTATTAGCAGTGGGCCTGCATGACTGACAGGACATGTACTAGCAGTGGGACTGCATTACTGACAGGACAGGTATTAGCAGTGTGACTGCATGACCTACAGGACATGTATTAGCAGTGGGACTGCATGACCTACAGGACATGTATTAGCAGTGGGACTGCATGACTGACAGGACAGGTATTAGCAGTGTGACTGCATGACTGACAGGACATGTATTAGCAGTGGGACTGCATGACTGACAGGACATGTATTAGCAGTGGGACTACATGACTGACAGGACAGGTATTAGCAGTGGGACTTCATGACTGACAGGACAGGTATTAGCAGTGTGACTGCATGACTAACAGGACAGGTATTAGCAGTGTGACTGCATGACTGACAGGACAGGTATAAGCAGTGGGACTGCATGACTGACAGGACAGGTATTAGCAGTGGGACTGCATGACTGACAGGACATGTACTAGCAGTGGGACTGCATGACTGACAGGACAGGTATTAGCAGTGGGACTGCATGACTGACAGGACATGTATTAGCAGTGGGACTGCATGACTGACAGGACAGGTATTAGCAGTGTGACTGCATGACTTACAGGACAGGTATAAGCAGTGTGACTGCATGACTGACAGGACAGGTATTAGCAGTGCGACTGCACGACTGACAGGACATGTATTAGCAGTGTGACTGCACGACTGACAGGACAGGTACCGGCAGTGGAACTGCACGATTGACAGGACAGGTATTTAGCAGTGTGACTGCATGACTGACAGGACATGTATTAGCAGTGGGACTGCATGACTGACAGGACAGGTACCGGCAGTGGAACTGCGCGATTGACAGGACAGGTATTAGCAGTGTGACTGCATGACTGACAGGACAGGTATTAGCAGTGTGACTGCATGACTGACAGGACAGGTATTAGCAGTGGGACTGCATGACTGACAGGACAGGTATTAGCAGTGTGACTGCATGACTGACAGGACAGGTATTAGCAGTGTGACTGCATGACTGACAGGACAGGTATTAGCAGTGCGACTGCATGACTAACAGGACAGGTATTAGCAGTGTGACTGCACGACTGACAGGACAGGTACCGGCAGTGGAACTGCACGATTGACAGGACAGGTATTTAGCAGTGTGACTGCATGACTTACAGGACATGTATTAGCAGTGGGACTGCATGACTGACAGGACAGGTTCCGGCAGTGGAACTGCACGATTTACAGGACAGGTATTTAGCAGTGTGACTGTACGACTGACTTGTAGGACTGCAAGACTGACAGGACAGGCTACACTTCTGACATGACTGGTATCAACAATTGGACTGCACGAGAGACAGGACTGTTATCAGCAGTGGGACTGCAAGACTGACAGGACAGGTAGCATCAGTGGGACTGCATGACTGACATGACTGGTATCAACAGTGGGACTGCACGAGAGACAGGCCTATTATCAGCAGTGGAACTGCATAATTGACAAAACATGTATCAGCAGTCGGACTGCACGACTTACAGGGCTGTTATCAGCAATGGGACTGCACGACTGACATGACTGATATCAGCAGAGGGGCTACACGACTAAGAGGTCTAGTAACAGCAGTGGGACTGCACGACTGACAGGACAGGTATCAACAGTTGGACTGCAGGACTGACAGGACAGGAACCAGCAATTAAACGGCAGGACTGACAGAACAGGTATCAGCAATGGGACTGCACGACTTAAAGGACTGGTATCAACAGTGGGGTTGCTCGACTGGTTGGACTGGTATCAGCACCAAGATTGCATGAATGACTAGATTGGTTTCCCTCGTTTATAAAGCTCTAGGTATCATGATATTGTATTTTTAAAATTTCAAGTAGAGAATCCTACTCATGCGATCGCGCATGCCCAAGAAAGACTTCTCAACACAAACGGCAGTATTTTTTCAGTTGCCATAATTTGATAATTTAGTAAAAGAAATATAAAACAAAAAATTAATAAACGGCTTGTTTAAAAATGCACTTAATTTCACGATTACTTTCCAATACACGTCACTCTCGACGTCAGAGTGTATGCTATAGACAGACACAATGGCTTCTACTATTTACCTGTCTTAATATGCTGACAATCTATTAAAGGGGAGACCAGTCTACTTGACTGACAGCACAGGTATCAACAATGGGGTTGCACGACTGGCTGGACTGTTATCGTAAGTTGGACTGTAGTACTGACAGGACAGGTATAAGTGGCAGGACAGGTATCAACAGTGGAGTTGCACGACTGACGACTGGTATCAGGAAATAAACTGCAGGACTGACAGGACAGGAATCAGCAATGGGATGACACGACTGACAGGACAGGTATTAATAGAGGCTGGACTGATATCAGGAATCGGACTGCATGACTGACAGGACAGGTATCAGCAATGTGACCGCACGACTTACAGGACAGGTAACCAAAATAGGACTGGGCGACTGACAGGACTGGTGTCACTAGTGGGACTACACGACTGACAGGAATGGTATCAGCGATGGGACTGCACGAATGGCAGGAATGGTCCTGCTGAACCAGCTGATCCAGTTGTACGCTACTAAACTTGGGTTTGAGTTGTCAACTAACTGAAATGTTACATACATTGTGACTGCGCTCAATGTTAAGCTGGGCTGTCTGACCAGTAGTGGTTGGGTACAGTGTTTACAGTAAGGCATGGTATAACAGCTAAAGTGTAAATCTGCTAGTTAAAAAGCCTCTTTCAAACTCGATTACAAACTGATTAGCATCGAATTTCAGCTTTATAGATAAAGCATATAAAGAAGACCAAATTCTGCAGACACTATTACACGTTTCTAAGCATTGGGTTCTATATGAAGCTTATTTCGCATACGAGTCTTATAATATTGTTATCTCATTAATCAAGTGATTTCGGGCCAATACATTGACCTCTAACTGGACCAATACGAAATCACTTGCTAAATGACATTTATATTACTTAATTACCTACTCAATATCTAGCACATTTACAGGCAAATGAGTCTATGTCGACGTCACACTGGTTGACCTCAGCTTAACCATTTACCTCATAGATACACCTTTTAACGCTTTTGTAAATAGAGCAGACCCAGATCAGACAGCTCTTCTTGGAAGAGCTGCCTGATCAGGGTCTACTCCATTTGCTTATGGAAATATGATCCGATATGATCATACATTGGTGGACATGACACGTTATTTCTTTGTTCTATGTACAAACAAGAAATTTTAGTTATTTTTTTTATTTATAGTGGGTGGAGATTAGCATGAATATTCATGAAGGAAATGGTTAATACAGCTGACCTAACACAAATACTGTTGAGAGCAAGTCAATGTTTGATTGATCTTTGATTAATAACCAATGTACCCTCATTTTACATTGACTTATACAAATACTTTGAATTAGCTACACTCGAATGTGCATATGAGTATGAAGGGGTGTAAGCAGAGCTATGATCAAAAGGCCTTATACCACAATATCTTGTAATGGATAAGGTTGACACACAAGGGGGTACTCTGCTTGTTTCCTTATACGTAGGCTGGGACCCGGCATCTACATGTACTGTTTACCAAAATAAATATCTGGAACATCAGGCATACCCAAAAACATAATTAAAACTTAAGAAACTCCAAAAATATCCCTATTTTGTACATTGACCAAAAGAAAAGACCATAAAACGCACAGAAATGACCCCTAAAGCAAGACCAGTTTTGTGATGTCCCCCAAAAATATCCACAAAATCTTCATACCCCCCCAAAATATTCATTTTTCTGAAAACCCCCGAAAATATTAAAATTCATGATTTTGAACCCAAAAAATGGTCCGAGCCTACGTATGTGTGAAAATATCAGAGAGCCCCCCACCCCCTGGGGTTGACACTGATATGGTTGGTATAAATAATCTGTCCACCTCGTTAGAGCTCATTGAGTATCTCAACGTACAGACGGACAAACCATGATATAACTACCACGTAGACGATACATATAACTCAAAATGCCATTCACATGTCATTGAAAACTTCACAATGCCACTCGGATATTTAAGCGAAAAATATGTTGATAACAAGCTATTATATGACAAACTAACAACCATTTAATCATCCTATTAAACCCTTAAAGTGCCACCAAAAATATAAGTTACAGTAACTGTTACACCTCTGTAAAACGGCCACTCTCAGAAAGACCGTAAATTGGTGTTCAAGACCAATTATCGCTTAATGCAGGCCAAAAGTCCTGCAAAATACTTTTGACCTTCACTAAGCCACCAGTTGCTATTGAGAACTTTTTTGTCTATTTTTAGTGGCTGTTTTACACAGGTTTTACTGTACGTTCTCTTTTTTGAATTGCCTGCTTGATGATTTATATCAAACCCTATTTATTCCAAAGATCATGAAACTTATCGCAAAAATTGTAATCTACTGCTATATGTATCATAATTGGCGCTTCTATGGTGAAACAGACATGAGCTTCTTCCTTAGAAGTGTTATATGTTTATATACTAGTGATTCCGAAATGCATACTTTGGCAAACAGTGAAGATCCACATTAAACTGTTTGCTATGACAAAACGATCTTCAGAGAATGATATACAATTTGACCAGAAAAGTATAACCTGCGACCCCTCGAATTTTACAATGGACCATTCTAAGCTAGAAGCCAGAATCCATTAGTTCATATAGGGTTAGCACAATCGGTCTGTATATCAGAATTGTTTGTTGCAGTCTATTGTTGGCAGGTTTGGTCATTTATAGTGGAAAAATGACACAGCCTGTGTTTTTACGAGGTTAAATTTGAATTTTGACCATTTTAAACAGCACATCACAATGTTTGGCTTTCAGCCATCTTACCAATACGACTGAGGGACTCAATAATTCAATAGCGAATAAAAGTGCATTTATTTTGAATAGTTGGCATTGACTAATTTCCCCATAGAAAATGCTCTTTTTAATGTAGTGTTTGCTCTAATATATAAATCAAATATACAAGATTTTATAGCGGTCCCAGGACATGGAATATCAATAGCCAGTATAATTGAACCGTCTCATAAGAAATGATACATATTGCCTATGTGTTCACCACTTTCTTAGATAGATATCATGGTGGCGACTTGAGCCTTTACCAATTTCCAAACTGTGTTACTCCCATTGTGGGATTCTGTAATTGTTCTATGTTTTGTTGTGCGTTACTTTGTGTCCATTCTAGTTTTGCAAACATCTCGATGGGGAAGAGAGAGAGAGAGAGAGAGAGAGAGAGAAAGCGGGTTTTTTTGCTTTATATTTGTCTTCTTGTTGTGTGGATCTTCCTCACGATGCCACGGGTTTATCTGCAGTGCGTGACTGTGGTATTTCCTGATCATACTCACTTACTATTTAGTTTATCTGTGCCCCCATTTCTTGGTGTCACAGCTTAGTCTGCGATCTGTAAATGTGAGATTTCCTGATCATATTCACTTTTTGTTTTATGTTTGCGGACAGGTGATGCATGCTCATACATGGCCGTGGTTCGTGTGGTCCAGTCTATGGTGCAATATTATGAGACAGAAATATAGTCGAACAAAAAAACTCATCAATAACATGCATGTTCAATTAACTGGGTACTGTTTTATATATACATTGCAGCTGGCATTGTATATTTTTTCTTTAATAGGAACGTGTTGGTGGTCGAGCTAGCAAGCTTACTTGACATTTCAACTCTTCCCTACATCGATATAGTGTTGATAGTATTCATATTCCGGGTATTCGTTTATATCAAGAAAGCATGTTACCACCTACTAGTAACCCGTTGCAAGGGGACAAGTGAGTTGTTACACTTTTCATTTATTCTCGTGAACCTAGTTTGCGGTTTTCACATATTATAGGTTTCATCTATCTATTTCTTGATTAACCGTTTCCATATTATTTTAAGGTCGTAACAGCTATCGTTGCAAAACTTCTCCTCGTACATTGATCTATGTATGTTATGTCTATTATATTATAGTCCTTTCTGAATATTTGGTTCTGTCAGAAAGCTAAATGTCTATTAAGCTGGTTTTATTAGGTGTGAGTGTCGTTGCCCTTTTCTATTTTTCTCATCAGCAAACGCAATGGACCCCAGTTTGCTGTTTTCAATTTACGTATGTAGGTAAGCCGTGTTTCTTAAGGCTCCATTTATCCAGAATATTTATATTGAATCCAGAATGGCATATTTGGCGATAATTGTTGCAGCCAATTTCACATTCTTTCAGTTTAAATATTATTATTACATCCTTTATTAATATATTGAGGATCTTACACGAGTATTCATTTCATATGAAATTACTTAAACGAGCCTTTGACGTTGCAAGAACAATGTTCTAATGTTGATGATTTCAAAAAAAGAAGCAAATTTTTGACTTCTGGGTTACTAAAGCAAAGTAATCGATACAAGAAACTTCGTAAAGCTTTTTCCAAATTTTATTACTGGCACTCAGAGTTGATTGTAAAATGCAAAATTTGCTTAAATACCCTTCTGCAACAAGGCATAACAAAAACTGCATTTTATGGCGATTTAGTTTATAAATTAAAAAAAAATTGTTGGAAAGCCTAATTTTAGTGATCAATTTAAAAAGATTATTAAACGTTATAAAAGAGTGCGATACAACATGGATATCATGCGACAGTCTGCATGCTTGGTTGTAAAAACCCAATCACGGTTTATAGCTAGGGTTTCCTCTTTAATTGCACGACGGTGGGTCAGGCCTCGAACTCAATGACTGTCCTTACGTAAAGCTTTAATCCGTTTGTTGTTGTCTGATGCTTTTCGTTGGCTTGGCCCACCGTAGCTCAACTTGAGGTTTCCATTAGCTCTGACTATCTGTGAGTCATGAGCCCTTTTCTTTGTTTCATCATAGTGTGTGAAGTTGATTCGATTGTTTCTCTGTGACGATACACTGTATTAGTTAGGAAGCCTCCATGCGAGCTAAACAATTGTGTGTTTTAACAAAAACAGAATCTGGGGCGAAGATTTGGTACCAGTAAAATGCATTTAAGCTCCCCGGTGGCTTAGGTTGCTGTCTGCAATGCATTGACATCTGGATTTCAACTGTTTGCAAATGTATGTCCGAATTGACCTGATGTCCGAAGTTACCTGACTTTCGCCTATATATTTGACTTTGAACTTTGATTCAAAGGTAATATTGGCAATCTGAAACATTTAGTACCATCCACTCACCATTAGCAGTTATCGAAGAAAATATAAAGCGACTCAGTAAAAATCTGAGTGAAAGTTTGCTTTACGAGCACTAAAAAAGATTTGGTATATTTGACCTTAACCTTTGACTCCAATGGCATAACGGTGCCCTTTAACCTTTGTTGTAATTTATACACCACAAGCAATTATTCTTTTAAATATGAACACTCTCGGTCAAAACATGAGAGATTTGACCGTGACCTTTTGATGATGTATTTGTGATCTAAAACCCTCTTTATCATCTACACAACATAACCAGTACTGTTAATTTTATTTCTCTTTAGGCAGCCATCAAAGTGCTAGCTAAGAAGGCAATCCTGAAGAAACAGAGTGTTCGGCGAAGACTGATCCGAGAGACGAGGGCTCTACGTCAGTTACACCATGACAACATCGTAGAATTACGTGACGTCATGGAGACGGAAGGAAACTATTACCTAGTCATGACATATATCAAAGGTGTGAATTTCAAAGAGTTCCTCAAGAAAAGGTGAGTACCTTTAAACATCCTTATTATGTTTTTATTTGATAGCTGTTTGATAAATCGATGTCTGTTTTTCAAAACGATTTTTGCCGCCTGTCTCTGTAATTTGGCTTTTTTTTAAATTCAGTATTCAATTTTATGTTTATTCATTTGTGGTGTGCTTGAGATACCGGTTTAATTACTAGATTATTGTTAGATTTTGATTTATCGCAGACAAAAAAGTGGTACTTAATTATAATACTAATGAATTGCTGATTATCAATTACCACGCATATTAACGGCATTGGTGTACGTTGCCTGATTAACCTTGTCTATCTCATGGCATGTGCCTTTATCAGGTCATGCTGACGTTGCACTTTTTGATTGACGTCGCTAATGACGCTTAATCAAGACAAAAATCGATCATTACGTCGTATTTGCTACTTTGAAGAGTATATCAACTTGGTAAGCTGATAAATAGAATACCAGGTTCGTGTCTTTTGATATCAAGTTTACCAGGCTCGGCTTTGCGATGTCAACAAGCATTCTCAAAGCCTTGCCTGGTAAATTTGATATCAAAAGACACGAACCTGGTGTTCTCTATTTCTTATCAGAAAGACAAGCAGAGCACCAACACAGTCTCAACCGCCCTTGATTTGGAGTAGTAAGTTAATTAGCAATTTAGCCTTACTCAATAGATGTGCATGTAAGTAACATTCTACTTGTATGTGCTGGCCATTTGGAGCACTTGACCACTTTAATGGGTTTTCTTTGCTCCTCTTCCCAGAACTCGACTGAAGGAATGTGAAGCCAAACCTCTAGTTCATCAGATGGTAGATGCTGTTCATTATATGCACACTGTAGGAATAGTTCATAGGTAATTGTTCTATTGTATACTTGAGAGAGACATGTGCGGATCCAGAAAGTTTTGCCAGAGTGGGTCCAACTTTGACAACGTTTTTCTAGTTGATGAGAGGAGAGAGGATCAAAAAACCACAATATGCGGACCAACATTGGCCTGCCAACGAAATGCCATTTAATTGGCGTTTCGTTGGCGTGCCGATGATGGCCCAACATGAATGCTGGCTTGGTACCCTTGTGCTTTTTCAGGGGATCCGGACCAGTATTGCTATAAAACCCTATAATTTTGTAATTTTTCACGGGGGTCCGGACCCCCTGCCCCCCCCCCCCTTCTGGATCCGCCCATGAGATAATGAAAAAATGTATGTCTGGCTATATATCTGTACTTCTAATTGTCTACATTCATCATTACAAACATTAATTCATCCATTCATCTTGTCGCTGCTGTAGTAGAGAATGTTGTCTGTGTCTATGCGTACTGTTTAAAAAAATCAGTAAGAGCATGATAGTGGGTGTATGTTAAGATGAAATATTAAGATATTATGCAAAAACGATGTCAACCCAATAAAGGACAATTCAACGAATAGATGAAAACGTCAGGACAGGATAGCCAAGAGAGCCCAGATCGCTCATCGAGGAGATGTTGCTTAAAAACGCATCCAGTTATATCTCTGACAGCAATATTTTTCATAGAAACAGACAAGAAAAGTTGGCAACTTTACTATCCTCTTTAATTGCACGCCGGTGGGTGGGACTTCACACTCTATGAAAGTTCCGACTTAAAGAATTATCTATTGATGAGATGGTAGGGGCCTGGTGCTTTGACTGTTGTCAGGCCCACCGTGGTTTACCTGTTTGATTTCTTTTGCTCCGGTATTCAGTTTTATGTACTGTTTAGTCCTTGTCTTTGCTTTATCTCTTTGTTATATCTTGATTTATATGTCCTATGAGATAATGCATAGATAAGTAAGGGATCTTTCATGCAAACCAAACATCTATGTGTCTTGATCCACATCTGAATTAAGGGTGAGGTTGGCTCCGTGATACTTGTTTAAGCCATCCAGTAATGTTTTACTTATCGTTCCAAGGCGGTACTTCATTTGTGGATCATTTGTGTTATTTATGGCTTGTGTTTGTCATGCTTTCGCGTCTGTTCATTGCTGCCTTGTGGTCACTTGAAGGGAAATGGCTGACCACTTGGCTCTTGTTCGTGTTGTTTATTGTGATTTTGTTACTTTCCCATTTTGTATCATTGGACAGGTGTGTATCGATTCCTGATCCTTGCTGTCTTTCTTACTTTGAGGGAGCTTTATTGGAAACATTTAGGTTTGTCTTGAATTATTTTAATTTTTGGGCAGTGACTAAGTGATAATGTCACAAATAAGTTTAAGCATGGCTGCCATTGAGCGAAGCACAACGGACTCTGGACGACGGTAGAGGACTTTGAGAACTTCGTTTTCAGGCGTAGCGTCATGATGATAAGTAGATAATATGGCTATACCAGTAAGTCAAGTGTTTGTGAATGGCCAATAATGAAGGAATGGAAGAAAAATTATACCTTTAGACATAATATACTATATTTGCTACAAAAGTGCTCTTGCCCTGTGCATTTGTTTTACATTATGACTAAGCAAAAAGGGACCAGGATGATGTATGATGACAGTCTTCAGGGACCAAAAGTGTATAATGAACTACTGTGACCCCAATGCATCTCTTTTTATGCATTTAAGCAGTTGAACAAAGTTATCAATTGTGACAGCTACCTTGGGATCATACCATGCTGTAATTGCTAAAAACACAGTTGCTGTAATTACTTCCATTTACAGGCCCCCAGATAAGAGTGCGTAATAGAAAATTATTTTTCTTATTTCTTAACCAAAACATATATTGTGGGTACTCAAAAGAACCGTCTCGATGAGACGGTTCTTTTGAGCACCCAAAACAAATGTTTAAACTGATGGGTAAGAAAATAATCGCACTTTAACGCTAGATTTTATTGCTTAACTGGCCCTATGCATTTATATTAGGTACATACCTTGTCTTATTTGATCACTTCTCCAGATCTTCCGCTTGCTGTACAAACGTTCACCAACATCATTAGCACGAATGTCAGGTTGCTGCTGCTTAGGCTTAGCTACTGTAACAGCTTGAACCTCAGGTTTCTTCTCAGTTAATACCTTGTTATTGCGTGTGTTTTGAACATGTCTGCTCTTTATATTGTCATCACGGGAATTTTCCTGTTTATCATTTGATTTTCTTTCTGACACTGCTGTGGTTCTTATGGACTCATCTTTTCTTGAGATAGCGTGGTTTTCTTCATATTTCTTAGCTCCATGTTTAACTGAATCACTCGCATTACTTTTAGCCTGCTGTTCTTCATTATGAGGAACTTCATCTATAGTCCATTCAAATTCTTCCTTGACTGTGGTTTCATCTTCCTTTGAACTGATATCTGTCTGATATACTTCATCTCTATCATCATCTTGCTCTGTTTCAACGTCTACCTTTCTTTTCTTTACAACCTCGTAATTTGTAGGACCGCGACCTTCACGATCATCATCCGGAAACTCTACAGAAAATTTCAAATTTTGATTACGAACAGTTTTCTCCATGTTTAGCACCTCTTATATATATTTCACTATACACTATTCCGGCATGCTTCTGTATAATATTAATTCCAAGGCCTATTAAACTTTGTGTCGAAAGTAGTATCAATGGAAGCGAAATCAAACCGAAACTAGATACATATAATCGTTTTGTGTGCATAGGTTGAATTGTATCCAAAATAAGCTAAATGTAGAGCAAAATTTGTACATAGTTTACGACTTTTAATAACTTATAAATTCATGATTGTGGTAGCCTAGGTTAAAGGCAAACAATAAAAGACAAAATTTTAGCCACTAAATCAACAATCAACTTGGGCATAGACCATTGTACAAATAAGCCGTGACATGAGATTTCCAACAATGTGGTATGTGCGACCAGCAAAGGCTCAGACCAGCCTGCGCATACGCGCAGTCTGATCAGAGCCTTTGCTAGTCGCTTGAATATTCTATGACTGTTAAGCTACTGACTGAACACCATTTGGAGTTTCTAGGCTTAAAAGGAGGCTGCACAGGCTCGTCTGAGTCTACACTTGTCAAAATGCCACATTGTTGGAAATCACATGTCACGGCTCAAATAATTGTATAATTACTTTAGACTACCTTTACTTTTTGTGTTGATCGTCTACTTTATTTAGTTTTGAGCGGGTCCTTTTGTTGCTTTGTTATGTGGATAGAATATGGAAATTATATACAGGATTTGTTTGATTTATTATAATCTAATGTGTTTAATGTATTCAACGCTTAGTGAATAAATTGTGAATTTGTGATTTCATGTTGGCTACGTATTTGTTCTCTAGAAGATGAAGACGACTGAAGAGCTAGAATCTATTCTTCCTCAATGCCGCTTTATCACCACTTATACATGGATAAGCAGTGAGCACATGCCTAAAGTAGAAATGGGGACACAGATCATGAAACGGTACAATCAAGTACCACATCTGACCGGAGACACCATATCAAAAGCTGACGAAAACACAAGAAAACACAACACACAAGAGAGCCATGCAAAGAGGTCTGCCCAATCCCAGCAGGCGACCACAAGGCCACAAGGAACAGGCAAGACAACACAACAAAAACAAACACAAAACACAACCAAAAATGATCCACAAAAGAAGCCAGGTCCAAGAACGGCTAGCAATCTAAAAAAACACCAGAGAGCACAAACTTCTTAAATGGCAAAAACCCTTACCCTTAATTCTGATGTGTATCAAAACACATAGATGTTTGGTTCACATGAAAGATCCCTAACTTATCGAAGCATCATTCCCAAGTACATACAAATCAAGATCACATTAAAGGAGATAAAACAAAGATAAGGCATCAACAGTACATAACAATAAGTATTACCATATCCCAAGTGACGCTATTGGAGGGCATTCCGCCAGCGCATCTGAGTTTTGGGAAAAATACAATAAACATGCCAACAAACCACGATCAATTGCGTACTTGGTGGGTGGTGAGTCTATGTAAACGGCTTGTATTCAAAATGTTGTGTAAAGCAGTCATGAACTGTATCCCACACTTGTATATTAAGCAGAGGAACCTCCTGAGTGCCCCAAGAGCAGTACCTCTTCATATCAGTTACCAAATCTCACTTGAAGCTCAGGCTCCACTATTTTACATACCCTTCACTTGGGATATTATTTACATCGCATCTGTTACTTGGCAAAAGCAATGTAACTTAAGGTATTTTTCTTATTTCAGGGATTTAAAGCCAGACAATTTCATCATCAACAACCATAGACTCACAGTCGTAGGTAAGTATGCTGCAGTTTTGTCATCTGGCTTGGGGTCATTTAACTTTTTTCATACTCAACTCAGCTGACCACCAAATTAATCCTGCTCATAAATGTTAAAATGCCAACAATTGTTGGCATTGTAACATATATTAGCATGATGAATACAGCATCTGAGAGACTTAAAACAAGAAAATTATTTATTTGTCTGTATTTTAGTTTTATGAGCAGTTAAAATTTCGTGCTCAGTTGAGTTGTGCATGAAAAAGTTTTATAACCTCGGAATCAGATATTGCCTTAGTATTGCACAATGTCCCTTAGGGTTTCCGTTTACACATTGAAGACTCACTGAAAAAAGAAGTATGAGCCGCAACATGTGAATTCCAACAATGTGGCATTTTGACAAGTTTAGTTTAGTTTATACATATTTTATTGCCACAAATTACAGCAATGGGGTTGGGTCACAAGTTCTCGCAACATTAGTTACGACCCTCCCCCTACATATACAGATCAATCAAAGCATGTAAACATGGCTACAAAACATATCTTCAACTACACAAAATCATAAAGAACAAATAAATAAATAAATAAATAAATAAATAAATAAATAAATAAATAAATAAATAAATAAATAACTGTCTATGAGTGCGTTTGAGAGTGCAGATTAGCATCATTCAGATCCTTAAAGGCAAAAAATCTGTCTGCCAATCCTAGTGGATCGACATCCAAACCGCTTGTCTTTAAATATCTGATATGCGTCTATTGTATTCTTTTCACACTCGTGAAACATTTGTTACAATGATCGAATACTCCATGTCAATGTTCACCCAGTTGTTGGGACCACCAGTTCTAAGGAGCAGGCCTGCTCCTCCGACATAGGGAAGATTGAGTATAGCAGAAAGTGAGATAAATATACTTAAATTTCCAAGTCAAAAAGAAAAATATGTTTATGTATTGTCAAAACGTTTGGTGCTCTTTATATAATCATGTACTGCTCTAAATAGTGTTGAATTAAGTGTATTGTCAACTATTTCATTTCCGTATAACAATAATTGTGTAGTTAGGGGTTGAAATTCTCTTGCAGCTTCGAAAAATAGATGACGCTCGTTTCTGTAGTTGTTGCAATGAAAGAAGTAGTGTTCGCTATCCTCTATTTCATTGCACCAACTACAGAGAGGATTTTCACGAAGATGATTTATAAATAGATCATTATTCAGATTGCTACAATTGTTTCTTATTCGAGCATGTATTACTGATAGATATCGGTTTCCTGATGTGAAGTAGTTAGGTACTTGTAGTTTAGGAAAAGTGGTAATTTGCAGGTTGTTCTTAAATGAAGATATTGTTGGCTGATTTTTGAGGCCTTCGTCAAGAGTGTTCCACATTCTGATGGCTGATGGAATACATGATCTTAGTGATATGTTAGTTCGAGTAAATGGTATAGAGAAGTTGTTGTTGTTTCTGAGGGGGTACCCCGAAATTTCACTTACTAATGGGGGAAATAAATCAGTAATATATGATGGAACCAGTCCATTATTTACTTTATACATAAAATGCAGTTTTTGTTGGTGTCTCCTTACCGATAGATTAGTCCATCCGCATTCATTATATAATTTGACTAACGATACCGATCTGGTTAGTCCAGTAACAATACGAGCTGCTTCATTTTGTATTTTTTGTAGAGTGTTAGAGTCTTGTTGTGTGCAGCCATCCCAAACTATTGATGCATACTCTATGATGGGTAATAAGTGGTATAGATAAATTTGATTTAATGCATTTCTGCTTAGAGTGTATTTGAGTTTGCGCATTATGCCTAATATTTTCGACGCTGTATTTGCAATCTGTTCAATATGTGTGTGCCACTGGCCGTTTTGGCTGAAAGTTATGCCCAGATGTTTGTGATCTTCGACAAATTTTATTGGAGTGTTATCAAATATTAATTGAGGAAAGGCTTCAAAATATTTAAGAGTAAAAAGAACTGCTTCAGTTTTAAGAGGATTAAATTTGACTAACCATTGTATGGCCCAATTAGAAAGCATAATGAGATCATGGTTTATAATACCTGCTATGTCTGAGAGACGTGTTGCAGCATAGAATAAAGAACTGTCGTCAGCGAATAATCGTGTTAAACTTAGTAACTGCTTTGCAATATCATTGATATATACTAGAAATAACAGGGGTCCAAGCACTGATCCCTGGGGAACTCCTGCAAGGATGGACTTTATAGTCGAAGCACAGGACTTGAGGGTAACTTTTTGTTTTCTATTAGTTAGATAGCTATTTAACCACTGGAGCAACTTACCATCAATACCATTTTGCCTTAGCTTAAAAAGCAGACCTCTATGCCAGACTCTATCAAAAGCTTTAGACACATCACAGAAAACTATACAGGAAAACAGGTTATTGTCAAAAGCTTGGCAAATATTATGGTATATATCAATCAGTTGGAAAACTGTAGAATGATGAGGAAGAAATCCTGACTGGTATTTATATAACAAGTTGTTATCAATTAAAAAATTGTACAAATTCTTGAAAACAATTCTTTCTTGTAGTTTACCAAGACAGCTTAAGAGTGCTACAGGTCGATAATTTGAAGGTAGAGATTTATCACCTTTTTTAAAAATCGGTATAACATTGGCTACTTTCCATGCGTCAGGGAAGATACCTGCATTAAATGATCTGTTCATAAGAATAGAAAGGGGTTTTGAGATAGATTTAGAGACTCCTTTAAGCATCCTATGACTAATTCCGTCATCGCCACTTGCCTTGTTTATATTCAAAACATTTATTAAATTTTCAATCTCATTTTCAGTGCAGTTTACTGTTGATAGTGAATTGTTTGTAAGTTTTTCAAAAGGAGGTAGTACAGTGTTTTCATCATTAACAGTAGAAATAGAGACAAAGTAATCGTTTAGACAGTGACAGTGATTTTGACAAGTGTAGACTCAGACAAGCCTGTGAAGCCTCCTTTTAAGCTTAGAAACTTCAAATGATGTTCGGTCAGTAGCTTAATATTCATAGAATATGCAAGCGACTATCAAAGACTCTGATCAGACTGCGCATATGCGCAGGCTGATCTGAGGTTTTGCTGGTCGCACATACCAGATTGCTTGAAATCTCATGTCACGGCTCATATGTCATTTCATGACATCTTTGGTACCCATTGTGCATGCGTAAAATAATTTAAGCACATGCATGCGCAACTATGTATTGGGCTGTACTGTACTGTGATGTACAGTGAAACCTGTGTAATACGGCCATTCAAAAATAAACAAAATAAAGATCTTAATGACAAATCGTACACTGTAGCTTAATGAAGGTCAAAAATATTGCAGAATGCTCCCCTTGGGGTATTCTACAATACTTTTGACCTGCATTAAGCGATTATTGGTCTTGAAAACCAATTTTTGAGAGTGGCCGTTTACACATGCTGTACTGTACTGTACTCAAACATGGGACGTGTTAAGTATGCAGCTTTTCACAGCTTGGTACTTTTAGAAGTCAGTATTTGCACGAAATAAATGCTCATTGAAGCAACCCGATTATGCCCTGAATAAGAAGTAATTGATTTTCGGGTCGGAAAATGTTGATTATCATAATGTTCTTTATAATAATCAACATGTTCTCGTAGTACTTTTAAAATGGTCATTTGTAAGATCGTTCTTGAAGGCAGCACTTATCGTTTGTTTATTTCATAAAGTACACTGTCATTGTTCGAAAGAAAAAGACAGTATTGTTCGAAAGAAAAAGACAGTATTGTTCGAAAGAAAAAGACAGTTTAAACTATTTATTTAGCATGTACACTGTACATGTAAGTTAAGAAAATTATATATGTGTAAAATGAGTGTAATTTTACGCAAAGTTTGGTATATAAAAACATAATCGGCTTATGGGTCACTGTCTAGCCACGCCCACTACTGGTTCCTATCTCCGTTAGATTTACAAGAGACGGGGACATTGCATACCACGTGGCGACACAGTGGCCGAATAACCATATAATACTTATTTTGGTATAGCCTTTTAACTGCTTTAAAAGTTATGTTCCGTTCGACTGAATTGTTCCGAATAATAAAATACAGCAATAAATGGTATAAATGTTTTAATAGTTATCACTGCAGAAATATTGGTATCAAATTGTTTAATAAAGAAAACAAGTGTAAGGTGACAGCCAATGGGTGTTAACTTTCATTTATTTGTTACAATTTACAGTAAAACCTGCGTAAAACGGCCACTCAAAATAGACAGAATAAAGATCTTAATGACAAATGGTAGCTTAATGAAGATCGAAAGTATTGCAGAATGCTCCCCTTGGAGCATTCTGCAATACTTTTGACCTGCATTTAGCGATAATTGGTCTTGAAAACCAATTTGTTGTCTTTTTGAGAGTGGCCGTTTTAGACAGGTTTTACTGTAGTATTACTTCAATCCATTAATACTTGAATTATTATCGCACTCTAGCTGGTAATAGGGTATGCATCCCATTGCAAGGTGTGCACCATTTGCTATATATAAATCAATCATACATAATTTGAAGATTTTGATCAGCAACCCCCTATAACAAATAATTGAACAGTCTGAACTGGATACACATAGCTTACTACAGAGCCGTCCAAAAGAGAACATCAGGTGTGGCAATGTTTTCCATTCTATTTGCAAATGGCAGTCAATGTGTAATCTATTGAACATTTTGATTGTTATATCAAGTGCTATATTTTTGATAATAAAATCGTTTCAGATTTTGGCCTCAGTGCGTTACTTGGAGATGGTGTTACATTGACGACACAGTGTGGATCACCAGCCTACGCAGCTCCAGAAATATTTACTGGGAAGCCATACGATTCGTCAGTTGATGTTTGGAGTCTGTGAGTTTTACTTATATACATAAAATTCCATCCGTCGATTTTCTCTGACATGACCAGAAAAATAGAAATCATATCAACTCTTTGTCTGCTCGATTCTTGTATGTCTTCTTTAGTAAACAAAACGTCGAACATGATTTGAATCCACCAAATTGATGGTATTCCTAAAAAAAAATCGAAACAGTTAGTTAAGTTTGATAAATAATCTTTAGGCAATAAAAATCAGGAAAACTCACTAAGCATGCAAAGATTGAATGCACCATTTAGTAGGCTCATATAAAATAGTATTATATTACAGTTGCGCAAAGGGAAGACAAAGATAACCTGGCACATATGTTTAGTCTCATCACAGCAATTGCTGTTCAAATATATCAAGTATGGATCAAAATGATGGGCCAAGCGGACATCTATACATCTAGCCCAAATGGAGAGCTGCGAACGTACGTTTAAATAACACATTTACGCATATTTCATAACACAAGGAACGCCTGCTGCATTTTAAAACGGTCCTTTTTTCTTTACAAGTGTAGAATATAAATGTAGATACATGCAAGATCTACATTATTGAGAGGATTCTGAAGAGTATGTATCACTAATCTTTGAATTGCATCATTAATAAAACTAGCAAGCATGACTGTCAGTGTTCAGCCTAGCAGTAGGATATGTGCCGTTTATTGTAATAAAAAGGGGGGGTCAGAACACGCCTGTTCTTTGTGCCCAAGTCCAATCTTCTTTGAATTATTTTTATATGTATCCCTCGTTCACTAACTACCGGTGTATACTAATTACCGGTGTATTCCGTTTCCTCCAAATGACTATCGCGAGAGTTATAGAGTTATTATCATTTGGAATTTTCCACCCAACATTGTTTACAATACATTTTCTCTTGTCATTAAAGAAAAATAATGCAGAAATGTCGTTTCTGAATGTAAATGACTTACTTCTTGTTTGTATAGTACAAAATCATCAAAATTCGCCGTTATATATTATTAAAAATATGTTTGTATTGAAAATAAAAAGAAATCAGCGTTGGAAAAATGTGTCTGCTTGCTGTGGAAGGTTTTGGCAGCCTGATTCCCTGCGTAAGACTAAAAATGACGTCACACTTTGTCTCAGCACATGGGTCACATTATGCCCAAATATGGCTGAAAGGTGTAGACATCAAAATTCTACCTTTATTTTATCTTGTTTGTCTACGCTCTTTTGGTGCACTCTCTGGTTTGGCATATCACCAAAATAGACTGTGTGATCTGTTTCTGATTATTGAATATAGTTGTGATGATGTTAGTGACCATGAATGAAAGACAACAAGCATTATCTTTGTAAACACATTGTAGTGTTGAATTTATTTTTCCACCTACATTAAAAAGTGGTATATCTCTCAAAACAGGCAAAGAAAATAAAATAAACTTACAAACAGACCCTTTTCTGCTATCACTTTGAAGGCCACTAATTGTTTCAATATAGAAACCAATCACATGTAGAGCTTTCTTCCCAGAAAATTTTCTAGAGCATGTGTTCACATATACACCAGTAATTAGTGACATTGGACATTTAAAATATCATCTCTGGGTAGCCCAATTTAATTTAAGTTTTCAGCAAGTTAAACTTTATTCTGAAGCATATATCGTTGTTTCCATTGAAAGAATGAATGATCAGTTTAACAAGATGTAATTCATTGGTTTCTGTAAAATAGTTGTTTTTAAAGTCTGTCTTAAACAGTTAGTACAACGGTTATTAGTAACACCTGCATAGGCTTCAGGTATGTAAAATTCTACTACTCTATGACATAATTTTCTGATTTTGACAAACCTACTCTTAATTGACTAAATTCATTCCCAATGGTGTTAAAAGAAGTATCTTCTCATAAAACAGATGGGTTTTCATGGTGGGTCCTTGTATTGTGATGTAGCTCTCAGTGCCCTTTCTTGTTTGGCACTCATCTTGCTTAGGAAAAGGGGACTGGATGTTTACTTTATCATTAACCACTCATACTAACCTCATTATTGCACGTTGCCTGATAAACCTTGTCTATCTCACAGCATGTGCCTTTATCAGGTCATGATGACGTTGCACTTTTAAATGACGTCGTCAATGGCATTGAATCGACACGAAACTCAATAATGGCGTCATAATCGCCAGTTGGAAGAGTGAATCAACTTGTAAACTGATAAATAGAATACCAGGTTTGTGTCTTTTGATATCAAGTTTACCAGGCTTGGCTTAGAGAAAGCATGTCGAATAGCTCGCCAAGCCTCGTGATGTCAACAAGTGTTCTCAAGTCTCGCCTGGTAAACTTGATATCAAAAGACTATTACCTAGTAGAGTCCGTTTTCCATAAGAGTAGAGTTACGTAGTTGGTCACGAATGGTAGTTTATTCACCTGATTGGACAAATATAGTTTTATTTCATACTTCTAACTGTTAATCTGTTTCGTCACCCAGCTCTAATTAAGCACGGACTATATTCTCTATATCTCAACAAGCCTCCCGATGTGAACAAGCGTTCTCACAGCCTTCCTTGGTAAACTTGATATCAATAGACGCTCACCTAGTATTCTCTATATCTGGGCGAGCCTTGCGATGTCAACAAGCGTTCTCAAAGCCTTACCTGGTAAACTTGATATCAAAAGATACTCACCTAATATTCTCTATATCTCGACCAACAAGCATTCTCAAAGCCTTACCTGGTAAACTTGATATCAAAAGACACACACCTATTATTCTCTATATCACGGCAAGCCTTGTGATGTCAACAAGCGTTCTCAAAGCCTTACCTGGTAAACTTGATATTAAAAGACACTCACCTAGTATTCTCTATTTATTTGTATTTGTGCTGTTGTTTGGGATTCCTATGGGCACTAATTGTGCTCCCCTGGTTGCAGATTTATTCCTGTTTTGTTATGAAAGGGACTTTATGATGTCTCTTTCTGATGATAAGCAGGCTGATGTTATTGATGCGTTTAACACTACTTCCAGATATTTGGACGATATTTTAAATATTAATAATGTTTATTTTGACAATATGGTTAGTCAAATATACCCTTCAGAGCTCCAACTTAATAAAGCCAATGCCTCTGATACCGAAGCCGCATTTTTAGACTTGCATTTGTCAATTTCTAATGATATTGTTTCTACCAAAATTTATGACAAACGTGACGACTTTGATTTTGAAATTGTCAATTTCCCATTTTTAGATGGTGATGTTCCTCGTTCTACATCCTATGGAGTCTATATCTCTCAACTCATTCGTTTTGCTAGAGCATCTAGCTATGTTGCTGACTTCAACACTCGCAATAAATTGTTAACTCAGAAACTTCTTAAACAAGGCTATCGGTATCATAAACTTCGCAAAACATTTTCAAAATTTTATAGACGATACTATGATTTGATTTCTAAATTCCAAGTTGGACTTAAATCTCTCTTGCGCCAAGGACTTTCGGAACCTGATTTCTATGGTGACTTGGTATATAAGTTGAAGAAGATTGTTGTCTCTAATAATTTTTCAGCGCAGTTCATTAAAATAATTTCCCATTATAAAAAGATTGGCTATAACATTAATGTATTGCAACAGACTGCATGCTTGGTAGTCAACCCAATCACGGTTGGCAACTTTGCTTTCCTCTTTAATTGCACGCCGGTGGGTCGGACTTCAGACTCTATGATGGTTCCGACTTAAAGACTTATCTATTGATGAGATGGTAGGGGCCTGATGCTTTGGCTGTTTGTCGGGCCCACCGGGGTTTACCTGTTGGATTTCTTTTGCTCCGGTATTCAGTTTAATTTACTGTTGAGTCCTTATCCTTGCTTTATCTCCTTGTTATATCTTGATTTATATGTTTTAGGAGATGATGCATTGATAAGTTAGGGGTCTTTCATGCAAACCAAATATCTATGTGTCTTGATCCACATCTGAATTAAGGGTGAGGTTGGCGCCGTTAAACCGGTTTAAGCCCTCCAGTAAAATATTTTACTGACCGTTCCAAGGCGGTACTTCTTTTGTGGATCTTTTATGTTTTTGTTCTGTCTTGTGTTTGCTATGTTTTGTGCGCGTCTGTTTATATGTGCTTTGTGGTCACCTGCTGGGAAAGGGCTGACCTCTTGGCTCTCGTTTGTGGTGTCTTCTGTGAGTTTGTCACTTTCCCATTGGTATCCTGGGTCAGGTGTGGTGCTTGATTGTATCGATTCCTGATCTTTGCACCATTACTTACTTTTGTTGTATTCTGTGTCCCTTCAATATACTTTACTCTAAATGGATAAGGAGTCAATTCTTAGAGTGGATAATTTATTACCAATACGTGACTTCTCAGAAAAGCTACAGTTTGTTCCAGTCAGACCATTTGTCACAGCATGTGCTTCAATTAGTATAGATATTAACTCTTAGCTGACATAATTTGCTTCCATGAGTACATACTTCTACTCCTTTTAACAATTGTAGTTTGCTTTGAGTTTCAAAAAAGTAACCACCTCATTAAGGGCGGATCTAGCTCAAAGTGTGATGAGGTCTAATCCTAGAATATATAGACATAGTTTTTGCTTGCACCTATATAGTTTACTCCATCTAAACTGTATATGAATTCCAAATTAAAGGGTCAAAGATTAAATTATCCCACGCTTTCAATTTGTATATATCGTCGAAACATTTATTCCAATCAAACAAATCGTTCGCATACAAAAAGTAAGTAGGTATGATCAGGAGATACCACTCACACATTGTAGACCAGCCTACGACACTGTGATGAAGAGCTACAGAACACTAATAGTCACAAGACATCAGGGAAGACAAAGTATTCTTGAACGCCGGATAAGGATGTGTGAGATATCACCCTGGGATAGAAAATCTTATCTTACCCATGCTATCTTAACTGGGCTGTCACGTGAGGGCTACATGCATTGGTTGTATTGAAACTCACGCACATGGTCGTCAAGAAACGTCAGTGTTATGTTAATGTGACGTCATCATGCGAAATTGTATCTTAGCGTATTTAGGGACTTATGAAAGCTTATTTTTATGCCCCCAAAGGAACTTTGGGAGGCATATAGTAATCGCACTGTCCGTCCGTCCGTCAGTCCGTCAGTCCGTCCGTCCGTCCGTCCGTCAGTCCGTCCGTCCCGCTTTCGTGTCCGGTCCATATCTCCTATATTCTTTGAGGTAGGAATTCCAAATTTGGTGTGTGGATACATCTTGGGATGGCGGAGTGTCGCGTACCATTTTCGGGTCACTGTGACCTTGACCTTGACCTCTGACCTAGTTTTTAGAATAATCGTGTCCGGAGCATATCTCTTATATTATTTGAGGTAGGAATCTCAAATTTGGTGTGTGGATGCATCTTGGGATGACAAAGTGTCGCGTACCATAATTGGGTCACTGTGACCTTGAACTTGACCTCTGACCTAGTTTCTTGAAAACTGCATTGAGTCTGGTGTATATCTCCTATATTCTTTGAGATAGGAATTCCAAATTTGGTGTGTAAATGCATCTTTGGATGACGGGGTGTCACATGCCATTTTTGGGTCACTGTGACCTTGACCTCTGACCTAGTTTTAAGAATTATTGTGTCCAGAGCATATCTCTTATATTCTTTGAGTTAGGAATTCCAAATTTGGTGTGTGGATGCATCTTGGGATAGCGGAGTGTCATGTACCATTTTCAGGTCACTGTGACCTTGACCTTGACCTCTGACCTAGTTTTTAGAATAATCTTGTCCATAGCATATCTCTTATATTATTTGAGGTAGGAATCTCAAATTTAGTGTGTGGATGCATCTTGGGATGACGAAGTGTCGGGTACCATAATTGGGTCACTGTGACCTTGACCTTGACCTCTGACCTAGTTTTTAGAATAATCTTGTCCATAGCATATCTCTTATATTATTTGAGGTAGGAATCTCAAATTTGGTGTGTGGATGCATCTTGGGATGACGAAGTGTCGCATACCATAATTGGGTCACTGTGACCTTGAACTTGACCTCTGACCTAGTTTCTTGAAAACTACATTGAGTCTGGTGCATATCTCCTATATTCTTTGAGATAGGAACTCCAATTTTGGTGTGTAAATACATCTTGGGATGACAGGGTGTCACATACCATTTTTGGGTCACTGTGACCTTGACCTCTGACCTAGTTTTAAGAATTATTGTGTCCCGAGCATATCTCATATATTCCTTGAGTTAGGAATTCCAATTTTGGTGTATGGATGCATCTTGGCATAGGGGAGTGTCATGTACCATTTTCGGGTCACTGTGACCTTAACCTCTGACCTAGTTTTTAGAATAATCATGTCCAGAGCGTATCTCTTATATTATTTGAGGTAGGAATCTCAAATTTGGTGTGTGGATGCATCTTGGGATGACGAAGTGTCACTTACCATAATTTAGTCACTGTGACTTTGAACTTGACCTCTGACCTAGTTTCTAGAAACTGGTGCATATCTCCTATATTCTTTGAAATAGGAATTCCAAATTTGGTATGTAAATGCATCTTGGGATGCCTGAGTGTCACAAACCATTTTTTGGTCACTGTGACCTTGACCTCTGACCTAGTTTTCAAGAATTATTGTGTCCAGAGCATATCTCCTATATTATTTGATGTAGGAATCCCAAATTTGGGGTGGAGATTCCTCTTGGGATGGCGGAGTGGTGCATACAATTTTGAGTCATTTTGACCTTGACATTGACTTCTGGCTTCATTTCTAGGTTTTTCTTGCCATATTATAGCTATCTTTCCTCAAATGTGTCTTGTGCTAGACCAATTTCTTTGGGGGCATTCGTCACGTGTTTGTGACATTTTTTTTAAATATAAAACAGTGATGAGCAAGAAAAAAATCCATTATTCATGTGAGGATAGGATAGAAAAATCCGTCCCTCGGGATCACCGTTTGTCATCCTCGTGATGCCAAACGCCGATCCTTGGGACGGATTTTTCTATCCTACCCTCACACTCATGATAGATTCTTATAATGCTACCAGTCATCTCTTTCTCAAAACTAGAAAGGACACTAAGTACTGCATAAAAAGCAGGGATCAAACACAGAATCCCCACAAACAACAGGAGCAACAATAAACAATGAATCACCAACAACAGATCCACCACCATCGAACTAACAGCAGTCTTGGCCACTGGGGGGGGGGGGGGCTTAAACGCCATTTACTAGTTCCAAATCTCCCCCCCCCCCCCTAGAGTATGTTGTTGTTAAAAAACATTGTTTAGCTCGCATTGAGGCTTACTAACTTATGCAATGTATCAACACAGAGAAACAATCTAATCAAATTAACAAACTATAAAGAAACAAAGAAAATGGCTCATGGCTCACAGATAGTCAGAGCTGAAGAAACTCAAGTTGGCCTACGGTGGGCCCAAGCATCAGGTACCAATTAACGACGAGAGCTTTACGTCAGGGCCGTCATTGAGTCTGAGGCATGACCCACCGTCGTGCAATTAAAGATGAAAACATAGCTATAACCCATGAGTTGTTTTACAATCAGAAATGCAGACTGTCACATGATATCCATGGTATATCCAACTTTTTAATAAAGTTTGATTATTTTCCAACAATTCTTTTGAATATATAAACTACATCACCTTAAAATACTGGCACCATATGCCCTGTTGCAGAAGAGTTTTAAACCAATATTGTATTTAACAATCAACTTTGAGTGTCTGTGGTAGAACCTAGAATATGCTTTACGAATTTTCTCATATTGATAACCTTGTTTTAATTGCTTAGCAGTCAAAATGACTTCTGCTTCACCTGCTGGATTATGGCTATTCTCTTATGTGTTTTTGTCACGTTTCTATGTGGTGTCCTGGGCCAGGTGTAGTACTTAATTGTATCGAATCCTGATCGTTGCCTTCTTTCTTTTCTGTAGTTGAAATCACTAACATTAGAACATACTCTCGCGAAACGAATAAGATGCAAAATGTATACACCACAGGAAGTGATCGGTGAACACCTTCATCTGGAAATGGGAAATAAACTATTTCAAAATCATCAAAGCGCCCAAATAAAAATGGTATTGTATTGTTATTATTAAAAATCATCAGGCCGCTGTAACACAGAAATTAAGTTACAATCAATGGGTTCTGTGGTTTGATTTGATGGTTCGATTTGGCATTGAAAATGTTACAATCATGTCTTACCTATACAGTGGTACAGTTCACTGTGTCAAAGAAGATACACTCATTTTACACCTCATATCCTTTATTAATAAGAATGCATATGTACATATATTGTTAAATACTGTAATCTTTTGTCATAGTGGTTCAACGCAGAGAACTGTTTTTAACAGTTTTAAACAGGTCATACTAACGTGTGAGAAATATGTAAGGTATGTAAACAGAAGTAAACAGAAATTACTGGATCAGAAAACTTACTTGTTCTGGCTAAAAGTATTTCAGGTCCAACAGTTGTTTGTTTATTCTGTTTATTCAAAAATCTAAAATCATTTAAAACAAACTTATGAAATGTTGGTACTTGTCGGATATATGACCCATGAAAGCTCTGACAAGCCAGCGCTTGTTTCCACAGGATGGGAAGTTAGGTGAAGGGTCAAACAAAATTCTATACAGTTTTCCTCAGTACATAGCTGTAAATGCATGTCTGATGAAGGTCTTAACAAATAGTGTGATGTTTACAAGTTTTTAGCGGTTCGAATGTGTGTACATTAACTAAACTTCAGATTCAACTGGTCACAAATTGTTGCATTCAACAGAAGCATACGCTTGAAAATAGTAATAGAGAAAAGAAGCCGTTATGGGTTTTTTCCAAAATAAAGCAAACAAAAACATTCAAGCATGACAATGTTATATCACAAACACAGACCACAGATCAACCCATGGCACCGCGAGGAAGAGCAATCGGAACTGAAATCATTGAAACCATGTTAATATAATAATAAGTGTGATTGCAGCAAAACAAGTTTATGTTGTTGTTTTTTTTTTCAATAAAATATCGCTATAGATATTTTTGGAAAAATACATAAACTTCATTTATTCTTCTGATTAAACTTATCAGATAATCAGAATAATTGATGTTAATAGAGCTGAACCCACATGCTACAGAACTTAGTTTCCATACGCCAGTTCCGGCTAACAAAATGGAGATTTTTGGTACATAGTACTACGCGTAATGCTCCTTACATACACCTGAGCCATGATTCGATTCTCGATTTGTGGTGGACTTTCCCGAATGCGAGGAAGAGATACAAAACATGGACATCCACATGACGACAAATTGTGACTTACAAATCTATATTGCAGGGGTGTCATCTTGTACCGCATGGTGACAGATTCCTTACCATTTACCGCAGATGGAAGAAGTTATAGTCAACTGTACTCAGTTATACTACGTGGTTATGATGTTCCTACATATCTTACACCAGGTGAGTGCCAGAGAGTAGACGTTGAATATATGTATGGTAATTTACTGGCTTCAACTTGTTTACTATTTTAAAGAAAATTGAGTAAATCAGTGATCATGATCACTAATTTACTCACTACTCTATGTAACAGTAAAATCAGTAAACTCACAGTTAGGTCAATAAGCTCAAATCGGTCATCATGTATCAGTAATATACCACACTTACACACTGCAGACCAACCCACGTGAGAAAGAGCCACAGAAAACTAACAGTCGCAGACGTCAGGCAGACAAGTAAAGTAAAGCAAGCAACTCTCTCTTCCCCAGGAGATGATTGCAAAACTAGTAAGGACACTAACTACTGCGCAACATGTCAAGGGTTATTGAACACAAAACAAGCAACGAGAGCAAAAATAAACAATGAATCAATAACAACGGAACCACTGCCTTAGAACAGACAGTAGCCAAAGCCATGGGGTAAGGGGCAGAGGGGGCGAGTTTAAGTAAATTTTACTGATCAAATTCCTCGCCCTAGATTCTTCTGTTGTCAAAGCACATTCTAGCTCAAGGGGAGGCTTCCTAACTAATCTAATGTATCATCATAGGTAAACTATCAAAAAGTTAATTAACATACTGTGGTGAGACAAAAAAAGCCTCTCAAATCACAGTCAGCCATAACTAAAGAAAACCCATAGTCTGTGGCCTTATCTATCGTCGAGCAATTTAAGAGAAACCCATAGCTATAAACTGTGATTGGGTTTATAACCAAGCATGTAGACTTTTACATAAATCTTGGTTTTGGTTGGGTGGATGCTTTATGTCCCAGTGTCATGTTACGACGTTGTGTTAGTTGAACCTGCACTCCTCACTAAATTTTGTTACTAAACTATTAGAATATTTAGGGGGTTTTGCAACCATATTCCTGATTGTGCTGTCCTACCACACCGGAAAGGTGTGTGATAAAAGTAAAAATAGCACTAAAATATTGTCACATATATTTCAGTTAATTTAGAAAGGTGACAAATTAAATACACTATTTCAAATAACTATTGGGGAGTTTAAGGTTAACAATGAGTTTCAATTCAGTAAAACTTACTTTTAAGAATAAACTTAATTTTAGTAAATCAAATCTTATTCTCTCTTTTATGTTAAGTATTACCAATCTTTCTGATTAATGACAAATGGTGTGTGTACTCAGTACCATTATTCAATGTGTCTTTATTGTGCATGACGAAGCATGGCTGTCTATGTAAGTATTCAACACATGGCGTCATTCTCAGCAAACACGCATGGAATAATACATTAGATGAGTTTCTTGAGCATCAGCAACCTATGTTATGCAGAATTTAGAACCTTACTGAAGTACTGCAAACCTGGCAACGTTATATATGGTACTTGAGCATCCACTTATGCTGCGGTAGCGTAATGGTTATAGTAATAGACGTGGACGCTGCATTCAGGGGGCTCATCCCCACAAAAAAGCATATTATTTTAAATGAATTATGTCTCAAATGAAGTTGAAAAAAGCAAGCGTTGCTGCAAGAGACTGACATAAATATTATAACTCTGTATAAAAGCATGTTTATTATAGATGACAAAAAAGCAAAACTTCACAAATAATTATTTATTCAATGTTGGCATTTAAATTGGCCATGACGGTTATTTAATAACATTTGTTTATGGATATATCAACTTCCATAATTCACAATTTTCCACAAACAACTATGATAGTTCGTTATTTTACAACGAGGACATTTGTTTTAACACCATCAAATATCAACTGTCAACAAGTCATTTTATCAACTATTACCAACCTGATAAATGTATCAACCAAATTTTAATATTTCACCACTTAATGTTACATGATTAGGTGGGGTACGCAACCAAATCATGAATTTAAGAAATCAGACGATCAAACTGCTGAACAGCAGTTGACAAGCAAAGAAATACTGTCTTTATTATACTTTGGTCTAGACAGCTAGCAAAGAATACCAGTTCTCAACAGAGGTTGACACAGTAGTTTTCAACTTGCGCCTTAAGGTGTGTACGCATTCCCAGAAATATTGGTTAACATCTTCTACATAGCGTTGATAATCTGTTTCGATGCTGATAACCGTCATGACATGTTTCAGGTGTAAGTAAAGTGGACACCACACTCATTAATGTATATATGCAATACACCTGGAAAAGAAAGAAAAGCAAGCAGCAAGGGGACTTCCGTTACAATTATTTTACCGACATACAGACTCACATACATATATGTATCCATCTATATGTCTAACATACACATATAAATTCATACATATATATGCATATCTTAGTATAATCCTTATTTGGATGTAACTGGGTGGGTTGAGGTGGGTTTTTGAGCGCAAATTCCTGCAGCTGACATCAACCATGAGGTTTAGAAAAGGCCAATTTTACGCATGCGCAATAAAAGGCTACAATCTACGCATGCGCAGTTGAGGCTGGAATGATTCATTAATGTTGTATGGGAGGTAACTCATACTTGTGAACATAAAAAATGCAACAAGAGTTCATTCTCGCAAATGCATAAAGGTTTCTACTATAATAAACAAATTTAATTCCTAATCAGAATGAAATTTCGTTATTATAGATGACAAAAAAGCAAAACTTCACAAATAATTATTTATTCAATGTTGGCATTTAAATTGGCCATGACGGTTATTTAATAACATTTGTTTATGGATATATCAACTTCCATAATTCACAATTTTCCACAAACAACTATGATAGTTCGTTATTTTACAACGAGGACATTTGTTTTAACACCATCAAATATCAACTGTCAACAAGTCATTTTATCAACTATTACCAACCTGATAAATGTATCAACCAAATTTTAATATTTCACCACTTAATGTTACATGATTAGGTGGGGTACGCAACCAAATCATGAATTTAAGAAATCAGACGATCAAACTGCTGAACAGCAGTTGACAAGCAAAGAAATACTGTCTTTATTATACTTTGGTCTAGACAGCTAGCAAAGAATACCAGTTCTCAACAGAGGTTGACACAGTAGTTTTCAACTTGCGCCAATGGACGAGTGGATGCACTGCCAGTGCAGCCACTCGGCCACCGCCACTATTAAGTTGAAACCAACCGCCATGGCCTTTATAAGGAAACCTAGGTATCTGATGGGTAAACTTTAACATCTGGGTAATTTATAAAAGTATCCAAGGCAACTTGGAATGTGTTCAGAAACAAGTCCCTTCCAATAAATGACAGATGACAAGAATCCTCAAACAGCCCTGGGGATTTATCATCGAAATCTGGATGCTTAATGGCTTTACCGCCATTCATTACAATAGCTCTGATAATTTCCCTATTGATTCTAGTGCGGATTTTTTCCATTGCTTTGGTATTACTTTAGTAGCGCCACTTTATTCTAGGCAAGATACAAGACCAAATTAAACAAGTATATGGAAGCAGTGCCTGCAAGTAATAAATGGTATCCTTTATAAATTGCCTTAACACACCTCCTTCAATCCAACCAATGTCATTACCTCCTGCATGAATTATAAGGTATGCAGGAGGACTCCTTGGATTAGCATTTATTAAACTATGACATAAATTGGACACTTGTGTAAACTTCAAGCCAGGATGGCCAACCCAAATGACGTTATACCCGTAGTGCTGTAAACCAAGATTATCTCCCAAGGGTCTGGATTTCACATGCTGGTATGCCTTGCTAATGAGTGATGAACCAATAAACCAAATCATGGTGGAATCTGAAAAGCTTGGTAAGATTAGTATACAATTAAAGAGCAACTTATATGAGTCTTCAAGCTTTGATCTTATCTAACCTAATGTATCTTTTGTAAGACGAGCTTTGTTCAGACCATCGGCCCATTTCCTTAATCAGTGCATCAGAGACGTTTTGAGAACTTGCTAGAGTTGCTGCGCCAATTCGAAATGAATGACATTTAACCGTTGACAGCGTATCAAAACCTGAGAATCGAATTACTTTTTGCAGTATTGTAGCAAATTGGTACCGAGTCAATGGTTCACCACTATAATGGCAAAAAAGTGGGCCTTGGATCTTAGGTCTAACTTGCATGTAGCGTTTAATTAAAGAAACAGGACAAATTTGTTTTTGCTCGCAAGGGTAGAAAACAAGTGTCACTGATTTACCCAACTGATCTGTTTTTGAAAAGCGTAATGTAATACTTATATTTCCGCTAAGTATGGCTACATCAGAGATAAGTATGATACGTGAAGTGTCGCTGGTTTTACTATCTGCTACCATTTCTCCAACTCTTAAAAAACCAAAGAAAGCCACTGAAAAGGCTGTAGAAAATAAAAGAGCCTCATATGATGAAGATGTGACATTTTTCAAAGATAATGGAAAAGAAAGTAGCATCTTAAGTGTAACAGGAGCCCTCGTATCTTTAACTGGGCTTATCCTCTGAAATCCTTTTAACATTTTCCTTACTACAAATGATTCTGAGGGATCAGGCCAATTATTTATCCTTATATAAAACGAAATACCAGCCACATATGATCTTGCAGTAGAAGACTTGTAACCCTGTGTTGATAGATATGCTATAAAATTTATCAAGTCATCAATCATAGGTGGCCATGAGTTTGAAAGGTTGTACTGAGAACGAAACATATCAAATTTGGAAACTGCTGTTGCATATGACTTTACCGTATTGTCAGCCAAGGATGCACTAATCAAACGGTCAACTTCGCTTCCAAGAGGTTCCAAAACTCTGTAGGAATTGGTGTGGGCTGTGCATCTGCTGCTGGGGCCAGGCTCTTGAATCTTTGCCACTGTTTTCGAGAAATAGAATCAGCTATTCCATTATCCGAAGAACTAACATGCAGGGCATTGACGTGAAAATTATACAGCAATGACCATTTAACGATTGCCCTAACAAGCTCCATAACCCTTTCTACCTTAGCTGTTTTAGAATTTAATATATGTACTACCGCCATATTGTCACAATAAAATTGTATCCGCTTACCTTGAAACTGATTTTTCCATAAGCAAACTGCTAACGCAATTGGGACCAATTCTAAGAATGTTATATCTTTAAGCAAACCAGTTTCAGACCAACGTTCAGGCCAAGACAAATGACACCAGTGACCATCAAAATAAACTCCACAGCCAAGTTCTGCCCCACCTGCACTATCAGTCTGTAGTTTCAAACTGGTAGACGATACCCACTCATCATCTAACATATATGAGATGCCATTAAATTTGGACAAAAACTGTTGCCACATTTTAAGGTCTTCTTTTATGCCTTTAGAGAGTCTAATCCGATGGTAGGGTTGCCTAACACCAGACATTGCTGCGTACATTCGTCGAATAAAGGCCCTAGCAGAAGGCATGGCCTTCGCACAAAAAGCTAGGGATCCTGTCAAGGATTGCATTTCCTTAAGTGTTACTTTCTTTACAGCCAAAACCTTTTCAATGAGACGTAAAGTATGCTGCACTTTATCCTCTGGCATCTTTATTTCAAATGTAACGGAGTTCAATTGATAACCCAAATATGTCAAGCAAGTACATGGCCAGACCGTTTTTTCCGTAGCAATGGGTATGTTTAGTTCCTTGCAAAGAAGCGAAAATTGCTGCATCAAACACAAACAGTTATTTGAAAGCCCAGGGCCAGCAAAAATATAGTCATCTAAGTAGTGATCAACACAATCGTTATTCGGACCAGATCTTTGCTTAATAAGCCAATTCAGGAAAGTTGCAAAAGCTTCCCAAGCAGCACATGAAATTTTTAACCCCATTGGAGCCATTTTATCAATGTAATAATGGTTGCTTAATTTGATTCCTAGTAATGGGAAGTCTCCAGGAAAAATTCTTAGTAGTCTAAAAGCACCCTTTATATCAAATTTTCCCATAAGGGCTCCTTTGCCTAATTTTTTTATCATTGCTATTGCATTGTCAAAGTTGGAATATTTAACAGATGCAAATGTTTGATCTATACAGTCATTTACACTGGTACCAGAGGGATATGACAAATGTGTAATCAACCGAAAACCTCCTGTCTTCTTGGGGACCAAACCAATGGGTGAACAACGCAGGTTAGATATTGGCTTTTTCAAAAAAGGACCAACCATTCTACCCAATGAAACTTCTTTCTGAAGCTTTTGCTTTGCCAACTGTTCATTTTGTGTGACCGATTTTAGATTCTTGCATTCAAAAGAGATGCGTGGACCTTCAAAATGTAGCTTAAATCCAAAATCAAAACCGTCAGATAAAAAGGCTGCGTCTGACCGATTTGGGTATTCAACCAAAAGTTGTTTGAGCCGTTCAACATTAATAGGTGTTCGACCTAGGGCCCATATATCTTCCTTGGGAGCGAAAATTTGAGGGGCGAAAGGGACGTGCACCCTGCTGCCTAGGATTGGCTGGCCTGGAAAAATGATTGACATGCCTTGGCTGAAAGTTTTGCTGAACCGGAGAAAACACAGGTGCAGCTACTTGTGTATTTTGCTGATGATTTGGTTGCACAGGGTTAACGGCTGGTGCAGCCGACCTAAATGTAGCATTATACGGGTTGTTTGAAAACCTAGCATTCTTATATGTTGATTGAAATTTAGATTCTTTAAATAGGTTACAAGTACTTGCTGGGTGTTGAACTTTGCATTTAATGCATGTGTGCGAGTAATTACAGTTCACTCTTGTACAAAACCCTTTAAAATTGTATTCGTAACAGGGACCTGTTGATATTGTGCTAGCAGCAAGGTCACCAGATAAACCACAAGATAGCCATAAATGACCGTCAATTGTATCCCATGACCTGCTAGGGTCTTTGGACATGCGCAACCTGAACTGCATGTCATAGTTAGCCCAACGGTGTAATGGATTACTTGATGCTGCACCTCTGATGATTGTCATGTACTTTAACAATTCAGTTATTTTTTCTTTGTGCTTTAATCCAAAAACCATCGTAAAATTAATAAATGCGTCAGTCCATAGCTCTATACTATTGACAGGCACTTTGATTCTTGGTGTGCCTGCCTTTATAGATAACTGGTTATTAATAACAGTTAATGTGCCTGGAGTATCATAACTAGGGCAGAAATTTTGTTTTAGCAATAATGCCAGATCGACATATTCTAAATTCCATATTTTTTGCCTTGTATTCTCAGATATAAATATATCAAAGTCATTGTAGGTACACATAGGTAATGGGTCTAACTCACCCTTTGTGTTATTCATGTGTGAAATGGCAGATTGCACACCTGAGGACAGGGGGGGCGCACTGTCCCTGACTGGTGCCTGTATAATTGCTGGTGGAACCGTCTGGCTAGTGGTGTGATTGGCTGGCGTACTTGTGGCAGCGTTGGGTTCATGGCCCGTATCCTGTGAAGGAGTAGCTATAGGTGCCATGCTGACTGCTTCCGAACTGGTTGAGGGGTTGGGCTGTGTGTCAACATCGTATGTGGTAGTGGCTGACCTGCCACGCTTTGTCTCTACCGCCTTCTGTAACTCTTGTAACCTTTCGGATTTCCTTTTACGAGGAGGCATCTTTCCTGCAACGTAAAACTGTGTTAAAATCCTATATGCAGTGAAAACTCTTTACAGCGACATTCTTTATAACAGCAAAACTCTTTACAACGTCAATTGTATTTGCACAAATGTACCACTTTAGCTTAAATGCGAATTCAATACAACAGAATTCAGTTTAACGTCAAATTATTTGGGGACAGACAGTGTCGTTGTAAAGAGGGTTGACTGTATATCGTGTGCACCTGTACTTGCACTTTTTATTTTTTATGAAGTGCACAAATGCACCATTTCCTGTTATATGACTCATTTATATGTAGAGGTATATAACTTTAAAACCAACTGTGCGACCACTTGATTGAATATGGTAATACATTGATCCCAATAATATTTTTACAATGTTGCCTAAAATAAAATAGAGAATAGTGAATAATTCTTCCAGGGACCGATAATATTTGGCTGCAGGGATATGTACACTATGCTAGCTCTAAATAATGATGAGTAATATAAATGGATCAGTGGCCCGAGTCTCCTTCAAATGCACGTAAATTGTACAAATGCGTGTCAACGCAATTGTACCCACTATGTTTAAATGTATCATATAAATGGCCAATGGCGCAATTTCACCCAAATGCGTGCAAAGTTTACAATACCAATTGAAATGCACTTTTCTATCCTTGTGACGCCACTGTAAGGTTGACATTATTATCTCGCATCCTCTTGAAAACTCATAAATTGAATGTATACTCAATAACATTTCACGTATGTCCTGACATTTTAACTGGGAAACATGCTGTTGTAGTTGATCTACTTGCCGCTAAGCAATGGAGTGAACATCATACATACTCCCCCCCCCCCCATGAAAATCCAAAATTCCGGACCAGCCGTCAATGATCCCGAATCCCCAGTTTTCATAATGAGGGTTATACAATTGTACCTATTCAGACGAGCGAGAAACAAAACGTGATAAATGCTGGCGTGACCCCATACATGTATTTTTCTGTAATAAAACCACTGGCCTCAGTTATTACTTGAACGTGCAGCAGGGCTAATGGTTTGCGTAATGGGTGTGAGACGGGGCTTCTGCTGGCAGCGACAATTATAGCCTCTGATAGCATTTAAAGGTTTTTACTGGTTTCGCCATGACCGTCTAAACACTATGTAGCGTGCATCCGCCCCACAATCAACAGATCTGGATGCATTGAGACAATGAGGCTAGCCTGTGTGTGTGTTAAATTGCGAGATCTGTGGATATTCATCCATGAGCTCTGGTGAAAAAAGGGAATTGAGACCAATGCACTCGTCATCCGATCCTGTTGATAATGCTTTGTAAAACTCATATAATATGAAAAATAAATAAAATGAGCAGCATAAGACGCTGACTTGTTCATTATACATTGTTATAAACCAAATTAAATACTTATCTGCCGCAAATAAGAACGGATTCCTCTTGATTTCTTTTTGAGCGCAAATTCCTGCAGCTGACATCAACCATGAGGTTTAGAAAAGGCCAATTTTACGCATGCGCAATAAAAGGCTACAATCTACGCATGCGCAGTTGAGGCTGGAATGATTCATTAATGTTGTATGGGAGGTAACTCATACTTGTGAACATAAAAAATGCAACAAGAGTTCATTCTCGCAAATGCATAAAGGTTTCTACTATAATAAACAAATTTAATTCCTAATCAGAATGAAATTTCGATATCTTAGCAGAACCCATAAATATATATATGAGGATGAGGTGTACTATAGTGTCTGACGACGCTATTAAAGTACGTCAGTCTCCGTTTTGGGGTAATGAATGGTAAAGAACGTAGGATGATGCGGTGCAAGGCGTGCAAGCCTCATTCGTGAGGATTCGATCTCCACCTGCGTTAAAACATTAAAATGGATTATGTCTCCTCTGTGGTCAAAAAAGAAAATTGTTGAAACCGCAGACTGAGAGAAGATTCATATTTCTGTATAAAAAAAGAATCAAAGTTTAGTTTGAAACAAATCAATTCATAGCAACTTTGTTTAAAATGATTTTTAATACTTTTGTATAATATTGTTCTTGTTTTTTTTTCAGAATGTGTTACATTGTTATCAAGAATGATAGAGATTGATCCTCCATCTCGGATCTCTACCAGTGATCTCTTGAAATATTCATGGATCTCAGAGCAGCTAGCCAGCTGACAGTGGTAGAAGGGAGATTACTCCGATATCAAAGCAAACTGTGATACAAAGAATTACAATGAATGACTTTGTGATTGCATGTAGCTGAGCAATCTTTTATCAGCCTGAATGGTCACAATTCTCAGAATGTGAATAGTTTCTCTAAAGAGTACATTAGTGAGATATAGTGAAGCTAGAAGTATTTCTGTAGCCCATAAGTTTCAGCAGGGGTGAATCAAAAATATATATATATTCCAAACACGTCCACTTTATCAAGCTTGGAAAAAGTACAATCGCCAGTATAATCTTATTACACAGTCCTCAACACTCAAAACAATTACAACTGTTTTCATACTGCAAATTTAAGAAAGATATTGTCAATTGTCTGTTCATAGAATTTAGTTCGTAGAATTTAATCAATTATTCTCAATAAGTCAAACTATTTCTTATATTAACTTGATATGTGATATTTTAATTCTTTTTTCGTTATAGGCAAACTAAAATATACTACTACTTAATAAAAATTTAATAATAATAATAATAATAATAATAATAAAAATAATAATAATAATAATAATAATAATAACAATTTGATATATAATCTTACATAATGTGTTGCAGTACACTATTCAATAATGTGCATTGCACAGAAAAAGTGAGTATGACCAGAAAATGCCACATTCGCACACTGCAGATCAACCCATGGCACCCTGGTGAAGCGGCAACGTACACTAACAGCCACGTGACATAATGAAGAAAATAAAAACAAAGCATCCAGCTCTCTCTTCCATAGCGAGATGATTGCTAAACTAGAAAGTACACAAAGTACTGCATAACATATTAAAAAGTTTGAAATAGTATGTAAAAGATTTGACGAAAATGGTTTGGTTTGTTATTACAGAGAGTAAAAATGAAGCAGATATCACTCAACACAACAAAGTAGTGTAACTCCAAAACGACTGTACATCCAGCCTTGGCATTATCTTATAACGGTGGTCTATCTTTCATTTTGTAATTGATTGAAGGTAAAATTATTCAATTGTTTTGGTTGTTGAATACAATTTTCACGATAGCTAACAGTGAAGACTTATTTATGTTGACTTCTAATCTGGGTCTACATTGTTTGGTGTTATTGGTAAGCTAAACTATAATTAGATAATATAGAAGAAAGGAAGGAAAGATGAAACCTAAACCAACACTTTCTGGTTTCTTTTTCAAAATACGTTTAATTAATTCATATTTAACCCTTAAAGCGCCAATCACGACTGCAGCAGACGACAAATTTTGATACATCTTTCCCAATTTTCGACATAAATAAGGTATGATATTACATGAGAATCGTCTGCCCGCAGACGATTCTCATGAAATAGCACGCCTTATTTGTTATTTTTGAAAAAGCGGCAAAATTTTTAATTATTGTCTGCTGCAAATTATAGGTGGCGCTGTAAGGGTTAACAGTTGTTTATACTTACACAGAATAAAAAGTCTTTTTGTCTTTTTCATTAAAACTTTCATTTGCGGAGTTTTACAGCGACCCAAAACGTGATTTACGAACGTATATGCGGCTGCCAGCTGTATATAACCGCTTGACAACTGCATAAAACCACTTGTCTGCCAATGAAAAGCGATGTTACGTAATGACGTTATCCAACCAGACTTCACGTTACATTTGCAAGTGCATTAGAATGAATCATTATATTAGTCAGCGCTGGTGATATACGCTGGGCGCATGTTCGATTCGGGCCTGTTCCATTAGCAAGTTGCGGAAATGGATCAGGTGTTAACTCCCCAACAGCATTGTCTTTTACAGTTCTTTCTCAGACTCCCTGTCGACTAAGTTACTTCCAAAATTCCATCATTGCGTGAGCGATGTTGATATACTTTGGATACTGGATTGCTTCTAAAAGCGAAAAGGCCTATTAGAGACCTTAACACTGAGCGAGAATACCAATCAAACATGGGCCTAGACTAAATGTGACGAAATATCTAGATGTGGATAGGTCAGTTGTCACCTACTATCCTTCAAATGTACCTACGAGTTGTTGTCATGTGTTTTAATTTCACAATTAGGTACTTTTTAAGGATACTGTCCAAATTTAAATGATCGCTTTTGTTTTATTTTAGTCCTAAGAAAACCTGTCTTTTCCTCATTGTGCCGTGGGTTTGATCCGAAGTGTGCGTGTGACATTTCCATGCCATACTCACTTGCTTTTTGGATTGCGACGCGAGAAAACCTGATCTTGATTAGTTATACATCGTTTAGTGTCCTTTCTAGTTTTGCAATCAGGCTGACTAGGTAGAGAGAGTTGGTTGCTTTGCTTTGATTGTCTTTCTGATGACTTGTGGCTGTTAATGTTCTGTGGCTCTTCCTCACGGTTCTATGAGTTGGTCTGTAGTGTGTGATTGTGGTATTTCCTGACCACACTCACTTGCTTTTTGTTGCAAACGAAAGGCGCCTTTGGTATTCACTCCATGCATAAATATGATATCTAAACGTACTTCATATCAAATTCGAAGATTCTAGCTAGTATCTGTAGCTGAGCAAGCTGATTTGAGCATGACCTGGAAAACCTCAAAGACAGGTTTTCTCACGTCGGGCCCACTTTACACCACCTAAAGCTCATAATTTGTTCGCAAGTTGTGTTTGGACATGTTCTTGTATGTCTGGCAATACATTTAAGCCGCGACACGTGATTTCCAATAATGTGGTATTTTGACAAGCGCAGACCTAGTCGAGCCTGTGCAGCCTCATTTTAAGCTTAGAAACTCCAAATGATGTTCAGTCGTAGCTTAACACCCATAGAATATTCAAATGACCAGCAACGTCTCTGATCAGACTGCGCGTATGGGCAGGCTAATCTGAGGCTTTGCTGGTCGCACATACCACATTGTTGGAAATCCCATGTCACGGCTCAAAATTTTTAGTTTTTTCAAAATAGCCGTATAACTGTTTTCTCTGGCCAATGATATTCACTTAGGTGAAAGGCCCCAAATATATTGCAAGTAATCATTGAGGAAAAAGCAAATCGAGAACGTGCATCCTTCGAGACCCTAAAATATAGTTGAGAAAACTGTGTGACAACCTTTAAAGTTCGTTTTTATTGCAATGTTTCCGTAAAGTCAAATCAAGTATTTTGAAGACATGCTCGCGAACATAAAAATCTTAATAAAAACTGGGGCAAAGTACAGAATTTTAATTATGTTTTTTAATTGGAGCGTTCAACTCTACATCCGGATATCTAGGTGACGTTTTCAATTTTGTTACTCCTTATTTTAAACAAACAGTAATTCAGATATATCCCGCTGATTTGTTGTTGTTGTTGTTGATTCATTGTTTCTCCCTTTGTTTGTGGGGGTGTTTTTTCTCTTTTGATTTATTTTGTTTTGCCGTAATGTTGCTGAGAGAGAGAGAGAGAGAGAGAGAGAGAGAGAGAGAGAGAGATGTTTGCAAACTTTGGTTGTCTTTCTGATGTCTTGTTACTGATAGTGCTCTGACGCCCTTCCTCTCAGAGCCATGAGTTGGTCTGCAGTTTGCGATTGTGGTATTTCGTGAACATACTCTTACGTTTTCAAATACATTTAAGCAAACTCTTTCGATACGTGAATTTCCATTTTCGATTCGAGATAGTCCACAGCTAATCGAGATATTCTTGTGTGTTCATGTATTTTTGTCAATTTGCCATATTTGTCTTGAACGACATCAGAACTAAGGGTGAGGTTGGCACCAATAAACATGTTTAAGCCCTCCAGTAATGTTCTTTCTGACCGTTCCAAGGCGGTGCTTCTTTTGTGGATCCTTTTTGTTATTTTTGTTTCCCTTTGCCATACTGTCTTGTCTGTTTATTGCAGCCTTGTGGTCACTTGCTGGGAAAGGGCTGACCTTTTTACTCTCTTGTGTGTGGTATTTTTCATGTGTTATTGTCACTTTCCCATGTGGTGTCCTGGGTCGGATGTGGTACTTGATTGTATCAATTCCTGATCTTTGCCTTCTTCTTTACTCTAAAATGGTTGGTTTCTTTTTTTTCTAAATAGACAATTGTAAATGTGCCTTTCTGGATTGAGATGTTTCTTGCTCCCCATCGTATGGTGAAAATATTTCACAACTTATTCGTTTAGCGTGTGTAGTTTCAAATGCGCCACAACATGAGATTTCCAACAATGTGGTATGTGCATATGCGCAGTCTGATCGGAGTCTTTGCTAGTCGCTTAATTAGTATGTGACTGTTAAGCTACTAACCATAACCTTTCTAACCTTAAAGTGAGGCTGCACATGCTCGTCTGAATCTACACTTGTCAAAATGTCACAGTGTTGAAAATCACATGTCACGGCTCAAATGTTAGTGACTTTAACAATGTAAATGAATGTTTGACTGTTAATAAACAAAACAATGCTGACCTTAACCATTTATAGATGGGTTGGTGTCTAATGCTTGGCTTTGATAGGATCAACTTTAGCTCCACAAGTGGTTGTCTTTGGGTATTTAGCATTCCCCGTTTAATCACTGTACGTAGATTTGGTTAGGGTAAGGGTTAGGGTTAGGGTTAGGTATTTCCTGATCATACTCTTATGTTTTCAAATAAATTTCGCAAATTCTTTTCATACTCGAACTTCTGTGATCGATTCGAACGTAACAATAACAAATGGTAAAGTTTGGGTAAAACTTTAGTTATGACAATCGAGATAAACTTGTGTTTTCTTGTGTTTTGTCGTTTTTCCATATACATTAAAATCTGTGTAAAACGGCCACTCTCAAAAAGACCAAAAAAGGTTTTAAAGGCCGATTATCGCTTAATTCAGGTCAAAAGTATGGCAGAATGCCCCAAAGGGAGCATTCTGAATTACATTTGACCTTCATTAAGCTACCATTTGTCATGAAGATCTTTGTTTTGTCTATTTTTGAGTGACCGTTTTACACAGGTTTTACTGTATGTCTTGGTCCACTTCAACAATATAAATAAATATGTGTCTGTTTATTCACTAAAACAAGGCTGACCTTAACCTTTTATAGAGGGGTTGGTGTCTAAAGCTTGGCTTTTTAATAGGTCAACTTCGGCTCAACAAGTTGTTGTCTTAAGCCTTAACTGTCTTAGGGTTATTGTCATTTCAACTGTTTCATCGCTGTAAGTAGATTTGGTTTCTTTTCTTCGATCATTCGAGTCTGATGTTTTCAAAGTGTGTAGGTTCTCATTATTTTTGAAGGATCCGTTTTTCAGATAAGTTAGGTGAATATCAAGTATATTCATATCTCTTCCCAGTAAGTTGAGCTGTACAATATTATGCTAACACAGGATGGTGTTTCTTGCTTTCATGTGGCTGTCTTTCCTCTGGGTCTCTTCTTCGAGGTACCGTGGGTGGATATGTGGTCTGTGTTTGTTGAATTTGCTGGTTATACTCACTTATTATTATTATTATTATTATTATTATTATTATTATTATTATAATTATTATTATTATTATTTGCACTCCTCGTGCTGCTCTTGTTAATGTGTCATTGTAATTGTAAGTGAGTATTACCAGGAAATACCATAAGCACAAACCGTAGACCAACCCCGGGAGACCAACCAACAACACGATGAGGAGGAGACACAGAACACTACTAGTCAAAAGAAAACAGGAAGACAATTGAAGTAAAGCATCCAGCAAAGCAAAACTAGAAAGGACAATAAGACTAGTACTGCATAATAAAACAATGACCAAACACAAACCTCCACAAACAATAGGAGCAACAATAATTAATTAACAACACCAACAGAAAAGTTTAAGAAAGCGGGCAAAGATCAGGAATCGATACAATCAAGCACCACACCTGACCCAGGATACCAATGGGAAAGTGACAACGTCACAATTAGACATCGCAAACGAGAGCCAAGAGGCCAGCCCTTTCCCGGCAGGTGACCACAAGGTATCAACAAACAGACGTGAATGAAAGCATAACAAAACAAGACAGAATAACATAAATGATCCACAAAAGAAGCACCGCCTTGTAACGGACAGTAAAATATTTTACTGGAGGCAGTGGTTCTGTTGTTGTTGACTTGTTGTTTATTGTTACTCCCATTGTGGGAGTCTGTAACTGTTCTTTGTTTTGTTGTACGTTACTTTATGTCCATTCTAGTATTGCAATCATCTTGATGGGGAAGAGAGAGCTGGTTGCTTTGCTTAATTTGTCTTCCTGGTGTCTCGTAATGGTTGAGCGGCTCTTCCTCGCGGTGCCATGGGGTTGTCTGCGGTTTGTGATTGTGGTATTTCCTGATCATACTCACTTACTATTTTTAAACCGGTTTAATGGTGCACCAACCTCACCCTTAGTTCAGATGTGGATCAAGATACATAGAAGTTTGGTTTGCATAAAAGACCCCTAATTTGTCAATGCATCATCTCCTAGAACATATAAATCAAGATATAAAAAGTAGATAAAGCAAGGATAAGGACTCAACAGTAAATAAAACTGTATACCGGAGCAAAAGAAATCCAACAGGTAAACCCCATTGGGCCTGACAACAGCCAAAGCAGCAGGACCCTAGCATCTCATCAATAGATACGTCTTTAAGTCGGAACCTTCAGAGAGTCTGAAGTCCAACCAATCGGCGTGCAATTAAAAAGGAAAGCAAAGGTCCTACTGAACTTCAGTTAAATAAGGCGAATCCTACTGAATTCAGTTAAATAAGGCGAATTCTTCTGATACTGAAGCTCCGTTTTTGGACTTGAACTTGTCAATAACAAATGGCATAGTTTCTTCTAAAATCTATGATAAACGGGATGATATTAATTTTTAATTAGTAAATTTCCCATTTCTTGATGGAGATGCTCATCGCTCCCCTTCCTATGGTGTATATATTTCTCAGCTTATTCGTTTTGCTAGAGTGTATTCTAATGTTGATGACTTAAACAACAGAAACTTAATTTAACTGCTAAGTTATTTAAACAAGGCTATAGATATCATAAAATTCGAAAAGCATTTTCTAAATTCTATCACAGACACTCAGGGTTAATTGTTAAATATAAAATTGGGTTTAAACTCTTCTGCAACAAGGCATATTAGAACCTATATTTTATGGTGATTTAGTTTATAGATTCAGACGAATTGTTGGAAAACCTTGTTTTAGTGATCAATTCAAAAAGATTGTAATAATAGTTGGACATAACTTGGATGTCATGCGACAGTCTGCATGCCTGGTTTTAATCCCAATCACAGTTTATAGCTATGGTTTCCTCTTTAATTGTACGACGGTGGGTCAGGCCTCAGACTCTATGACGGCTCTGACATAAAGCTTTAATCGGGAGTTTGATGCCTGATGCTTATCTGTAGCTGGACTCAGCGTGGCTCAACTTGATGTTTTCTTTAGCTCTGACTATCTGTGAGTCATGAGCCATTTTCCTTGTTTCATCATGGTGTGTAAATTTAATTAGAGTGTTTCTCCATGATGATACATTGCCTTAGTTAGATGGCTTCCATGCGAGCTGAACATTTCTTGAACTTCAACAACAGCAGAATCTAGGGCGAAGATTTGGTACCAGTAAAATGCATTTAAGCCCCCAGTTGCTTAGTCTGCTGTCCGTTCTAAGGCGGTGGTTCTGTTGTTGTTGACATTTTGTTTATTGTTACTCCCTTTGTGGGAGTCTGTAATTGTTCTATGTTTTGTTGTACGATACTTTATGTCCATTCTAGTATTGCAATCATCTTAATGGGGAAGAGAGCTGGTTGCTTTGCTTAATGTATCTTCCTGGTATCTCATGATACTTGAGTGGCTCTTCCTCGCGGTGCCATGGGGTTGTCTGCGGTTTGTGATTATGGTATTTTCTGATCATACGCACTTACTATTTTTTACAACCGTGATTGGGTTGACCACCAAGCATGCAGTCTGCTGCAAAAACTTGATGTTATAGCCAATCTTTTTATAATGGGAAATTATTTTAATGAACTGCGCTAAAAAATTATTAGAGCCAACAATCTTCTTCAATTTATACACCAAGTCACCATAGAATTCAAGTTCCGAAAGTACTTAGCGCAAGAGTGATTTAAGTCCAGTATGGAATTTAGATATCACATCAAAGTATCATCTATAAAATTTAGAAAAGGTTTTGCAAAGTTTATGATACCGATAGCCTTGTTGAAGAAGTTTCTGAGTTAACAACTTATTGTGAGTGTTGAAGTCAGCAACATGGCTAGATGCTCTAGCAAAATTAATGAGTTGAGGGATATAGACTCCATAGGATGTAATGCGAGGAACATCACCATCGAAAATTTGGAAATAGACAATTTCAAAATCAAAGTCGTCACGTTTATCATAAATTTTGGTAGAATCAATATAATTAGAAATTGACAAAGGCAAGTCTAAAAACGCAGCTTCAGTATCAGAGGTATTAGCTTTATTAAGTTGGAGCTCTGAAGGGTATATTTGACTAACCCTAGTGTCAAAATGAACATCATTAATGTTTAAAATATCGTCCAAATAGCTGGATGTAGTGTTAAAAGCATCAATAATATCAGCTTGCTTATCATCAGGAAGAAACATCATAAAGTCCCTTTCATAACAAAACAGGAATAAATCTGCAACCAAGGGAGCACAATTAGTGCCCACTGGAGTCCCAACGACTTGTCTATACAACTTGGTGCCAAATCGAATGACAAAGTAGTCCAACAAAAAGGTCAGCGCATCGCATAAATTTTGACAAGACCATGCATGATACTTTTTAGGTTTTTCTAAATTAAAATGCGTTTCCGTCGTTACATGCAAGCTAAGGAGAGCATTCTCTATCGAAGGTTCTTTCAATAAGATTAATAAGCTTATTTTTAATTAAATAATGAGGTTAAGTAGTGTAAAGAGCAGAAAAATCAGACAAACTAGTCGCATTGAAATCACTAATTTTAAGCTTATCCAAAATGCTGTCAGTTACAAGCGAAAGTATGTGCACGAGGTACTGGTTAACTGCTTGTTCAAGCTTGCCCAGGAAAAAAGTGTGGCTTGGTAAACTGACCGTCCCGCCATGACCATAGCTGTTGACTTGGGACGTAAAGCAGCAAAACAAACAAAAACCTGAATTTTTAATAGACCAAAAATAGATTTTACTGGATCTCTCATATTCCTTTTCACAGTACTTGATAACATGTTTTAACAGTTGTAAGACATGATGTTAACAATTAAGAAAGTTCTGTGGTCGAACAAGAACTAGAATAAGCAATAAATCTTGCTTTATAGAATTTTTATGGAGTTTAGGTAACCAGTACAACGTAGGAACTTTTTCTTGGTTTTCTTTAGCTTTGACACCAAAATGTAGGGCTGTATGACAACCATGCCCATCGACAACCACCCTCTTACTCTAAGAAGGCTGCAGTTTATAGACATTGGTGTCAACAAGCTCACGATAAAGAGTATTGATATAATACACTCGTCAAATAACTACAATAATGGAAGGAGATTGTACACACAATCCTGAGCATTCAAAGCCACTGGATGAGGGAAACTTGAAAACATTTACACATATTTAGTTAGTTTGCATGGTGGCTTCCTAACAAACCATATGTATTATCACAGAGAAACAATCAAAAAATGAAGGAACAAAGAAAAGGGCTAAATTTGCCGCGTGTGTCCTGAAAAGTCTAGAAGAATATATACATAAATGCAATTGACTAGAGAATTCCCACAATCAGAGATTAAAAGCCATCAGAGGTAGATATAAGAACTATTTCAACTAACAGATTACATACTATACATACAAAAAAAGCTAGACAATGAATGGTTTCATACTTAACTAGATGATTGCAAAAATTGAAAGGAAACGGAAATATAATGGACCAAATTGGAAAGTGACAACTTCACAATTAGACATCACAAACGAGAGCCAAGAGGTCAGCCCTTTCCCAGCAGGTGACCACAATGCATCAATAAACATACGCGCACGAAAGCATAACAAAAACAAGACAGAAATAACATAAATGATCCACAAAGGAAGCATCGCCCTGGAACGGTCAGTAATAATATTTCACTGGAGGGCTTAAACCTGTTTCATGGCGCGCCAACCTCGCTCTTAGTTCAGATGTGGATCAAGACACATGGATGTTTGGCTTGCATGAAAGACCCCTAACTTATCAAAGCATCATCTCCTATAACATATAGATCAAGATATAAAAATAAGATTAAGCAAAGATAAGGACTCAACAGTAAATAAAACTGAATACCAGAACAAAAGAAATCCAACAGGTAAACCCAGGTGGGCCTGCCAACAGCCAAAACATCAGGCCCCCAAGATCTCATCAATAGATAAGTCTTTAGGCTGAAACCGTCATAGAGTCTGAAGTCCGATCCACCATCACGCAATCCATTTGACAAATCAAATTAGATCATTTTGTAGGAAATGGCATGAAACAACTGGGTGTATATTCAACTAAGGACATCCTAGGAAGTCTACCAGTATAGTCATGTAAGGCCCAACTAAAGACATCCAAGAAAGACTGTCAGTATAGTCATGTAAGGCCCAACATAGGACATCCAAAAAAGACTACCAGTATAGTCATGTAAGGCCCAACTAAGGACATCCAAGGAAGATTACCAGTATAGTCATGTAAGGCCCAACTAAGGACATCCAAGGAGGACTACCAGTATAGTCATGTAAGGTCCAACTAAGGACATCCAAGGAAGTAAGTAAGGTTGCAAAGATCAGGAATCGATACAATCAAGTACCACACCTGACCCAGGATACCAATGGGAAAGTGACAAATTCACAGAAGACACCACACACGAGAGCCAAGAGGTCAACCCTTTCCCAGAAGGTGACCACGAAGCACATATAAACAGACGCGCACAAAACATAGCAAACACAAGACAGAACAAAAACATAAAAGATCCACAAAAGAAGTACCGCCTTGGAACGGTCAGTAAAATATTTTACTGGAGGGCTTAAACCGGTTTAACGGCGCCAACCTCACCCTTAATTCAGATGTGGATCAAGACACATAGATATTTGGTTTGCATGAAAGACCCCTAACTTATCAATGCATCAGCTCCTAAAACATATAAATCAAGATATAACAAGGAGATAAAGCAAGGATAAGGACTCAACAGTAAATTAAACTGAATACCGGAGCAAAAGAAATCCAACAGGTAAACCCCGGTGGGCCCGACAAACAGCCAAAGCATCAGGCCCCTACCATCTCATCAATAGATAAGTCTTTAAGTCGGAACCATCATAGAGTCTGAAGTCCGACCCACCGGCGTGCAATTAAAGAGGAAAGCAAAGTTGCCAACTGTGATTGGGTTGACTACCAAGCATGCAGTCTGTTGCAATACATTAATGTTATAGCCAATCTTTTTATAATGGGAAATTATTTTAATGAACTGCGCTGAAAAATTATTAGAGCCAACAATCTTCTTCAACTTATACACCAAGTCACCATAGAAATCAGGTTCCGAAAGTCCTTGGCACAAGAGAGATTTAAGTCCAGTATGGAATTTAGAAATCAAATCAAAGTATCGTCTATAAAATTTTGAAAATGTTTTGCGAAGTTTATGATACCGATAGCCCTGTTTAAGAAGTTTCTGAGTTAACAATTTATTGCGAGTGTTGAAGTCAGTAACATAGCTAGATGTTCTAGCAAAACGAATGAGTTGAGAGATATAGACTCCATAGGATGTAGAACGAGGAACATCACCATCTAAAAATGGGAAATTGACAATTTCAAAATCAAAGTCGTCACGTTTATCATAAATTTTGGTAGAAACAATACCATTAGAAATTGACAAATGCAAGTCTAAAAATGCGGCTTCGGTATCAGTGGCATTGGCTTTATTAAGTTGGAGCTCTGAAGGGTATATTTGACTAACCATATTTTCAAAATAAACATTATTAATATTTAAAATATCGTCCAAATATCTGGAAGTAGTGCTAAACGCATCAATAACATCAGCCTGCTTATCATCAGAAAGAGACATCATAAAGTCCCTTTCATAACAAAACAGGAATAAATCTGCAACCAGGGGAGCACAATTAGTGCCCATAGGAATCCCAACTACTTGTCTATAGAGCTTGGTGCCAAATCGAATAAAAATGTTGTCCAACAAAAAGGTCAGCGCATCACATACATTTTGACACGACCATGCATGATATTTTTTAGGTTTTTCTGAAGTAAAAAATGCATTTCTGTCACTACATGCAAGGTAAGGAGAGCCTTCTCTCTGGAAGGTTCTTTCAATAAGATCAATAAGTTTATCTTTAATTAAATTATGAGGTAAAGTAGTGTAAAGAGTAGAAAAATCATAAGTAGACAAACTGGTCGCATTGAAATCTCTAGCTTTAAGTTTATCTAAAATTTCACCTGAATTTTTAATCGACCAAAATAGGTTTTTACCAGATCTCTCATATACCTTTTCACAATATTTGATAACATGTTTTTTAACAGCTGTAAGACACGAGGTTAACAATTTAGAAAGTTCTGTTGTCGTACAAGAACTAGAATTTGCAATAAATCTTGCTTTATAGGTTTTTTTTATGGAGTTTAGGTAACCAGTACAACGTAGGAACCTTGTCTTGATTTTCTTTGGCTTTGACACCAAAATGTAGGGCTGTATGACAACCATGCCCATCAACAATAACCCTTTCACTTAAAGAAGGCTGCAGTTTATAAGCATTAGTGTCAACAAGCTCACGCTTAAGAGTATTAATATAATACAATCGTCATACAACTACAACATTGTTAGCAGCTTTATCTGCTGGAACCAAAACATAGTTCATATGAAAATCCTGGATACCTCGTTTAAGATGACGAAAAGAAGATTTAGGTTTAGGGGGCAAAAGATGTGTATTACGAGAGTAAAATGAAATATGAGTATCAATAATTTTAAAAATGTTAATCTTCCATTCCTTCAAAGCATCAGGTTCAACATTTTCCCGTTTGCACCATCGATTAATGAAGTCATTTAAAGAAGCAGCGATCTCTCTACGACATTTAGAGAAATCAATATTAGAGGGAAATCTATATTTAGGACCTTTAGAAATGATATTGCGAACTCTAGCGTCAGGAATGACATTTAGATTACCTGTTATAACATGCCCTGCAGAGATTATATAAATAATTTGAATTTTTACAATCTCAGGAGGCAGGAGTATTGGAATCTATATCTAAATCATTTACAATTTTATTAAAGTTAAATATCGTAGACCTTATTGGTTTGTTATATTTATAACAAATGACAGGAGTTTCAGAATTATTAAAGTAATTTGGAATAGATGAAATCACTGAATTATCCTTGAAGATACTATGTAAATCAATAAACTCAATACCTTTGTTAATGAATGGAATTTTATAAAATGTCGTTTATGGTTGACCTCAGAATCGATATAAGGACTAAGGAAATGTTGAACATAACACCTTGTTAGGAGTGCTGCTTTATATAATTTATTTGCTCTATCATAAAGTTTATTAGCCTCTAACTCTAAATTGCGTAAAACTGAGATAGGCAAGGAACTTAAAAATGAAAATAAGCCATGTCGACCATGATTAGTTAAAGCCAAAGAAAGATCCTTTAGAGAAGTATTTAAGCGTTTTTCAGTACAAATTTTGCGCTTAATGTTGCCATTTTTACGTTTACCATGAGATCTACTTTTACGTTTTTTACATTCCAAAACAGAAAAAAACATCAAAATCTGGCATTTTAGAAATGTTGCCTTCATGGTATTTATTATCATTAAAGCCTAAAGGAAAAGGTGATTGCAAAAATTTAATCCATTTAAGTTCAGTTTCATGTCTCTTAATATTTTTTAATCTAGTTGATGAATTAGGATCATATATAATTTTTTCAACAGGCTGAATTTCAATTTTACTAGGTGAATGACCATTATTTTTGAAATGGCGATAAAGAAATGTGTCAAATTTTTTAGGCTTTTTCATTTTACGAAAGTGCTCACGAAACCTAGTCTTGAGGGATCGGCCAGTTTGTCCAACATATTGCATTCCACAGTTAGTTTCAGTTCAAGTTATAACATAAATCAGATCCGATGAAGTTCAGTCCAAATCATTATCATTAATTATGGAGAATTTTCTTCCATTTACAGAAGATGTAATGGTAGTTTTAGTACATAAATGTGCGCAACAGACACACCTCTTGGCATTGCACTTAGAAACATTAGGATACATTCCGCGTCTTTTGAATGCATTAAATGGTTTAGTATACTTCCTGATGATAGGTGACCCAAGAGGAGATAACCTTATGGTAGGAAGCATATCCCGAAAATTGTTAACTGAACTAGGAATACGAACAGAGGACGCCGAATGTAAACTAATGGGAGATAAATGTAATTTTGTTATTTTCGTTCTTATCATTAAAAGTTGTTTGGGTAAGTACCATCCCAAGACAAGCAATCAACACACCGGTTATTAAAATGACAAGCCAGTATAATATGAGTCCTTAAAAGCAAAGGAAGGTATAACAAATGCAAGCGATAATCCAAATGGCTAATACAAGTCCACAGGTATATAGAAAGCAGAAGTTATACAACGGGGTATGAAAATCGGTCATCTAGTGATCTTAAATGCGGTACAAGACATAGCGGATATCCAGGGACAGGAATAATGGAAGGAGATTGTACACACAATCCTGAAGACTACCAGTATAGTAATGTAAGGTCCAACTAAGGACATCCAAGGAAGACTACCAGTATAGTCATGTAAGGTCCAACTAAGGACATCCAAGGAGGACTACCAGTATAGTCATGTAAGGCCCAACTAAGGACATCCAAGGAAGACTACCAGTATAGTCATGTAAGGTCCAACTAAGGACATCCAAGGAGGACTACCAGTATAGTCATGTAAGGCCCAACTAAGGACATCCAAGGAGGACTACCAGTATAGTCATGTAAGGTCCAACTAAGGACATCCAAGGAAGACTACCAGTATAGTCATGTAAGGTCCAACTAAGGACATCCAAGGAAGACTACCAGTATAGTCATGTAAGGTCCAACTAAGGACATCCAAGGAAGACTACCAGTATAGTCATGTAAGGCCCAACTAAAAACCTCCAAGGAAGACTACCAGTATAGTCATGTAAGGTCCAACTAAGGACATCCAAGGAGGACTACCAGTATAGTCATGTAAGGTCCAACTAAGGACATCCAAGGAAGACTATCAGTATAGTCATGTAAGGTCCAACTAAGGACATCCAAGGAAGACTACCAGTAAAGTCATGTAAGGTCCAACTAAGGACATCCAAGGAGGACTACCAGTATAGTCATGTAAGGCCCAACTAAAAACCTCCAAGGAAGACTACCAGTATAGTCATGTAAGGCCCAGCCAAATAAAAGCATTGTTCACCAACAACCAACCAATAAAAGATTTTAATTAACTGACAGTAATATGCATGACTTGTTTTGAACATTTGCTTATTAATATGCCGTACCAGACGGAAGTGATGGGTCACCTTGTTTTATCAGGTTATAGGGGTTCTGGTGTTGTTGATTCATTGTTAATTATTGCCCCCATTGATTGTGTGTGCATCTGTTTGGGAAAAGTTTTTTTCTTTCTAAGATATAGAGTTTCAGCAAGGTGGATGGGTGGTCATACCAGGCCCCCAGAAAAGAGAGCGTAACTGAAAATTATTAATCTTACTTCTCAACCAAAACATATGTTGTGGGTACTCAACAGAATCGTCTCTAGACGGTGACAACTTCACAATTAGACATCACAAACGGATTCAAGAGGTCAGCCCTTTCCCAGCAGGAGACCACAAGGCATCAAAAGAACTGTCTCGAGTGATCAAAGGAGATTCTTGCATCTATCTATATTTAAAGTCAAGTGGTTGAGAGTAAATTTTTAATGTAAATGTCCTGAAGGAAGAGTGATCAAAGGAGAATCTCGCTCTTTTATAAATTTTAAGTAAAGTGGTTGAGAATAAATCATGATTTGATATGTCCTGAAGGAAGAGTGATCAAAGAATAATCTTACTTCTTTTTGTATTTAAAGTAAACTGGTTTCGATTAAATCTTGATCTTATATCCTGAAGGAAGATAGTTGCTTCTATTTGTATTTAAAGTAAATTGGTTTCGAGTAAATCTTGATTTCATTTGTCCTGAAGTAAGAGTGATCAAAGAATAATCTTGCCTCTATTTGTATTTAAAGTAAACTGGTTGAGAGTAAATCTTGATTTGATTTGTCCTGAAGGAAGAGTAATCAAAGAATAATCTTGCCTCTATTTGTATTTAAAGTAAAGTGGTTGAGAGTAAATCTTGATTTGATATCCTGAAGAAAGAGTGATCAAAGGAGAATGTTGGTTCTATTTGTATTTAAAGTAAAAGTGTTGAGAAGGTCGATTGAGAGTGAATCTTTTTCTATTTGTTCTGAAAGAATAGTGATCGAAAGCGAAACTATCCTGCAGTGCCCTTAAATAGTGTGGTCGTGGGAGACTAGTGTTTACAGTTGTCCTGAATAAAGAGTAGTCAGAGAAGGATGTTGCTTCTTTTTATCATTAATGAAGAATGATCTAATGAGAATAATTCTTCTCTTTGCCCTTTAAAACACGATGGTCGAGAGAGAAACCTATTTCGTTTTGTCCTTTAGAAAAGAATAGTGATCATAAGTAAAAAATGTTTCTATTTGCCCATAACGATGTATAGAGTGGTTTAGATTGCGTTTTCATTCTATCTGCTGTAATCAGAATGGTCTAAAGGGAACGTTGCTTCTATTTGTAGTTAAAGAAGAGTCATCTATGTAGATCATTGCTTCTATTTGCCCTCAAAGAAGAGTAAATGCTGCTTCTAATTGCTCTATAAACATTGCATATATTTGCCCTAAAAGAGAAGTGGTTGCGAGATATTCAATTGCATGGGTTGATACTTGGTACTTGTGTTTAGCTGAGTTCACCATGGCTGCTTTGCTTATTATATTCTGCTTTCCTGTGTGTATTTGTTTATCTGTGTCCTAGTAGGTTTCAGGGTCTGATTGTGGCATATTCTGATTGTTAACTTGTGTTGTATTTCTATTTGCACTAAAGGAAGAGTAGTCGAGATGGAAGCAATTATGTTTCTAGTTGCCCTTGCTAAAATGGTACAGAGAGAGTATTATTTCTGTTTGTTCTTAGAAGAACGGTAAAGAGAGATTCATACAACTTGCATTATTGAAAATTTGATCGTAGTAAGTTTAGATATTTTCTAATATGCGAATAATAAAGGCGCCGGTCCGAATATGGGAAATCGCAGGCTGGTGTTCTGGTGTGCGCTTTTGATGATCGTAAGCAATAAAAACACGTTTTCTCGCCAAGCGGTCGAATTTATAATCTTATTGTAGGTGACCTATTAATCAAATGATAGACTTCAGCCCAAAGATCTGAGATATTTAATAATAAAAACGTTGTAGTGTTGAAGTCACGTAACATATATATCTGATAAGGCGATTTCTTTTTATATTTATTGTGTTAGCAATTAGAAAACCCCTGCCAAATCAACATTATTCAACGCCACATGTTCGTTAAATCTTTTTACATGATCAATTCAAAATTCTGGTATCTTTTTATCGTTTTGATGACAACAATTAATCAGAATACCGACACATTTCAGACGTTAAGTGAATATATGTTAAAGGACCTATTCAAGTTCGGTTATATGCCCGACCTTTATCTCCTAGCATTCTTTATGTTTAGAAGCAATTAAGGCTCTGTCGAGACTGTGGGGATACGGAGACTATGCGAGATGTCTTGCTTTGATATAAAGTCAGTAAATACACGTGCTATAAACAAAACTGTTCAAAAGCATTGTTCCGAAACTGATAGATCAGTAAGAAACTTTGGTGAAAAGACCAGCCTGTGCACTGACGATGACGTTCTGATTCCGCAAATTTCAAGTAGTGAGGTACATTTGGAACGACATTCAATGACCCATGACCTCGAGTGTATTCTCTAATGTAGCCCTCATGTTCTGTTGACGACTGTTCGGATGAACACAATTAATAAGTACAGTTTGAATTGACAGACATGTCTTCGGATATATTCTAAAAGGTAATTGTCTGGCCTTAAATATAAAAAATATATCAGTTTATTTAGTGACTTTTTATACAATTAATTGCTTGTTTGGTTTTTGCACATGTTATGTTTCGCCATGTTCAGAAAATGTGCATATGAGCAGGCAAAGCTACAATCACAGAATATCGTGTATAGGACGTTTTGGTTACTGTAAAGGCGGCACCTCATGAATGCGTATTTAGGGTAGGTAAAAGCTGAAAATGAGGCGTGGTTTTATTCAAAAGTAACTGTATCATCTTGCGCCATTACCTCAGTATAGACGCAAAACACATCATTAGTCCTTAAAACGCCAGCAAAAATAACTGCATCTGAAAATGTCTATTTAACATAAGCATAGAGGCAAACATTGTGGGTCCGGATCAGACTGCTCCTACAGGAGCAGTCTGATCTCGGTCCACACTGTTTGTCTATGAGGCTTCAAATATTTAGTGGACGACAAAAAACATACAGTTTGTGAATATGAGCTTTAAGGGTTAATAAATGTGAGTTCAGTGTGTATACGTTTAGGCGTTTGCGCGGCCAAACAACTTATTAACTCTTCACCAAATTATAAACTTTGTTAAGCAGACGAAATAGTCGAACCACGCCCAGATATGAATATTAAAGTTGCTGCCTTTACAGTAAGCGAAAAGTCTAATAATATACATCACTACCCTCAGAATAAGTTAGGGTGCAAGGATCAGGAATCGATACAATCAAGTACCACACCTGACCCAGGATACCAATGGGAAAGTGACAAACTCACAGTAGACACCACAAACGAGAGCCAAGAGGTCAACCCTTTCCCAGCAGGTGACCACAAAGCACATATAAACAGACGCGCACAAAGACATAGCAAACACAAGACAGAACAAAAACATAAAAAATCCACAAAAGAAGTACCGCCTTGGAACGGTCAGTAAAATATTTTACTGGAGGGCTTAAACCGGTTTAACGGCGCCAACCTTACCCTTAATTCAGATGTGGATCAAGACACATAGATATTCCGACCCACCGGCGTGCAATTAAAGAGGAAAGCAAACTTTCCAATCGTGATTTGTTTGACTACCAAGCATGCAGTCAGTTGCAATACATTCATGTTATAGCCAATCTTCAGAACTCACGTAAGCTATATGACGCGTATCTAATCGGAGAAGCGTTCAGAGACCACGTTCAAAGATTGAAGCCCATAACAAAAGTATACGTCATAGCTAAATACTTTGAAGAAAACCGGTAAAATATATATAAAGCAATGGGTGTCAACAATAGATTAGGCAAATATTGAAACAGAAATGCGTTTTCCATTGCGGCTTCACTGGCACAGAAAAGAGGTGAATAGAAAATCAGTTAAAATTAATAAGTACACCAAAATGAAAAATCAAATTAACAAAAGAAACACCTGAGTAGAAAAGTTCAAACAACTCGGTCTGGGAAACAAACAAAAGTCAGGATCTTCCATAAATTACAGGTCCGCCCCACTTTGAATGTATCAGTCATACTTATGTACAGCGTCAATTTTCAGTTTGAAATGGGATATTCAAATTATTGTGTCTTTACTATATGACATGGGCCCTGTCGCGAATAACCCTGGTTTTGTTACATGCTATAAAAAAACAACCATGCGCGGATCCAGAGGGGGGAAACTCTGATATTTCATACATACGTAAGCTCGGGTCTTTTTTTCGGGGTTCAAAATTTTGAATTTCAATATTTTTGGGGGTTTTCAGAGAAATAAATATTTTTTGGGGTATGAAGATTTTGTGGCTTTTTTGGGGGGGGTCATCACAAAATTGGACTATATTTCGGGGTCATTTCTATGCATTTTAGGGTATTTTCTTAAGGTCAGGGTACGGGATGGGGGTATTTTTTGGGGTTGCTAAAATTTCAAATATTTTTTGGGGAGGCTTGGAATTGATGAGAATGGTAGATGCTGGGCCCGAGCCTACGTATGCAGAAAAATGAGAGTACCCCCCCCCCCCCTGGGACCACCCACCTCCCTGAAAAATCACAAAGCTATAGGGGTTCTTAGCAATACTGGTCCGGATCCCCGGAAAATCGCAAAGCTACCAAGCAATGCTGGGCCATCATCAGCACGCCAGAGAAACGCCATTTAAATGACGTTTCTCTGGTGGGCCGATGATGGGCCGCTAATAGTGGTATTTGGATCCTCCCTCCCCTCACCAACTAAAAAAACGTTGTTAAAGTTGGACCCCCGCTGACAATACTTTCTGGATCTGCGCATGTCAACAAAGGCGCAGACCAGCCTGCACATTCAAGCAGTCTGATCAGCGCCTTTTTTTATTTGTAATAGCTAAGGTTGCTACTCGCAGTGTATTAAAATTCTAGCTAGTCCCTGTAGCTGAGCAGGCTGGTTTCAGTTTAGTCTAGTCGCAAACCCCGAAGACACGTTTTCTGGCGGCGAGTTTCAATATTGTATTTCGTTAAAGATCGATATTTTGTGATGCAGAATGTGCACGTGCATTATGCCATATCAAACAAATAAATTATTGCTTTTTTACATATACTTAAACGCAAAAGTTTCGCAACTCTTACTAAAATGTTTTTCTTTATTTTTGTGCCAAATATTTTACTCCATGATATTGAGATTTACAAGTCCAATGATTTGTCGTCCAAACAACATGAAAATCAGGCCCATGAGACTTACGATTGCCGATCTTCAACAAGAAATGTAAGGCAACCAAAATTTGAAAAGTCATAGAGTTACAATACCTTACATTTTATCGAGTCACAGTGTTACAACACCTTACATTTTATTCTGAAAACGTGTTTAACCGTTATCTGTTTTCAAAAGAAGAAGGGCAGACAAATCAAAGCAAGTTATTTTTTGCATTTGGTAACGTTCATTACGTCAACGTAAAGCCTTCAATATTTGACGTAACTGGCCGTTTAAGCACAACTGAATATCAATAATCGAGTTTTTTGATGTCACAAGTGAAAGCCTTCAACATATTGCATAGAAGACAGAAGAATCGCGCGACATAACGGAATAAAATGAACAATTTTGATAAATTGGTTGACGTTAACAAAGAAGCGCAGCGATTTTGAGCGTTAATAAACTTTAATTGTTAAACCTTTAAATGTTTTCCGTCAGATACGACATCTGGCTATCACATCGCACCGTTTGTTTTCAAATCGAGATAACAATCTTTATGCTAGACGTAAATTGTTGAAAAACACTGACGTCATTATAACGTCAGAATGAAGAGTATGATCAAAACCGATTAATGGTAAATCATTCCGCATTGTGCAGGGGCATAAAATATGATTATTTGAATATTCTAACTTGGACCATACTGAAGATAACACAGATATTAAACGGTTGCGAAACTTTTGCGTTTAAGTATATATTGTATTGCGCTCCCGTTCTTTTATGTGCATTTTTAGTAACTTCTACCTGTAACAAAATTCGAGACAGCCCTCCCACGTCTATCAAACGCTCGAATGCTCAACATTTTGTTGAATATTAAAAACAACTGCTCTATGAAGAAAATTAAAAATCGGGGAATATCATGCAACAGTCTATGGATTCCTGCGTTTGTGGTATAAATACGAGCTCAGAAAGTATTCTCATCAGGTCATATTTACTTTTCGCGCGATGAACACGTTCCTGTCGAATTCTGGTACACCTATTTTACGCAAAATGTAAATCTGACAAAACGAGATAACTTTCATACCTCAAATTTATACCACAAACGTAATGCATAGTCTGTTGCATGACATTCCCCGATTTTTGATTCCCTTCCTGGAGGAATTGTTTTGAATATTCAACCAGCTGTTGAGCATTCGAGCGTTTGGTAGGCGTGCCTCCAGTAAACCGTTCTAAGGCGGTGCTTCTTTTGTGGATTGTTTTGTTATGCTTTCGTGCGCGTCTGTTTATTGGTGCCTTGTGGTCACCTGCTGGGAAAGGGCTGACCTCTTGGCTCTCGGTTGTGATGTCTAATTGTGAAGTTGTCTCTTTCCCATTGGTATCCTAGGTCAGGCTAGGTGCTTGATTGTATCGATTCCTGATCTTTGCCATCCATCTTACTTTGACATGTCCCATAATTTAGTTTCTCGAATGGCATTTCATTATTACTGCACGGCAATAATGCTAAGCATAACCAAATAACTTGGAGTGCACAGTAACTTTGGAACAACTCAATGTCCGAACAACAGAAAAATTGCACGACCCTTGGTCCGTCCGTTACCAGTTAGTGAAAATCCGCAAAACTCTTGAACCGTATGGGATATTTTGATCAAATTTTGCATACTTATTTATTTTAATATTGTCTAGCCACTGCATGTAATGCAAAACTGTTTGGCAAACTCTAGTCACCGTTTTGCATACTTTTCTTGACGAGGCCTAGTCACCGTTTTGCATACCTGTGTCTACATAATGTTAAAATGTATTAGAGCCCGCTTAGGCCTACGTACGGAACCTATTGCAGAACAGCTATCCGTCCACCTTGATAGATATGTTGAAAAACTCAGTTTGGCTACATTGTATCTGAACATTGTTTGCAATATAAATACCTAGAGTTTCATTCTAATTAGTAAACATTCAACGTGAGTGTCGTGCATATTAATGTCAGTTGATTGAGTTGTTGCTTAAGCAATGTGGATAAAGTGATCAAGACCCAGGTAAGGATCCAACCACGACATCGCGAATCTCAATCCCGATATTCTACCAATGAACCACTGTGCTCCATATGTGTATGGCAAAAAGAAACAGAACGAAATGAAACAAAAATCCCCACACTTTTGATAGCATAAGACTCTTGTTCAGGGGCCCTGTGGGCGGGGCCAAAATTGAACGCCCCAAAAAATTTGGTTTGTTTCGCGACTCTGTTAAAAAGGCTTGTGGACTTAGAGACGAAACAAAACCAGGCATCACTGCAATGATTTAAATATTCGTTTGTGGGGTGTGGACGCAAATTATTTATTTATTTATTAACAATGTTTTCAGAGGGTAAACCCATAAATAGCATATCGGCTATTCTTCCATGTGGCCCTCCATAAAAGACATAAAATATATACATGTATAGAAAACATCAAATAAATAAAACAACATTTACTAGCAAATGCAGACATAATCTTTCGACCAACCTGGGTCGGTTAGGATCTGGCAAAGGTTATTGATGCTAATTGTGGCTTATTTGGCAGCTCTCAATCGCTTCGATTGCTATTACCACCTATATCTATATTTTATGAGCTGATAGAATCTTCCATCCAAACTGATACTTCAGGTGGCCCATTTTAAGGCGACATGGGTTGAATTTTCCAATTTATATTGTATTTCTGTCCCTGAACATTTTTATCTTAGCAAACAAATGGAGTAACTTGTGTTGTTTTGTGTCTTGTGTTTCTTATGCGTTCGCGTCTGTTCATTGCTGCCTTGTGGTCACATGCTGGGAAAGGGCTGACATCTGGGCTCTTGGTTGGTGATGTTTATCGTATTTTCGTTGCTTTCCCATGTGGTATCCGCGGTCAGGTGTGGTACTTGATTGTATCGTTGCCTGATCTCTGCCGTCTTTCTTGCTTTTATAATATGCCGCACTCTGTGGAATTTCACTTGGGTCAACGTTATTGATCAATTTTCCCAGACAAGTTAGGGCTTTGCGTTCTACTTGCACCCGTGGGAGAAAGGTGCCAAGTCGAGCGATTTGCCATTCGATCTCGAAAAGGAAATCCGATTGTGTTCATCTTGTCTCCTGGCTATACCTGGAAAAAACGTACCTTAGACAGGGGTCCACAAAGGACACAGATCATGTTGCGATATACCACAGTCTAGAGGGTTACACTGAGTGATATGTGGATAGAATCAAATGTCCTCATCCGATTACAGCCGGATATAGCGATAGTTTATACAAGCGTTCATTGTGTGCTAAGGTATATGAGCCACGACATGAGGTTTCCAACAATGTGGTATGTGCGACCAGCAAAGCCTCAGATAAGCCTGCGCATTCGCACAGTCTGATCAGAGCATTTGCTAGTCGTTTGAATATTATATGACTGGAACACCATTTGGAGTTCCTAAGCTTGAAAGAAGGCTGCACAGGCTCGTCTGAGTCTACACTTGTCAAATGCCACATTGTTGGAAATCTCGTGTCGCGGCTCATATCTGTTGTCGTCTCAGCTCATTAACCTTGTCATATGTTCTAGCGATTCACAATAGAACAGAACACGATACCGCCGATGATTGGCGATATTGGGGGCTCAATTTCAATTCGTATGAGATCAGAGAAGGTTATTTAACAGACTTGTGCGGATTAATGGCTTTAGCCTGGTCGGTTCAAAAAATTGAAAAATATCTATTATTGGATGTCTAGCCATGCAGCTATAGATTAGAACTGGAATAAAACATATTTAACTGATGTGTATTTAGCTATTATGTCAGTACAAAATGAACATCTGTAGGAAATAAATATTTATTTGTGGATGTCCAGCCAAGCAGCTATTGCTTAGAAATGGAATAAAATAATAATTTTAGGCCTCCAGGTAAGAGAGTGTAATTAAAATGGAGTACAGTAAAACCAGTGTGAAACGGCCACTCTAAAAAAGACCAAAAATTGGTTTTCAAGACCAATTATCGCTTAATGCAGTGCAAAGTATTGCAGAATGCAACGGGAGCATTCTGCAATACTTTTGTCATTCGTTAAGCTACCATTTGTCATTAAGTTCTTTGTTTTGTCTATTTTAAGTGGCCGCTTAAGACAAGTTTACTGTACTTTTTTTCTCAACCCAAACATATGTTGTGGATACTCAAAAGAACCGTCTCATTGAGGGGGTTTGTTTGTACACCAAAAGCATACGTTAAAGTTGATGGGTACGAAAATGATAATTTTATTCTCAAAAATGTTTGCCACTGATTGGACGTCTGGTAGTGAAAGAACGCCATGCAATAGAATCGATAAACCACCAGAAGTTTACAGATTTTCGGGAAACGTTATGACGTCCATAACAACGTTGCGAACATAATGACAAAATAATAAATTTTTTCGCCAGAAATGAGATTTCAAAGTAATCTTAATGACATATGATAAAAAGAATCTAGCATTCGTGCTCTTTTATTGTTTAATTTATTAAACTCGTTGCGAAAAGAGATAAAATGCTCGGCAAGCCTCGCATTTGATCTCTTTTCCTCAACTCATTTAATAAATTCAATAAAACATGAGCAATCATGTAAGAAACTCTATATGTAAAGGGCCTCGATGCGAGAAAACCTGTCTTCGTAGGTTTGGAACAACAAAGGCACAGACCAGCCTGCGCATCCGCGCAGTCTGATCAGCGCCTTTGTTATTCGCTTATTGGAAAGTATCATATCTAGACTTGCCACAAGCGAAATTTCAATTTTCTAGCTAGTCTCTGTAGCTAAGCAGGCTAGTTTGAATCTCACTCTGTCGGAAACCTAGAAGACAGGTTTTGTCACGGCGAGGCCCTAATGTTCTCATACATGTGCGCGCACATACATTTCGTTTATATTGCTTTCCGATGTGAATTTTCAAGCCAATGTGTCATGCATTACGAGATTTTGGTACTTACGCAATCGGGCGAGTAACCAAGGCTCCAACAAGCCAGCGCATTCGTGGTCTCACAAGGGCCTTCGCTGCTGGCACCTCTAGCCCACTATAAAGCTGAGAGTGGATATATAAAGTATATGTATGTGCGATACGTGCAAACATATCAAGCGCTTGTAAATTTGGGTTCTAAAACCAGTCTGCAGATGCTAACCAAAGCAGGAAAAATTAAACAGCATGCAAAGAATTATAGCAACTAATTTTGTAAACAGCGTTCACGCGCTTTAACTCTGCATTTTGGGTTATTGTGCATGCATTTTTGTCGGCTGCTGATTCTTTTCGAAATTATCTTTTCGAAAATTTCTTTAGAGTGTCAAACAGTTTGCAAATGTTATCAGCAAACGGCACTAGTAGGCACAGGTTTCAATGTTCCTTTTGAGCCGCGACATGAGATTTCTAACAATGTGGTATGTGCGACCAGCATAGCCTCAGATCAGCCTGCGCATACGCGCAGTCTGATCAGGGCCTTGGCTAGTCGCTTGAGTATTCTATGATTGTTAAGCTACTGACTGAACATCATTTGGAGTTTCTAAGCTTAAAAGTAGGCTGCACAGGCCCGTCTGAGTCTACACTTGTCAAAATGCCACATTGTTGGAAATCTAATGTCGCGACTCTCTAAAGTTTGTTTTCTTTCAGCGCTCCAGAAGAGTGATTTTATAATTCTGTCAATGTGACTAACAGAAGAGTTCTTTAATACAGAAACCAATCAAATTAATGATGATATGACGTAGAGTCCATGGTAAATATACTGTAAATCCGGAAATTTTCGCAAGAATTTTATTTTCGCGATATGCGTTGAAAGACATATTTGCGACGCTAAAAAATCGCAACTACATAGCATAATTTGCCTATGCTATATCAGTAAACGAAAGAGTGATTTCGCCATTTTGCGAGGATTTTGTTTTTCAAACCCTCCCGAAAATTTTCGATTCCACGAAAGTGCATATACGAAGTTTCGCGAAAATAAAACCCTCGCGAAAATTTCAGAATTTACAGTATTCCAAATCAAGTTCGAACACGTTGTCGACGTCAAAATTAGTCATACGTTATGAACGTTACGTTTCCATGGGACACTGACGTCGCCTAACCTTTACAAGGATATTACAGCTGACTGCGATGTACAGAGTAGCCAAATATGTAGAACATTTCGTCTCACGTGAAGTCCGTCCATCGGACCTTCACGTCGCCGCTTGGCACATTAATGACAACGAAGTAATTTTAAGAAGAAAATGACGAACAGCGAAAAAAGCAAAGAGAAAAAAGAGAAAAACATGTTCACAAGGGCGAAACATAAACGTTTGAGTGACGCGAGGGATATTAACCTTCCTGCAATAACCGAAGCAGAAGAGAAATCCAAGGTACTCAAATCACTTTCTAATTATTCAAGAGAAAGCACTTCGTTTGATAAACTGGTGAATGACTCGTCGACACATAGCAGTAACTCTGAAGTATATAATAAAATAAACATTACCAATTTAGGGAAAACAACTGAAGAAACAGTCTTACAACAAGGAATGAATAAGTCAAAGCAGACCAAGGTGGAACCGCTGTACAAACGGAAACCGAACCATGGATACGAACCCGAGTGTGAAACCTTGTCCGAAGAAGGTAGAATACGAGCGGAAACTTCTCCGGACCAAGTCAACAAGACTGGGGTTAATAAATCTCGGTCTAAATATGATCAGTCAATAAAGTCAAGTACAATTATTATACCTAGGCTAGATTTAAAAAGTTTAAGTAGCGATACTGGTTCAACCGATACAACAGAAACACATGTGCGAGACAGAACAGCTTCAAAGGAGATGGATAGTCCCTATTTACCGGACCTTAAACATACGTGTATCCATGGAAATATTAACATGACGCCCAGGAAAGGTGAAAACATGTATCAGACACTAAATTCGGAGAAAACTAACAATAGAACAGCTAAGAAATGTATTCTGTGTGATATTAATGGTGCTTCCACCAGAAACAAGGCTGTACAGACAGACGTTGATAAGTTACTTGTTGAGATTGTGTATCCTCATGAGTACTACGACCGCTACTCGAGGGCCGGTAAGAAACTGGCTGATACCAAAGAAAAAGAGGTGATCTCTATATGCCAACCTGTTAAAGTGGTCCAGAAACCACCACCGCAGAGAAAAATGTCCCCAGTAATTCCAGTTCCCGCCAGTACACCAGTGAGCAGCGCTGACGGAAATAAATCTGGGAGAAAAGAGATAGAAAGCGGGGAAATTGAAAATGAAGACACTCATGACAAGCATGAGAAACGTATAAAGTTCTCTTATGAACCCAGAGAAAATACTAAGACTGAGTTTCATGGACACTGTGCTCATACTCTGAACACTCTGATCGTCACAACAGACGAGACAGGCGGTCAAAAATCGCTTCATGGAATGAAAGGATGCGTCGTACAGAAAGAGGGTAGGATTTACACAAAGGAACATGTTAAAAAATGTAAGTACTTTCCGGGCGACACATATCTTTTGTTTGTGTTTGCCAGGATCGGATCCAGGATTTCGGGAAATGGGGTTCATATGTATAAAGGTGTAGGGTTCGCTTTGCTGATTTTATCTCAGTTTTCTCTCTGAGACCGAATTATTTCATTTTCATAGGGTATTAAAAAGACGGGGCGGCAGGGGGGATGTTAAAGCGCCCCTCCCCCTCTCCTCTGAACCGGGAGTGAACCCCATATGGATCCGCCACAGTTTGTATGCTTGCTTTTATTTTTTATTTAGCCGAATAATTCATCTAGGGGTCGTGAATTCGAACCTGGTCTGGTCACATTATCTCGTATAGATTTAAGCAAGGCAGATACTACAGTCAGTTTGAGATCTCGTTGTTTATGTGTCATATTGAGGATTGTAGGCTTTGGGGTAAACCATTTATCCTCCAAAAATGGATTACTACTAAAAACATTAATCTAATTGCATAATGATGTTTTCTATCAAATTTATTTTTCTTTTTATCAAAAGTCAAGAGTAGATTTAAGCCTGTGGATTATCTTCAGGATAAATAGGTTTATTGGTAATAAAAGGTTTAACTGATTGGAAGAATGGGCACATCTAGATGGAACTGATTGCCTGGCAGATATAAGTAAACTCGTCGCTGATTCGGACAGATAGTTATAGATGGATAACATGCGCGGATCCAGACAGTTTTGTCAGATGGGGTCCAACTTTGACTAGTTTTTTTGTAGTTGATTAGGGAGAGAGGATCCAAATACAACTATATGCGGACCATCATCGGCCCGCCAGCGAAACACCATTTAAATGGCGTTTCCTTGTTGGCCCATGGTGGCCCAACATTAAATGCTGGCTTGGTAGCTTTGTGATTTTACAGGGGATCCGGACCAGTATTGTTAAGAAACCATATATTTTGTGATTTTTCAGAGGGTTCCGGACCTCCTGCCCCCCCCCCCCCCCCCTGCATCCGCGAATGGATAAGTAATAAGCTGTCCCTTTCCAGCTACTTTTTGCATCAGTATTGACGAGCTAGTTCATGGTGTTTAAGTATACACTGTAAAGTAAGTGTAAGTTAACACAAAAAAGCTACCACTCCTTTTGGTGTTATAACACTACACTTACTTTTCCTGCTAAAACCATTGAAAGCATCATTTATCCAGTGATGAATCTTAAACATGTCTAACTGTTATCCTGATCGATACAGCTGCCACCAAATTATTCCAAATAAAAATACCTGTGTTCAGGGTAACCCAACACTACCAAGAGAGCATCGTGCATTAAGAGGCTAAGGTCCCCTATGAGGCTAAGAAATAAAAGATGTTTTTCACCAATTTCTTCTTATTATAGTTTATTAGAACAATAGCCAAAGTGTAAAGCTCTGGCATTAATTCTACTTTTACCGTTGTCATGGGAACAAAAATGGCCACCAAAATAGGCTGAAAATAAGAAAGTGACCATTTTGGAGCATTTGAGACATTTGACAGCAAAAATAACATAGAACACAAGCAAATACCCAAACATTATTTTAACAGATGATGAGAACAACGACAAACAACATAATTAAAATGTTTTTATTTTGGTATTTAACTGTGCTGATATCTAATTCTTAAAAAATCGGTCTCACAAAGCCTTAAATTTGGTGATAATGGCAATTTCTCTACTATAAGCCTATTTGGGCGGCCATTTTTGTTACCATAGTAACGGTAAAAGTTAGATAAATGCCAGAATTTTACACTTGAGTTATTCTCCTAATAAACCAATCAGAAGGAATTGGTGGAAACAACTTTCAGTGTTTGGCTCCAGAGGGGGCGAAATTAGCCCCTTAATGCACGTAGCTCTTCACTGATGAAACCTAGAATTTTTTCAGATTTCCTGGAAAAATATAATTTGATGCATTTGAAGAAAAAAATGTGTGCCTACCTACCCTACCTAAAATTGTATTTGATATATGATTGTTCGTGAATTGTGCAAATACTTAGTAGTTCTAAGCAAGCAGCTGAACCAGTCCCATAGTATGGGCTATACCTATAAATGAATGGGCTTAACCTATAAATAAGCCTAGCGTCCATTTTTATGAACTCGCAGAACCAGGTTCTGCAATATTGAGGTTCTGCACTGCCAGGTTCTGCACTATTTGCTTATAGAATATGCTTTCTTGGGTAACAACCTACGTCATAGCGTGGATGTTGAAACACGTAGTATGGCGCCATCTTTGATTTACACGACAAAATTCGCCTTTGAAGTCATTCACCCACAAGTATCGAAGCGGGAGACACGAGGATAATTTTAGCAGTCACCCGCTTCGATATTTGTGTTTTTCCATACCATAAGGAATTGCTCTGAAAGGAAAGAATTGGCTCCCTCTGGGAGCAAATTCTTTCCTTTAAGAGAAGTTCCCATTGTGTAAAAGGGCGCAATTGAAGAGAAGCAATGCTTGATTCAGTAGTCTCCCTTTGATGTGCGTTACTTTTTCAGCCTTCTGGCTACGCCATTGGTCTGCATACGTATTTACGTTTTTCCCATTTCGTTTCAGCCGATTATAACATCAACAGCCTTGGCATTCAGTTCAGTCTACCAGAATATAATTCCTCACTGCGCAGGCGCAAGGAGTCCTCATGTCACCCAGTGGTACAACAGAAGCAATATACTCCGAGATTGGCGGATCCATACGTGCCAATTACACATCCGTTTACCCATAGACAATCACCTAAGCAACCAATGTTCCCATTCACTCCTAGAAACGTTAAAAGTGTTAATTGTGACGTAATGATGACGCACACACTAGCTCCTGTGCAGTCATTGGAAGATACCACGGGTAAAACTCGTCAGACAAAACGTTCCCTCTATACAGGGAACTGTCGAGTAAAATCTGGTGAAAGGAGTGAGAGTGGGGATTCTAGTCGGCGTCAACGGGTACTGGTATCTACGCAGGAAGAGATGAGGTCAAGGTCACTAGAAAAGAGATCAAAACTATCTCTGCCACCAATAAAGACTGCGATTAAGACAGGGCCGATCAAAATTGGCTTCTTTAGTATGTAGTACACTGTGCAGTGATGTGTCTCATTGGCGTATCTCCCTCTACGCACGTGCTGTGTATACAGGTAAAATGGAAAATAAGTAGATCCAGGTCAGCTGGCTTCTTAGAAGCCCTCTGTTCTGGTTCTACATTGTTTTCAAAACAGGATATTTCTGGGTTTAACATGGTAACCTGGTACATTAACACCATAATGCTCCCATATTGACTGAGACTCTACGTTCGGCCGTTCTGGGTGCAAAAGGGGTTAAGCAAACATAACCAATGGTCATGAGGGAATAATCTGACCAAAACTAGGTTAGGGTGCATTGAAGATCGTAGTTTTTTTACAGATAGGTAAAATGAAATTTGGACGGGTTTTCTCTTCCTTGCATATAATATTTATTTTTTCATCTACTAGGAACCTCGTAGACTAGTAGATTTACTGGTGTGCGTAAACACATATATCTGTAGGCTACTGTTTGTTTATGAACAAACAATAGGTTTGTCTATTGTGTTGGAAACTTGCAAGTTTCTGTGTATTATAAATCATGCATTGTTATTTTATTGTTATAATATGAAATAAATGTTAATTATGAGATATTCAGATTGCTGAACGTGAAGTAGATGTCATAGATTACTAAGAGACATCTGATAAAAACTGGCCATCGCACTGATGAAGATTATGCAACCTCTCTGTCTTGATCATAAAACATCATGGTATTATAAGAATCAATCATGAGTGCGATAGAAAAATCCTTCCCAGGATCACCGTTTGGCATCACGAGGCTCCGGCAAGCCTCGTGATGCCAAATGGTGATCACGAGGGACGGATTTTTCTATCGCACCCTCACACGAATAATGGATTCTTTTTCTTGCTCACCATTAGATACCGCATTTTATGTTGAAAAAAAAAACCCAGAGGTTCCCAAATACGCTGAGATGCAACATGTTATGATGAAGTCACTTTAACATGTCAATGACGTCACTTGACGACCATGTGCGTGAGTTCAAATACAACCAATGTACAGCCCTCACGTGACAGCCTGGGTAAGATAGCATGGGTAAGATAAGATTTTCTATCCCAGGATTAAATATCAGTGTGCAAGAAAGTAGTTTATGTAACCAGGCAAAGCAAAGCCAAATGTTTATGGTATATTCTCTTAATCTTGAGGCGATGGTTAGGCCATGTCAATGATTGCCCTTACTCACTTAATGCTTGCACACACATGGATGATGATTGCACACAGCTGGTCAATGCCTGCACTTCTTGGTCAATGATTGACCACACTCGCTTAATGATTGCAAATACTTGACCAACGATTGCACATATTTGGTTAATTGGCTACAGATGCGTGTCTGACTGCAATTCCAGGGGTCGCGAGTTCGATCCCGGCCCGGTCCCATACTTTCGTGGAGATTGATCATGAAATAATTTCTACGGTCATTCTCCTCCCTTCCGCTGATTCATTCAAGAAGGGTTGTTGTCAGTTACAAGCGAAAGTATGTGCACAAATTACTGGTTATCCGCTTGTTCAAGCCTGCCCAGGAAAAAGTGTTGTTAGGTGAACTGACCGTCCCGCAATGACCATAGCTGTTGACTTGGGACGTAAAGCAACAAAACCAACCAACCAACCAACATATTTGGTTAACGATTGCCAATACTTGGTCAATGCTTGTACATACTTGGTGAATGCTTGCACATACACGGTCAATGAGGGCACATACTCAAGGTCAATGATTGCACAAACTTGGTTAACGATTACAGATACTTGGTCAAGGATTGCACACACTTTGTCAATGATTGCAAATACTTAATACTTGTTCAATGATTACACAAACTTGATCAATGATTACACAAACTTGTTCAATGATTACACAAACTTGATCAATGATTGCACATACTTGGTCAATGATTGCAAATACTTGGTCCATGATTACACAAACTTGTTCAATGATTACACAAACTTGATCAATGATTGCACATACTTGGTCAATGATTGCAAATACTTGGTCAATGATTGCAAATACTTGGGTAATGATTGCAAATACTTGGTCAACGGTTGCACACACTTGATAAACGATTACAAATACTTGGTCAATGATTGCACACACTTGGTCAATGATTACACAAACTTGATCAATGATTACACAAACTTGATCAATGATTGCACATACTTGGTCAATGATTGCAAATACTTGGTCAATGATTGCAAATACTTGGGTAATGATTGCAAATACTTGGTCAAAGATTGCACACACTTGATAAACGATTACAAATACTTGGTCAATGATTGCACACACTTGGTCAATGATTGCAAATACTTGGTCAATTATTGCACATACTTGCTCAATTATTGCACATACTTGGTAAATGATTGTACAAACTTGGTCAATGATTGCAAATAATTGGTCAATGATTGCACACGTGGTTAATGATTGCACAAACTTGGTCAATGATTGCAAATAATTGGTCAATGATTGCACATACTTGGTCAATGATTGCACATACTTGGTTAATGATTGCACATACTTGGTTAATGATTGCACATACTTGGTTAATGATTGCACATACTTGGTTAATGATTGCATATACTTGTCTGATGATTGCACATACTTGGTCAACGATTGCACATACTTGGTCAACGATTGTACATACTTAGTCAACGATTGCACATACTTGGTTAATGATTGCACATCAATGCCTGCACACACTAAGTCAATGATTTTATATACTTTGGTAATGATTGCACAAACTTGGTCAATGATTGCACAAACCGGACATGTTTATGATTTATTTTGACACTTTAGTTCGTGCTTGAAATGATAAGAATGGCCAAAACTTCTGAACAATGTAAGTTTTAGCCAATATAGCCAACGACCACTGAGAATACTTTGTACGTAATTGAATGAATTATTAAAGCTTCAGTGAGATTCCCACACGCACTATGCGATTGTATATAGGTAACAGTACTCTGAGGACAATGGTTAAGACTATTAGAGCTCAAGCAGGAACATACACACATCTGCTTCATTATGCATTGATATTGCTGATACTTGAGCCTACATGGGTGAAAGTTCAAAATTTCCGAAATCCTTAACTTTAGAAATTCAAGTTTTAAACTTTGAAGGATGCCTACAATAATGAAATATTTCAAGCTTAATGATTAATTAATTGTGTTTAGATAATCTGAAACTATCATAATATGCCTAATTCAGTATTTTGAGGCTGACTTTCTATGGATAGTCAGCCTCAAAATCCTGAATTCAGGATTAATCCTGAAAACTTTCACCCATGGGCCTATATACTAGATAAAATCTGCCCCAATAGTTTTCAACAACGTAACACATAGGTATCTTCTCAGTTACAGACTTACGACTATCATGGTCATTTCAAGTGTTTAATGCATAGCCATTCTACCTTCCGGACAGGGAATATCAAAGGCACTGGTCAGACTGTGCACCCACAGATAAGACTTTGCACCGTTGTCGTTCACATGCTATAAAATCAGTTTTCAATTTCAGTGGAAAGTAGAACCTATCTTCATGTCCTTGGATTTTTACTTTAAACAAAATCCTAAATATTAAGACCGATCTAGAAGTGTTCAGTGTTGTTGGTGTTATTGTAGCTGTTCCTTTTGGTACCTACATGTATACAGTCAGACATAAGTTAAGCATCACCCGAACATTATTTCAGAGACGTTTTTCGTGTACAAATTTCCTCAAAGAACAACCAGTTTGTAATATTTTGTTACCCTTGTCTTCCTTTGGTCTGCTGAACATATCTGAATGCCATTTGGTCATTTTGCTGAATTTCTACGGTGTCCTGTATACACCAACCCCTATTTTGGAATGTACCCTTAAAAAGTGTCACAGCTTAACCCAAAGTGCTTACTTTGAATTCAAATAAACGCAGAAATAATCTAGACTTATTATTCACAGTATGTAAACTGAAATAAACATCCTGTACCTGTTCCTCCTAGCTCTCGCCTTATAAACATGAATAATAGCACTCGTGCATAACCAGTAGTCGGAAATATGTGTGTATTTAGGTACATGTACACGTTTCCATTCATATTGTTAGCGATACAGACAATACACATTCGAACAAGGTAAGAAAAGCCATTTTATCTATTTTATTCCGTTTTATTCCCTGATTTTAACGGTTTCCTCCTTTGCAGTTTGCTTTGTTAAAAACGACTTGCTCACAGAGCCGTTCTGTGCCGAAAACGAGCTAAAATGCCAGTTTGCATGGTTTTAGTGGAATTGGCAATCACATGTGTACATGATTACATGGTTGTAACTGTAACAGTTACTAAGGTCTATGGAAAAATGAATTTTAATAGGTGGGCCCTCGCAATTACAGCTGTACCAACAACTCTCACATCACGATTTCCGACAACTGGTTACGCACGAGTGCTGTAATTCATTATGTAAAAGGCGAGAGCTAGGAGGAACGGGTCATGATGTTTATTTCAGTTTACATACTGTGTTATTCAAACTAGTGTTAAACTGATTCTATCGAACTCAGGGTTTCATATCAGTTATAGAGGATCATCCCGTGTTTATAATTTTTGCATTATCACTATATAACATGCCATTCTTTACACATCCATAACTGTTATTCTTTTAGCGATATGAATCTGAAATTTTCAGACAGAACTTGTCTTTGATATTGTAACAATATGACACTAATACTTTACATGTCTAAGGGTTTTGAAAATACCATAAATGGCTAGAAAATATGGACATTTCTAGGGGTAAGTGTGCATTTACCATGCCTGGTTGTTACCTTTGTGATAATCGAATCGAAATTTGCTGTAAATTGTCACCACTTTATCTATTTTCAAAAATAAAACAAGAAAATATTCATGACTGGAAAGCTTTCTACGTTTTCTAGGAAACTATTGATGGCATGCTTAACTTATATCGGACTGTATAAATGTATTTAAATATTTCAAGCTGCACTTATAATGAATAATTCACTATTCCATCGCGGTAAAAACATTAAGAATAGAAGGCTCTCTTTGGTATAAATGGGTTAATGAAGGGAAAATATGATTGAATAAAGATGTCCGAGCATGAAGAGGTCACTGATAAAGCAGGTATTCAGACTTCATTGATTTCCTATACTGATCCGATCAGAGCGGATAATAGTAATTGGTATGGGATATTTCATCTTCACCAGATTCTTCAGGGACTTAACCATTAAAGTAGATTGGCTCCAGTCCTTAATTTTTTTTCATCAATATGTCATATATACTTGCAGCCAGTCTAACTCTGATGGCTCTGTCTTAAAATAGAGCCATCATAGTTAGACTGGCTACAAGTATATGATATGACGCATTGGTGAAAAAATGTTTTACGGACTGGAGACAGTCTACCATTAAAGCACCAATCACGACTGGAGCAGAGGATAAATAATAACTCACATTTAATGTGGAAAGGCTCGACCGTTCGCAAGAGTTATAAATACCCGTGCCCTTCTCTGGAAGTGGGTATACCAGGGCCCAGAATTACAATGCCTCCTTAAAGTTAAGCAAGACTTTAGTTAAGTATTGATATTTCAACATGCTATAGTAAATGCTAAATAAATTGCCTGGAGCGATGTGGTATTTGTGGTCAAAGATATCATTGTGATCTTCAGAAAAATTAAAACTATTTTGATTTTATTCAGCTTTAAACGCTGAAAAATCAATACTTAACTTAAGTTTTCCTCAATTCTAAGGAGGCATTGTAATTCCGGGCCCAGGAGCATTAATTGAGCCAGTTGATAAAATTTTGCTACTTATCGCAAATATGGTAGAAGAGCTATAGTTGCCAAAAGCACAATGAGCACAAAAGTCCTCTATGCTATATTCTTCTCAATTGAAGGTATAGCCATACGATTTCCAGTGAACAAAAGGAAAAAGTATCACTGGGCGACATTACTGTAATGTGGTACCGAAATTACAATAAACGACGTCCAGTGACAGATTTCAATATGTGCGTCTATTGCATGACTATGCCCCAGCACATACATCTGAACTTGTAAAGCAATTTCTAAAGTCAGAAAAGGTAACCGTCAGCCAGTGCCTCAGGGGTATACCCAAATCAGCCTACCGTGACGCATTCCGGAAGTGGTTCACAGACTGTGGTTATGTATTTCCAACCACGGAGACTACTTTCAAGGGATGTATAGTTAATTTGACCATGATTTTGTGTCAGTTGCTTTTATTGATAAATACGCAATGCAGAGTGAACAATCCTAGGGAAACTTTACATCTTCTTCATACCGGTAGCTGCATGCAGGGCAGGAACTTGCTTTTCCCCTGAACTTATAAACGGTCATTCTCTTGTGAGCGACCTTATAGACAGTCATTCTCTGGCAAGCGACCTTATAGAGTCATTGAAAAGTAATTTCCTGCCCAGCATGCAGCTACCGGTATGAAGATATATAGTTTTCTCTATATATACATAGAATGACTGTCTATAAGGTCGTTCACAAGAGAGTGACTGTCTATAAGGTGGTTCACCTCAGAATGACTGTCTATAATGTTGTTCACCAGAGAATGAGTCTATAAGGTCGTTCACAAGATGGTGACTGTCTATAAGGTCGTTCACCACAGAATGACTGTCAATAACGTCGCTCACCAGAGAATGGTTGTCTTTAAGGTCGCTAACCAGAGAATGTCTGTCTATAAGGTCGCTCACCAGAGAATAACTGTCTATAAGGTCGCTCAACAGAGAATGGTTGTCTATAAGGTCGCTCACCAGAGAATGACTGTCTATAAGGTCGCTCACAAGAGAATGACTGTCTTAAAGGTCGCTCACCAGAGAATGACTTTCTATGAGCTCGCTCACCAGAAAATGACTGTCTATACTCGTAAGGTCGCTCACCAGAGAATGACTGTCTATAAGGTCGCTCACCAGAGAATGACTGTCTATAAGGCCGCTCACCAGAGAATGACTGTCTATAAGGTCGTTCACCAGAAAATGACTGTCTATATGCTCGCTCATCAAAGATTGTCTGTCTATAAGGCATCTGGCCAGAGAATGGCGGTCAATGAGGTCAATCTCCAGAGCATGACTGTCTATAGGGTCGCTCACCAGAGAATGACTGTCTATAAGGTCGCTCACCAGAGAATGACTGTCTTTAAGGTCGCTCACCAAAGATTGACTGTCTATAAGATCGCTCACCAGAGAATGACTGTCTATAAGGTCACTCACAGGAGAATGACTGTCTATAACGTCACTCACCGGAGAAAGACTGTCTATAAGGTCACTCACCGGAGAATGACTGTCTATAACGTCACTCACCGGAGAATGACTTCTATAAGGTCACTCACAGGAGAATGACTGTCTATAACGTCACTCACCGGAGAATGACTGTCTATAAGGTCGCTCACCAGAGAATGACTGTCTATTAGGTCGCTCACCAGAGAATGACTGTCTAGAAGGTCACTCATCAGAGAATGACTGTCTATAAGGTCACTCACCAGAGAATGCCTGTCTATAAGGTCATCCACAGGAGAATGACTGTCTATAACGTCACTCACCGAAGAATGACTGTCTATAAGGTCGCTCACCAGAGAATGACTGTCTATAAGGTCGCTCACCAGATAATGACAGTCAATAACGTCGCTCACTAGAGAATGACTGTTCTATAAGGTGGCTCACCGGAGAATGACTGTCTATAAGGTCGCTCACCAGAGAATGACTCTACCAGTTCAGCAGAAAAGCAATTTCCTTGTCAGCATACATCTACTGGTATCTTTGATGGATCAAAAAATTTCAATAAGATCACAATTTAACGGGGGTCATTTGTGTCAAAATTAATTTCAAATAGTAGTTTTAAAAAAAGACTTACACTATGTATACATAGGAAAAACTGGCCCTGCCCCATGGCAGACATGGGTTTTTCGTTTCAATACAATTTGGATCTTGGTAGAGGTTCACCCAAGGACCATATGTGCCAAATTAATTACAAATCAGCCCAGTAGTTTTTAAAGTTTTCCCTATATTTACATAGGATAAACTTGCCCCATACCCTGGCGGGCGTCTTTCGACGGATCTATATAATTTGCACAATCTTTGTCAGGATTCACTCAAAGACCATTTGTGCAAAATTATTTTCAAATCGGCCCAGTAGTTTTTGACAAGATTTTTTAAAGTTCTTCGTTTTGGTTGTCATGACAACCAGAATTCTGCACGGAATTGAAATCTTTGAACAACTATGATAGAGGACCACCCAAGGATCATTCCTGTGAAATTCTACCAAGAAGTTTAGAAGTTATTTAAAGAAAATTGTTGAGAGACACAGGACGAGGGACACTGTGGCTCAGTGATAGAGTGCTGGACTCGAGACCACGCGGTTGCAGGTTTGAGCCTCAACAGCTTCACTGTGTTGTGTCCTTGAGCAAGACACATTAATCCTTGCTTTGTACTGGCTTAACCCAGGAACACCTATCATGTCATAACTGAAAAAGTGTTGACTTGGAAGTAACAAAAAACAAAGACATTCTATGATCACAAATGCCACAGGTTCAAGGTTGATTACAAAGGAGGTTAAAAATGAAGAAGTTTAGACAGCTTGAACTTGATAAGTTTAATAATAATCAGTATCTAATGGTATCTACATATAAAATAAACTTTGCATAGTGCCATCTACAACTGAGAATTAATAACAAATCAACAACTGGAGCAATTAATGGTAAGCATGTATCTAATAAGCCTTACATAGCATGTGTGAACTGAAGTGAGAGAAAAGGTATATAGACTTAATGTAGCTACTTTGAACAGAAGTGAGAGAAAAAGTATAGTTTTAATGTAGCTGATGCGAAATGAAGTGAGAGAAAAGGTATATAGATGTGAACTGAACTGAGGGAAAAGGTATATTATCTTAATGTGAACTGAGAGAAAGGTGTATCATCTTAATGTAGCTGATGTGAACTGAACTGAGAGAAAGGTGTATCATCTTAATGTAGTTGATGTGAACTGAACTGAGAGAAAGGTATATCATATCAAAGTAGCTGATGTGAACTGAACTGAGGGAAAGGTATATCATCGAGGGAAAGGTATATAATCTTAATTTAGCTGATGTTAATTGGAAAATAGAGAAAATGTATATAATCTTAATGCAGCTGACATGAACTGGTCAGAGAAAAGGTATATAATCTTAATTACCCTAAAGTGCCTGATATAGACCATAGTCAGGAAATGGCCAATATTACCCTTAAGTGCCCAATACAGACCAACATGTGAGGAAAACTGCATAATTACCCTAAAATGCCTGATATTGATCAAGGAAGGTTCATAATTACACAAAGGTGACTGCTATTGACAATTGAGTCAGGAAAGGTTTGTAGTTACCCTAAAGTGCCTGTTATGAACCATAGTGTCAGGAAAAGTTCATAATTACCAAAAAGTGCCTAATATTGACCATTGAGTCAGTAAAAGTTAATAATTAAACAAAAGTGTCCGATATGAACCATTGTGTTAAAAAGATCATAATTACACAAACGTATCTGATATTGACCAGTTAATAGGAAACATTCATAGTTATACTTTTCCACAAGACGCTTTAAGGCGTAACTGTTCCGGTAAATGAATTGAACGAATCGAGGGTCATTACTTAGCGGTTGTGCTAGAAGTATACCCATGAGTGCCTGAAATGGACCATAGGGTCAGAAAAGGGCCACAGTTACCCTACCATGTCTGATGTGGACCATATTGTCAAGTAAGGTTCATAAATGCCCTAAGGTGTTCAATCTAAAAAAGGGTTGATTTGTCCAGACTTCAGCTCCAGATAAGAAAAATGTTGCTGTATAAAAAGTAAAAAATACTTTTGAATATTTCCAACAAGACTTCTCAGTGAGATGGCTCTTTTAAGAACCCATGATATAGCTTTAAATAAGAAATAATGAAATTCATTCAGACTTGAGCCTGGCCCTGATAAACTTTATAAAACTTTTTTCATGCTCAACTCAACTGAACATGAAATTTCAACTGCTCATAAAAACAAAAATACCGACAAATAAAGAAGTTTTTTGCTTTAAGTTTCTCAGATGTTAATATTTATCATGCTAACAAATGTTATAATGCCAACAATTGTTGGCATTTTAACATTTAGGAGCAGGATAAATTTCGTGCTCAGCTGAGTTGAGTATGAAAAAAGTTTTATAACCTGGGGGCCTAAATCTGATCTACTATATGCAACTTAATACACACACTGTGCATACAAGTTGATGCTTTACAACAATTTTTCAGTCATGTTGGGACAGTTCCTGATCTTGCTAAAGGAAACATCACAGTGCCTATAGTGGGTCTCTAACCAGCGACCCCTCTCTCTCAGGTCTAGCACTCCACCACTGAGTCACTGCGCTCTGAGCACACTGTGCATATTAATTTGATCAAAATTCAGTACCCTCCTTTGATAACAGGCTGCCAGCTGATCAGGATCCACAGACTTCACTGATACTCAAAGGTTCATATATTGTATTGATAGCAGATTGTTAAACATAAGCTCTGCTTTTTCTGTTTTCTTCTGAATACCTAAGTTAAAATACAGATTCATAAAACAATAAACAAGTATTCTGGAAAAGTTTGACAAATTTGTTATGGCACATGCATTGGACAAAAACTAAGCTAACGAATGCTAGCTAACACACACAGTATTTCTTTAGACAAACTATGCTAACAAATGCTAGCTAACACACACACAGTCAATGTCATTAAAATGTTTTGCCTATAAACAAGTCCAGACTTGGGCCATGCGTTTGCATCTAAGAACATCGGGAAAGTATTATATCCTTCAAAACTTCTCCCAATAAAAGCTTGGCAAGCAGGTCACTAATTGCCAATATCTTGTAAAAATAGCTAATTGACCATATTCTAAATCCAGGTCTTGATAAGCAAGATTTTTTTTTATGTTAAATTGTCATTATTTTCTTACCCATCAGTTTTAACCTATGTTTTGGGTGCTCAAAAGAAATGTCTCATTGAGACAGTTCTTTTGAGTACCCGCAACATATGTTTTGGTTGAGAAATAAGAAAAATAATTTTCAATTACACACTCTTATCTGGAGGCCTGACATCACAATGACAAATCAACTCTACTATAAAATGTTCTTTGAGAGTTTAGTATGCTTTAACCCTTTACTCCATAGGCTATTTTTAGATCATGACATCATTTTCTATTTTCAGAAAACATTGAAAAAATCAAGAAAAAATTAAGTAAGCTTTGAATACTTTTGAAAATAATATGGAAAATGAAGCATTTGCTCTCCAAAAGAGCAAATGCTCCAATTTCCATAATATTTTCAAAAACATAGTATTTCAAAGGAATCAAAAGGTGTTTTATGGCGTAAAGGGTTAATAGAGAGTTAAGCATCCCGCATGCACTTCAAACAAGCCTCCAGATAACAATGCCTAATTAAAAGTGACTTTTCTTATTTCTCAACTAAAACCTCTCTATGAGCCGGTTCTTTTGAACACCCAAAACACATGTTTCAAATAATAGATAAGAAAACAATCTTTTAAGCACCCGAAAAAAACATGTTTAACCCTTTCCCACATGAACATTCATGCTGGGCCCCACCCACTATGAATAATTATATATATAAACTTTCATGTTGGTACATAGAACAAAGAAATTACTTGCCAGGTCCACTAAACTCGATTTTTTATGTTTTTCACATTGATTTTCGGCGATAACTTTTTTATTTTCAATTTTAGCAAACTGTGTTCGCGATGAAATTTGTAAAGAACAAGACAAATTCGACGAATTTATATCCCCCGACGAAGGGTTATTTGAGAGAAACATGTAAATCACAAAACATAAATCCCATTTACCTAGCCCTTATTTCACCTTCAGTATCATTCAGATCATAACAAACGCCTGTCAAGTATGTTTTAGTGCTTAGTTTAATAAAAAGTATACTTACATCTGCACAATTTCAATATCTGACCTTTAAACCCAACCCCAGAGGTCAAGGGTGTGTGTAAATTCAAAGTGTTACCTTGCATGTAGGTCTACACTTCTTCCACTTTAATTTGATATGCAACATGGCCACTTTAAGAAAAGAAAACAAAATGACCTTTTGACCCCACCCCAGGGGTCGCTGGTGTGTGTAATGACAGCATATTTGCTTACATGGTGCTCTGAGCTCAATTGCCTTTAATTTGATATGCAACATGACTACTTTCAGAAAAAGATATAGTTTGACCTTTTGACCCCTACCTCTGGGTCGAGGATGTGTCTGTGTGCAAAATATTTCCTACCATGTAACTGCCAGCGTCGTCAGCTTTAATTTGATATGCAACATGACTACTTTCAGAAAAATATATAGTTTGACCTTTTGACCCCAACCCCTGGGTCAAGGGTGTGTCTGTGGGCAAAATATTAGCTACCATGTTGCTGCCAGCATCGTCAGCTTTAATTTGATATGCAACATGACCATATTCTGAAAAAGTTTAATTTTGGACTCGGCCCCGCCCCCTAAGTCCACCCAACCAACTCGGACCCAGGCCTTCAAACTGAAATCCCGTTCGATATGTTTCATATCTACTGCTGCGCTGTCTGCATGCAAAATTTCAGCAAAAAATATTAACGATTGCCTTAGTTATTACGAAATTAAGATATTTGACCTTTGACCCCTTAGGTGGGGTCAAAGGGGGTGGGGTAGAACTTTGACACTGCCAAGGTTATCTACAGGCACTTGGAAATCATGGTCTATAGTGAGAAGTTGTTAAATATAAAAGCTTTGACGAAATGTGAAGATCATCACACAAAAATGCTAATATAGGTTTTGCCTTATAATTGCCTATACCAAAACAAGGGCAATAACTCAAGTGTTAAGGGGTCGATTTCGACCAAACTTATAGGATATCGAGAGTCCATGGTACTTATCATTTGTACCAATAATGAATCAAATCTGACCAATAGGTTCTGAGATATGGTTCCGGACAGACAAAAAGTGCGGACGAAAAGACGGAATGGACGGACGGACGACGCCAAAACTATATCCCTCCGACTTTGTCGGGGGATAAAAATAAGCGCCAATTTCTCCAAATGGTTCCAAAATCCAAGATGCTGCAGTTAGCCCTGTGCATAGATGCACTCTTTGAGAATTTTAAGCAAAGTGCAAATAAACTAAGATAAATATGTCAGTCAAAAAGCTATATTGCGCCGCCCTAATTCACTAACTAAAGCGATGGATGGCTTGTTTGAATATAATGGAAATCGCGCCTGATTCGCTCGTGGGTTAAGCTGGTGGGGTCATCTGGAAACCGTCCGTTTTGGAGCACGTGCATAAGAGAAAAATAGCATGTCATGCGTTATCACAGCTTCTGTTCCTACAAATGATCACACTCAAATTAGATTCTGTAAATACACAGTACATTCTGGATATGCAAACAGTAGGATTATGCTATGCACAGCTGCTGAATAACGGTATATTCCCCGCTTGTGAATATTCTTTTGAGACGAACCCTTTCTGTCACGCCTCTACGAAATTTACCTGTCAATAAAAGACTAAGAAATTTTGGCTGAATTCCGTTTTTTGCAAATTCTTCATCTATGTACACAAAATTCTGTTTGCGCCACAAACTTCAGACTTTTTGGAGAAATTGGCGCTAATTTTTCTGTACAACTTTCATCGCGAACACAGTTTGCTAAAATTGAAAATAAAAAAGTTATCGCCGAAAATCAATGTGAAAAACATAAAAAATCGAGTTTAGTGTAATAAGATATATCATATGTCCATAAGCAAACAGAGAAGACCCTGATCAAGTAACTCTTACAAGAGCTGCCTGATCTGGGTCTGCTCTGTTTGCAAAAGTGTTAAAAGGCGTCTCTATCAGGGCTTGAAAATAGCACTAGTCCGCTCGTATTTACAAGTGCCTCAGGATGCAGGGCAAGTGGAAATTTTGATATTTCTAGTGAAAATTAAATTTTTTCCCATATATGCCAATTATTTTTGTGATGCAGGGTAAGTGCCTATTTTAAGATATTTCGAGACCTGTCTTTGAGGTAAAGGGTTAAAATAATAGTGAAGAAAACAGTTACAATTTTATGATAAAAAACTTCTACATATCTGCACCAATGCCAAAGGTCATAAATGTCATGGTGCGGCTCACATATATTGCTAACAACATATTATTTATATTCTGTAACTCTTAACATCAGCCAGCCATCACCAGAAAGCATGGAATCTTGAGTATTTTAACACAGATAACTGGGCAAGATTAAATGAACAACAATTATAGTTTAGCACATGTGAAATAACAGAATATCAGTGACAATTTCAACTGAGACTAAGACTGCAAGTATTTATTACTGTACACTCAGCCAGTTTTTATCCATTTATACCTACTGGAATTTCCCACCCTTATCAACTTGATAATCCATTTCTAACTTATAGGTTGTTGAGTAAAAATTTACAATTTCATTCAAAATAAAAGCACATTCCATTTCTAACTTAAGGATTGTTCGAGAAGTAATTTTACAATTTAATTCAAATTTTATAAGTATATTTTGTAAACCTGTGTCCGTGTCCTGTATCTCTGTTGGAAATTCTCATTGGACCCATAGCTTCTGTTTTGTGGGACAAAGGCAAACAGGGCAGATCCAGATCAGAAGGTGTGGCATCTGATCAGTCTTCACTGTTTGTATGAACAAGATTATATTTATTTTTGAATAACAGTGAAAAATAACACCGAAAACACTAGAATCGGAAATGGAGTCATATTGACAAGGATGGAACAGTTTATTATGCTAAATAAGATAAATCTTCCATTTGTTGGCAAGCTTGGAAAGTGCACATCAGATATAACTCATATTTGAACTTGTCTTAAACACTGATAGTGCCATTTTAATGGACATTTTGGCAGCCATCTTGGAAACTGTACACTGGAGAAACATAATAAAGCATATAATATGAAACTTGGAAGATAAGAAGTGACAAATGACTTAGTTATTGTGACCACAATCGCTAAAAGACAGGGGCAACCATCTTGGTAAGGGTTCAGCTTACATAATTAATGTTTTAACATAACTGAGAGATTGATAAAAGTAATGTATTATCAAGAAATCAAGTGACAATTGACTTAGTTATTGTATTCACAAGTGTACATCTGAAAACTTATTATATTTAAACTTGGGCAAAAGGTTGATAAAATATAAAGATGAAATTAGGATGAAATCAGGTAACTAATGACTTATAGTGTTTACAAAAGAGCAGTCATAAACTTGCCCGCCTAAGTCAACCTTGATAGATAGAAGAGAAAATTACCAAAATAATGTTTCAAATGCTTCAGAAAATGTATTAGATGCAATATATAACTACCTGAATAATCAACAGACGTAATTCTTAGCACTTCTGATTATATTATACAGTAAACTGATTACACTAGACAGTAAACTGCTATATATAAGAACACAATATCATAGGGTATTACCTCTTACTCTTAATATATTACACAAAACCTCACAAGGTGAATTGATATACCATTATTTTCTTCATTGGAAGCCCAAAGGCGGGAGCTTTGACAAAAGGTGTAGAGACAATCTTCAAAAACACAAATATAATGAAAGAGCTACGTGCATTAAGAGGCTATTTTGGCCCCCCTATGGGGCTAAAAACTAAAAACAATAATTTCACCACTTTCTTCTTTTTAGTTTATTAGAACAATAGCCCAAGTGTAAAAGTCTGAATTAATTCTACTTTTACCGATGCTATGGTAAAAAAAATGGCCGCCAAAATAGGCTGAAAATAGGAAAGTGGCCATTTAGGAGCAAAATTGACATAGAGCACAAGCAAATACCAAAAAGATATTTCAACAGATGATGAAAATCATCACGGCAGACAACATGTTAAAAGGTTTGTTTGGTATTTAGCTGTGCTGATATCTAATGCTTAAAAATAGGTCTCCCAAAGCCGTAAATTTGGTCCAATTTCTCTATTTTAAGCCTATTTTGTCAACCATTTTTGTTAGCATAGCAATGGTAAAAGTTAAATAAATGACAGAATTTTACACTTGGGTTATTCTTCTAATAAACTAATCAAAAGAAATTGGTGAAAAACAACTTTCAGTTTTTGGGTCCAGAGGGGTGAAAATTAGCCCCTTAATGCATGTAGCTCATGTTGTCTTTTAAAGTATAAAACTGTTGATAAATCTTTAGATTCTAACAGTCAATGAAGGGATATTTTTTTTCTCTGGCCTATAGGTTCTCCCACTCACCCCATCCTTATCAATTGGACAAGTCCATTTCTCATTTTAGAGTTGTATGATGGTCTTTTTCATTTAAATTCAAATTCTAATAGAACATTCTGTAAGCAAACAGTCACGACTCTGATCAGAGACCCAATTCTGACATCTGATCTGGGTCTGTACTGTTTACCTATGTCCCATAAAAAGGGTTCTAGCTTAAAACAGGTTAATGAAATCCTTTCTGGATAATACATGAAAGAAAGATAAAACATAAAATCTCAGATTTGTCTCCCCTGAAATGGTATCAAATCACCTTAACACAAGTACTGTAAATGCATCATGTGTAGATCCAGATATGAGACATTCAAATGATAAACCATTCTTTTAACACCAAAACTGAATATTTCTAACCAGAACTGGTGCAGTATCATGTTAACCTTTTCCTTGCTAGCGGCAACTTTTGTCGTCTGCTGATAACCTTTGCAAACAGTTTGGACAGACAAAATGTTGTTCCTGATCTGGATCCAAACTGTTTGACGTTCTGACACTCTGATAGTGTTCCTGGAAGAATTTTTTGAAAAATTAATTTTGAAGGAAGTTCACAAAGACAACAAAACATGAAAAATTATTCACATTTTGAACATTTTTCTATCACTGTTCAGTCACACATAGGGAGCGCAGTGGCTCAGTGGTAGAGTGTTTGACTCGAGACCGAAGGGCCGCGGGTTCGAGCCTCACCCGCGTCACTGCGTTGTGGTCCTTGAGCAAGACACATTTATCCTAGCTTAGTACTGGTTCAACCCATAACTGAAAGATTGTTGAGTGGACGTAAAGAATCAAATCAAAAAAAAAAATGTTCAGTCACATTAACTTTGTTAATCAGGTCTTGGATTTACAAAGTCTTTGGTTGGGTTTGATGCTTTATGTCCCTGTCAACAGCTATGGTCATGTTGAGACAGTCAGTTTACCAAACCACACTTTTTCCAGGGCAAGCTTGACCAAGTGGTTAACCAGTAATTCGTGCACATACTTTCCCTTGTAACTGACAACAACCCTTCTTGATTCAGCAGGAGAGAGGAGAATGACCATAGAAATTTTTCACGATCAATCTCCACGAAAGTATGGGATCGGACCAGGATCAAACTCGTGACCCCTGGATTTGCAGTAAGACACGTTACCAACTAGACTAGGCGGCCCAGTGGATTTACAAAGTCGTTGCCAAGAAAGCAATCAAAGAAGATTGATTTCCTAACCCTTTTCTTCGAGTTATTTCTTGGAATTGTTTTAGTGTTCACAATTTTAGAACATAACTGTACATGCACTTGTGTATTAAAATGTTTGTACATGTATCTTATCTGGAGCTACACATGTAAATTGTTGATACACATATACAAATATACACATACATTTATTTACAAGAACATAATTCTAAGACTACATATCACAGAAGCTAGGGGATATTCTCTATTGGGACTTGGGAAATGTTTTAGTCATGCAAGTATTAAATTACAAGTTAATTTTTGTAGCAGATTCAGATTCAAGAAGCCATATAAGACTTGATACTTTTGAATGCTTTTTTGTCCTCTGCAGATTTTTTTTTTCAATTATATTTTTTCTCAAAAAATCTTTTCAGAACAACATCAGGATGTCAATCAGTTTTAATCAAAATAAGATCCGGCAAAATGCTAGGTCTGACCTTGGTTCAAACTGATTGCAAAGGTTATCAGCAGATGACAAAATTCATCACTAGCAAACTAAATGGTAAACAGATGTCCATAAGTGTGGCTGGGGGAACTAGTAAAATAGACATACCATAAAACCTGTGTGAAACGGACACTCTCAAAAAGACAACAAATTGGTTTTTAAGACCAATTATCGCTTAATGCAGGTAATGTGGAGATTTCTACAATATTTTCAACCTTCATTAAGCTACCATTTGTCATAAAGATCTTTGTTTTGTCTATTTTTGAGTGGCAGTTTAACACTACAAATTGGTTTTCAAGACCAATTGTCCCTTAATGCAGGTCAAAAGTATTAGAGAATGCTCTAAGTGGAGCATTCTGCAATACTTTTGACCTTCATTAAGCTACCATTTGTCATAAAGATCTTTGTTTTGTCTTTTTTTGAGTGGCTGTTTTACACAGGTTTTACTGTAATATAATAAATGAAACTATCTGTATCTTTGAACTTAATTCGCTGTTAACATTATGATGAGCTCTAAAACAGTAAAATACCTTAATATTGAGATTGACTTGAGTAAAGAGGCTAAATAGTCTTTCTAGGCCTCCAGATAAGAGTGCGTAATTGAAAAGTATCTTTCTTATTTCTCAACCAAAACACATGTTTAAACCGATGGATTAGAAAATGTTTACAATTTAACGGCCAAAATTTTTGTTCATCTGGACCTATGAAGAGTCAAAGACCAATATTTTTCATCAATAAAAATTAAAAAGAAAAAGTGTTCAATTTTTTATTTTTATATATTAACCTTGATACAGTAATCACTCAAGTCATTCCAGTGTTTGAGAATTTTACAGCTGAAAAATGATACTTTATCAATATGCTGACAAAACAGACTCAGACAATCATATACAACAGTCAATATATAAGGGAACCCCAAAACTCTAGTAGAAAGAAGCAAAACTTCATTGGTATAAAGAATGTTTATACGCAAAGGGAATCAGCATCTAGTCCATGCCCAACGAGCATTGATGCATTCACAAAAAGTTCAGGACATGCCAGCAATTGTGCCATGGCTTATATCCCTTGGCACCCATTGCCATTCATCTGTTATTTTTGCAACACTGGGATCTGTTGCTCACCAAGCTACCAAAGACTTCCCAAATGTTCTCAAATGGCAACCTATCTGGGGATTTAGCTGGCCATGACTATGCTCTCATACCTTGTGTCTCAGAAATTAGACAGCAACAAAAACTCTGTATGGACGTGTGTTGTCATCCTGGTACTCTAAGTTTCCTCCAATGTGCTGGGCCAATGGAACAACTGCTGTGTGTAAAATATGACCAATGTAACATTGGCCATCAAGTTACCTTGTACCAGGACTTTAGTTCAGAGTGTGTAACGAAAAACTAATTTTCTTATTTCTCAACCAAAACATATGTTGTGGGTACTCAAAAGAACCATCTCATTTTCTTTTGAGCACCCAAAACATATGTCCAAAAATATTTACAATTTTACGCTCAAATCTTTTGTTTATCTAAACCCATGTATGATAAAGACCTAAACTGCTATAAGTCATGAAATTTCAAATCTGAATTTCTAACACATATGAGCCTAGCGTTCTATTATGGGCCATAGGCAAACAGTGCAGAACCAGATCAGACACCACATACTACAGTGTCTGATATGGATCTTCAGTGTTTGCTTACAGAACGTTCTATTAAAATTTGAAAAAAAAACAAAAAAAAACACACACACACAATACACCCCTAAACATGGAAAAGTGTTGCATCTCACTGATTAAGGGTTTGGCTTAAATGCTTTAATATTATTGCCTGTAGGTTTACATTGTCTTGGTAGTCTGTATATTTGCAATAGCGTAGTGAGAACGCTGAAAAAGTTAAGCACATCAAAGAGAGACTACTTGATCAAGCAGTGATTATCTTCAATTGTGTCCCTTTTCAAAATGGGAACTTCTCTTAAAGTAAAGAATTTGCTCCCAGAGGGGGCGAATTCTTTCCTTTATGAGCAGTTTCTTATAATATGATTTGTTTGATTTGATTCTTTCCGTCCCATCAACAATTTTTCAGTTAAACAAGGACGGGTCTTCTTGGGTTGAACCAGTACTAAGCTAGGATAAATGTGTCTTGCTCAAGGACCACAACACAGTAACGCCGGTGAGGCTCGAACCTGCTGCCTCTCGGTCTCAAGTCAAGCATTCTACCACTGAGCCACTGCGCTCTGTATGACAAATCACTATCACCACATTAGGTGACCTCTCTTGAATGTTACTATTTTTATTAAGCACATGCGTAACAGCGTAATGGGAGCTTCGGCAATGTATTTGTATAGTCTGAGTCTATAAAGTCTGTATGTGATGTAAGGCATTTTCACTCGAACAGCTCATATTAGGTCTTGGAGGCTATATAACAGCCACATAGAAATAAAATATAATTGCTACAATATCAACATTGGGAGTTTTGCAAGGGAGACAACTAGTCTGGTATGTGTGACCTCCACCTGCAGAAACCCATGCATGTCACCTGCCAAGCATTCTATAAAATATATGGCGTATCTCCCCTCTCAGAATCTGCTGCCATTCCTCTGAAGTGCAACACGAAGTTCCTGGAGAAATACAAGTGTTCCCTTATTTTTAGTTCTGCGTATATCTTATTTTACCCGAATATTCAGACAACCAAAACTTCCTACTTACATGTTTTCTTGATCTTGAATGCTTATACAAACCAAACTAGTCTTATCTCCATGCAAAACTTAGGTCATTTATAAAACACTTTCAAATATACAATAACATTTATATCCCGGTATAAAAAATTGGAGAGTATGTACAGAGGATTAAAAATAAGGGTTCTGTATACATGTACAACAATGAAACAGACATCAAGTACTGCAAGCTTCTAAGATTAATATACATGTATATCCAGAAGGCACCCCAATACTGAAACAATGTTGCAAGTATGTCAATAAACATGTTGCATGAAGGAGGATTGTAAATTAATGTGAGTCGCGACATGAGATTCCAACAATGTAGTATATGCAACCTGCAAAGCCTCAAATCAGAGCTTTTGCTAGTTGCTTGAATATCCTATGACTGTTATGCTACTGACTGAACATCATTTCGCGTTTCTAAGCTTAAAAGGAGGCTGCACAGGCTCATCTACACATGGAAATCACATGTTGCGACTCATGTCATTATACAATGCAATGCCTTGTGTAATGTTGTTGCATGTTAATGTAAACTAAAATATAGTTATGACAACACAACATAAATCAATAAATGAAAAGGCATACTTAGATAAACCATAATGAATGAATTTCAATGCAACCTATTTTCCATCCACATACATACAACATTGTTTCAGTATGGTGTGCCTATAGGACATGAGCACTATGATATAACTATAACAACTGCACCTTTATGAGCCTATCTACTTGTACAGAACATATATTGCACTATTTTTGTCAACATGAAACACTATAGTGTGAACATTATCATCTACATGAAACACTACAGTGTGAACATTATAATGAAACACTAGTGTGAACATTATCATAAAACACTATAGTGAACATTATCATGAAACACTATAGTTTGAACATTATCATGAAACACTAGTGTGAACATTATCATGAAACACTATAGTTTGAACATTATCATGAAACACTAGTGTGAACATAATCATGAAACACTATAGTTTGAACATTATCATGAAACACTAGTGTGAACATTATCATGAAACACTATAGAGTGAACATTGTCATGAAACACTAGTGTGAACATTATCATGAAACACTATAGTGTGAACATTATCATGAAACACTAGTGTGAACATTATTATGAAACACTATAGTTTGAACATTATCATGAAACACTATAGAGTGAACATTATCATGAAACTCTAGTGTGAACATTATCATGAAGCACTATAGTGTGAACATTATCGTGATGCACTATAGTGTGAACATTATCATGAAACACTATAGTGTGAACATTATCATGAAACACTATAGTGTGAACATTATCATGAAACACTATAGTATGAACTTGATCATGAGACACTATAGTGTGAACATTATCATGAAACACTATAGTGTGAACATTATCATAAAACACTATAGTGTGAACATTATCATGAAACACTATAGTGTGAACATTATCATGAAACACTAAGTGTGAACATTATCATGAAACACTATAGTGAACATTATCATGAAACACTATTATATAGAGCAAACATTATCATTAAACACTATAATGTGAACATTTTTATCAACATGTAACACTACAGTGTGAACATTATCAGCTTTTAGCTCTTGACTAATCAACAGACATGATTCCACATAACATTTCCTTAACCGCTTCAACATGGAGCTAATTAGGAGATAGACACCCTAATTATCAGTTACATGTATATAAAATCTAACTATTGGAAAGACAGATTTCAAGAGCTGTTCCAATGATGTTTAGGTAGGTGTGTACATTATCAGTTTTTAGCTCTTGATTAAACAACAGACTGGATTCCACATAACATTTCCTAAGCGGCTTCAGCATGGGGATAATTATCATTTCTATATAAAATCTAACAATTGTAAAGACAGATTGGAAAGACAATTGGAAAGACAGAGCCGGTATCCAGCATAAGGTTCAACGTTTCTTCAGGTGGAAAAATAAAACTGGTCAGACTGTGTGGATGCACAGACTGATTTGAATCTTCACTGTACGCACATGTCAGTTGTTCCTTATGCAGGATACCGCCTCAAATCAGGATTTATTGTGAACGTGCAGAAAAAAAACGTAAAAAATATCAATTCTAATGCACCTGAGGTTGTAATGCGACATCTGATTGGATAAGGTCAAAAGTTTGCCACAGTATATCCTGGGATATACTGTCGGAAATAGTTTGACATCATTAATTATGTCACATTTTGTTGGATGACGTGCAGCTTTATGCGGCTTGCAACGCTCCAATTTGAGCTCAACCTGCAGAAGTGCATTAGAATGGGATAATCATATTCAAAATTTTCTTATATCGTTGGATATACATTCGGAAATCATGTTTTACGGTGACGCACGAGCGCCGCTGTAAAACAGGATTTCTGAACGAACCCCAAATGCAAATTTTGAATACAGTTATCCCATAAATCCATGTGATTGAGAAAAATAACTTTGGAGCCCACTTGTTAAAAGAATGATTAGCTTGAAGCTGTTTGTGGTGGAAACATTGTGTTATTCAATGCATTAAAGATCAAGGGATAAGATCTAACAGTTCATTTAAATATTTTCTATCCGTCATGTCATTTTTAAATAAAATTCTCTTGCACTATTTCAATAAATTCAAGTTCCAGAATTTATATTTATCAAGAGTTTTTTGGCCCATTATGATGACCAATATAAGGTCAACTTCCCAATGGCAAAAAGTATGTTTTTTCCAAATTTTAAGAAGAAAATTCCCAATTCAAGAAAAGAAAAATATTACCATTTTGTGACATCTTAACTACACTGTGTCACTGCAAATTATATTTTTGCATTCCAAATTTTGAAATGCGCTTATTGATGAACCAAACATTTGATTTTTTGTTTGTTTTGATTATATTATACCATGTGAGTTTTTCCCAATTTTGTATAAAATGACGCACAAAATTCCCAATTCTTGGGGTCGGTCATGTTCCCAAAATGGAGGGAAAATCTGTTTAGTAAGTTAGTTTATACATTTATATTTGTTTAGAGAGGCTAGTAATTAAACTGATTTAAGGTTACAAGATACAATTGGTACATGGGAAACAACTTCAGCAACTCCTAAAGCACTACCAGCAACTGTAACATTAGAAAAGTTTTGAGCCGCGGCATGAGATTTACAACAATTTGACATTTTGACAAGTGTAGAATCAGACGAACCTCTGTAGCCTCCTTTTAAGCTAAGAAACTCCAAATGGTGTTCATTCAGTAGCTTAACTTGCAAAGGCTCTGATCAGACTGCGTATATGCGCAGGCTGATCTGAGGCTTTGCTGGACGCACATACCACATTGTTGGAAATCTCATGCACTGGCTCTTTTGTTATTTTTGTCAGAAAAATGTATTTTGCCTAAAAGCTATGTAAGATATGAAAGCAGTTAACTTTTTAAGCTGCTAATTTTCGATTATCTAGAAAAATGAGGTAAAGGACTTTGTGGAGACTAGATGTTCTGTGGACATTTTAAACTACTGAAAGCACATGAAAAGGATTTGGCACTCCATGTATGAAAGTCTATTTCAAAGCAATTTCTATAATTTCTTAACAAACAAGTGTTTCTGGGTACTCAAAAGAACCATCTCAGTGAAATGATCCTTTGGAGAATCTAGGACATTAGCAGGCCTTTAGTTAAGAGTGCGTACCAAAATGTTGTATTTCTAATTTCTCAATCAAAATATGTTGTGGGTACTCAAAAGAACCGTCTCAATGAGACAGTTCTTTTAAGCACTAAAAACATAAGCTAAAACTGATGGGTAAATTTACGCTAAAAAAATGTTTGTCTAAGCCTATGCATTAGTTTCAGTTAATCAATTAGAATACCCAAAACATATGTTTTGGCTGAGAAATAATAAAATTAATTTTTAATTTAAAATTAATTTTTTATTTAAAATTAATTTTTAATTACACCCCTATCTTAAGGTCTGTTTTCTTTTAATATTTCTTTCCAACATTACTCACTTAAAATCGCAGATGATTTCTACGGAACAAAACACTGATATAAAGAGACTAGAATGTAGCATCTACCTCAATAAGGAACTGCCTCAATTAGGCGGTTCTTTCAAGCACCCAAAACTTATGTTATTAATGATGGATAAGAAAATATTTACAATTTTACGCTCAAAAATTTAGTTAATCTCGACCCATGTTTTTAGGATTTTTACAAGAGCCAGAGGGGAGTTCAAAAAAGCCAGTGTTCGTGGGCTTTGATGTTCTGGTACCTATCTTTATTTGTAATGTGTAATGCCTGGCGTCAGTACAACTTGCGCCTGAGAGCGCTCGCATCATTGAACTTGCCTCAGGTTTACATATGACTTGAAGTCATTTGACGTTTCACTTGAGTATAGGAAGATTGAGAACTACGAGAGGTCAGTCCTTGATGTTCGGCGAAATCCATATCTGACGTGAATCCATTAGGCTGTTCCTGTACGACATGCTGCCTTCTGACCTGTAGTTGTGACACAAACACTGGGGTAGATATTACTTTACCATTCTCCTGATGTTGTACGTTATGGGATGAACTAGGGGTGTTGGATGTCTGACGATAGGGACTCTGATGACTAGATGCATGATTCGGTGATGTACGGGACTGGGAAGAGATCGGGTGTTGTGTCGTTGAACTAGGGTGCCTCCGAGGGCTTGCCATTTTAGCAGGACTAGCAGTTCTCTGAACATGCTGCGGTGAGTTTTCTTGAACATTTTGTGGCCTTTTCTCAAGTCGTTTAACCCAAACATCCCCATTTGGACTGATCTGCCCATCTACAATATATCCATCAGATTTACTGATTGGCACAATGTTTCTGTTTGTTCTAGATATAGGTACATTATTACCACCTGATATAACATTGGATACACTAGGTTCCTCTGAATTAAGCATGTGAGTTTCATCTGAATTATTACTAATCATATTCTGTCTATCTATGTCATAATTCTGACCAGTGTTACCGCTAGCTACAGTGATGGGTACATGATGTATATGTTGTATAGGTATTTCTCTCTGTACCGGTATTGATCTCATATGTTCCACACTCACCTCCACTTCCATATTGTCATCCAAATTATCATAATCCCCATTCACTATTGTCTCGCCATTCTCAGTCATATTATCATAGTCCGAGGCTTGAGAGGGAGGTTTCTGATCCAGATCCTCTGACGCCAAATTCTCTAACGTTGCGTCTCGTGTTAGAGTATCATTTTTCTGAGCCTCATCAAAACTATTGTAGTTGAGTTTTTCAAGCTCCATGTCTTCAATATCAACACCTAGGGGTGTATGAATGACACCCAACTGGTGTAAACTATCTACATCTGAACCTTCTGCAAATGATGTGCGTGAACTTTTAGGCGAGGTCTTAGAGCTATAGTCTGCGATAGATAGACGGGAGTTGGCAGCAGTATCGTAATATGACGACTGGTCTCCCACAGAGTATTCCGACAATCTACTCGACTGTATAGATCTCGTATCCGACCCACCCCGACTCATCTCCGGAGTTGTCATATTTCCTGCCGCTCTCCGTCTATAATAAGCTGCTTTTCCACCTTTTGTATTCTTTCTAAAATGTTCATCAAAGGTTTCGTCTTTTCGCTGAGCAATAATCTGCCTTATACTGGGCTGTATTTCCAAGCCAAAAGGAAGGGTAGGTAACTCATTGTCTTTAGGTTTCGGCGGGAGATCCATTTTGGCCTTGCGGAGTTCCTCCAAGCTGACCTGCAGCTGGTCGATCACTGTATCGTCATCGTAGTTGAAGTCCGCTTCAAGTTCCGACTGGAAGAATGTCAGTAACGTGTCCATCTTCTGTTTACGAATTTTACCTGTAACATAAGAGAAACGGTATTTCACTGCCTGACGAGTTTGATTCACTACTGTCCTGCCAGCCAAGAGTGACAGTGAAGTCATGTTTTGTTTACAAAGCTATCAGGGACTTATAATCGACAGATCACTTGTATATTAATCCTATCCACAGGATAGGATTAATACACAAGCGATCTTTCGATTCGTGTTAGCTCATGTGAAGTGTACACGATAGTGTTGTACTTAGCAATTGTAAACAAAATATACATCACTGTCACTTTTGGTTGGCACTACAGTACTGCTAAATAAGTTTGCCACACACGGGTGAAAGTTCAACATTTCCGAAATCCTGAACTTTAGAAATTCAAATTTTTAAACTTGCAGCATCCCTACAAAAATTAATAATTTCATGTTTAAATGGTTAAATGTGTTTAGATAATCTCAAAATTAATCAGATAAGCTATTATAATCTCCCTAATTCAGGATTTTGAGGCTGACTTTTTATGGAAAAATGCATTCTTTTTATGGAAAATCCTGAATTCAGGATTAATCCTGAGAACTTTCACCCATGACCACATGACATCACGTTGGATATACATTTGGAAATCACGTTTTACGGCTCCGCTCAATAAAAATTTGAATACAGTTATCCCTTAATTGACCTGGCTTTATTTAGGCATCTAGCTGAACTAGATATATACCCTTTTCATCCTGGATACAGGTAAACAGGTATTTTGGCAACAGTGAAGATCCAGATGAAATGCCACATACAGTCATCAGTGTCTGCACTGTTTTCAAAGATAGTAACAAATCTTCACGACAATAAATGCATCATATCTTAGAAATTTCTACCTGTGGCCCCTTATAAAAAACAAAATGGGCAGTTCCATACTTATTCTACCAACATGGATGGGAAAATCCATCAAAATGAAAAGAAGCCTTTGAATATGTAAGAAGAATAACGGACTGGCTGAACTGGAACGCTTCACACCTATGTTTAAATAATGAACGACCTCATGTGGCCAAATAAAAAAAAATACTGCGGTTAGGGTAACCATACCTAAATTTACTGGTGAAACCTAGAATTTTTTCAGGTTCTCTGGTAAAATATATATAATTTTATGCATTTTTAAAGGCGAAAGGCCTTTCAAAATTCTAAAAAAAAATATATATTTTTCCAGAAAAAAAAATGAATAAAAAAAAATATGTGTGCCTACCCTACCTAAAATTTTCAGACTCATTGCCGGAAACACACTTATTTTTTTATTTGGCCTGACCATGTGATTTTGTTTGTTTGTTTTGTTGCTGTACGTCCCAAGTCAACAGCTATGGTCATGGCAGAACAGTTAGTTCATCTAACTACACTTTTTCCTGGGCAAGCTTGAACAAGCGGTTAACCAGTACTTCATGCACATACTTTCGCTTGTTTTTTGTTTGTTTGATTTGATTCTTTACGTCCACTCAACAATCTTTCAGTTATGCGGGACGGGTCTTCCTGGGTTGAACCAGTACTAAGCTAGGATAAATGTGTCTTGCTCAAGGACAACAACGCAGTGACGCCGGTGAGACTCGAACCCGCCTCCCGACTTTTGCTTGTAACTGATAACAACCCTTCTTGAATGACTCAGCGTAAGGGAGGAGAATGACCGTAGTCATTATTTCATAATCAATCTCCACGAAGGTATGGGACCGGTCTGACCGGTATGGGACCGGGAACTCGCAACCCCTGGATCTGCAGTCAGACATGCATCTGTCCTGACCATGTGAGAAGTATAATGGAGTGGTCTATATATTGAATGAGTACTGGTCTATATATAGAATGAGTACTGATCTATATATAGAATGAGTACTGATCTATATATAGAATGAGTGCTGGAGTATATATAGAATGAGTACAGGTCTATATATAGAATGAGTACAGGTCTATATATAGAATGAGTACTGGTCTTTAAATAGAATGAGTACTGGCCTATATATAGAATGAGTACTGCCTATATATAACCTTAGTACTGGTTAGGGCTGTGGATCGTTAGGTAAGTGGCGATCCGATCTGATCCACGATTCATGAGTTACGATTCACAAATCGAACTGCGAGTCACTGGTTAATAAAAAAAGTAAGATGAAACATCCATTGTTGGGTCTATTTACTTAGTAAATGAGCCCTTTCTGTTAAACCAGAAGTACCACATGTACACAGCTAGATATCAAAGAAGATAAGACTACATTTCCACTCACGACTGTCAAGGCATGCAACACACTTTGTAAATTTGATTTTATACCTTCCTGAACTCTGACAGAAGTGTGCTGATTTCAGTATAAGGCCCTTTTTCTTTGTCCTGAAGTTCACACATAGGCAACATGACCTGGGTCACGTAGGCCTAATCAGCTGTCACCTTGTCGGCAAGAGAAAAAGTTCAAAGAAAAAAAGAACCCTTTGAAATTTATTTGATAATTGACATTTGATGATGTTTTTGGCTCTGTTATTAGTACATATACCGATGTTGTTGTTGTTGTGTGTGTGTTTAAACAAAATAGATTGGAATATATGTATTATCAGCGGATTTCGGAATACTTTGAGGATTTTAATTACCGATAAAGGATGTCACTAACCTGCAAGAAACAAATGTATTTGAATAAGAGATATTATCAATTAGAACCCTAGTCATAGTGAACAATTTCAATGGACCATTTTGTGAAAAACTTCTTGTTTCAGTAACAAAAAAGGTAAAAAAAAAAAAAAAAAAAAAGATCGCGATCCAACGATTTCGGCAGTGACGAATATTCATACTCGATTTTATATTCAGATCTGCGAATATCTGAGTACTCGGATACTCGCAGCAGCCCTAGTACTGGTCTATATATAGAATGAGTACTTACGTCTCTGTAACTTGACAATATTGTAGCTCATTCCTGTGAGTATTTTCTCTCCTTCTAACATGAAGATATCCCAGATTCGTAGAGTAAGAGTGAATGGAAGCTGCAAATATACATACATCCAGGTAAAAATAGGGAGCGTAGTGGCTCAGTGGTAGAGTGCTTGACTCGAGACATAAGGGCCGCGGGTTCGAGCCTCACCGGCGTCACTGTGTTGTTGTCCTTGAGCAAGGCACATTTATCCCAGCTTAGTACTGGATCTGGATACACCCAGGAAGACTCGTCCCTATATAACTGAAAGATTGTTGATGGGATGTAAAGAATCAAATAAAACAAACATCCAGGTAAAATAATATTTTGAGCGTAAATTTGTTAATACTTTCTTATCCCTCAGTTTAAACTTATGTTTTGGGTGCTCAAAAGAACCGCCTCATTGAGATGGTTCTTTTGAATACCCACAACATCTGTTTTGATTGGGAAATAAGGAAACTGTTTGAATTATGGACATGAATGTACAGGCCTTAGTATACAAACGATTTCAGTTAGCTTCAAACTCACAACCAGTCAACAATTTTTCAGTCATGTTCTTGTTGTGAAGGGTTTCCTGGGTTGAACCAGTACTAAGCAAGGATTAATGCGTCTTGCACAAGGACACAAGGAAGAATGCCTGTTAGGCTCGAACCGGCAACCCTTCGATCTCAAGACAAACACAATACCACTGAGCCATTGCACTTCCGGACCTGACAAGTAATTTCTTTGTTCTATGTAACAACATGAAAGTGTATTTATATAATTATTCTTCGTGGGTGGAGCCTAGCATGAATATTCATGAAGGAAAGGGTTAAGGAAGTTCCGTATTTATAGTAAATATTAAGATCCAAACATATCATAAAATTTGTACAAGTCCTAGCTGATGAAGTGTATAAATGGTAGTAATGGATTATTCCTTTATTCAATCCCCCTGACCCCCTCCACTGAAAGGAGGGTTCAAACAGCATCTCATACTCTCCCCCCCCCCCCACTCGCCGCTCGGTTCAACCCTTCCGCTTTCAGTGCCCCCCTGTAAACAACCTCTCTGGGTCCAGCCCTATTTATCAACAAAATTTTTGAGAGTAAAGTTATAAATATTTTCTTACCCATCAGTTTTAACATATGTTTTGGGTGCATTGTTACAGTTCTTTTGAGTACCCATAACATGTTTTGGTTGAGAAATCAGAAAATTAAATTTTTGGTACGTACTCTTAACTTAAGTCCTGATCAAATACAGTAAACCCTTATCAGATCAATCATGAAGGAGCAATCTGATCTGGGCTTACATTATTTGCCAGACTCTGTGGTAAAAAAAAAAAAAAAAAAAATTGTGGCTTTTCCATGGGTAGTAACCAGTTCTGGGCCGGGAGAGTTTATGGTTTGTGTGTGTATTTTTTATGACGGGAGCACCCGAAGGCTCAACCGTAAGTATTTGTGGAGAAGCTGGGTACATGGGTGTAAGTTCAAAATTTCCAAAATCCTGAACTTTTTAAAGTCATATATCTTAAAAACTTGAAGTATGCCTATAAATATCAACAATTTCAAGTTTAAACGGTCAATCAATTTTTAAAATAAGATAAACTGAAAATAAATCAAAGAAGCTATTAGAATCTGCCAAATTCAGGATTTTGAGGCTGACTTTCTGTGGAAAGTAAGCCTCAAAATCCTGAATTCAGGAACAATCCTGAAAACCCATGTGTGGTACCATAATCTCAATGGCTTAGCTAAAATGAAAAAAACAAAACAATATATCTGACTTACCCTATCCAAGAAGCACTGTAGAAACCATTTAATGGTATAGAGCCCTGAATCTATACCTTCTCTCTCCTGTAAAAGGCAAAAAGACTCAATCAGATGGACTCCTTCTCTATTCACAATTAGGGGATTACTGTATTAAAAATTTTCATTTGGGGAGGCATATTGTCAGATATACGGTCGGTAATTTAGTTTTACGGAGACGCCCGAGCAGAGCCGTAAAACGTGATTTCCGAGACGATATACCTCACCAAATGAAAATTTTGAATATGGTTATCACCATTCTAATGCACTTCTACAGTCTTGTCTCAAATTAGAGTGTTGCAATCCACATAAAGCCGCATGTCATCCAACGAATGTGACATACTTAATGATCTCTAATTATTGAATAATAATGAATCTGATATATTATGACTAATTCAGGAATTCCAAAAATCCTGATTTCAAGAATAATCCTGAAAACTTTCAGCCATAGTGAATTTAAAGTATTCAATGAATCTTTAGATTTTCACAACCATTTAAAACCTTATGAACAACAGAAATATGAATGACAGCTATATTTGCAACATACAATATGCTTCAAACACCACATTCATTTGCTAAAAGAGACAATGAAGTTGTGATTGACAGCAAGCCACACCTACTTAAGCCTCTTGTTTGCTTCACTGAATGTCCCTGTTTGCTTTGGCTATTCTGTCATCTCCATCAAAAGCTTTAATAAGATGAAACGTTAAATACAAAATTGTTTTTGTATCCCTAAAGTACAAATATATTATATATAATTGAGCTGAGACATGAAATTTCCAACAATGTGGTATGTGTGACCAGCAAAGGCTCAGACCAGCCTGCGCATACGGGCAGTCTGATCAGAACCTTTGCTAGTCGCTTAAATATCTTATTACTATTTAGCTACTGACCAAACATCATTTGGAGTTTCTAAGCTTAAAAGGAGGCTGCATAGGCTCGTCTGAGTCTATACTTGTCAAATGCCACATTTTTGGAAATCACATGTTGCGGCGCATATATACTATGCACAATAAATTTAGCAATTGTTTTGTATGGGTGAGCCCATCCACATCATATCCCAAGTTTCATTTGCCGTCATGAAGATACAAGTGCCGATCATCTGACAAGAGTTTGCATTAAGAAAAATACAGAATTACCAAACGCAGAGGCCGTGCTAAAGTGACGTTAAATTTTAAGGCGAGTGGGTAACGTGTGCATTTCTGATCAAAGGGGGAAGCCAAAACCAATTTCAAGCGATTGTTTGGTCACTGAAAACCAAAAAAGCATAGCAAATACTGCAATTTTCTTAACTTTCTCAGAGAAATAAAGGACCAAATTTTCACAATTTGACGTTTTAATTAATGCTCTTACCTCATCGCCTTTAAACGATGTTTCTAGTCGGTTTTTCTTGAACCACATTAACAATTAAAACGGTTGGATGTCTTCCAATACATTCAGACAAATACTGTTGATTGAAACATCTTAACAGCTATAGAGCACGACCCGAAAGATAAAATCTAACGTCACCGTTATCTCACAAATGCGTCACACCGTTTTTCAGTAACTTAGAATTTAAATCAACCATAAGATGAGTTACATTTTAAGCCTATTGTATCTTTTAAAACTGATTCTCTGTTGGAATTGAAACACCATTAACATTAGGAGTTTAATCAAACGATGACTACGTTTTAACCTCATTGATGGCAGCTGATTTTTTTCAGCATGAAATCTCTGTCACATCTGTTACATAACCAATAGTTTTATAGGCGTATGATGCATGAGGAAGATGAAAGACCACCAAACGAAAAATCAAATTAGCATTACTGACAACGGATGTGATTTTTGCTTACTGACCCCTCCTGCAATTCTTGCTCTCCCAAAATGCATATTTAAAGGATGGCGTCTGTAAAATCATGCTTTCATTTGCCTGAGATCCTGTTCTCGTCATTGCAATTGAAATTGTTCCATATTGCACAAAGATGAGCGCAAAAAGATGCCAAACATAAGAAATTGCTAAACTTATTGTGCATAGTATATAATAGATTTAATTATACAGTCAAAAAAAGATGGATTTCATTTTTCAGAGGTTCATGAAGTAATGAACACACCCCAGGCATCACTCACTTTGAACTGAACACATGGGCTCCATAACTTGATGAATCTTCGAAAAATGAAATTCATTTTGTTACTAATTCTCAATATCCAACGAGTATCTAGTATTTAATGATCCTACATCAGCAAGTTTCATATATGCCATAAACTGTGCACTGAAATCTGTGAGATAAACCAAAATCTTAAGGGAGATTTGATAAAATACTGATAGATTTTCACAAAAATCACTTTGGAACTCCCAAAAATAACCCAAAATGTTTTATTTTAATGTAAGAAACTTGTGATAAACACAATAAAGTGTGATTTATGATTATTTTTTTATAAAATGTGCTTTAAATGGTCTGAAAATTCTGTGAGATTTGAAAATCTAATGGGAATCAGCTTTCAGAAGGCCCAAATTTTATGCGATTTAACTCACAGTGTGAGCAATGGCATGTATGAAGTTTCTTACCAGATGCCGTCTGATCTTAGGAAGAAATTTCTTCAGCACAGCATCGTGATGCTCCTGGAACCTAAGAAGTTTGGGAAACTTTGGCATGAACAATCCTGTAAGAAATTAAAAAATTCATTCTGATATGAGCCACAACATGTGATTTACAACAATGTGGCATTTTGACAAGTGTAGACTCAGACTAGCCTGTGCAGCCTCCTTTAAGCTAAGAAACTCCAAATGGTATTCAGTCAGTAGCTTAACACTCCTAGAATATTCGTGCCACTAGCAAAGGCTCTGATGAGATAGCGCGTATGTGCAGGCTGATCTGAGGCTTTGATGGTCCGGCAAACCACATTGTTGGAAATCTCATGTCACGGCTCATATATGAACCACAATTAAAATCTATCAAATTAACCCATTTATTCCTAATGGATTTTCCCACCATTATCAATTGGACAAATCTATTTCGAATTTAAGGGTTATTAGGTAGTATGTTTCAATACCATTCAAATTTTAAAAGAGACTTCTGTAAGCAAACAGTAGAGAACCTGAACAGACACCGCTTTTTGCGGTGTCTGATCTGGTTTTGCACTGTTTGCCAATGTCCCACAAAAAGGACGCTAGGCTTATATGGTTTAAAACATTGTTTCAAAGATATTGTAGGCAATGAAGGCCTTTACTCTTGAAATAGTAAATCATCCACAAAATGCTTTGTGTGTGACTCTTAAACATGTACATAAATCATAATCATACATAGCTGAAGTTTTCAGAAGAGGGCAAATTATGTTTGAGCTTTTAAACTGAAAGGGTATTCACGTTTTACATCCTGCTGTTTACTATCTAAGTAAACATAGGTACCACAGTCCATTAGAAGACAATTTTTAGGGGATTTCTAAGATTGGAAACAAAATGCATAATCCTCTAATGAAAATGAATGTGATCCATATTTGTCCCAAAATTTTGATCAAGGATGATCTATGCATACCAAAGTAATCTAAGTTCACCCTTTGCAGAGGCAGTTAAAATTTAATGTTCTTGTCTCATCAAAGATAAGCTTTAGTCAAAGTAATATTCAAACATGTAGAATTGAAAACTAAATAAATAAGGCCTCGAGGGACCACAACATATATGTTTGCAAATGAAGAGCCTCTTACACTAGTATTCCTATAAAATGAAAATTATGAAATAAGCTTTATCAATGATTCAAGTTTATCATATGACATCTTAAAATGAATCTTAGACTTAAAAATTAGAGAGTATTTCAACAGAAAAAGTTATCACTGATATCACTATATTACATTGACATTGAAAAGATATCAAACATGAGATCATAGCATTTTTATGACAGAAACTGAAAAAAAAGCTAAATGATTATATTACAAAACATCAGCAAATTCTGGTTATTATTCAGGAGTTTTCTGCACACGACTATGTGACCTGATGGGGTTTTCTTTATATTGCTACCTCACTATTGTAGCCACTGTCATGCCCTAGATATAAGCTGATATTCAATCACTCAAATAACAACTCAGGATATAACCAGATGGAGAGTTCTATCATTGTATCAGTGGTAGAGTGCTTAACTCAAGACCAAGGGGCCAAGGGTTTGAGCCTCATCGGCGTCAGTGTTTTGTGTCCTTGAGCAAGGCACATTAATTTTAACTTAGTACTGGTTCAACCCAGGAAGACCTGTCCCTACATAACTGATTGATTGTTGATGGGACATGAATCAAATCAAACAAACAATCACTGTATCATGAAAAAAATAGCATGCATAAGAGTTTATATGACATAACCCTAAATCTTCTAACTAGAGCAGAAGTTGATGGTACACCATCCCAAATACCAGCTTTTTGACCTATAACCTTTACCTTGGGGTCAAGGTCACACAAAATGTAGCTCAGTACCTTCAACATAATATGACCAAAGTTTGAAGTTGCTATGTTAAATGGTTAAGGAGAAGAAGCATTTACAAAAAATACACTATATGACCTTGACCAAATGTCACACCAAATGTTGTCCAGTGCCCTCCAAAGCATATGACCTTTGCACCTGCAAAATTTGAAATTGCTACTTCCAACAGTTTAGGAGAAGATGCATTTACAAGAAAGTTCATTATTTAACCTTGACCTTCAAGGTCACACTAAATGTTGCCCAGTGCCCTCTACATCATGTGACCTATGCACCTCCAGAGTTTGAAGTTACTACGTCGAAAGCTTTAGGAGAAGCATTTACAAGAAAATTCAATAATTGACCTTTGACCTTGACCTTGGGGTCAAGGTCACATAAAATATTGCTCAGTACCCTCTACATCATGTGACCTATCCAGCTACAAAGTAAGAAGTTGCTAGGCCTAACCGTTTAGGAGGAGATACATTTACAAGAAAATACATTATTTGATCTTTGACCTTGGGGTCAAGGTCACACAAAATGTTGCCAAGTACCCTCTACATTATGTGACCTGTTCAGCTACAAAGTTTGAAGTTGCTACGTCAAAAGGTTTAGGAGGAGATGCATTTACAAGAAAATTCAATATTTGACCCTTGACCTTGGGTTCAAGGTCACACAAAATGTTGCTCAGTACCCTCTATATTATGTGACCTATTTAGCTACAAAGTTTGAAGTTGCTATGTCCAACCGTTTAGGAGGAGAAACATTTACAAGAAAATACAATATTTGACCTTTCACATTGACCTTGGGGTCAAGGTCACACGAAATGTTGCTCAGTACCCTCTACATCATGTGACCTATTCAACTACAAAGTTTGAAGTTGCTACCTCTAACAGTTTAGAAGGAGATACATTTACAAGAAACGTGACGTACGGACATACGCACGGACGGATGACGGACCGACTTTGACACGAAATTAATATACCCTTTATTTCTAAAGAAAAAAGCGGGTTTAATCACACCAAATTAGATCATTGGTGAAAGTTCAAAATTTCCAAAATCCTGAACTTTAGAAATTCAAATTTTTAAACTCGCCTACAAAAATGAATAATTTCATGTTTAAATGGTGAATTGTATTTAGATAATCTGTAAATTAATCAGAGAAGCTTTTATAATCTCCCTAATTCAGCATTTTGAGGCTGTTTTTCTATGGAAAGTCAGCCTCAAAATCCTGAATTCAGGAATAATCCTGAAAACTTTCACCCATCTATGATAAGGCATTCACATAAGACTGTAAATGAACAATTTTTTTTTATTTCTCAACCAGCACACATATTGTGTGGGTACTCAAATGAACTGTTCTTTTGAGCACCCAAAATACATGTTTATTTTTTTTTTTTTGATTTGATTCTAAACGTCCCATCAACAATCTTTCAGTTAAACAGGGACGGTTTTTTTTGGGTTGAACCAGTACTAAGCTACGATAAATATGTCTTGCTCAAGGACCACAACACAGTGACGCCGGTGAGGCTCTAAACCTGCAGCCCCTCGGTCTCAAGTCAAGCACTCTACCACTGAGCCACCGCGCTCCCCAAATACATGTTTAAATTGATGGGTAAGAAAATAGCTACAATATTACGTTCAAAAAATTTCCTTAACTGGAACTATGATACTTCTCCCTTAATATAATAAACAGTCCTAGGTTATTACATAGAGGTTCTTACATGAGTACTCATGTTTTATTGAATTTATTAAACGTGTTGAGGAAAAGAGATAAAATGAGAGACTTGCCGAGCATTTTATTTCTTTTTCGCAAAGAGTTTAATAAATTCAATAACACAGGAGCACGAATGTTATATTCTATTTATCATATGACATTAAAATTATTTTGTAATCATATTTTTGGCTTGAAAACCGTGGGGTTATGCCATATGCATGATGTTAAAAGCTACATTTCAGAACGTTTCCCGAAAATCTGTAAACCTTATTGATTTTGAGGCATGGCATTATTTCACTCTCAGACGCGATGCCATATGATAAATTATACTAACATTAACAATATTACCACACCTGCTCTAATAAGCACACATCCAACAGTTTAGGGCTCTTTGAACCCTTTTGTTTTGACCATTTTTAACACCATTGGGTTCAAGGAATAAATACATTATTCAGTCATAGAAGTGTAATCTTTCATTCAGGCCTTCTACTAAGACAGTATATTTCTACTATGATTGATCAATCAACATATGGGCCTCGTCGCGAGAAAACTTGTCTTCGTTTGGTTGCGAACAACAAAGGCACAGACCAGTCTGCGTGGATCCAGTCTGCGCATCCGCACAGACTGATCAGCGCCTTTGTTATTCGTTTTTTGGAAAGTGTCATATCTAAACTTGCTACGAGAAAAATGTCAATTTGCTAGCTAGTCCCTGTAGCTGAGGAGAATGGTTTGAGTTTCTCTTTGTCGGACACCCCGAAGACAGGATTTGTGGTGACGAGCCCTATATAATATGTATAAGCTCATAAGATTGTGGTACTTATCAAATATTCTAAAATGTGTGTATCAAAAAAATAATTTTCTTATTTCTCAACCAAAACATATGTTGTGGATACTCAAAAGAACTGTCTCACTGAGACGGTTCTTTTGAGCACTCAAAACATATTTTAAAACTAATGGGTAAGAAAATATTGACGCTCAAAAATTTTGTTTATCTAAACTGATCATGAAAATGCCTCCAATAAAAGCCCATGCTGACATATCCAGTGCAGGTAGGTCTAGAATTTGGTTCGAGTCTTCATCTACATCTATACTTTGTGTATGCGAGCAACAAAGCCTCAGGGGAGTCTGGGCATTCATTACTCAACTTTACAATAAGTACCAAAATCTCATTTTTTAGCTCACTTAATTTTCATGACAGGTATGCCCCTATTATAAAGACACTAGACTAGTCTACTTGTAAAGCTAGCTATATAAGCAATTTAATTCAAAGCTACAGAAACATATGCTAATATATATATATACAAGCTTTCAATAAAGTAGCAGTCCTTTAGTTAAGAGTGTGTACCAAAAATTAGTTCTTACTTCTCAACTAAAACATATATTGTGGGTACTCAAAAGAACCATCAAAAGAAATGAGACGGTTCTTTTTAGCACCCAAAATATATGTTCAAACTGATGGGTAAGAAAATATTTACAATTTACGCTCAAAATATTTGTTCATCTAAACCTGTGAAGCAGTCAAGACAATAAGTAGCTATTGTACTAGCGAAATTCTGGTTATGTGTTAGTTATATTGTAAAATATCACACAAGTTCTACCAATAAATACTCAAAATTTCAACAAAAACTAAAATAAATTAAAAACTGGCACACATAAATCATCTAAACTAAAAAGAAAGAAAAACATAATGAATGCTGAAAACACATTCATGCACACATTATATTTAATTATATGTCAAAAAAATCAGGGGATGATCAAATAAAAAAAAACTTGGCATATGTGACAATAAAAACACACTAAAAATCAACTAACAACATGGCAAAAACAGTACTTTAGGGCTTAATAAATGTGAGTAGTTCTTTCAGGGGTAAAGGCTACATACACACATCTTTTAAGTTGTTATTTCCAGTAAATAACTCATTATTTTATACTTTGTTATTGCACCCATTCAAAATACATTGGCGAAGTATTAAATATTCTACCATGCTGAACAGTTGTATTGAATACTTTGGAACTGCAGTCTGCAATTTTACTAGATTTTTTTTTACTTTTGCTTGTCAAACTATCTGTGTTTAGTTTAATGCCAACTGAGCAAACACTTCTTTATACTGTTGTATCTGATAAAGGAATGACTGACAGGGATTTTCCTACCTTTCTGAAGTCGAGACCAGGGCCTGTTGAAATTGGGAATGAAAAGCATTTTGACCATCAAAGTTGTAAAAACTGAATGCAGTATAAAATAACTAAACCTCTATTTTAAATTGATTAAAAATGATGGATATAAGAAATTTGTGGTGTAAAGTTGTTGCTTTAATCGCCTTTCATAAAACTCATGAAACTTTGCATAAAAATGTGAATGAAAACATGCACATTTACATGCAGCTGTAACTCTGCCATTTATATATTTTGTTCGGATTTTCATGAAAAGATCACAAAAATGTAGAACTAAGAAATTGGGAATGATATACACCATTTTGGGAAGTTTTTGCTCATTTTTGAATTAGGAAGGGGCCCGTATTCGGCCCCAAATTAGGCCTAGGAAAATCCCTGACTGATAACTGTAACAGGGTTCAAACAGGCAAGTTTGAGTACAATTAAAAGACTTTTCAAGGACTTCTTAAGACTATCCTACAGTTTTCAAAGGACTAAAAGTTTATGAAAAACCCTTATTTAAGTGTTAAAATTCTACTTCAGAAATGCTAGACTGAGATAATGGGGAAATCAGTACTAGAAAATTAGTATAAAATTGTTGTGCCTTTATTTGGTGCAGCATTTGCAGCACCAAATAAAGGCACAGCAGTTTTATATCTATTATCTCTATCAACAGTGTTAATTCCTACAAAATAGAAGAATTCAAGGACTTTTCAAGGTCTTTGCCTGATTTTCCAGTACTTTTCAAGGCAAAATTAATTTTCAAGGACTTTTCAAGAAAGCCCTCTAAATTCAAGTACTTTTCAAGCCTGTGCGAACCCTGTGTAACTTCTGGTCTTGAAAGCTGAAAGATTCTGCTGCAGTTAGTATTTTCCAGAGGACTCATAAACTGCTCAATAAGCTTCTTGTCCTTTCAGTGACTCACTCAGAACAGGGTTCCCACAGAAATTCAAAAACACTTTTCCATGATTTTCCATGATCACCAATGTAGTTTCCATGACTATTTAATGCACAGACTCCAACCTCCCCTTTTAGCAGCATCTTCACCACGCTGAGCATAAATGCGAACTGCAGCAACAACAACATGCTTGTAGACAGACCATGTATACATTTTGAAATAATTAAAACTTGAAACCACCAGTAGCCAGAAAACTAGCTGTCCGACAGCTAGTTTTCTGGCTACTGGTGGTTTTGTCATATTATTTCACAAAATTCCATGATTTTTCCATGATTATTCAGGTTTTTTAAATTCCATGATTTTTCCATGCATGGAACTTTTTTTTTAGTGATTTTCCAGGTTTTCCATGATGCTTGTGGGAACCCTGTTCCAGATCTTGATGTATTCTCTATAAATTTATCCAACCCAAACTAACATAGAAAAAGATTGACCAAATTAATTCATTAGCTCTGCTGGAGATGGGCGTTTAAAGTAGGCTTTTGTGCATATGGTGATAAGTACCAAAATCTCATGTGAACCCATACAGCAACAACAACATGCTTGTAGACAGACCATGCATACATTTTGAAATAATTAAAACTTGAAACCACCAGTAGCCAGAAAACTAGCTGTCCGACAGCTAATTTTCTGGCTACTGGTGGTTTTGTCATATTATTTCACAAAATTCCATGATTTTTCCATGATTATTCAGTTTTTTTTTAAATTCCATGATTTTTCCATGCATGGAACTTTTTTTAAGTGATTTTCCAGGTTTTCCATGATGCTTGTGGGAACCCTGTTCCAGATCTTGATGTATTCTCTATAAATTTATCCAACCCAAACTAACATAGAAAAAGATTGACCAAATTAATTCATTAGCTCTGCTGGAGATGGGCGTTTAAAGTAGGCTTTTGTGCATATGGTGATAAGTACCAAAATCTCATGTGAACCCATACCTATAGTTTGTGATGGGGTGGGTTGGGGTCAATGTGGAGTGTGTGAGGGGACAGGGTATGATTTGAATATAGGGAGACTAGTTCAGGAGGTTTTCGGATTGGTGGTGGTTTGGGTTTTTTTTTTTTTTGGGGGGGGGGGGGGGGTTTGCAGGGTTTCCGTGGACCCCAATGTCATGTCATTGACCAGATATATCTGAAACTACTCTATCTACTCTTAACAACACAATGCAATATGGTGTTCAAATTGAGTTTTCAGTTTCAGATTTAAATGATTACAAGACCCAAATCACAAAATAGAGCTCTATAGAATAGTGAGATGAAAATTCACTTGTCCATATAAAATTTGAATCTGTCCATATAAAAGTTTGCTTCAAGTTGAGCAGTGGGGTGTTTTCTTGGTTCAAATGCTTCTGTAGGTGATCCAATCCAAAAAAATGCTTTTGAAGAGGAATGGTCAAAATTGAAAGTGCTTTTTTCTGAATCATTCTTTAAAAATATCAGTGTAAATTTTTCAATTTAATAGGAACATCATTAGTGTTTGTTTTTTTCCAATCAAATATTGACATGATAAGTTTTTTACCAATTAAATATGGACATCATTAGTTTTCCAATCAAATATGGACATCATTTTTTTGCAATCAAATATAGACATAATTAGTTTTTTACCAATAAAATATGGACATCATTAGTTTTTTACCAATTAAATATGGACATCATTAGTTTTTTACCAATTAAATATGGACATCATTAGTTTTTTACCAATTAAATATGGACATCATTAGTTTTCCCATTAAATTCTGACATCATTAGTTTTTTTCCAATAAAACATTGACATCATTAGTTTGTAAAGCAGATGGCACTTTGTATATTATCTACTTCTAACTCTGACCGACTTGGTAGAATTGAGCATGGATGGTCTATTGTACATTTTCAGATCAAAGATTTAAATGTTTAAAAATTATTGCATATTTCTACCTCTGAAGACTGTTTTAATACAGGGTTATACAGGCAAGTTGGAGTAAAATTCAAGGACTTTTTAAGGACTTCTAAAAGGTATTCCTACTGTTTAAGGACTGAAACCTTATGAACAATACTGATTTACATGTTAAAATTCAACTTCGGAAATGCTACAATGCATTACTAAAGATATTAGTTGTTGGTTGGTTTTGTTGCTTTACGTCCCAAGTCAACAGCTATGGTCATTGCGGGACGGTCAGTTCACCTAACCACACTTTTTCCTGGGCAGGCTTGAACAAGCGGTTAACCAGTAATTTGTGCACATACTTTCGCTTGTAACTAACAACAACCCTTCTTGAATGAATCAGCGGAAGGGAGGAGAATGACCGTAGAAATTATTTCATGATCAATCTCCACGAAAGTATGGGACCGGGCCGGGATCGAACTCCCTACCCCTGGATCTGCAGTCAGACACGCATCTGTAGCCAGACACGTTACCGACTGCGCTACGCGGCCCGGTGTAAAAAGATATTTGTTTTAGATAATAATTAGTATAAAATTGTGTTGCCTTTATTTGGTGCAGCATATGCTGCACCAAATAAAGGCACCACAATTTTGTTTGTGATTTGGGTCTCCAAAGACAATGTTGAATCCTCCAGTAAATGGTCAAATTCAAGGACTTTTCAAGGCCTTTGAGTGTTTTTCAAGTACTTTTCAAGGCAAATTTAATTTTCAAGGACTTTTCAAGAAAGTCTTGTATATTCAAGTACTTTTCAAGTCTGTGTGAACCCTGTTATATCAATGGTTAGACTCATTAAGAATTCGCTGATGTTTATCTAATTTTAAACAATGCCTGTTTAACTTGTTTTGAAGAAACATTTGGTAGATATTAGTAAGCTCCTGTGTGTGATCTCCATGACAACATCACTTACCGTGCATACCATGAGACTTGGGCTGAGACTTACCATGCATACCATGTCGTTTGTCTGTGAACAGTTGAGACAAACCCCAGAATGCCTCCTGCAATGGACAATATTTATTTATTTCTGACAAAGCTAGTTTCAAAACAGTCTCCTCAGCTACAGAGACTAGCTAGAAAATTGAAATTTCATCTGTAGCAAGTTTACATATGGTACTTTGCAAAAAGCGAATAACAAAGGCGCTGATCAGACTGCGCGTATGCGCAGGCTGGTCTGCGCCTGTGTTATTCGCAAACCCCCGAAGACAGGTTTTCTCGCATCGAGGCCCATTTCTAAAGCATGCCTTTAATGAATCTTTAGAATTTTGCAACCGTTCATTGCCTCATGAACGACACAAAATTTGATTGACAGCTGCCAAGCTCACTTGCCTGTGCAATTCGCTTCGAACATCAAATTCATTCGCCAGATGTGACACTGGTGTTGTGATTGACAGCGAGCCACACTTGAGTTGCATGTGCAAAACAAGCTTCTTGTTTGCTCCATTGGCTGTCCGTGTTCACACTGGCTGTTCCACTTTTCCGTTTTGCACTCTAACAAAACCGTTAATACGATTAAATATTAAATACAAAATTGTTTTATCTCCTAAATAATAATTTCTATAAATTAGTTATTTATAATAAAATGTAAACATAAGCAATAAATTCAATTTTTGGAAGGTTCATGGAATCATGAATACTTCAGGTCTCTTGCACAGTTAACGTGAAGACCTTTGGGCTTCACTTACTTTGAAACAGACCCGAAATATTTGTGATTCCATGAACCTTCCAAAAATCGAATTCATTTCTTCAATACCACAATGATCAAACAAACAAGACTGACTACTAAAATATGTCATGATGAGATGAAAGTGAGTATTCCCTAAATATTCTTCTAGTTTATTAACCCTATTGCACTCAGAATGGAACCCAACTGTGCTCAGAAAAAAACTGCATTGTACCAGAAATGACTCTCTTTTTTGGTGAAAAATAGAAATATAGGCCAAATAAAAGAATACCTGTGTTTAGGGTAACCCGACCCTTACTAAATTTACTGGTGAAACCTAGAATTTTTTTCAAGTTTTCTGGAAAAAATATTATTTCACTGATCATGAAAGGCGAAATGCCTTTCAAAATGCATAAAATCATATTTTTTTCACGAAAAAAAGTATATGTGTGCCAACCTTTCCTAAAATTTTCAGACCCGTTACCCGAAACACACCTATTTTTTCATTTGACCTTACCAACCTGCCCAAATATATAACAATGTCAATCACAACATATGTTGTATGTATTCATAACAACAGTCCAGCAGTATGTATCACTGAGAAAAGAGAAACAATAACTCTATAGAGGGTATTGATGCACTTTACCCAGCATATCTCAAGATCAGTGATCACTTTAATACATAGAGGATCTTACACAAGCGCTCATATTTTATTTAATTCATTAAACTAGTTGAGGAAAAGCAATAAAATGCAAGGCTTGACGAGCATTTTATCGCTTTTTTGCAACAAGTTTAATAAATTCAATAATACAGGAGCAAGAATGTTGGATTCTATTTATCACATGACATTAAAGCAACTTAAAAATTGCATATTTGGCGTGAAAACATCAAGATTTTGCCACCTTTTACTCAATGTTATAATGGACGTCATTATGCCTTGTTACTAAATCTGTAAACCACTGGTGGTTTATCGATTTTATTGCATGGCGTTATATCACTCCCAGATGCGATGTCATGTGATAAATTAGCGTAAAGTGCATATGAACTTAAGATTCTGTACATCAACTATACCAAGAAATTAGTAAGAAATATAGCACACACAGGTAAAGGTGATCCTTCTATATGGAAAAAGGGCCCATAATGAACCCATGCAGTATGCTCATGATCCCCTCATTATGTAAGGCCTTGATCTGCCTAGCATAGTAACAAAGCTTGCAGGCCTTTAGTTAAGAGTGTGTAATAAACATAATTTTCTTATTTCTCAACCAAAACATGTGTTGTGGGTACTCAAAAGAACCAATGGGAGGGTTCTTTTGAGCACCCAAAACATATGTTAAAGCTGATGGGTTAGAAAATATTTACAATTTTATGCTCAAAATTGTGTTTATCTGAACCTATGGCACGGTCATAAAATCATTAGTGAATGGTACCACTTTTATCCTAAAACATGTCTTTAACCCTTTGTAAACTAATGGATTCTTCCTTCTGGTTTGATACAATAAACCTAGGATAGTTCATTGTATATATCTAGGGTGACAGATTATAATTTTCACAAAATATTGCATTCTTTTGTCTGAGGATCTTTTTTACCTTTACAAACAGTGCAGACCCTGATGAAATGCAGCATAATGCTGCATTTCATCTGGGTCTTCACTGTTTGCCATAGTTCTTATTTAGGGTTTTTCAGAATACAAAGGGTTAAGTACAGGCCCGAGGTTATAAAACTTTTTTCATGGTCAACTCAGCTGAGCACGAAATTTATCCTGCTCATAAATGTTATAATGCCAACAATTGTTGGCATTTTAACATTTATTAGCCTGATAAAAACAACATCTGAGAGATGAGTAGAGCGTGAAAAGTTTTATAACCTCGGGGCCTGTTTTCTTATGAACAGTAATAAATATGTGAACATAAATACCTCTTCGTTTAAATACATGAGCAGTAGTGCTGCTATTTCACTCATTCCCTGACAGTACCCCACCTCAGTGTTGTACATTGAATAAGCTGCCAGTACATGGAACAATGCCTGTTGTCTGAAATTTTACAAATAAAACAAAATTTAAGAAAAAGTGCCAACAGAAATAAAGTACTAACAAAACAAATGTACATGAAAGATTAGCTACTACATGATTATATTTTTGTATGTGCTAAATGTTGTAACACTCAATAAATAAAGTATTTACATCCTTACTTACTTGTGCTTACTTATTTAAATATGAAGTATATCAAAACTGCTCCACTAAAGAAATGAATTTGATTTTTGGAATGTTCATGGAATCATGAATACTTCAGGTCTCAGACTCTTGCAAAGTTTGCATGAGACCTGAAGTATTCATGATTCCATGAATCTTCCAAAAATAAAATTTATTGCTTATATTTACATTTTATTATAAATAACTAATATATAGAAATTATTTATAATAAAGGAGATAAAACAATTTTGTATTTACAGTCAAACCTGCTGTTGCGGCCACCTCTATTAAGCGTGACCCTCCCTTAAGCGGCCATTTTAGAACCCCCCCCCCCCCCCCCCCCCCCCCCGAACGATTTTGAATGCAAATGCACCTTTATTAAGCGTACACCTGTCCAACGCGGCCAGCGGTCGGCGAAATTCGCCTCAAAACACTGAAATTGTGTCCTCAAACGGCCAATTTCTATGCGTTGATGCGGCCAGTTTCGATTAAAATTGCATCGATTAACTTTTTTGCACCGGTCATATGCTTGGTGCAATTAAACTCCCCAGCAGTGGTGTATCCCAGAATAAATTCTTCAACGGCCGCTACCCTATGTCGAGGTTATTGGGCCCAACTATTTGGAAGTTTGTGGTGCAGTCGAACTGCAACAGGGCCGAAATCAACTAAGTTCAAGTGTTTACGCTAATAAAACACTACCACATGGTTCATGTGGATTAAAAACAGTGTCAACAGTAACCGAAAACCTGAATACGCTAAACGAACACCACTTCTTGATTTTTTGTAAGCGGGTAACCATTATTGCAAGCGGGTAACCAGTCGTAGAGCCAGTCAGCTGATAAAATTGTCGACATCAAAGCAGTTTGCCGCTGCCAAAGTTCATTCATCCATACCGTGACAGATGTGGCGCCACAGATGTTTAACGATAAATGTGTGAAAATCTAAATGCAAAGTAATACTCTTTGCTGGAGGCATATACTTACTACACAAGGATGCAATCTTTGCTAAAAATCAACAAGCAATAGCTTATGAGAAAAAAAGAAGTTATTTTTGAGTAACAAAATTTGAACCATTTTCCGATTCTCTTTCACCTGAATAAATTTACAATTCTAACAACATTCTCTTCATGGTCAATAGTACGATGGCCATTAAACATACATTTGCTTATCAAAAATCAAGTTTTAGCTTCTTGAAAAAATATGATAAGCAGTGCTATCTCTACTCTTTTGACATACATGTCATACATGAACATCTTTAGACTGATTGGACATGATTTTTTTATTTCATATTTTTTTCATTTATATATTTTATGAAGAAATGCAATAACTGCAGCAGTGTAGACCTTATTCTTTATATTTTTCAACTCATTATTTTATGGGTATCCTCAACTCTAAGCCAATATTCTTATGAGTCCGCAATCATATGGCCATCTTAGCTAAACCTCTATTAAGCAGCCACCTGTCTTAAGCAAGCGATTTTGGATTATCCCTTGACAGCTTGCTTAAGACAGGTTTGACTGTACTATTTAATCATATTAACGGTTTTGTTGGAGTGCAAGACAGAAAAACAGAACAGCCAGTGTGAACACCGACAGCCAATGGAGCAAACAAGCAGCTTGTTTTGCACATGCAACTGCAACTCAGGATGGCTCGCTGTCAATCACAACACCAGTGTCACATCTGGCGAATGAATTTGATGTTCGAAGCGAATTGCACGGGCAAGTGAGCTTGGCAGCTGTTAATCAAATTTTGTGTCGTTCATGAGGCTATGAACGGTTGCAAAAATCTAAAGATTTATTAAAGGATTGCTTCGAAAATGTTAATATTAAAATATAAAAACGGCCTCGAAGACTTCCAAAGTGTTTAAGGAAATAAAAGAAATATATTCACTTTTGGCTAAAAAAAAATCCAATCAAAAGCTGATCTATGTCTGTTACAGACATCATGTACAATATTTGAATTTAGTGTCTAAAGCATTTTCTACTTAATTCAGGATTTTCCTAACTTCTTTAACCCGTCGCCATTGGCCCCTGAATCTGGTAAACCCATTTCTAAACAAACAAGTATCATAATCATCATTAAAAACTTTTCAGTCTTTTAATTACAAAGTACTGACCCCAATGTAAGCCGCCTTAAGACAGGTTTCAGACTAGCTTTAACGCTGAATGGACCTATTATCAATCATTTTTAACACAGAAATTTGAAATGGCACCCACATTTTGTACAGCATCTTATTTAGGTTAAATAAATGGGTGGAATAATTAGAATCGATCATTTGGATATAAGAACATCAATCAAGCATTGACTTATTTCCATGAAAAAGGTTGAGAAAACTGAAATCAATTTTTGTTTAAAGACATAACGTGACTTACAGCTTGATCCTTTATTCACCTTTTGCAATAAAAATAAAGATCAGGCCTTCACAGGGGACAAAAATTCCACTTGTAATTATGAGTGAAATCTAGGAAGGACGAGTAATTCTTCGCAGCGCTTGTCCTGTAGGACGAGTGCTTTGGGAAGGATTACTCGAGCAAGTCATATTACATATTACTCCCTTATGTTCTTTATTGCATACGCCTTTAATAGGCGCGTTGCTGAATTTCATATGAGGCTTACTTTTTGAGAAAACTTACCTCATCGTCATAAAGGATGAAACCGATCTCAAATCAAAACTAAATGCCTCTTCTTTAATTTTGATTGGGTCGTACGTTCGAAAATTGGTAGCGTCATATCTAAAAAGGGGGAGATAACTCTATCCTTGCAAAAAAGAGAATTGTGAAGTACGAATTTCGAATCGATTTTTTGCAGTGTTAAAACATTATTTTTTCGTAAATTATTTTATTTTCTAAAATAAATTTAACTTTTATTTATTTTTAAATCAAATTTGGCTCATTTTCTTCATTTGCAGATATAGTTAATGAGGGATAACTCTTACTACCCTATAAAATAGAACATTTCCCTTGATATCGTTTCTGATAATACCGTTATTTTTGGTAAAAATGCGTAAAACTTGATCAATTCGACGAAACATATAAATTTGCTATTCAAAAACATGATTAACAGCATTCTGACATGCTTGACGGCTCGGAAAATCGCTTGCAAAGTTGCTACCCCCGTGTGAAAAATACTCTGTTTTCGTACATTTCACAAATACACTTGATATACTATTAGGCGCAGTCTCTGAATGCTTTTGAGAGAATTTACCTCATCGTCCTAAAGGATGAAACTAGTCTTCAATTGAAGATAAATCCCTACACTTAATTTTTTGGGGGGTCGCACACTCAGAAATTGGTAGCACCATATTGAAAAAGGGGCGATAACTTTATACTCGCAGAAAACAGAATCACGAAAGACGAATTTTAAAAGTATCAAGTATGGACTTATTTCTGAAGACAAAGGGTCTGACACATTTCTTCAAGGTAATTTGGTATGCTCAATCCGAAAACCAATGTTTGCAAGCTGAGAAATGGCGTCTTATTGAGCTTATTTGCATGTTTTCAAGATGGCCGCCAAAATCATACAGAATCTTACATTGTTGTTGATTCATTGTTTAATGTACCTCGGAATATTTGTGGGGGTTCTGCGTTGGTCTTTGTTTTATTATGCATCTATTTGTGTTCTTTCTATGTTTGTTAACACCTTGACGAGGAAGAGAATGATAGTTGCTTTGCTTTAATTGTCTTCCTGGTGTCTTGTGACAGTAAGTGTTCTGTTCCTCTTCCTCACGATGCCGTGGGTTGATCTGCAGTAGTGATTGTGTTTTTTCCTGTTTATACTCACTTACTTTTTGCGTATCTAGTGTCCGGCTATTGTAATGAATGTTTCATTCATAGCACTATTTTGGACTAGGTTTAAGCTTTTAAAGTGATAAACGAGAAATGAGTTTTGAGAATCAACAAGTAGCTTAAATTTAACTGTCGTCATAATGTCCATTCTTCCTAGCAATACCCACAAAATGTGTTACACTATCTATATATCAAAAGTAAAAGCATTTAAATTCCTTAGTACCCAATGGTCGAATTAGACCAGCCTTGCGTCCTCAGGACAACTTCTCATGGGCGTCAAATTGTTTTGTGGGACCGCCTTTAATAGGTAAAAATATTGCCCTCAAAATAACCCCATTTGAGCTATGTGAAATGGTGTGGTTTCCATGGCAACAAACAATGTGTTTCAAAACAGTTGGGTATGTCCCTACAAATTACTTATATCTCAGCAGAAACTCATCCTAAAGTACTAACTCGATAAAAAACAAATGTAAGATATAGCAGCTTTATTCAGCGGTAAAGTATGCTAGTGAGCAAATTTGCATATTCATGAAAATTAATGAATACATTAGGAAATCATAAAAAAATAAAAAGGTGTACCCACAAAGATACTTACAACTCAGCTGCGAATTATTTTAGGCAACCACGCTTGGTACCAAATAATGCCAAATCACTGCACTTTTACCAAATTGTCCATTTAACAAATTTTCTAACATTCTCACTAATTAATATTAATCAAAATATAAGAAATAAGAGAAAATTTTGGAAAAATTAAAGGGGTGTACTTACAAAATTACGCATATGTCAGTTGCTAGTTATCCTATTCTCAAATTAAAGCCTAGAACTAAATTTTATCATTCTGTGTTCTTCTTTCTTTTTAATATTTTCTTATACATTCATGAGACAAGCAAATGAGATCATTTGTATATTCATCATAGGTCTCAACTTTTATTTGGTACCATGGTTGGTAGTCCAGGATATATGGCAGCTGAAATATAGGTTATTTTGTAGGTCAAACCACTATAGTTTTCTACTATTTTTGACTGGTTCTTTTTATGTGTTCATTAATATTCGTGAATATAAAAAGTAGATATTTCGAATACCTATAGTCACAGGGTCACAAACCTGTATCTCAACTATTATTTGGTACCAAGTTTTGCAGTCTAGGATAGTAAGCAGCTGGTGTAGAGGTAATTTTGAAGAGATACCCCCTTAATTAATCTACCAATTTTGTCTTATTTCTTATGTTTAAATTAATATTTATGGGTATTCAAATTAGATCATTTGTATATTTAATAATTTTAATCAAATGAAAATGTCTCAACTTTTATTAAGTACCTAGTTTTGAAGTTAATCATAGTTTGCGGCTGACTTAGTGGTTATTTTGAACGTAAATCACCTATTTTTTCTACAAATTTCCTCTTATTTCTTAAGTATTCATTAATATTCATGAATATATTCAAATGAGATAATTTGTAAATTTAATCATTTTGGTCAAAATGCAATGTCTCAGCTTTAATTTGGTACTAAGTTTTGCAGTCTACGATAGTTGGCAGTAGAAATATAGGTAATTTTGTAGCTATACCCCCTTATTTTTTTTCTATCTATTTTATCTTATTTCTTATGCTTTCATTCATATTCATGAATATCTAAATTATAAAATTCGTATATTTTATCATTTTGACCGAATGGCTATGTCTCAACTTTTATTTGATAGCAAGTTTTGTAAGATAGGATAATTATCAGCTAGCGTCATGTTAATTTTGTAGGTATACCACCTTAATTTTTTTTTACCAATTTTGTCTTGTTTCTTATGTTTACATTAATATTCATGAATATTTTAATTAAATAATTCGTATATTTAATCATTTTAGTGAAATGATTATGTCTCAACTGTTATTGGGTACCAATTTTTATAGTCTAGGATAGTTTTTAGCTGGAGAACATGTAATTTTGTAGGTATACCCCCCTAATATTTCTACCAATTTAGTCTTATTTCTTATGTTTACATTAATATTCATGAATATTTGAATTAGATAATTCGCATATTTAATAATTTTGGTTAAATGGCAAAGTCTCAACTTTTATTTGGTACCAAATTTTATAGTCTAGTCTAATAAACAGCAGACATATAGGACATTTTGTAGGTACACCACCTTCATTTTTCTACCAATTTTCCCTTATTTATACTTTTTACATTAATATTCATGAATATTCAAATTAGATTCTTCGTATATTTTAATCATTTTGGTCAAAATACAATGCCTCAGCTTTAATTTGGTACCAAGTTTTGTAGTCTACGATAGTTAGCAGTAGATATATAGGTAATTTCGAAAGTATACAACCTTAATTTTTCTACAAATTTTCTCTTGTCTCTTATGCTTTCATTAATATTCATGAATATTTAAATTAGATTATTCGTATATTTCATCATTTTGATCAAATGGCTATGTCTAATCTTTTATTTGGTACCAGGTTTTGTAAGATAGGATAGTTAGCAGCTAGCGTACTGGTAATTTTGAAAGTATACCACCTTTATTTTTCTACAAATTTTGTTTTATGTCTTATGTTTACATTAATATTCTTGAATATTTAAATTAGATAATTCGCATATTTAATCATTTTAGTCAAATGGCAATGTCTCAACTTTCTTTTGATACCAAGTTTTGTAGTCTAGGCTATTACGCAGCAGACATATAGGACATTTTGTAGGTATACCCCCTTAATTTTTCTACCAATTGCTTTCTTATTTCTTACGTTTACATTAATATTCATGAATATTTAAATGAGGTATTTGTATATTTAATCATTTAAGTCAAATGGCTTTGTCTCAACTTTTATTGGGTACCAAATATTGTAGGATAAGATATTTAGCAGCTGCTGTAGTAGTAATTTTGTAGATATACCCCTTAATTTTTCGGCCAATTTTCTCTCATTTCGTATGTTTTCATTAATATTCATGAGTATGCAAATTAGATAATTCGTATATCTATTCAGTTGGTCATTTTGCCAATGTCTCAACTTTAAATTGGTACCAAGATTCTTAGTCTGGAATGATAAACAGCGATATATAGGTAATTTTGTAGGTGACACCCCTTAATTTATTCTACATTTTTTCTCATTACTTTCGTTTTCATTAATATTCTTGAATATGCAAATTAGATAATATTAATATCTAATAAGAGCGTCATATTGCTGTTTCTGAAATTCTATTTTATCTATCTAAGAAAGAAAGACTAGACATTTCAAACAGATATACTTTTGTGTGAGTAAAAGTAAACAAAAAAAAGCAGAGAAGCAATATTTCAAGGAGGTACTTAACGACGCTCATCTATGCTGGTTTTACATGATTTCTAGTACCAGAGTTACTTCCCCATTTTATGAATGACGATACTCGATTTTAACGTACAATCCTCACAAATCGATAGTACTTATATATTTATCTTTAATTGAGCCATGTATCATCATTTAGGACGCTAATGTAAGTTTTCTCCAAAAGTAAATCAGCGAATCTCCTATGCTCGTATCAAGTGTATTGGAAAAATGCATTAAAACGCTGTTTTTTCCACACAGGGGTGGCAACTTAAAAAGCAAATTTCTGAGCCGTCAGGCATACCAGGATGCGGCAAATCATGTTTTTGAAAAGCGAAAAGACAATTGTTTTAGAAATTATGAAGTTTTGCGGGTTCTGATTAAATATAACGGTATTACAAGGAATAATATAGAGGAAAATATTAAATTTTATAGGGTAGTAAGAGTTATCCCCCCAAAAATCTATGTTTAAATTTATAAAAATCAATAAAACTCATACAAATATGAATTACAGTAAACTTACTTTTAGAAAATAAAATAATTTGCGAAAAAAAACGTCTTTTTGTCAATACAAAATCAGTTTAAAAACCGTACTTTAAGTTTCCATTTTTTGCAAACATTGAGTTATCTCCCCATTTTTTAATATGATGCTACCAATTTTTGAGCGTACGACCTAATCAGAAATAAAGTAGAGTCATTCATCTTGAATTTAAGACCTGTTTCATCCTTTATGACGATGAGGTAAGTTTTTTCGAAAATTTCTATTTCAGCAACGCGCCTATAAAGGACAAGTGCATGTGTTTGCAGGACAAGTGAAAATTGTAAGTGACTCGTCCTGCAGGACAAGTGCAATATTGAAATATTTTTGTCCCCTGCTTCAGATAAGAGTGCATAACTGAAAATGATTTTTTCAATTCTAAACCAAAACATATGTTGTGGGTGCTGATAAGAACCTAAAACGTATGTTAAAACTGATGAGTAAGAAAATATTTACAATTTTATGCTCATCTAAGCCTGTGCATTTAGACAGTTCTTTCAAAGTTTAAACTGATGGATAGAAAATAATTACAATTTTAGCATAAAATGTTCTCTTATCTGGACCTATGATGCTACTTACTTGACTCCATATCTTTCTCTGAACATAATGTGGTTTCTGTATGTACGATTTACATCTAGGTCTATCTGTCGTATATGAGGTGATATGGAACGAGCACGAGATTTCATTTTCTGAGAAATAAAAAGATAAAAGAATGATAAGATGCATAATGTTTTAGCGCCATCCATACTCATACAATCTATAAAGGCTAGTTCAGTTTAAACATTATAAGGGCCTCAACGTGAGAAAACCTGTCTTCAGAGGTTTGGGAACAACAAAGGCGCAGACCAGTCTGTGCATCCGCGCAGACTGATCAGCGCCTTTGTTATTTGCTTTTTGGAAATCATCATATCTAAACTTGCTACGAGCTAAATTTCAATTTTCTAGTTAATCTCTGTTTTTTCCGGAAACCCCGAAGACAGGTTTTGTCACATTGAGGCCCATATATTCCAGCATGATTAAAACATTTAAAGTACAATACAACACTTAGAAATGATTTGATCAAAAGCATGAAGGACTTGTTTTAATGATCTTCTTTACAGGCCTTTAGTTAAGAGTGCATAACAGGAAAATATTTTTCTTATTTCTCAACCAAAACATATGTTGTGGGTACTCTAAAGAACCGTCTTAATGAGACGGTCCTTTGGGGCATCTAAAACATATGCTAAAACTGATAGGTAAGAAAATATTTACAATCTTAAGCTGATTTTTTTTGTTTATCTAAACCTACATGTCTTTATAAAGGTTGCAAACTGTTTTTGTGTCTCAATTGCTTTTCTATCCACATTTTAACCAATCATCTTTCCATAGACCCAACATCATGCTTTTAATGCTTCTAATCTTTTTCAAAACACAATACACATACCCAGGACTTTAGTTAAGAGTGTGTACCAAAAATAAAAAATTCTTATTTCTCAACCAAAACACATGTTGTTGATACTCTAAAGAACCGCCTCAATGAGACAGTTCTTTTGAACACCCAAAACATATGTTAAAACTGATGGGTAAGAAAATATTTACAATTTTAGGCTCAAAAATTTTGTTTATCTAAACCTGTGCACAGACCCCATTATGAAGATGGATAGATAAAAAGACACAATTATTAACATTATTCATATTTTCATGCTGTTTTCTCTGTATATATACATTTGTAGGTAAGTATATGGTAGTTGTATTCAACAAAGTAGGCGCTTATTAGAGTGATTGATAGTTTGAAAATAACATTGTTGATTGACCAATAGCGAGCACTAGCATGGCTGTGCCCTGTAATTAGCCAATTAAATGTGTCCATTTTTTGGAAAGCAAAGCAAAACAACTTTCTGCCCATATCACCAGCATTCATGTGAGAACAAGGAAATTCTTTCAGAGTTGAGGTTGTGGCTGTAGTTCTGTTGTTGATGATCTGTTGTTTGGTGTGCTTTCCATTGGTTGTGGGGGTTCTGTGTTTGTCTTTGTTTTGTTGTGCATTCCTTTGTATTCTCCATCTTGAAGAGGAAGAGAAAGCTGGTTGCTTTGCTTTTATTGTCTTACGGATGTCTGGTTACTGTAAATGTTCTCTGAATCTTCCTCATGGTGCCGTGTGTTGGTATGCGGTGTGTAATTGTGGTATTTCCTGATCATACTCACTTACTTTTTCCTATCTGCAACTTGACTTTTTCACATATCTTTATAGTGTCCTACTCACCTTATAGACACCGTCTTGTTCCATCTTGACTATATGAACACCTAGAAGTCGAGACCATATTTCTCCTCGCAGTCGGTCTGGTATACCTTTATATATACGTCGAGTTAACTGAAATTATAAGAGCATAGAAATTAAATTCACCATATATACTGCAATTCTTCATCAAATGCAAATCAGTCAGCTGGATTATTTTAACTCCCTTCCAGCCATTCATGACAATTTTTGTCTGCTCTCTCATCTGCTTATGTAATTTAGTAGCCTATGATGAGGGTTTATAGAGTTTGCTTCCATGATAAAAGTATTCAGTAGTACATTTGATATGCAGCAGAAGTAATAAGTAGACCACATTTTCCGGACATAAAATATTTGCAAGATAAGGGTTAATTGTAGAGTGTTTAAACGTTTTGATCAGTCTTTTTTGAGAAGGGGTTGAGCAAACATGATAAACATTTTGATCAGTCTATTTTGAGACAGGGTTGAGCAAACATGATAAATGTTTTGATCAGTCTATTTTGAGACAGGGTTGAGCAAACATGATAAACGTTTTGAGACAGGGTTGAGCAAACATAATAAACTGAGGATATAGTATGTTCTTACCCTTTTTCCGCCATTCACAATTGTGGTCTGCCTCGGTGGGATGGAAAGATGAATGAACATACGACTCAGGGTTCCCACAGAAATTCAAAAACAATTCCATAATTTTTCCATGATTTTCCATGATCAACAATGTAATTTCCATGACAATTTAATACATGGCCTCCAACCTCCCATTTACAGTAATGTATTTAAATATTATAAGCATGCTTGTAGACCATGCATGCATTCTGAAATAATCAAAACTTGAAACCACCAGTAGCCAGAACTTGTGTGTCTGGCAGCTAGTTTTCTGGCTACTGGTGGTTTCGTCAAATTATTTCATAAAACTCCATGGTTTTTCCATGATTATTCAGTGTTTTTTCAAATTCCGTGATTTTTCAATGCATGCAACTTCTTTTTGTAATTTCCAGGTTTTCGATGATTTCCAGAGCTTGTAGGAACCCTGAATTACGTACATACGAACAGACAAATATTATTTGGACATTTTAGGCTTGAACCCTCAATATATACAATAGACTATCCTGACTTTGGCTTAGGCTGCCGTCTATTCTAAGAAAGTGGTTCTGTTGTTGTTGATTTATTGTTTTACATACCTCCTATTGTTTGTGGGCGTTTTGTTTTTGTTTTGTTATGCATTGCTTAGTATCCTTAAGCTTTTTAGTTTTGCAATCATCTTGACAAGGAAGTGAGAGTTAGTTGCTTTACTTTGATTGTCTTCCTGGTGTCTTGAGACTTTTAGTGTTCTGTGGCTCTTCCTCTAGGTGCCTTGGGTTGGTCTGCAGTGTGTGATTGTGGTATTTCCTGATCATACTCACTTACTTTTTTACAGTATGAAATTTTATGGGAAATTCCATTGGCCTAAAAGGGTAAAATAATGATCAATATTACCTTTTCACTGGGAAAGTATTTTTTCCAAGTTTTGATCATCTTCACCCACTTCGTGGTCCTCTCTGTCTCAACTTGCTTAGCCTGAAAGATAATTCTAGATTTAACCCTTAATGCACCAGTTGCAACAAAAGTCGTCTGCTTTTCTCGTCTGCTGAAATGTTTAAGAAGCCTCTATGGCAAACAGTGTGTACCCAGATCAGACTGCTCCTATAGGAGCAGTCTGTTCTGGGTCCACCCTGTTTGCTTCTATATTTAATTTGTCAGTAATGTTAGGCAATTATTTGCAGCAGACGACTTCAGCAGACGACATTTTTAGATGCATTTTTTCTTGGCGCTTTAAGGGTAAACAGAAATATTCTCTCTCCTCAACTCCTAAACATACTTTTATAAATCAGAACTTTAGTTAAGAGTGTGTACCAGAACAATAATTTTCTTATTTCTCAACCAAAACATATGTTGTGGGTACTCAAAAGAACCGTCTCAATGAGACGGTTCTTTTGAGCACCCAAAACATAAGCTAAAATTTATGGGTAAGAAAATATTTACAATTTTATGCTGAAATGTTTTGTTTATCTAAACCTGTATAAATTCCATTGCAGAGTTCAATCAGGCAAGTTTGTGTACTCATATTCTCCTATGGCTTTCAAGGTCTACAGATGACAAACACAGGTTTAGATAATCCATCAGTTTTACCATATATTTTGGGTGCTCAAAAGAACCGTCTCATAGAGACGTTTTCTTAGTATCCACAACATATACTGAGTTCCTCACTGCCAAGGCAACTTTATTTCTGCCTCTCATCTTTTAAATCTGCAAATAATCTGAAACCTTTTGAGCCCAATTAGTTATCACAATTATTAATCACAAAACCTCTTTTTAGCTATATTAACGGAGGAATCCAAGTCAGAACTCTGATCCCGTAGACTTCAATGTAATAAGAAATGACTCTACAAGTATTTTCAAATATTTCTTTCAATCTATCATTAACCTTGGAGTCTTTCCCAGAGGAAGAAAATCTTCAAAAAAGAATGTTTGATTTGTTAATTTGATTCTTTACATCCCATCAACAATATTTCAGTTATGTAGGGACGGATCTTCCTGGGTTGAACCAGTACTAAGCCTGGATTAATGTGTATTGCTCAAGGACTCAACACAGTGACCCCGGTGTGACTCTAACCCGCGGCCCCTCAGTCTCGAGTCGAGCACTCTACCACTGAGCCACAAGCTCTTCTCAAACAAGAATGTCAATATGCTCGCACACAAGATCGAGATTCCTCTGTTTTTACCAATTTGAGAAAATTCTATCTCACATACCCCGTACCAATCTGTGGGAAGATAAAAACCAAACAGCCACATGTTGAAAGACAAGTGATGTCATTGTCATGTTAAAGTGATGTCAGGAACTTCTGGTAGACTTTTTTAAATCATAAAATACGGTATCTAATGGTGAGCAAGAAAAAGAATCCATTAATCGTCTGAGGATGGTGATAGAAAGACCTGTCCTTCGCAATCACCGTTTGTTATCACTCTGCAAGCCTCATGATGCCAAACAGTGATCCTTGGGACAGCTTTTTCTATCACATCCTCACACTCATGGTAGATTCCTACAGTAAAACCTGTGTAAAACAGCCACTTTCAAAAAGACTGAAATTGGCTTTCAGGACAAATTATTGCTTAATGCAGGTCAAAAGTACTTTCGACCTTCATACAGCTACCAAATGTTATTAAGATCTTTGTTTTGTACCGGGTCGCATAGCGCAGTCTGTAGCCTGTCTGGCTACAGATGCGAGCCAGACTGCAAATCCAGGGGTCGCGAGTTCGATCCTGGCCCGGTCCCATACTTTCGTGGAGATTGATTGTGAAATAATTTCTACAGTCATTTTCCTCCCTTCCGCTGAATCATTCATGAAGGGTTGTTGTCAGTTACAAGCCAAAGTATGTGCACAAAGTACTGGTTAACCGCTTATTCAAGCTTGCCCAGGAAAAAGTGTGGTTAGGTGAACTGACCGTCCCGCAATGACCTTAGCTGTTCACGGGGGATGTATAGCAACAAAACAAACAAACAATCCATTTTTGAGTGGCCGTTTTACACAGGTTTTAGTGTATATTCTCATATCACCAAACTGACAAAAGGTGGATAGAATACCTTTGCTTCAGCAGCATCTGTCATTCTTGGAAGAGCTTGGTTACTGAAATATACAGAGGGTCCTAATGAGTGCTCATTGAAATCATAAAATGAGCTGAGGAAATGAGATAAAATGGGAGGCTCTGTCAAGCACTCTATCCTTTTTTTGCAACAGGTTCAATTAAATCAATAAGACAGGAGCACAAACGCTACTAGATTCTCAGGGGATAAAATTCCACTCGTCCGCTCGTAATTATGAGTGAAATCTAGAAAGGGCGAGTAATTCTTCCAAAAGCACTCGTCCTGTAGAACGAGTGCTTTGGAAAGAATTACTTGAAAGCATATTGCGTATTACTCCCTTATGTTCTTTATTGCATACACTTTAAAGGACAAGTGCATGTGTTTGCAGGACGAGTGAAAATTGTAAGTCACTCATCCTGCAGGACAAGTGCAATATTGAAATATTTTTGTCCTCTGATTCTAGTAATCATGACACTAAAATTGCTATAAAATCATGTATTGATGTGGAAATGTCAAGAATTTGCCATTTACATGCAGTTTCATAGGCATCATTTCATAGTGCTCACCAAAAAATTGTTTAGATTTGGTCAAGCAGTTTAGGAGCAGATAGCATATTGGACAAACAGATGGACAGATGGGAGAGATAATATCCCCCGATGCTTTTTAAAAGTGTAGGATTAATCATAAAAAGTGTAGGGTTAATTATGTAACAATTAAGGTTGATAAAATCTTGAAAATTTATTTTAGCGTCTTTAGTTCTATTAGCTATAAAGCTAAACTAGCTAACGTCTAAATTTTCAAGATTTTATCAACCTTATTTGTGTGCATAACTTTTTCCAAAATTGTTAACACTCTTTTGAAAGCAGGCAGGGATTTTTTTTGTGTTCTCAGGGGCCTAAATTTGGACTCTGTCTCAATGGAAATAATGTGACCTTTTTCCCAATTTTGAAAAAAAATCCCAATCTTAAAAGATTTTTTATTCAGTCCCCACACACACCACACAAGCTACATAGTAACAATTTACTACCATTTCATCTTACTTTTCCTTCAATTTTATGGCAATATTGTAATTGCAATTTTCCAATTTAGGGGTTTACCTCGCTAATTTTCCCAATCTGAAAGGCCCTGTTCATTTCAATATATGTGACTATGCAAGTGACTCCCTTTATATATCCAATATAAGGAGCAATGAAAGCAATACTTACTGAATGAAACCATATCTATCTGTCACAGCATACACCTCAAATGTGGGGTCCTCCCAGGGATCAATCTGGGCCCCTTCTTCTCTGCCCTATAAATAGAATAAATACTGTTGGTAAAAAGTTAAGCATATTTTAGTTATAACCATATTGTATTGAGAAAAAACATGCAATTCTAATTAACATTTAATTTTTTGTAGTTGGAATGATGCTATTGGATATAAAGCATTAAAAGCAATGAGCAGCGACATGTGATTTCCAACAATGTGTCATTTTGACAAGTGTAGACTCAGACGAGCCTGTGTAGCATCCTTTTAAGCCTAGAAACTCCAAATGGTGTTCAGTCAGTAGCTTAACAGTCATAGAATGTACAATCGACTTGCAAAGGCTATGATCAGACTGCGCATATGCGCAGGATGATCTGAGGCTTTGCTGGTCGCACATACCACATTGTAGGAAATCTCAGATATGGTTTAAATGAAAAAAGTCAATAAGCAATGCTTATTAGATACCCCCCGCACAGTAAGAGTCAGTGAAAAAACTTGGCAAGTTATAGTTCGAACAAGAAGACCTTAGTTTTGATAAGAAGATTTCAGTAGAATCTGTGCAAAAAAAAATTATAAACTCCTTCATGCATATGTTCAATGTGTCTACATTGTATCCGCAAAGTATCAAATTGCTCCATCAAAAGTTGTAGTAGGAGTTGATCGGCCCATAAAGGCACTATCCATGCATATACAAAAGCCATATAAGGGAATAATTGTGTAAGTCCTCACAGTTGTCATTTTGTCAAAATTATTTTTTGTGAACCAAACTCCTTCATGCATATGTTCAATGTGTCTGCATTGTATCGGCAAAGTATCAAATTGTTCCATCAAAAGCTGTAGTAGGAGTTGATCAGCCCATGAAGGCACCATCTATGCATATACAAAAGCCTAATATGGGAAAAATTGTCTAAGTTCTCACAGCTGTCATTTCGTCAAAAATTATTTTTTCTGAACAAAACTCCTTCATGCATATGTTCAAGGTGTTTAAATTGTATAGGCAAAGTCTCAAATTGTTCCATCAAAAGCTGTGGCAGGAGTTGATCGGCCCATGAAGGCACCATCTATGCATATACAAAAGCCTTATTAGGGTGAATTGTCTAAGTTCTCACAGCTGTCATTTTGTCAAAAAATATTTTTTCTAAACCAAACTTCTTCATGCATATGTTAAATGTGTGTACATTGTATAGGCAAAGTATCAAATTGCTCCATAAAAAGCTGTGGTAGGAGTTGATCGGCCCATAAAGGCACTGTCTATGCATATACAAACACCTTATTAGGGAAAAATTGTCTAAGTTCTCACAGCTGTCATTTTGTCAAAAATTATAATTTCTGAACTAAACTCCTTCATGCATATGTTCAATGTGTCTACATTGTATAGGAAAAGTATCAAATTGTTCCATCGAAAGCTGTGGTAGGAGTTGATTGGCCCGTATATGGCCTATAATAGCATAAGCACAAAGCACTATATTAAAAGCCATTTAGAACTACAAAGGGAAATAACTCTAATAGAATTGGCCCCTAGCCCTTACTTTTTTGTCTCAAGTATTTGTCTTGCATATATGAACATGTTTGCAAGGTTTGATGAAAATCCAGCAATGACTCTTCGAGTTATTAAGGAAAAAGCACTATATTAAAAGCCATTTAGAACTACAAAGGGAAATAACTCTAATAGAATTGGCCCCTAGCCCTTACTTTTTTGTCTAAAGTATTTGTCTTGCATAAATGAACATGTTTGCAAGGTTTGATGAAAATCCAGTAATGACTCTTCGAGTTATTAAGGAAACAAAGCGTTACGGACGGACGGACGCACGGACGGATGCACGGACAGTATACCCCCTACAAAGTTTGCGGGGGGTAAAATTACATTTTTATTGTATGGAGCTTCAGCACCATTAGTCTTAAATGTATTCCTAAAAGAGGGTTTGATATAATTTCACAGGATCACAACTAAATTAAAAATCATTACTGGAGAACATTACTGGAGATCAAAACCACTTTTAAGCTCATATGACCTGAATGCTCATTGGTGAGCTAATAGTATAACAAGGACCTTGGTGTCTGTCAACATTTTCCAGTGTTGTGCCTAGAGCGCGGCATTGCGGGATTCCCGCGATTTTACCGCCGAGGTCCCTAAAAAACGTACCCAGCGCGGGCCTAAGGGCGCACCTCGAAAATCTGCTGATTATTTTTCGCTGTTTTCTACTATCTCCGTATTTAGTGTAACCTAATAAAGGGAAGTAACTAGCACAGTCCAATACACAACAACAATGGCGGAAAACTCGAATTTCATATCAGAAGGCCAGAAAAAAGCTATTTTAATATAGAAATAGTAAATTTGCTGGTGAATTCAAAACTAGGGCACCAGCAGAAACTACCTCACTGTCATCTACACCCCTTCTTGAGCCAAATCTATCGACATCGAGCTCAAATTTAAATAAAAAATGAACAGAAATTTCCGGATAACTATTCAATTTAGCAGGTAAAAATTTGAAAGATTTGGTGTGTCCCCCAGAATTTGTAAATGTCCCCCTGAAATTCAGGTAGAGGGACACCTGTGTCCCCCAGAAATCTTGACCTAGGCACAACACTGTTTTCAAACATCTCCTCCACAGGTTTAGATAAGCAAAAATTTTCAGCATAAAATTGTAAATATTTTCTTACCTATGATATTTAGCATATGTTTTGGGTGCTCAAAAGAACCATCTCATTGGGACGTTTCTTTTGAGTACCCACAACATATGTTTTGGATGAGAAATAAGAAAATTATTTTTCTGTTATGCACTCTTAACTAACATGATCGCAAACGTTCTCTTTCATCCCACCTGTCAGAATTGCTACACTGCAGTCCAAGTCATACGATTGGTCAACAATGACAGAACAATAATCACGTCTCCCGCGGCTATAAAAGTGTGTCGAAAAGGGCTTTTGATCTCCTGGTGTGTATTTATCTCTCAGCTACTGGATATTTAGCATGTGCCGACTAAAAAAACATGCATACGCGGAACTCCCGCCTAGCGAAAATCATGCGTCCCAGGGAAAAAACGTGTGGAGACTCTTTAGAGTGGGGTATCTAAAGTTTGTTCAAATAGCCTTGGTCTCATGACAAAGATGGCTCATGCTGGATTCCCATCCATAGATTTAAACATATTTTTCTCAGAAACCATAAGTTTATGTAGCAATCATAATTTTGTCAAACTGAAAAAAAAACAAAAAAAAAACGTCACTTACTTTTTCAATCTCCATGTATGCCCTTCTATCTAGTTTTTGCAAGATCCAGATTTCTGCCAGTTACATGGCAGATTTAACCTACAGACCAACAGGACTTTAGTTAAGAGTGTGTAACGAAAATTTAATTTTCTTATTTCTCAACCAAAACATATGGTGTGGGTACTCAAAAGAACTGTCTCAATGAGACAGTTCTTTTGAGCTACCAAAACATATGTTAAAATTGATGGGTTAGAAAATATTTACAATTTTACGCTGACAATTTTTGTTTATCTAAACGTGTGGACCAACAATATCTTAATGCACTTACCTTGTCATATTTTGCGACAATATCGGCTCTTTCCTGGGCAGCCCTCTGTAGCTCTTCATACTCATCCAGACTTAAATCTACAAGACGAAATGAACTATATACGTACAGCTAGAAGTCATCAAAGAACAAATCAGCTGGTCTCCAGAAAATGCATTTTAAAGTTAAGATAGACACATTTATTTCGCAAAAGGCCTATTGGCCCATGAACTACTTATGAATAACAAGCATACAGCAAACACATAACACAAGAAACTAGTTCAGACAATAACAAGAAATAATCTTTCAATTTGGCAATGTCGGGACAGGTCTTCCTGGGTTGAACCAGTACTAAGCAAGGATAAATGATTCAATCAAGACAATAACTTTAGCTGATAATTTGAGTTGAATAGGAGAAAATTTATTGCAGGTCATTCAAATTACCACTCATTGACCAGAATAAGATGTGTGATTTGTATCTGTATTGGAAAATGACATGCACAGACACACAAAACATAGAACCAGATAAGGAAATTATATTTGCGTAAAATTTCAATTATTGTCTTACCCATTAAACATGTGTTTTGTGTGCTCAAAAGAACCGTCTCATTGAGACGGTTCTTTTGAGTTCCCACAACATATGTTTTGGATGAGAAATAAAGAAAATAATATTCCAATACACACTCTTATCTGGAGGCCTGACAAAATATACAATATCAAAATCACAGAAACTGCAACCATTTTATTCAATGTTCACACATCTTGACTTCAAACCACACTTTTTCACATTATTGAGCATATTGATGCACGTAAAATGAATTGATGGTACTGCGAACAAAAATTATATATTTGATGAAGACAAATATTTTTTCCATTTTCCTGTCCCAAACTCCCAATCAGGATGAAAAATTATAGCAGCCTCGGTAGGGCACATTTCTACAGGTTAGTCAAGACAGGTGAAGGCCTGCAGGCCCAGAGGTTTTATAACTTTTTCCATGCTGAACTCAGCTGAGCACGAAATTTATCCTGCTCATAAATGTTAAAATGCCAACAACTGTTGGCATTTTAACATTTATTAGCATGATAAATACAACATCTGAGAGACTTTAAGCAAGAAACTTCTTCATTTGTCGGTATTTTAGTTTTTATGAGCAGTTGAAATTTCTTGTTCAGTTGAGTTGAGCATGAAAAGTTTTATAACCTTGGGGCCTGATAAGAGTGTATTATCAAATTTCTCAACCAAAAGATATGTTGTTGGTACTCAAAAAGAACGTCTCACTGAGACGGTTCTTTTGAGCACCCAAAACATGCTTAAATTGATGAATAAGAAAACATAAATTTACAATTTTACACTCAAAAGGTTTGCTTTTCTGGACCGATGCAGGTGGAAATAAAAATAATCTTGCCCTGAGGTAATAAAACTTTTTTCATGCTCATAGGTTAAAATGCCAACAATAACTGCTGGCATTTTAACAGTTATTAGCAGGATAAATACAGCATCTGAGAGTTTTAAAGCAAGAACATGTACGAAAGTCTTTATTTTCCAGCATTTTAGTGTTTTTTGAGAAGTTGAAATTTCATGCTCAGTTGAGTTGAGCATGAAAAATTCTTTGACAATGGGGCCTTATTTATTGCCCTGTAAATTTATTACATACCCATTCTTTGTGTCTTTTATAACTTCACATAGCTGTCATAGACTTCTTTTTTCTTCCTAAAACAGAAAAATAAAATAGACTCTTAACCCGTTATATACTGGAAACCCTTCAATGGGTACTTTGGCAAACAGTGAAGACCCAGATGAAATGTAGGGCTGGCTAATCGAAGCCACAATGCTAATTGATAATCGGTCCTTGCATTTCAATATATAACAGATTAGTTATCACTCAAACTTGACTGAGGGTCTCGGAACGTTTTGACAACTGTTGCATGGTCAATGACATTGATTTCCCCATCATTTCGCTACACAACACTAAGTAGCATGTGTTATATATTCAAAAGATAATAGGTTTCAAATAAAAAGTGGCACCTTTGCTCAAAACAAGTCTTCATCCACTCTGTTGGAAGAAAATTGTCTTGCTAAATGGCAAAGTCTATAATTTACTCACAGTCGGCCATAGTTGTTGTTAATTTCACATTGCGTGGCGTCATACAAAAGGAAGTCAAGTACGCATGACACGAACACCTTTGTGTAAAATAAGACCCGTTGTAAACCTTGGCGAAATTGAAAGCTTCTAAACTCTAATTTAACCGCGGAGAAAACAACTTTTACAGGGTTCAAATTTTAGCTCCCATACTGGCAAAATGCGAGTTAAAAAAGCAATTAGCGAGGTGATATTTACTCTACTTGCATTTTCTCGCCAGTGAAAATTTTGGGACTGTTATCCGTGGTTCTTATCCTAGATAAAAATCTTCTCTCCAGTTTCCTTAAATGTCGTTCATTGACATGACATTTAAGGAAACTGGAGAGAAGATTTATATCTAGGATAAGAACCACCCATAACAGCCCCAAATTTTCACTCGCGATAAAATGCAAGTAGAGAAAATACCACCTCGCCATTGTCTTGCGCTGGCGCGATACTAAAGAATCGACCTGTCTGCTAAGGCACATCACGACTGAAAAGTCGATTTGTGTCAATAGGCGTGTGCATTACCCGAAACACTACGTTAGAAAAGTAACAAGCACAGTGCACTGAAAGGCTATAAATATTTCGTTTATGGAGACATCATCAAGTAACCTTTGGTAACTAAAAAAAAACAGTGATTGGTATTACAATATTTAGCGAAACAATGATAAAATTTTCTACACTAAAACATTTTTGGGTGAAAAAGTGGTTTCTAGTGACGCGTAATGACGCAGATTGATAACAAGTCGGAATCGACCAATCGGGCGAATCACATGATTTGATGACGCTATCGGTAAACAAATATGTCACATGTACCCACAAAGCTCAAATCAGACAGGTTAGTATTTGAAAGATGCTTCCCGGCGGAGACAATGACCACCTTGCTAATTGCTTTTTTAACTCGCATTTAATTAGTATGTGAGCTAAAATGCGAACCCTGTTGCTAACCCGCACATATAAAGAGGTTGTGCTAGGAAGACAGAGTAAGGCAGGTAAGTATCTGCAAAAGATATTGTTATGTTGCAGGATAGCTTGTGAGCTAATGTTGTCAGTCACATTTTAAGCAACGTTAAATAAGGTTTCTTTATCTTTATACTGTGTATGCTCGAATGAACCTTTCAGAGTTTTAACGAAGTGAACAAACGGCTACATCTACTGAGGGCATCCACCCTAATCACCCGGCCTACTCAGCATTATTCCTGGGTATGTTGTTGTGATTAATGTCCAACCAACTGCTAAAGTCATGTGGAGACGGGGCTACGGCTTCAACTATTCATCCAACAGACGGGTGAAGCTGGGAATCAAACCTGCGACCCCTGGTCTACAAGGCGTTTTTTCCACTACACCACAGCGGCTTCTGTGTATGTATGAACAACAATAATGTGGTGGGCGTGGTGTCAGCTTAAAATTGCATATCCTGGTGACAAAATCACCCAAAACGTAAATTTGTGTCACAATTTTTTCTTTCCTAAAGTCAATGACAGAATTATGAACACTTATGACTAAAAAACAACTCGAACAAAAAATCCGGATATGCAAATTTTGTAAATTAGCAAGTTTCCAGAAATCCTCACTCGAAAATGTGTTTCGATAACCAAAATATATGCTGCCATGTATATAAAAGGAAGGACACTCTTCCCGGAAGAGGTGTGGTGGGTAAGCTGTTCACAAACCATGAAATTTTTGTGGCTTGTCAACCTTTTTCTCTGCGAGGAAATGTCACGTGACATATATTGTAACCTAGATTAGTACATTCGTATTTAGTATTACCTAAATATTTTGCTCTAATAAATAATTAAATCAAATGAAAATAGTAATAATGACAAGAAATGTACTTGATAATGCTCTGGAAACGAAATAAATCAATTAATTACAATGCGAAGATGAGGCTCGGGAATGATTTGGGTTACACTAATTAACGAAACAAATTTGGGTCGGGTGTGAAAGCCATGACCGCGCCGCGCTGTGCTGCCGGGTGGAAATCTGCCGCGCCAGAAATAAATTTTCCCTTTCCCGATTCACAAGGATGTGTAATTCCATAATTATTTCACTCTATCAGCTGCAAGTAGTATTATTAACAAAATTGCAAATAATAAAATACATGAGTTTTCCCGAAATAATGATTTCCCAATGTCTAGAGACATGGGAAGAGACGTGGCAGATGTCCTTCAACCCCTCCAAATGCATAATCCTACGTATAGCTCCAATGAACAAGAAGATACTGCAATCTGAGTGCACGTTTTTTTCGCATACAGCTATTGTGCCAGTTCATGAGAATCTAACACTTGTCTTTTGTCTCATCTATTAATTGTCGCTTCTCTCTTTTGTCGTTCTATGTTTTGTCGTACACCGTTGTGTACACGGTCCGCTTGCATCATAATATAGTCAAGGGCCTATCATTAAAATAATAATCAAGAAACCTATACATTCTTGATCAGTACTAGAACCAAACAAGCTCATTAAAGATGTATGCGCATGCCTTTAATCTTATCAATTAGTGCGATTAACAGATTCTAACACATTCTTTAATGTGGCTGCTTTTATGTAATTATTATTTCATGATGATTGTATATTTGTTTGATTGGTAATGAGCTGTTTTATGCTTAAGCCTGAACAAACTTTATGCTTAAAAATAGGTTATGTTTAATCATTTTCTAGAAAGAAGTTTGTAAAGAACAGAACAGAATTTTATTAGAACTCCAATAGGCTATAAATCCCGTGAGGATACAATTTACATATAATACACGATGGCAGATAAGGACAGTGTAATCTTTCGGAGAAGGTGTGCTTATTTTCTATCTTAACAGTCTATTATTTTTTTTTCGGTTTCTATACAAATATATACAAATAGATGACATCGTACAAAATTGATTGCGATTAAAGCAGGTTTTCATGTTGGAATCATAACCTAAACGACAATGCTACTTTCAAGTAATCTTGCCAGCCAGCAAGGTCACGTGGAAGCAGCAATGCGGCTATGAAACTGGTATGATCAAGAAATCCCGCGCCCTGCCTTGTCGAAACGAAATACAAAACAGGAACCAGGATGATTGAACATAATTTCTTACAATGTGTATGTTTGAATAATAAAATATTATAAGCCCAAATGCATTCTCATCCTCATCAAATCAGTTTAGTCCATTTCCGTGTTTAAGGATTGTCGGTGGTAATTTCCAGTGTTATTTGTTATTATTATTATTATTATTATTATTATTATTATTATTATTTTAAAAAATTGAATAAAACATTGTATAAACAAACTATGGACACCCTGATCAGACGCCGCTATTTTGTGGTGTCTGATCTGGGTCTAAATTGTTTGTATATCTCTTGTAAAAATGGACGTTTCTAGGCTGGTGTTGTTTAATAATAAATGCCCACAGCATAGCATATAGTTATAGTACAATAAACAGTATTTGTCGATATCACATATATATGTAGAGAATAGCAAACTAGTGTGCGTAAAATTATGATTGTTTTCCATTTGGAATAAACTTTTCTTGCGCGTTCAAATTAGAACCTCTGACTCAGTGGTATACTTTATTCCGTTGCTCAATAACATAGATAGATAGTGTGTGTTCGTCAGGATCGCCTCTATGATTCGGTCACTTTAATAAGCGCGACATAGGTTTGTGTTACTCAGAATCCTATAAAACCTATATGCACAGTCTCGTTATGGCCTCTACTGCTGGTTTATACAAGATGATAAAATATTAACCACGTCGCTCATCTAATGAAACTAGCTAGAATATTGTTAAATTACAAGATAGATAACGTTCGTAAATCATAAATTTGTTCACAGTGAAGGCTCAGACGAGATGCGCGGATCAAGAAAGTTTTGCCAGAGGGGTTCCGACGTTGACAACGTTTTTTTCTATGTTGATGTTACATGGCGTTTCGCTGTCGTACCGATGATGGCCCAACATTGAAAATAGTAAGTGAGTATGATCAAGAAATACCACAATCACAAACTGCAGACAACCCTAAGGCACCGCGAGGAAGAGCCACTCAACCATCACGAGACACCAGGGAGACAAATTAAGCAAAGCAACCAGCTCTCTCTTCCCCATCAAGATTATTGCAATACTTGAATGGACATAAAGTAACGTACAACAAAACATAGAGCAATTACAGACTCCCGCAATGGGAGTAACAATAAACAAAAAGTCAACAACAACTGAACCATCGACTTAGAATGGACAGCAGCCTAAGTCACCGGGGGGCTCAAATGCATTTTACTGGTACCAAATCTTCGCCCTAGATTCTGCTGTTGTTGAAGTACAAGAAATGATCAGCTCGCATGGAAGCCTTCTAACTGATTCAATGTATCATCATGGAGAAATACTCTTATCAAATTAACACACCACGATGAAACAAAGAAAAGGGCTCATGAGTCACAGATAGTCAGAGCTAAAGAAAACCTCAAGTTGAGCCACGGTGGGTCCAGCTACAGATAAGCATCAGGCACCAACCCACCGATTAAAGCTTTACATTAGAGCCGTCTTAGAGTCTGAGGCTCGACCCACCGACGATCCAAATACCACCATAAGCAGGCCAACTTCGGCCCGCCAGAGAAACGCCATTTAAATGGCGTTTCGCTGTTGTACCAATGATGGCCCAACATTGAATGCTGGCTTGGTAACCTTGTGATTTTTCAGGGGATCCGGACCAGTATCGCTAGGAAGGGCCCATAGATTTATGATTTTTAAATGGGGGGTCCGGACCTCCTGCCCCCTCTGGATCCGCCCATGCGCATACGCACAGTCTCGCCAGAGCCTTTACTGCTTGTTTACTAAAAGTAGTGGATATACAAGTTAGAAAATTAAGCACACCTTCTCCGAAAGATGTAGATTATATCCTCGAGAGCTATATAGCCATCCAGAGTTCGAATAAAACTCAGTTCTGTTCATTGGTCATACATGTACACCATAAGTCAGTTCATACGGTGAAAGCTCAGACAAGTTTACGCATCTTGCGCAGATCCAGAAAGTTTTGCCAGAGGGGAATGCCTTTGACAACGTTTTTTTTTTGTTTCTTTGTTGATGAGGAGAGAGACGATCCAAATACCACCATAAGCGGGCCAACTTCGGCCCGCCAGTGAAGCGTCATTTAAATGGCGTTTCGCTGTTGTACCGATGATGGCCCAACATTGAATGCTGGCTTGGTAACCATGTGATTTTTCAGAGGATCCGGAGAAGTATTGCTAGGAAACCCTATACACTTGTGATTTTTCAGGGGGGGGCGGACTCACTGCCCCCCCCCCCCCTCTGGATCCGCCCATGCGTATACGCACAGTCTCGCCGTTGCCACTAAAAGTAGTGGATATACAAGTTAGAAAATTAAGCACACCTTCCTTGAAAGATGTTCATTGTATCCTCGCGAGCTATATAGCCTACCGGAGTACGAATAAAACTCAGTTCTGTTCATCGGTCATACATGTACACCATAAGTTAGTTCATACGATGAAAGCTCAGACAAGTTTACGCATCTTGCGCGGATCCAGAAAGTTTTGCCAGAGGGGGTCCGCCTTTGACAACGTTTTTTTTCTTAGTTGATGAGGAGACTGACGATCCAAATACCACCATAAGCGGGCCAACTTCGGCCCGCCAGTGAAACTCCATTTAAATGGCGTTTCGCTGTTGTACCAATGATGGCCCAACATTGAATGCTGGCTTGGTAACCTTGTGATTTTTCAGGGGATCCGGACCAGTATCGCTAGGAAGGGCCCATAGGTTTGTGATTTTTTCATGGGGGGTCCGGACCTCCTGCCCCCTCTGGATCCGCCCATGCGCATACGCACAGTCTCGCCAGAGCCTTTACTGCTTGTTTACTAAAAGTAGTGGATATACAAGTTAGAAAATTAAGCACACCTTCTCCGAAAGATGTAGATTGTATCCTCGAGAGCTATATAGCCTTCCAGAGTTCGAATAAAACTCAGTTCTGTTCATTGGTCATACATGTACACCATAAGTCAGTTCATACGGTGAAAGCCTAGACAAGTTTACGCATCTTGCGCAGATCCAGAAAGTTTTGCCAGAGGGGTCTGCCTTTGACAACGTTTTTTTTTGTTTCTTTGTTGATGAGGAGAGAGACGATCCAAATACCACCATAAGCGGGCCAACTTCGGCCCGCCAGTGAAGCGTCAATTAAATGGCGTTTCGCTGTTGTACCGATGATGGCCCAACATTGAATGCTGGCTTGGTAACCATGTGATTTTTCAGAGGATCCGGAGAAGTATTGCTAGGAAACCCTATACACTTGTGATTTTTCAGGGGGGGGCGGACTCACTGCGCCCCCCCCCCCCCTCTGGATCCGCCCATGCGCATACGCACAGTCTCGCCGGAGCCTTTACTGTTTGTTTACTAAAAGTAGTGGATATACAAGTTAGAAAATTAAGCACAACTTCCTTGAAAGATGTACTTTGTATCCTCGCGAGCTATATAGCCTACCGGAGTTCGAATAAAACTCAGTTCTGTTCATCGGTCATACATGTACACCATAAGTCAGTTCATACGATGAAAGCTCAGACAAGTTTACGCATCTTGCGCGGATCCAGAAAGTTTTGCCAGAGGGGGTCCGCCTTTGACAACGTTTTTTTTCTTAGTTGATGAGGAGAGAGACGATCCAAATACCACCATAAGCGGGCCAACTTCAGCCCGCCAGTGAAACTCCATTTAAATGACGTCTCGCTGTTGTACCGATGATGGCCCAACATTGAATGCTGACTTGGTAACCTTGTGATTATTCAGAGGATCCGGACAAGATTTTTCATGTGGGGGCGGACCCACTGCCCCCCCTCTGGATCCGCCCATGCGTATACGCACAATCTCGCCAGAGCCTTTACTGCTTGTTTACTCAAGGTAGTGGATATACAAGTTAGAAAATTAAGCACACCTTCTCTGAAAGATGTACATTGTATCCTCACGAGCTATATAGCCTACCAGAGTTGTATAAAACACTGTTCTGTTCAATGGTCATACATGTACATCACAAGTCAGTTCACAGTGAAGACTCAGACGAGCTTGCACATATGCGCAGTCTGGCTAGAGCCTGTATAGTATATTGTTTGTATACAATATAACATGGTTTCTGTCACATGACAAGACATGAAGTGCACATACGACTTAGATAAAAAGAGTGCAGCTAATTAATAAAAAAAATCCTGTATTTGTGCAGGTAATCGTCTTGTTTGAGCACTGGCATAAACGACATCATACATGGATGTACTATAAACACAGTAATATTTCCCAAAGCATGTAAAGAACATTATTCCTTGTAATCCACATTTCTAGTTTTAAAAAAAATACATGGTACTCGGGGCAGCTAATTTTCAGATAACTGGGAAATATACTAGCTAATGCAAGTGGCACGGCACGGCGCAGCAGAGGCTTTCATATCCCTGACACATGTCAAATTGCCATTAAAATCATTATTTCGGGAAATCTAGATATCTAATGTATTTTTTTTATTGACAATTGTTAATAATACCATTTGATGATGATAGAGCGAAAAAAATATGGAATTACACCTTTGTGCTTAAGGAACGGAAAAATATATTACTGGCGCGGCAGATTTCGGAGCGGCAGCGCGGCGCGGTCATGGCTTTCATACCCGACCTGTCCTCCCTTCGGATTTTCGGTAGACCCATTCATGAAGAAAAACATTTTGCGAATATTTCTCATTGTGTGAGTGCAACACAGGCTATTGAATTTTGAGCAGGCCATATGGGCTCTTAGCACTAAGAGCTAGTCATAAGAACCTGTCCATCACGATTTCATGGCGTTTCGAAAAAATAACACCCCAAAAACAAAAACAATTCGGCCCGAGTCGTTTCGGCCTGATTAGCAATCGTTAGCCTTATAAGACATAAGACAAATTTTATTTAAAGTCGGAGAGTATAAACACTAAGGTGACTAGGTGTGTAGAGTTAAACTGGTACTAGGTTACGCGAGCTCAACTTGACAACTGTAAATGATGATGTTTCACAGGCTGTGAATGGTTTGTGTTTTATTTCGCCTCTCTTCCAAAATCAGAATGCGGATGAAAAAATCAAAACATCCTTTCTTGACGTGTACTGTCTGTATGTCTCCTCGCAGCGCCTCCTAGATACTTCTCACTTCAACGGTACTGTCTGTATGTGTCTAGTGCAATGTCACGTTTCCGAGTCAGCCCAAGTATTGGCAAGTTACTGTCGTCTTCAGATTTGTGGAACCAACTCCCACAGAGTCAGACTGCTGTAAGCCAGACAACACTGGAAGCTTCTCAGAACTTGCCTGCCGCCCACACTTTCTGAAAGCAACGCCTTGTTTTAAGCCTTTTCACCACTTTATCTGCTGTTTTTAACCTCTTTTATCCGTGGCACGTAGGCACCAACTACCATATTGCGAGAATACTCAACATGCTCAAGTATTGAGGAGGCATGATGATGATGATGACCATGCTTCACTCCTCAGTCTCTCATATTTACTCCTCAGTTCCTGACCTCGTATTGCCATACAATAAAGTGCCTCGTGAAGTCATACCCAACAAAATGAGCCACAAACAGGCGTGTTGAACTGGTGGGGTAAACCCTCTTTGATTCAAAAGGCTTATTAATAACTAGATTTGCACCTGAGTTTTGAAAGTCCTTGAGAGGCCAGATGGTGTCACAGACTGGTGCTTTGGATCCTGGAGACGATGAGGCAGAAATGTGGCTTAACTCGATTGGCACCAGAACTTGGAAATCCTCAAGAGCCTGAGAGGCCAGATATGTCACAAACCATTGCTGTGGAACGGGGAGGGTCCCAGGATGTCAAAACAGGGCTTAACTTGATTGACACTCACTGGAAGTCTGAGAGGTCAGAACATGTCTCAGACCAGTGCTTTGGGTCTAGGAGGGTCTAAGGAGGTAAAAACAGGGCTTAACACAATTGGCATCAGAATCCTTGAAGTGTGTGAGAGGCCAGAATGTGTGGCAGACCAGTGATTTGGGTAGGGGAGGGTCGCTCAGCTCTGAGAAAACATGTTGAATCGCTCTGCATTGCACTACTAGTCTATTAGAGGAGCAGTCTGATCAGGGTCCACACTGTTTGCTACAGATATGTTTTTAAAGAACCAGCAGCTGACACATAGCAGACAACATTTAATCATGATTAAACAGCAGAAGAGGTATCTAGTAGAAGGATGTCTATGGTAATGAATAACTTGATCTTCTTTTCTTTTGTTGCCCAAAATTAATTTGGATCTGAAATGTTTGTAGTATTGAATATCTCAACTTCTTTTCTTTTGTTACCAACTTACCAGTGTTCTGCCAAGAAATTTCAAAATTGGGGACAATGTCCCACCACCTTTGAAAAAGTTGACATTTCCAAAAATATCGGGACATAACACCTGATAATGACGTTGAGCCAAACAAGCTATGGAAAACATAATAATACCTTAATTTCACCTCTAAACTATCATAATTATGTCTATGAATGCATTCTGACTGGTCCTGATTAATGCATTTTACAAATTAATAGCCTGAAAATTGATTGCTCTATGTTTTTTTCTTTCAAGGATACTTACTTAACACGAAGATGGGGTCAAAAGGCCTTTTTTCTGAAAATGGTCATGTTGCATATCAAATTAGAGGGAAAGAAGAGTAGACTAACATGCCGGCAAAAACTTTGACCTTACACACACTACTGACCTCTGGGGTTGGGTTGAAAAGTCAGAAATTGAAATTGTGCAGATAGGTATATTTTTTATTCAACTAAGCACTAGAACATAGTTGACAGGCTTTTGTTATGATCTGAATGATACCCAAGGTGAACTTAGGGGTTGGAGAAATGGGATTTGTTTTGTGATTTTAAATTTTACACATTTCTCTAAAAGAACTCTTCATCGTGGGATATAAATTCAACAAATTTATCTTGTTAGGATAAGCATTTTAATGTGCTTTAGGATCGGTTTACTGGGATACTTATTTTTTAATGTATTCTTGGGAGACAAAAGGTCTGAAAAATAATTAGGTCCTTATTGGGTTACTGGATGCTAATCAGAAACAATCGGGGCAGCTGGCCAGTATACTAATACTATACTACTGGTGGGTGTGAAATTATCTGCTTATTAAAATGGAAATGCAAAAAAAAAATTCACAATGTTTTTCTATGGCCATTTTTCAGGTCAATAAGCTCCTAGCAAGTGGACTGGAAGCACTATGACCTGCTTACACAATATCAGAGCAAAATCATAAATCCTTGATAATGGTAAAAAATCACAATGTTTCAGAGTAATATTTTAAGCAGTGTGTACATTGATGAGTATATTTTGATACATAGGCCAATGTTTAATAATTAATTCTAAAATTTAAACCTTAAACCACTAATTATTACAGTAGCAGACGACATATTTTGTAACAGCTTTCTTCATTTTGGGTACAATAAGACTTAGCAAAATCAACTGAAACTCATTGAAAAACAAAAGACTTTTCTTTTAATAGTCCTAACATTCTAATTTGCATTTACCTGACTGTTGATTGAAATTAAAATCAGGGAAACAGGCTAACTGTTTTTCACTGGGAGCAAGCTGGGCCCCTAAAGCAAAATTATTGGGGGCCCAGCCCAAAACTAAGGGGCCCAAGATTCGGCAGAAAATGAAACTCATTTCAATACCATAAGGCATTGCCAAGGGTTTGCTTTTCTCATACTTGGAAGTCGGAGACCCTCAAAATCTGTATTCCTCTAATTATTTACCATATAAACAGTATTTGGAATTCGCTGAATGAAGATTTGTATAAGATGTATAGATTTGTTAATATGGTAAATAATTATTACGTCCAACAGCTAGTGTCAGATTTGATAACATATACCTTTACGTAATACCTTTTTTTCAGGGGCAAGCTGGGCCCCTAAACATTTAGTTTTAGGGGCCCAGCGCAAAATTTAGGGGCACTGGGCTACTGGGCCCCTGTTAGTCTTTTTCCCTGAAAATGGAATATCCATTATCCAATATATTTAAATGAAGCATTGTATAGAACCATTGAATATCTCAACAGATAAGGTTATACCATAAATCATTTAGAGTAGTGAAATTGAGGTTAATGTCTATCTGTTTAATGCTGATTACTGCAAGATGTCTGCCCCCAGATGTTTAGATAAAAGCAACAAATACTGCTGTAATTAACTTAGCAGATGAAGAAATTATCTGTGAAAACTAAATCAGTACATAATGAAATATTTATTTTTGATTTCAGTAAAATGTTCAAAATCATGATCATACACTTTTAAAAAGTGTTTCAGAGTGTCTTTTTTTAATTTTATACATATGACTCATTATATTTATTATTACATTTAATATTTGTTGTTGTTTTTGCTACAATTTGTAACTTTGTTGAAACTGGAATTTTGATTGAATTAATGTAACTATTTTGATAAAGATGTTATGTGTAGTATTATCCATTAGTATTTTGTTTCATCAGAAGAGAAAAACTGAACTGAAAATATTTTTTCTATTACAGTTGAAATAATGGCAGATGATCGAGAAATATTACGGGAGATGTGGGATGGTAAACTCCCCATCTCATTTACACTCTCCTCTGATGAAGTAGAGAATGATAGACCTGAATCCATGTATGTAAGTATCAATACTAGTTCAAAGTCTCCACATAGATCCAGATAAGGAAATTTTATGAGTGTAAAATTGTAATAATTTTCTTACTCATCAATTTAAACATGTGTTTTGGGTGCTCAAAATAATCGTCTCATTGAGATGGTTCTTTTGAGTGCCCACAACATATGTTTTGGATGAGAAATAAAGAAAATATTTTTCCAATACACACTCTTATCTGGAGGCCTGCTCCATGCATAATATAAAGGTTTAAACCCTTTTCCTACTATTAACAACAATTGTCGTCTGCTCTTCCGTTTATGTACTTTGGTCTTTGGTGGCCTTCATTGCAAACAATATGATCCCAGATCAGACTGCTCCCTTAGTACTGGTTCAGCCCAGGAAGACCCATCTCTACATAACTAAGAGATTGTTGATGGAATGTTAAGAATCAAACTTAACAAACAAAAGAATATTAATTTTGTTCTTTTAACAGCTGATGATATCTAGACAGACATACTTTCCCCTTGTAACAGATAAAGTATCCAAGTTTCTATCACAGTATGTTGATAAAGAAGCGGTCAGTGAAATGTGGTTAGAATATGAAGGACAGCCTCTGAAATGGTAAGAAATCCATTAAAAGAAAATAAATCTAATATTAAAACCCTTATCATACTGAATAACCAAACCGCTACATGTGATTGCCAACAATGTGGCATTTTGACAAGTATAGACTCAGACAAGCCTGTACAGCCTCCTTTTAAGTTAAGAAACTTCAAATGCTGTTCGGTCAGTAGCTTAACAGTCATAGAATATTCAAGCGACTGGCACAGGCTCTGACCAGGCTGCGCGTATGCCCAGGATTATTATCAGTTTTTTCCCTATCAAACATATGTTGTTGTTTTTATAGATAGTTACATTGTATTTGAATAGTTCATTAATAGGCCTTATTCTCTGAATTCATTGTGTCCAAAATTTAATTCGAATTAGCGAGTATTTCGAACAATCGGAGCTCGAATTTTCGAGGTTTTACTGTATGTGTATCAAAGAGAACTTGTTCATTATATCATGAGTATGCAAAGCAATTCTACCTACCTTTTCATCTCTAAAATAGCAGGACATGACTACCAAAATATTTCTAAGCATGGCCTCAGCTGTAGCTTTCTAATTCCAGGCATTACCCAGTTGGAGTACTGTTTGATTTGTTAGGGAGCAGTGAATCTTTGCCATGGAACCTTACTGTACATTTTCAGGTAAAAATAAGGGAATAAGCTAGGGGGCCACTAGGGCGAAATAGTCCCTATAGGGGCCATTTTTTTCTTTTAGGGAGACTCATTTTCATTCTGTCACCACACAAACACAAGCTGTCGTGACAAACAATCTACTACCACTGCATCGTATTTCGCCTTCCATTTAATGGCAAAAGTATGTGTTATAGCAAATTTGCTTCTGAACTGACAGAAACTGCCTTAATTTTGCGCTATAACTTCTCCCTATCTGACTGTCACTTCTCCCTAATTTTCCTGGAGGGAGAAGTCACTTCTCCCTACTGTTAGGGTCCAGCTTCATCCCTGTAAATTAATGCTCTCTAGTTATTGAACCACACACCATCATGACTGATAGTTTCTTTCATTAAGATTATGTCACTCAGGCCTTCAGCATGCATAGCAGGAAAATAATTGTCTTATTTCTCAACCAAAACATATGTTGTGGGTACTCAAATGAACTATCTCAATGAGACGGTTCTTTTGAGCACCAAAAACATATGTTAAAAATTATGGTTAAGAAAATATTTATAATTTTACGCTGAAATTTTTTGTTTATCTAAACCTGAGACCGCTTCTGAAGGGAGTGCAGTGGATCTTGACTCGTTGAGTGTTTGAGCCTCACCGGTGTCACTGCCTTGTGTCCTTGAGCAAGACAGGTTAATCGTAGCTTAGTAATGGTTCAACCCAGGAAGACCTCCCTACATAACTGAAAGATTGTTGATGGGACATAAAGAATCAAATCAAACAAACAAAAAGCTTCTCCTGAAAACTAAAGATTTTTGGTCTAATCTTCCAGACTGTGAGCTACAGGTCTCCAGATAAGACAACATAATTCAAAGTTATTTGTCTTATTTCTTAATGTCATGTAAAATTTCACATGAAGGAAATTGATTTAACGATCCTCTGTTATCAACTCAACTGAGCATGAAATTTATCATGCTCATAAATGTTAAAATGCCAACAATTGTTAGCAGGATAAATTCAGCATCTGTGAGCTTGAAGTCTTTATTTTTCAGCATTTTAGTTTTTATGATTTATTGAAATTTCATAATCAGTAGAGCACGAAAAAAGTTTTATAATCTCGGGCCTGATCTTGTTTTCTTCAATCTAGAATTTCCCTGAGGAGGAGGTGATCCACTGTCCCAGCAAGGATGTCGTAGAATCACATTTCATGTCTGTCGTAAAGGAAGCTGATGCACTCAAACACAGAAGTCACATCATCAATAATATGCAGAAGAAAGACCATAAACAGATGTGGATAGGTTTTACAAATGGTAAGAAAAAGCAAGATATTGCATTTCTCTGAATTTAGTTTTCCTGGCTACTACAGTGGCCATCTTGGATGTTTTTCAAACACAATCTCCTTCCGAATTAATAGTCAAAAACTTGATGAGAGGAATCAGATTTAGAATTACTTAATAGTCTGCCGCCTATAATTTCTAAGAGAACTCATGATGGCATTTTTTGTTAATGCTCGGCATCCAGGCTAGAATTATTCCGTGGTCCATTACAAACAACATAGGGGTGGATGCCAAGCGTGATTTTTCGATTTAAGGTCACAGTGGGGTCAAAGGTCAAGTAAGTGCAATTGACATATAAATACAGAAACTCCTTTTCTTTGTCACAAAAAATGCTAACAATATTAGCAAAAAAGAAATGCAAATGTATATAGAATGGAACCAAGTTTGCCACACTCTTTAAATTGACATTTGCAACAAAAAAAGGTCGTCTTTATAAGTATATTACAAGTATAAGCTTTCAAAAAAAGCTTTGTCAACGCTAAGCATAATATAATATAAAATTGTTATTCTTAACCAGTCATATTTAAGTCTGTGAATGACAGGGCAGGGTTGGGCAGGACAGGGCAGTCAGTCAGTCAGTCAGTCAGTCAGTCAGTCAGTCAGACAGACAGACAGACAGACAGACAGACAGACAGACAACTGTCAAACTTTATAATACAAGTCAAATTGAAATCAAAAGTACAATCTCGGTACAAATATCACTGTTGGTTCATTAGATGTCATTTGGGATCGTTATATTGCATGATTGCCAACAAGTAACATGATATCATAAAATGGAGGATTTAATCAATCAATTTATAGTCTGCGCCTGCAAAATAGTCTACACGCAGGCACGTAGACAATACACATACATGCTCAATACATAATAAAGAACAATACTAAACACGTAATTTTTTGAAACATGACTTTAGAGGTTTGATATATAATTTTATGTTATCGTAGGCACTTCAAATTCAGTTCGGGGTATGCCTGCTTTTAGCATACACCTAGCTTCTAATAAATGCCCATATGTTTATAATTTGAGATACCTATTTGCAGGTAACCTTAGTCTACAGGCAGGGTTGTCGAAATTCCACTAATTCAGCATATTCAATTGCCTCCAGGGCAGCATGAAGTCCTACAGGATTAGCACATCTGGTTGCGTAGCATGCACATTCTACCATGCAGATCTGATTGGCCTTTAAACATTCACATCTGGCAGTGCTGCACTTTGTTTTGCAGCTACACGTGGTGAGCATTGGCACAGCTGACAATATACTACACACAATTTCTATTCTTTTTAGCGCAAGTTTCCATCCATCTGTATCAGTTGCTGTTCCAACATCCATTTGAGCATTATTAGCATTCAGTCATTTGTTTGCCTGATAATAAATTCTACAACAGTGCAATTCATAGCCATCGTATGCAGGTGGCCGCCATACTGGCAAAAAACAAACTCTTCCACTTCCCAAAGATTCAAGCTTGTACCTAATGACTGTACCAGTTTTGGAGCTTCCAAGTACTGCATCCAACATATTTTTTGATGAGGTTGTATCGGCATGAAAGCCAAGTATGTTATCCAGTATATCTTTATCTAGTTTCGAAAAAATAATGTGGACTGGATAACACTTTTTTCTCCTTTGACGTTCCTGATATCATCCATACCTCAGTTCCTGAGTCCTGGAAGTAGCACACCAGTTTCCATGCAAATGGCAATTAATCGCTTGCACTTGTTCTGTATTGCATCAAACATATTTCTGCCTCTCTTCATGATAAGCTTACAAAGCATGAAACTTATCCTTTAACTCTGGATCTGTAGAGCCACACCCAGTAACAACTTCATAGTTACATGCCAATGATTCAGCTTTTTGTAAAAGTTCTGCTGACAGGTATATTGCAAGATCTGCCATATTGTTTATTAGTGCAATAATTAATCTGTGCCCATAACGGGACTTCATGGCCTTGAATAAGTTTCCTGATTGGTCTTTTATTTGGTTGTTCGTTTGGTGCGTGTTGCTGATTTAATCAACTGCTGTCCTAAGTAGCAATCAAATGTGACATACATATGTTTTGTAGTGTGTCCCAAATGTTTTAAAACAGATGCCACAAAGGCATCTTTGTAATCTGCAAAAGTGCTACAACCTTATGATTTCCGAAGAGCCTGGATCTTGGCATGACCATCAATTAGAACACATGTTTGTAAGTTGAATTTGGGAAAATAAGACAGAGTTTCGGTATTCCACTAGATTCTTTACACATTTTGTGCAGCTACTCAGTGGTTTGGTCAGGAGGCACTTGGTTAAACAGATTATTGCTGCGCTTGATGACAAAATTTCCTGCTTGAAATTCTTCATATATTTTGGGTGTTGTTTTTGGTCCCCACCTTGAATAATTGCCTTCACACTCAGTCCAGATAAAGTTTAGAATGGTTAAAACCATTTGCATGTATGACAGCCAAAATGCATAATACTTGCGGCATCAAATTGGTTCAAGAGATTGTTTAGATTCTGACTCTGGATATAGCCCTCCAGATTACTGACTTATGTCTGGAATGATTCTCTAGCTGGCTTAATTTGAATAGTTCAACAACTGGACTAACAACGTTTTCCAGATCTTCCACAGCGTTTATTTGATTATTTGCTAACTAATCAAGAAACATACGCCAGCAGATACACCAAAGAGACTCGTATGCTGGTATATGGCTCCTAACCGCTCTATAATAAGCATTTTCGACAGTATTAGGAGCAAAAACTCTAGATTCTTTCCCAACATAATCTAGGCCTGGTGACTCTTATGTTGTGTCCTATAGCTTTCAGGAAATTGAAGTATACATGTGGACACCCACGTTTGGAAAATAACATGCACATAAATGTCTTTTTTTGCCTATACAAGTGCTTTTCTCTTACTCTATAACGGCTGATCTGCTGTTATAACAGTACTGCTGACCAAATTGGCAGCCGGTTTATGACAGTAGGCATGGTGTCGTTGCTACATACAATCTATCCAGAGCTTGAAGAATCGGACATGTCAGCTGTCGTTACAAGTGGTTTTAATAAACAGCGTTCTTCATTAAATACACCTGAGGTTGAAACTTTCTGGTCATCTGAGTAAAACTGTTTAACTTACAGCCAAGTTAGTATAAGCGGAAAAACAGGGATTTAGTCTCCCATTTGATGGAAGTTTTGCTTTATCAAGCGCGTGAAAACGGGTTAACACTTAGTCACGCTTTGTAGGTCTGTTGCTCTGTTGTACAAAGTGTTCTGTCAAGCTTTTGTCAGAACTTTGCTGCCAAGCCATCATCTATGTGCAGTGGAATGTGTTTTGATGACAGCATAAACCATTTCTATTAACAGACTTAAATCGAGTGTTCTGTCATCGTGTCATCTTTATAGGAACTTTCTGAAGAGTCTGTCTCTGAAGACAAAAAGTTCCTTCTTTGAGGCCTTTGTTAAAGATTTTGAAATGACAGTCAGATTTATCAACAGTATACATTACAGTAATAGTGGGGCCTTTATATCTAAAGAGCGCACAGAATTAGCGACCAGAATTGCATTCGTACATCATCAGTGAATGATTCCCATCTTGATAAATATCGCTACAGTATTTCAGACTCGATGGGTTGGTGCCTGATATTTGTCTGAGACTAGGCCCACTGTGGCTCAACTGGGAGGGGGGGTCTTTAGCTCTTACAGTCTGTGTGCTGAGGGCCATTTTCTTTGTTTCATCACAGTTCAGTTTGTTAATTGATTTGGTTGTTTCCCTGTGATGATACACATTGCATAAGTTAGGAAGATTATATGCGCGCTAAACTAATTTTGTGTTTTACAACAGCAGAATATTTGGCCAGTACAATTAATTTAAGCCCCCCTACCCCAACCCAGTGGCTGCGGTTGCTGTCTGTTCTAAGGCGGTGGTTCTGCTGTTGTTTATTAATTGTTTATTGATGCTACCATTGTTTGTGGGCGTTTAGTGTTAGGTCTTTGTTTTGTTTTGCATTACTTTGTGTCCTTTCTAATTTTGCAATCATCTCGCTGGGGAAGAAAGATATGGTTGCTTTACTTTTGTTGTGTTCTGAATGTCATGTCGTTGTTAACGTTCTTTGACTCTTCCTCGCGGTGCCATGGGATTGGTCTGTAGTATGTGATTATGGCATTTCATGGTCATACTCACTTACTTTTTTTTGTAATATGCTGGTATTTTCCCCAGACACCTCATAATATACACATGACTAAGAGCCAATCCAGAATTATGCAAAGTTAACCCCCTACCCCATTTTTTGCTTTTGTCACAGTAAAGCACCATTCAAATATATTGCAGACCCTATGACCAATCAAATAATACAATCATTCGTTCAGAGATGTCTATGACTAAGGCATGACTGAATATGTCGTTGAAAAAAAACGTAAATATGAAAAATCTACACCAAAAACACTATTTTTTCTGTGGAAATGATAATTTTCTATCCCTTAATAGCTAAAATATTCCACAAACTATTCTTTACAACATGTCTACATCTGACTGTTGGTTTTCAGCATATTAAGCATAACTAGACTGATCTAGATAGCATGGATAGCAATATAAAAACACTAATAATGATTATATTACGAAAATGCACCTATTTGACCTTTGACCTTGTTGTGACCTTAATTCGAAGTTTCAGACTTGGCATCCACCCTGGGGCACTTTGTCATGCCCCAAGGAATATTTATAGCATGGATGCCGAGCATTAACAAAGAATGCCATCAAAACCATTTTCTAGGGGTCGTAGAAATTATAGGCGGCAGACTATAACTCTTTCTGTGTTAGCGGCAACTTTTGTCATCTGCTGATAACCATTGCAAACAGTTTAGAACTGAACTGTTTGACACTCTGATAGCGTTCCTGAATTTTTTTTAGTAAGATAACTTTGATAAAAAAATCAACAAACAACAACAAAACCATGAAATATAAAAATACCCAGCATGCAAAGTGTTAAGGCGATCTGACCATGGCATGATCAGTCTCATCCATTTGAGATTTATCTGGCTCACTCTCTAAAATTCCGTCTCATAATCAAGATATTTTTGCTTTTAAATATTTCATGTTTAATTTCAGAAAAGTTTGATCAGTTTTGGACAGTAAATAAGCGGTTAATGGAGTGTTCAGAGGAAGAATCCTTTAAATATATACCTTATAGAATATATCAGGTATGTTTCTTCACATAATCTTGGCTAATACTACTTTTTTTATTCATAAAATCTCAAAAGTTTTCATATTTTCTTCTCCAAATCATTAGTTATTGTAGATACAGTCAAACCTGTGTAAAACAGTCACTCTCAAAAAGACAGAAAATTGGTTTTCAAGACCAATTATCGCTTAATGCAGGGCAAAAGTATTGCACAATGCTCCCCTTGGAGCATTCTGCAATACTTTCAACCTTCATTAAGCTACCATTTGTCATTAAGATCTTTGTTTTGTCTATTTTTGAGGGGCTGTTTTACACAGGTTTACTGTACAATATACAATGTATGTTCTAGGAGATTAAAGTGCTTCCATTGTCACTGTAGTCATACCACTACGGCAATTTTGGTCTCGTCACTTATTCCGGTGTTAAGGTAACTTTCTCATCATGTTCAATTTCTTCATTTAATCACAGATAAACAGCTGAAAATGCTTGAGTTCTGATTGATTTTTGTTCAACAAATTCACATTGTATCTTTTAGCTTTAAAAGTATATGAAAACTTAACGTTTTGTGACTAGGCATGAAATAACTTATTACGGTTTCATCATTGTGGATGATTAATCAATGATGAAACCGTATAATTATGACTAAACCGTAATTGACATTTATTTATGATAACTGTTAAAAAAACACATTTAAAATCTGATTTTATCTCTGTTTTGGGAAAACGACACATAGGTTGTAAATTAGACGATGTAATCTCGAAGCAAACATATTCGAAAGTTCTCATTTTGTCAGCCTTTATTTGAAGGTAATTTTACTATAACACCGGAGTGGGTGACAAGACCCAAATTGCCGTTGTCGTATGACTACAGTGGTTGTGTTCCACAACAAATAATTCTTACAGAGAAATAAGAATACCATATTCAACCTTAGAAGTATCACACCGGATAAGCGGCAATGGAAAATGCTCTTAACAATCGACGAACATGGATCAAAAATCGCTAGAAACTGTTTTCGATTGCCATTGTCGCCAGTGGGGCAACAAATGGCAATTGAAAACTCTGTTTCTTAAGATTTTTGATCTATGTTCATCGATGGTATTAACGTTTGGATTGTCGCCTATCCGGTGTGAGTATGAATGCTGCTACGATGCAGTCCCTTTATAAGGACCATGCTTTAAGCGAATCATGTTATAAAGGCGACAATTTTACAAAAGAGTTGTAAAATGCATGGTAAAAATAAATGGGAGCAATAAAGTGACTGTGTTATATCCAAATCTGTGTTATAACCAGATGTTATAAAGGGACTTCACTGTATAAGTACTGAGTACTTTATGTACATTATATTTACATTTTCGAAGCAAGTCTTCAATGAACCTTTAGATTTTTGCAACCGTTCATAGCCTCATTAATGACATAAATTTGATTGACAGCTGCCAAGCTCACTTGCCCTTGCAATAGGCTTCAAACATCGAACTCATTTGCCAGAAGTGACACTGGTATTGTGATTGACAGCGAGCCACACCCGAGTCGCACATGCAAAAAAAGCCTCTTGTTTGCTCCATTGGCTGTCCAAGTTCAAGCTAGCTGTTCCGCTTTTCCGTTTTGCACTCCAACAAAACTGTTAATATGATTACATATTAAATACAAAGCTGTTTGGTTTCCTAAATTATAAATAATTTTTATATTTTAGATATTTATAATAAAATTAAAAAATAAGCAATAAATGCAATTTTTGGTCTGTTCATGGAATATTGAATACTTCGGGTCTCTTGCAAGAGACCTGAAGTATTCATGATTTCATAAACATTGCAAAAATTGAATTCATTTCTTAAATGAACTTTTGATTTCCAGATAATCCAGCTGTGCAATTACATTATTAATACAGAAACATCATGTGGATGTAACATAGTGAGGATCCTGATCACCAGGCTTCATTAATAGTCCACTGATCTGGAACTACATTGTTTACAAATGAGGGTCTAGAATATTGAAAAATATAGCAAGAAGTGAGCAAAGCTCACATACCCCCGGCGGTAGCCATCAGAGGTTGAAACACTTTCAGAGAAAAGACAAAATTGTCAAAGATTTCATAATCCTAAATCAAGTAGTTTCCGAGAAAACTTTGATGAAAAATGTCCATATGTGTTATATAACAGTGACAGAAGGAAAAATTGAAAATTTGAAAAAAGAAGGCAAAATGAGGATTAGCACCTTAATTTTCATTTACACAATACACTTTGCCTACCTGAAAGTGTACACAAAATTTCATAATCCTAAATCAAGTAGTTCCTGAGAAAACTCTGACAAAAAACATCCATATGTGTTATATAGGAGTGACAGAAGGCAAAATTGAAAAAGAAGGCAAAATGAGCTTTAGCATCTTTATTTTCATTTACACAATACACTTAGCCTACGTGAAGGTGTACACAAAATTTGAAAACACTTGCTCCAATAGGAACCGAGAGATCTGCGACAGAAATTTTCATTGGAGAGAAAGAAAAATGAATAAATAAAGAGACTGATAAGCAATATGTGGCTGTTCTTTTGTTACACAATACAACTCATCACTATCAAGCTTTGTACCAAATTTCAGAATCCTAACTCAAGTAGTTGCTGAGAAATCTTTGACAGAAAAAAATGTCTATATGTATTATATAAGAGTGAAAGAAGGAAAAAATAAAAAATTGAAAAAAGAAGGCAAAATGAGGATTAGCAGCTCAATTTCCCTTTACACAGTACACTTTGCCTTCCTGAAGGTGTACACAAAATATGAAAACACTGGCTCCAATAGGAGCTGAGAAATCTGTGACAGAAATTTCCATTGGAGAGAAAGAAAAATGAATAAATAAAGGGACTGATAAGCAATATGTGGCTGTTCTTTTGTTACACAATACAACTCATCACTATCAAGCTTTGTACCAAACTTCAGAATCCTAACTCAAATGGTTGCTGAGAGATCTTTGACAGAAAAAAATGTCTATGTATTATATAAGAATGAAAGAAGGAAAAAATAAAAAAATGAAAAAAGAAGGCAAAATGAGGATTAGCATCTCAATTTCCCTTTACACAGTACATTTTGCCTTCCTGAAGATGTACACAAAATTTGAAAACACTGGCTCCAATAGGAGCTGAGAAATCTGTGACAGAAATTTCCATTGGAGAGAAAGAAAAATGAACAAATAAAGGGACTGATAAGCAATATGTGGCTGTTCTTTTGTTACACAATACAACTCATCACTATCAAGCTTTGTACCAAATTTCAGAATCCTAACCTAAGTAGTTGCTGAGAAATCTTTGACGGAAAAAAAAGTTTACAGACATACAGACAAACAGACAAACATAATTACAGAAAAGGCAAAAACTATATACCCCCTATATACTTCGTACTGGGGGTATAAATATTGAAAAAGTTCTGCGCACAGTCATATATTAGGTCAAACACTGTATTAACAGGCGTGTTCCTGAGGCATTTTATAGAGTATGCACGCTTGAAGGGGTCTGGGGGTACTCCTCCCTGTATGGGGCCAGGGGTGAAGCCCTGTGGCAGAAAATGGTTTTAGGGCATTTCAAAGGGCTAAAATAAGTCATCAAGACACTAATAGGTGCATTTTCTTCAAAAATCAAATTAAATACTGTCAAATCTGTCTTAAGCAGCCACTCAAAAAGAAGACCAAAAATTGATTTTCAAGACTGATAATCGCTTTATGCAGGTCAAAAGTATTGCAGAATGCTCCAAGGGCATTTTGACCTTCATTAAGCTACCATTTGTCATTTAGATTGTTTATTGTCTTTTTTAGAGTGGTCATTTAAGACTGGTTTTGCTGTAACTGAAAACCCTATACTTGCACTGTCGAGTTGTATGCGCATGCGTATTTGCGTACACATAGGTACGCCCCTGATTAGTGATCTTAATTCCTCTCTAGATCTCAACTCAGTTCAAGTTCTTCCATCTCAGGGTCTGTGATGCAGAAGTCCAAATAAGTTTTCTGGTCACTTGGTATTTACCCTATCAGATTTTCAAAAACAATTACTTAATTTTTTTTTTATATTCCACATGCTTTTTAGTGAACAATCAACACAATGTCCGCAGTCTTTTTGATCGAATGATTGACCATTGAGCATCTACCTGCTTTCATAATACACTCTAAAAATCTGTTAAATTGAAATACTGGTTAACTGAAGAATTGAGCTTCTTCTTTGAGCAATCGCCTAACAGTTTTGTTGTACTTAACCCCTGTTCTGTTGAACCTGGATTTATCCTTTTTTTAAACACTAGATCCAGATCAGCTGGCTTCTGATGAAGCCATCTGATCAAAGTAAGTAAGGGTGCCAAAATTAGGAATCGATACAATCAAGTACCACACCTGACCCAGGATACCAATGGGAAAGTGACAAACTCACAGTTAGACACCACAAACGATAGCCAAGAGGTCAGCCCTATCCCAGCAGGTGACCACAAAGCACATATAAACAGACGCGCACAAAGACATAGCAAACACAAGACAGAAAAAAACCCATAAAAGATCCACAAAAGAAGTACCGCTTAAACCGGTTTAACGGCGCCAACCTCACCCTTAATTCAGATGTGGATCAAGACACATAGATATTTGGTTTGCATGAAAGATCCTCTTTGTTTTCCACACTGATTGAAAATGCATGCTTAGGACTGGAATGTTGCATGTTAACAGTATACTATACAAATTAGTGGAGAAGTGTAGTACATACAAATATTCAGCATATGTGATTGTTTTTACAGGCTGATCGACCATTTATACAGAAACTATTTAAACCGTACACAGATGAAGGTTTTGAAACTACATTAGAACATTTACTCCAACAATCAATACCAGATCTACTTAAAGGTATATCAGTATTGACTTTTACATTAACCCTTTATATAATAAGGCCAAATGAAAAAATAATTGTTTTTAGCGTAACAGACTAACCCAATCCTACCTAAATTTTTACTAGTGAAACCTAGAATTTTTTTCAGGTTTTCTGGAAAAAATAAAGTTGCAATGAAAATAAGTTGACCCCCATGTGCTTTTTGTTGAACTCACCATCACATAATTTGGCAAAATAGCATGATTGTTTCACTTTCTTATCCCTATATGATGCAATTATATTTATTTATAAGGTTACATCACATAGCCTTCTTCTGAAAAAATTAGTTTTGAAGTTAGTGGTGTTTAACTTTTTTAACGCTGCGTATACGAGGGTAATTTTTTATGTTTGTAGAATCGGGCTGTATCTCTACAAATATAGAATTTACAGTACCATATGTATATATATTTTGATTGGTCTAGCTTCTGTCTATCAACTGATATAAATATTACATCATTAGCTCTTAGTTCGGTCTAGATATTTAGCTTTGCGTAGGGCATAGAAAATGACACTGGTCAAAATCCATGTCATTTTAACTACACAGCCAGCAGGAAATTAGATGCTGTTAAGTTCCATTCGCTGCACCACCAAAATTCATTATTCAAAAGCTAATCGTAGACAAGTGCAGAAAAACTATAAGCATGTTGTTTGCTCTTCTATAACAATTTTAAAACACCCATCAATATACCAAAATAATCACAGTCAAGTGCTAGTTACTATATCTGTTAAAATCACGGCTATGAACAATTTTTTTTTCTGGTTTTGCATAGCACATGATATACTCAATCATTCGTCAGCAATTATATTGATGTATTGATTAAAGCGTGTACATGGCAACCTCCGGTACTGCCATGCCCCCATGTTATAAAAAGTGGGTGGGGTAAATCAACCCTGCATAGAACAAACAATAACAATTGGTTCTGCATAATTTTCTTATAGCAGTGATTCCAACACCTGATAAGAGGCACAAAAAAGTTTTAATGTATTTTCTAAATGTAGTAACGCTCCATGACATCATTTATGTACAGAATAAGGGGATTTTAGCACCCCATAGGCTATTTATTTTGCAGTTTATTCCTAATAAAACAAAAGTATTAACTTTCTTTGGGATGAAAGTTACCATAACACTTTCATCTACCTTATAAACAAGAAAAAATATAATAGTACTATAAAGCTAACGTATTAAGCCACATTCAAAAACCCGTATCCATCTTCCACTTGTGTCAACTTTTTACAATATGTCAATTTTTTACAATAAAAGTTTATATGCCTACTGTACAATTTGATGAGGTTCAAAATAAATCTTCCATATCCAATAATTGCTGCAAATATGCTATAATGGTCATATAATATTGTAGCAGTTAGTGTCCTTTATCTGCAGCCAAGTTTTCAGAAGCTGTGTATAGCTATAAATCCATTTTCATGCAATTGTTACTAACGTTCTTTCAGAGACTAAATCTATAAATGTCATATTTCTACCATATATCCAGTGTTCGATATATAGGTATGTCTTTGCCTCTTGGAAGACATTAATGTAAAGCATTTCGAAAGAATTTTAGGTTGCATGTATAGATGAAAGCTCAATCTTTCCAAATATATACATGATGTATGCATTTACTGTTTTCATTAAATCTATCTCTCTACAAATATAAAAAACGTCCCTCCTATAATGTTGTTTTTCTAATTTCAGATATATCCAGTTACCAAGTGATAATCCAGGGTATAGAACCTTCACTAGATACCTCAGTATTATGGCTATCAGAACATTTAAGTCACCCAGATAATTTCTTACATATATGTGTCATACAGAGAACAGATAAACAAGAACGCACTGATTGGTAATATAAACAGTTCCGGTCTCCACCCAATGAGTCACTCAACTGCAAAATAGGACTTCGGTAAATGTTCAAAAATTTTGAACACTAGCTGCCTGCAAAAAAGGCCTAGATGAACAGTGAAGACCCAGATCAGACTGCTTCTGAAGAAGCAACCTGATCAGGGTCTTCGCTGTTTGCTATTCTGACTAGCATTTTGTGAATTTCCATCTCTGATAACCAACAGCCCTGATATCCAACAGCCCTGATAACCAGCATTTTATTTGAGAAGAGAAAAATATTTAAATTTTTGAACATTTACCGTAAGGTGTGTAAAATATAGAGGTTGAATGGTACAGTGCATACCATGATCAGACTTTCACCTTCATAAGCAGTTTTATCTAGATTTCAGGCCTTTAGTTAAGAGTGTGTACCATGAAAATTATTTTCTCATTTCTCAACCTGGGACACAGTGGCTCAGTGGTAGAGTGCTTGACATGAGACGGAAGGGTTGTGGGTTAGAGCCTCACCGGTGTCACTGTGTTGTGTCCTTTAGCTAGACACATTAATCATTGCTTAGTACTGGTTCAACCCAAAAAGACCCATGGAGTGAGTGGATGATCAAACCTGTGATCATTGATTTACAAGACAAGGGTTTACCCACTAGGTGAAGATTGCTCCTATTGGAAATAGTAACACCACAGGTTTAGTTAAATACATTTTTTGAGTATATAATTGTAAATATTTTCTTATCCATCAGTTTTAACACATGTTTTAGGTGCTCAAAAGAACCGTCTCAATGAGACGGTCCTTTTGAGTACCCACAACATGTTTTGGTTGAGAAATAAAAAATAATAATTTTTGTTACGCACTCTTAACTGAAGACCTGAGTAACATTAAGGGGATAACTGTATTCGAAATTATCATTTTGGGATATATCATCTGGTATACAGTAGGAAATTTAGTTTTACTGCGACATGCGAGAGGAGCCTTAAAACTTGATTTCCGAACGTATATTGGTTGATATACCTCCCCAAATGAAAATTTTGAATATGGTTATCCCCATTCTAATGCACTTCTGTAGTTTCGTCTCAAATTGAAGCGTTACAAGCCACATAAAGCCTCACGTCATCCAACGAAATGTGATGTAATTAATGACGACAAACTGTTTCCAACAGTATATCGCAGGATATACTGTTGCAGTTTTTTAGGTTATCCAATCAGATGTCGCCTTACAAAATCAAGTGCATTAGAATATCCTTTTTAACACAATCTGACAGTAATCATTGGGGATTCTAATTTCATTTAATCCTATTGCACCCAAAATAACCCAAAACTTTATAGTTTTGGTCATCCTGAGTGCAAAAGGGTTAAATACAAATGTATTGTGATTCAAATGTAAATTATATAAACTGTGAAACTGTACTATGTTTTTAAGGTGTGCTTATAGCAATTAGACAGGACAGCTTTATGTTTTGGTTGAGAAATAAGTCTAGAAGAAAAAAAAATTGATACACACTCTTAACTGAAGGCCTGAGTAGCACACTCTGACAGCAATCATTTGGGTTTATAATTTCATTTAACCCCATTGCACTAAGAATGACCAAAACTACAGTTTTGGTCATTATGCATGCAATAGGGTTCAATACAAATGTATTGTGATTCAAAGGTAAATTTTATATTTGTTATATAATTTTTAATGTGCAATAATATAGGGATCAAACCTGTTTTTAATGCAAAATGTAGGTTCCTGTGAAACCCTACGATTGTTAGGTGTACTTATAGCAAATAGACAGGACAGTTTATATAATATTGACAGCTCTAGGTACTGTCAAGCATGTATTAAAACTGACATTAGACATAAATTTCAGGGAGAAAGGGAGCTGTGAATCTGTGGAAAAAATGGACACCACAAGTCTGGCACCTGTGGAAAAAAATGTGAGCCACATTGTAAAAACTTTTAAGGTCATGAATGAACAATTAGCACCATACTGTTTTGAAGAATTACTTGTTTACTCTACATGTAAGTAACTTGGTATAACATTAACTAGTAATTCTTCAAAAAGGAATATAATTGTAAATTAAAAAAGCCCTTGAAATACAAAGTAACATTCATTTGTACAGTAAATGAACAAGCAGTAAATAATTTGTAGTACAATTTGGACAAGTAAGATTCTGTGACAGACAAGTAGATTTTGTAGTTTACCTGCCCATGGGCAAGTAGAAAACTTTTGGATTCCCACACCTATCTTTGGTATCCAGAAAAGACTGCAATCGTCAAGGCAGTCAATATCTATTTGTTCCATACCTTTAACATGAACAGAATTGGAATATTATTATGGATGTTTGTTAGCTATATAAATAAATTATTAAACAACTGTAATTCAGCACTTATTGTTTCTTAAATCATACATGTTTTTGACCACACTAGTCCGTCTTTATACACAGGCAGCGGAAACAACATACATAAATAGATTTGCAAAACAAATGAATTGTATGAAGATATTGCCAATTTATTGCTACAACGACGATGACAACGATCTCATGACAACGTAAAAACAACCAACTCAAATTTTCTTTTCGCTATAAAAGTGACAGAAATCATTTTTACACACAAGAAAATACATCTGAGCGGCAGCTGGATGAACAGAGCATATTTTCGTAGCAAGCAAAGTAAGTAAGTGTGCAAAGATCAGGAATCGATACAATCAAGTACCACACCTGACCCAGGATACCAATGGGAAAGTGACAAACTCACAGTAGACACCACAAACGAGAGCCAAGAGGTCAGCCCTTTCCCAGCAGGTGACCACAAAGCACATATAAACAGACGCGCACAAAGACATAGCAAACACAAGACAGAACAAAACCCCTTCTTTTTAACTCACCTGTCACGTAGTGACAAGCTGAGCTTTTGTGATCGGTCTTCGTCAGTTGGTCAGTAAACAATTGACTTAAATGACACCTCCTAAACTAGAAATTACTGGTTGGATTTTGACCAAAATTGGCAGGAATGATCCTTATATGGCCCTCTTTGATAATTGTTCAAAAGGTTGAGGTGAGTTACATATCTAGGTCACACAGGCTGAAATAGATTGTCAAGATGGAAACTTTAAAAATCTTCTTGTCTGAAACCACAAGGCATACAGCCTTGATATTTAGTATGTAGCATCACCTAGTGGACCTCTACCAAAATTGTTCAAACTATGCCCCTGGGGCCAAAAATGGGCCTGCCCCAGGGGTCACAGGTTTTACATAGGCTTTAATAGGGAAGACATGAAAAAATCTTCTTGTTTGAAACCACAGGGTCTAGATTGAATGGCTGCTAGGTCAAGACTCGCTGGAAGCACTGTGTTGTGTCCTTGAGCAGGATACTTTATCCTCTGCTTAGTACTGGTTCAACCCAGGAAGACAGTAAATTGTCTGGTCATGAGTGAGAATTTGTTGACTGAGACATAAAGTTAACAAAACCTATGAACACCTCACCAGATAGTCATATACATTTGTTCAAGCTTAGGATAAATACAGTGAGAAACAAAAGATGTCTGAAAATTTAGGAAGAATATGTAACATTCCTTTATATAATTTGTTGATGACTGACAGATTTAGGGGGGTAAAGTGCAGTCCCTTTATAACACACCTTGTTAGAAAGCAGATTTGGATATAATGTGGTCATGTTGTGGCTCCCAATTTTCCAAAGGAATGATCTTAAAATACTCATGCTATGGTCATTTTCCTAAAATTCCTCTGTAAAGATGACCATTTATAACACAATTCACTTATAATACAGTCCATTCCTATGGACCCGAACAGTGTTATATAAGGAGTGCACTGTACCAGTGAATAAGGTGTTTAAAGATAAAATGGCAGCTCCTGAGAATTTGGATCTTATCAGACATGTGTAAAATCATCCCTAAACCCTTTGTATATAGGAAACGCCTAAACGGGTACTCTGGCAAACAGTGAAGACCCAGATGAAATGCAGCATAAGACACTTTATCTTCTGCTGAGTACTGGTTCAACCTAGGGAATGTGCTGACATGATTGAAAAATTGCTGATAGTAACAAACACTCTGTGGGTCTATAAGTTTAAATAGTTTGCCTAAACCTTTGTATTTGTCACTATTTTGTGGGTGTTAAAAGTGAAGGCAAAGATGGACCTTCACTGTTCACAGATACAGAAATGGCCACTCTCAAAAAAAAATCAAAAAATGGGTTTTAAGACCAATTATTGCTTACTGCAGGTAAAAAGTATTGCAGAATGCTCCAAATGGAGCATTCTGCAAAACTTTCGACCTTCATTAAGCTACCAGTTGTCATTAAGACCTTTGTTTTGTCTATTTTTGAGTTACGGTCTTACACAGGTTTTACTGTATGTTCACGAGCTGGCTCAAATATAACTAAGACAACTTGATTGGTTTAGAACCTTTTATTTACTTGATATAAATATAATATCTTTTCAGTAAGAACATATTAAATAAATAATAGCAATCAAAGTACAAGAAACCATATGGGCCACACTGCGAGAAAACCTGTCTTGGAGGTTTCTTACCAGGTAAGATCCAAACCAGCCTGCCCAGCAACAGAAACTAGCTAGAATATTGAAATTTCGCATGGAGCTAGTTGGACTGTTGCATTTTCTAGATAGAGAATGGATGTGCAGGCTGGTCTACACTGTTGTTCACATGCAAGTCAGTTTTCTCGCATCGAGGCCCATACCGTAAATATTGTTTATCCCTCACCTGAGCTATGAAAGAGGCAAGGTAAGATATGGGCTTTCAAAAATGATAGAAAGCTACTCAAAGAAAACAGTTTGATTGTGTCACAAGAGTTTTACACAGTCTAGCTACCTTTTCAACCCTAACTCTAATGCACTTGCTTTTGTAATGTGAGGTCTGATTTGATAATGTCAAAAATTTGCGACAGTATATCCTGCGATATAATGTAGGAAACAGTTTGATGTCAGTAATTATGTCACATTTCGTCGGATGACGTGCGGCATTATAGGGCTTGCAACGCTCCAATTTGAGATGAAACTGCAGAAGTATATTAGAATGAGGATAACCATATTCAAAATTTTCATTTGGGGAGGTATATTGTCATATATACGTTTGGAAATTACATTTTTGCGGCTCCGCTCGCGCGTCACAGTAAAACTAAATTTCCTGCCAAATATCTGACGATATACACTGAAGGACTTTAACAATGCAAAAATCGCAATTCATAAAATTAACAACTTTTCTATGTATCAATTTTATTGAGATTTGGCAAAAATAACCATCAATATGTCAAAAAAATATGGTTTAAATTTCGTATCAAAATAATAAATAATTTGAGAGCATCAGTTTATCAAAAGACAATACCCTTAGATTCTAAAACTGCAATTTGAAATTTGTCTTGAAATTGGGCATGATTTAAAGGCTATTGTAATAAAATATCTTTATTAAAAATCTGAAATAAATTACCCTTGGAGCCCTGCGATTCGTCTGGCAGTGTTGGTAGCCAGCCTGAACAGATATCGTCGATGTAAATATCGTCGATATAATCGACACTAGTTGCTGTCTTAATGTCGGTCGTCATTCTTAGTTGGCCAGGCCTGTGTCGACCTTTAACTTTTCTAGTAGCCTGGTAACAATCTCGTTCATGTTCAGACAAATGTGGCACGAATAATAAAGCTATAAAATTAAAGCTACTGTGTTTTTTATACATGTATACCAACAAGCTATATGTGAAATGATAAAATATTTTGCTTCATTGATTCGTGGGGACACCACATGCAAAAAAATAGTAAATCACAGATGCGTAGCTGGTGGTGGCCATTGTCTATAAAAACACAGGTTTTAGGTATAGATAGAGGCAGACTGTCGTTTCCAGCCCATTTAACTTGTTAAAGAAGACTAAAAATGTTTTGGGTTCAAAAAATAATCATTTTCCTTTTTTGCGTTTTTAAAGTCCTTCAGTGTACCACCCCAAATGAAAATTTTGAATACAGTTATCCCCTAAATTAGCTGGATTTGTTTGTTTGATTTGATTCTTTATGTCACATCAACAATCTATTAGTTAAACAGGGACGGGTCTTCCTGGGTTGAACCAGTACTAAGCTAGGATAAATGTGTCTTGCTTAAGGACCACAAGGCAGTGAGGCTCGAACCCTCGGCCTCGAGTCAAGCACTCTACCACTGAGCCACTAAAATTAGCTGGTGTCCAGCAAAAGGTACAAGGGGTAGCAGAGGAGTGGGGGTTCGAGTGACCCCCTCTGGATCCACCACTGGATTTTAATCTTTGATGTATGCACCTTATGCTGGATATCGGCTCATTAACCCTTTTGTATTTGGGAAACCTCTAATCGAGTACTTTTACAAAAATGACGATTCGGATGAAATGAAGCATAGTGCTGTATGTTAAAAAAAGGTATGCAGACAAATAATATCCAATATATTTTGCAAATTATAACCTGACGCCCTAGATATGTACAATGGACTATCCCAAGTTTATTGTATGAAACCAGAAGAAAGAGTCCATAAGTATACAAAGGGTTAATGGTGATATTGTGCCTGTGGGGATCAGTCAAGAGACTTCCAGCGAGTACCAACAATATGATTAGGAGTCGGTACAAGAGATTTGGTATTTACACACTAGCAACTTGCATGCAACAGCCTTTGCTAAACAATAGTTGCACCTTGTGAATCTTCATCTCAGGTGAGTTAAAATGACTGAAATGATGCCAATGGGTCAGAAAAAAAGTGGATAAAATGGAAGCTGTTTAGTACAGGATTTACAATGATAAATACACATATACTGACCGACTTTAAAGACGCAACACCTGGATAAGATCTTTAATTTATGTCTCGAAAAAAAGGGCAGAACAACAATTTTGTTTGTTAAAGAGCATTCAATTGTAAGTAAAACATGGAAAACGTGTCCAACTAAGATAAGCTTAATGCATTTAAATGTAAACTTTCTGAGATAGGGGCCAACTGTTTTATCTGACAAAATGTTATGAATGAAAGATTCCCTACTTCTTTAAATCAAGAAACACTAGAAGCATCAAATTTATATTATGGGCTTTGTTAGTCATCGAGGAATCATATTGATTGGCAGGTCTGCGATACAGCTTATTTTTGTGTATGACGTTTATCTGGGTTAACCATTTCATTCAATGGCTTAAAATCTCCTCTACTTAAGAAATGTTTAAATGGCTAAATTCATACGGAGCAAATAACATCATCCAATTCAGTTGTACATTTAAAACTAAAGTGTTTGTTGAAGAAGCCAACTCATGATGACATTATCGAAGCAAAGGAAGTTTACATTCAACAGTCTTTTGGAAGATAAAAGGGGAAAATAGTTTTGTGTAATTAAAGTCCATCAGTATAGATTTATGATACATTTACAAACATTGAAGACCTAGATCAGGGACCACATCATGTGCAAGCAAACTGTTTACAATGAAACGAGTCCCTCATGACAAAAGCAACAAAATGTACATCCACAAACTGAAGACTAATCAGGGGTGTAGCTAGTCTAAAATTCAAAGTACGCACTTGTGGAACAGGCTGAATGCATACGAAAAAGAAACAAATACAAACAGCATAGACCCGGATGAGACGCCGCAAAATGTGGCCTCTCATCAGGGTCTGTGCTGTTTGCCAAGATAACACACTCTTGGAAATGGTAGAATGATCAGTCCCTCATTGACTTTGCATTTGATTGGTGGGTGCCTATGAGGTGATACAAACAACATCACAAATTCTGTAAAAATTGGATTTAGAGAGATAAATATTGGTTCTACGCACACATTTTGTACAAATAACATCAAGAATCTATCATAATTGTGATAGAATCTTCCCATATTTTTGGTCCAAATGTGTACGCAAATTTGTGTATACATTCTAAGCTACGCCCCTGCTAATCAGTCTGGGGGCATCCACACAATTGGTGAAAAAAAAGATTTTTCTTGCTTTAAAACTCTCACAAAGTTGAATATGTACAAGTACAACCTAGAAATTACCCTGTATATTGCAGAACATAATAGGAAAAAATCTATTAAAATGTTAATAAAATAACAAATGCAGTTACTAGCTAGATACAGTAAAACCTGTGTAAAACGGCCACTCAAAAATAGATAAAACAAAGATCTTAATAACAATTGATAGCTTAATGAAGGTCAAAACTATTGCAGAATGCTCCCTTTGGAGCATTCTGCATTACTTTTGACCTGCATTAAGCCATAATTGGTCTTGAAAAACAATTTTTGGTCTTTTTGAGACAGGTTTTACTGTAGTTCATAAATTTGTCATCTAAACTGTAACTTTGTTAAAATGATACCCATCAAACCATTCAACTAAACAGAACATCTCTCTATTCTGGCATCTAATGTTCCTCTGGATTATATGGGCCAGCAGATGTGATTTTAGTACTTAGGCCAGAATTTGTTTATTAGTTGATTTACAAACCCCTCCTGTAATTTTCGGGAAAGTAGATTTTTTTTTTCTCTAAACTTACTTACTTTATCTTGGTTTTGTATTTAGATTGCAGATAGTTTCCCAGTTCCTGGGGTAAGCTGCAGTTGGATCGATGCAAATTTTGTTTTTATTTTATCCGCCAACTCTATAAATTATTTGTTTAGTTGAAAAAATATACTTTTGAGGTTCTGTCTGTGTATTTTTGAGAGAGGCACTGTTAAAAAAGATTGTCCTGTCCAAATTTGTAAGAAAATGATGAAATATTTAAAGGTTTACCTTACTAGTTTTGACTGTTTTTTCTGGAGATATTAAAAAAACAAAAAAACTCTGAAATGACCAGTCAACTGGTCATTTTCAGAGTTTTTTTTCCATCCCATTGACCCTAAATCTGAAAAAAAAACTCCTGTAAATCTACTAATAAAAACATTCTGGCCTTATTGCATCGACAAGCAGCGAAAGCTGCAGGGACAAGCCTGTATATATGCACAGTCTTGCCAAGAAGCTCAATTCACTGCTTGTATACACAAAGTATAGAAGTAGAGAAAGTCTCAGACCAAAATTTAGAACTTAGTCTTACTGGATATGCCAGCATGTGCGTTTAACCCTTTACTCCATAGGCTATTTTTAGATTGTGGCATCATTTTCTATTTTTAAACAACATTGGAAAATTCAAGGAAAATTTATGTTAAAGTTTTGAATACTTTTGAAAATATTATGGAAAATGAAGCATTTGCTCTTATGGAGCAAATGCTCCATTTTCCATAATATTTTCAAATAAGTGATATTTCAAAGGCGTTATTATGGATTTAGTCGGAGTAATGGGTTAAAGGAGTTTTTTTGGGGGGGAAGTGAGATAATTACCAAAATTCCTTGTGCTGGCCCAAGTCTAGCAAAAAGCATCTATTCTGTATGTTGTTATGCTTTTAATCTCAAATCTTACAAGCTTGTACCTTATAAGTACCCTAAATTTTCAGATTAAGTTGTAACAAACAGTACAGACCTAGATCAGAAAGCTCCTGATTATTTTATACAGTTTAACATTCTATGACTAAATTTTACATGCCTTATCAGTTAGTATTAAGTAAACTGTATTTAAGAAGTTATTTTCATTTATAAGGGTCTGGATTGGGTATATTGATTTAATGTGATTAATGGCCTTGTAGTATAGTGATTTGCAGTTAATTCCATTATTTTTCAATGATTTTTGTGTACTAAAATTTATATTAAAGATTATGCCAAAGAATTGAAAAATAAGCTGATTTTTGTGAAAATGTCTTTCATGTAGTGAATTAAGAGACATATAATCATTAAGAGCCATTTAATCGGAGGCCCATGAAATTATGAATGCCATTGGTTCAGTTCTAAGTAAGCCAAGCCAAAGGCATATATAATACATGATCAATGTTACACAAACACCAGTTAACAAGGAATGTCATTGTTTAATGTTGAAGTCACCCAGCCTCAATGCACAAACTCAAACTAGACCACATGACTTTTGGGATTATTTTGCTTTGGAAAATGCATGCATTAGTTCCATTTAAAGCATTAACAACACTAAAAATCTAAAAAGAAATTGACAAACATTTATATGGTTATTTGGTTTAGAACTAGCAAAGATGTCACCGAACATTTAGGGTAAAAACATGTACTCCCAAGTTCTTGAAGTAATATCAGGAAAGGTGAGCTTGACAGACAGTGTCCATGAGCTGTATATACTTAGTCTATTAAAGCATAAACTTTAAATCAGCCATCTTTAAACTTGTTATCTCCCTTGCTCCATTAGCCAACATTCCACTGAAAATATACAATTACATAAATTCACAAGCAAATGTTCTAAAAGTTGCCAGCCAAAAAGGCACAGACAAACAATGCAGAACCAGATCAGACTGCTTCTGAAGAAGCAGTCTGATCAGGGTCTTCCCTGTTTGCTATTCTGTTAAATATTTTGTGAATTCGCGCCCTGATAGCCCACATTTTCTTTGAAAACAGAAAGTGAAAAGTGTTTGAAATTTTTGAAGATTTATTTTACTGTAGTATATGATGTAACCATTTCTTATTAAAAATAGAATGTTAAATCCAGATTGATAGTCATACAAAAAAGTCCATTATACATGTATATTTTGAGGGTCACAGGTTACAATTTTCTATTTAAATTTTATTTCTTTTCTAGATGCCGGGTTTTGTCACACATATGTTTATGACTTTAATCCTATCAGCACTGTATTATATAATATAATTCCTATCAATTATGAGCCATCGATAGTTTTCAATAATACACTTAGCTTCAAGACAAATTTGAAACTATTTCTCTTGATTTTTTTCTCCACAAAAATGATACCTTTGGTGTGCATGGTGCTCATTTATTTTTGCACAGCAATAAGTTAAAACCAGTCTTGTCTAGTACGGTGAACTATTACTAGCTTGAACATCCTTTTTATATGGTAGTGATAATGAAAAAAAACGTTGGTGCAACACATTTTCAAATCAGGTCTGTATTTGACTGTTGACGTGTCTTATAAGTAATAATTCTCTGAAATCACAGATATACCTAAAGATTTGGTTCCCATGACCAAGGAGATAGCTCAGATTTACCTTAAGAGTTGGTTCCCTTGACCAAGGAGATAGCTCAGCTTTACCTAAAGAGTTAGTCTAGCTCCTAGACCTTGATGTGTTTGTCAATTTTACATTACGTTTCATTCATTATAAATTGATTTCATATAGCCAGTCTCATCTCTTTCTCTCTTTGACATCAAGGTCTAGCTTATTTCAACTAAGCTTGCCTCAGAATTCTGAGGTGTGGGTCATTAATTTCAGCAGTAGAACCAGCCACTTGAAGTTTTAATGGCTTTACTATAACCACAAACTGATCACCTACTGATAAGCCATAAATACCTCCCAGTTCACACACTTATTCCAACACAGCTGTTGTTGGATTGCTGCCAGCTGATAATAGGTTCCCTATGCAAGAAAGGGATTCCACAAAACCATCTTCAAAAAGTTGCAAGTACATACATGTGCGCAGTCTGTTCAGTGACTGAGTCTTGTGTTTTACCCTCTGGGAAGAATACTAACTAAAGTTACATGCAAAATTTCAATACTATATCCAGCTAGCACATAACGTCAGACCACCAACGACCCACCAGCGATAGGCCATTGAGACAACGTCGGGCCACCAACGACCAACAAACGATAGGCCATTGAGATGGCGTATCACTGGTGGGCCGTTGGTGGCCCGACGTTGTGTACTAAGTGGGAAGTTAGTGTCTGCAACTTTTGTTTCTTTGTTTTGATTCATTATGTCCCAGTCAACATCTTTTCAGCTACATTGTATGTCGAGACGTGTCTTATAGGATTGAGCCAGTACTAAGCAAGGATTAACCTGTCTTGCTCAAGGACACAACGGAGTGACGCCAGAGAATCTCAAACCAGCAACCCCTCGGTCTCAAGTCAAGCACGCTACCACTGAGCCACTGCGCTCTAAGTCTCTGTAGCTGAGTAAGCTGATTTTAGCCGAACATGGGAGCAAACCCTGAAGATAATTTTCTTGCGACAAAGGCTTTTCCTCGATGCGAAAGATAACATGTCATTGTGGTCAGGTGATGTTTGAACCAGGATCAGAACGACAAACATCGGTTCTGATCTGAACTAAAACTGTGTTTAACATTAGCATGCCCTTTTAAAACTTCTATACACGCCAACATCGTAACTTTGCCGGCAGTTCAGAACCAGATCAGGACTGAGAAAAGTCAGGTCTGATCTGGACTCAAATCTTGCTCAAAGCAAGCGTCCTACAGTAGGCCACTTTTAAAACTCCATAAATGCTGGTAACCTTTTCAAGCAGTTTGGAAACAGTTCATGACAGACAAAAGGCAGGTCTTTCTTTGGCTGATGTGTTTTTATGTTCCCCAGTCAACAATCTTTCAGTTATGTCGGGACGGGTCTTCCTGGGTTGAACCAGTACTAAACAGAGGATAAAATGTCTTTCTCAAGGACACAACGCAGTGCCTCCGGTGAGGCTCGAACCCGCAAAACCTTGATCTTCAAAAGACCCCTTTTAAAATCTAAACATGACAGTGTTAGGAGCTAGTCATTTATTTATCCACTCATTATCTTCTATCAGCAGACCTAGTTTGAGTTCGTAACTGTAATAGTTTTTGAGATATCTTGATTACAAAATTTCATTCTGACCCTTTAAACAGGGTATAACTCAACAAAGAGAGATAAATCAGACTAAAAACAATGGGTCAGCTATTTTGATGAGGAGTCCATTTATGAAATTTCAAAACCCAAACTTATTTTTTTAACGGACAAACAGACGCACACACGGAAGCCCCTTCAACTTTTCAAAGTTGGGGACTGTGTTTAAGTCTGATAAAAGTTGTCTTTGTAAATTTAACGCTGCGCCAACTAAAGTTGAATAATGACCTTTGAAAACAGTTTGGACCCATATTAGGTCCGACAAAATGTCGGGACAGTCCGACTGATCTGGATCATAATTGTTTGATACATAGGTTTTTCAAAAAGAATGATTTGAAATAAAATCGTCAGCCAACAAAAAACATGGAAACTTATCTTTCATTTATTTCCAAGGTTTGTTCAGTCTCAGTTTACAGCCATCTTTAATGGTTTTGTCCCATGAATACTCTTATCAAAGTAGTCAGATGCCCAGGCTGATCGGAGTCTTCATTGAATGCACAACCATTTTATTGGTTTTGTCTGCACAGTTTGATTCACTTTTATGGTACGCTATGCTTAAATAAGTAAGAGATAGAAAAAACAAACAGTGTAGACATTGATAAGACACTACAATATGCATCTCATCTGGGTCTGCACTGTTTATTTGTCTCTTTCTATCTTACAGTGAAGTAAGCATCTCATCGGGGTCTGCACTGTTTGAGTATAGAGAGCAACTACTAGTGTCGTCTGTTGATAATTTGTGCAATCAGTTTGGACCCAGATCAGGCACCGCTGAAACGTCGGGAAAGATATGGATCCAAACTGTTTGACATGGATGTTTGATAATTCCTAATTTTTTTTAATGATTAAAAGAATAAGCAGACAAAAAATCATGCACAATTTCGCAGTGTGCAAAGTTAACTGATATATTTATACACCATACAGATTCGAGATTGTTTCTTTCCTTATTATCCCCTGATTTCATCCAACTTATTTTCATTCAAAATGATGTTGAATCTACTTTAAATGAAAGTACTGTTATATAAACAATTTGTCAGAGAACCAACACTTTAGCAAGATTGCAGATTAGATATGGAACATTAGCAGAGCAATAAATGCCAATCATTTCCGCTAGGGCCACTGGGAGGAAGGTGTATTATACTAGTCTGATATCCACAGCTAATCACAAATATTGCTATCATAGAGGAAAGAGGGAGATTAAAGAAATTATTATTTCAAAATGAAATTATCATTTATAAAAAAGAATATGATATCAGACTAGTAGCTAGTCTACTAAAGAGTCAGTTCCCCGACACAGGAGATAGCTCAGATTTACCTTAAGAGTCTGTTCCCTTGACCCAGGAGATAGCTCAGCTTTACCTAAAGAGACAGTTAAGAGTCAGTTCCCCTGACCCAGGAGATAGCTCAGATTTACCTTAAGAGTCAGTTCCCCTGACTCGAGATAGCTCAGATTTACCTTAAGAGTTTGTTCCCCTGTCCCAAGAGGTAGCTCAGATATACCTTAAGAGTTGTCTCCCCTGACCCAGGAGATAGCTCAGCTTAATTGCTGCTTTACCTTAAAAGTTGGCCCCCCTAACCCAGGAGATAGTTCAGATTTACCTTAAGAGTTGGCTCCCCTGACCCAGGAGATAGCTCAGATTTACCTTAAGGGACAGCCACCCTAACCCAGGAGATTGCTCAGCTTTACCCAAAGAGTTGGCTCCCCTGACCCAGGAGATAGCTCAAATTTACCTTAAGAGTTGGCTCCCCTGACCCAGGAGATAGTCCAGATTTACCTTAAGATTTGGCTCCCCTGACCCAGGAGATAGCTCAGCTTTCTTTTCCATTTCTTCTCTCTTCTGTTGTTTTCTTCTCAATGCCTCAGGATCTTTCACACCCCGCCCTTCTATCTCTCGCTGTCTTTTTTCAGCTGCCTCAGCCTGCTGCCTCCTTCGGGTTTCCTGAAAAAAAAAAGACAGATGATATGTGTGCTTTTTACATATATATGTATACAACAACTCTAGCTTTACATAAATGTACAGTTTTCAGTGGAGCTAAATTCAGCTTAGTATGTATTTATTTAATGTATGATCCACATCGGTAAAAGTTCAAAATCTTCAAAATCCAGAACTTAATGAATTCAAATTAATCTTTAAGCTGTAGCCAGATTGGTCTATTCTGAAGGGTCAAACACAGTTGAAAATCTTTCTTAAATTTTCTTTCTTTCTTCTATCTCTACCGCCTACCGTATCATAATGGTCAATGGTGACAGAAGGTACTCAACCATTAGATGTAGAAACTTGAATAATGCCTACAAACTATTAACAATTTCAAGTTGAAATGGTCTTATAGACAATCTGATAATAATTAAGTCAGAGAACCTTATTCAGTATTTCAAAATCCTGAAAATCCATTTACTGTCATACTTTGTGTTTACAAGCAGGAAAGGTTTAGGCAATAAGTAATAAAAAAGTCTCCTGCTAACTCTGATATTTAAAAAAAAACAACTGAATATTGGGGTTTGAGCAAACGGCGTCCAGATCAAGATCAGGCTAATAATTCAGATCAGGCCCCAAGGTTTTAAACTTTTTTTCATGCTGAACTCAACTTATCCTGCTCATCTAAAATGAATATCGACAGGATAAATTCATCATCATATTTAATAAGAAATATTTTTATATAGTTTAATGACATACATGATGTATTTATGGCACATATGACCTTGTTGGTAAGTTTCATAATTAATGGTCAAACTAGGTTTAAGAATGGGACATTAATCTGTAAATGAAAAATACATTCCAATGATGGACATTCTTAGCTGCCTCCATAGTCCAACAGGTTAGAAGTACATGTATGCGTTCATTATTTTTTATTGATTTGACTTTTTCTAGATGTGCTATATGTGAGTTCCGAATTGATAACAAAAAATGAAAATGACAACTTATAAATGTGAAATATGAACAACTGGGACTCAGAACTCTCATGAATGGGAGTACTGCCTCCGTTGCTCAGTTCATGAGTTGGTGGAGTGTTCGCTTATTTGTAGCTTTAATTCCTTGCTGAAGCTCAACATACAAATTAAAGGTTTATGGTCATGATGGTAGGAATAATATAGAAGCATTTAAGTCAGGCCTATATTTACCACACGTACCACATAATCTCCACGTAAGTATGGGACATGGCTAGGATCAAACTCACAACCCCTTAACATGTGACAGTCTGACTGCAGATCCATGGGTCGTGAATAGTATCCCTGGCCCGGTCCCATACTTTCTCAGAGATTGATCATGAAATAATTTCTACGGCCATTCTCCTCCCTTTCCCTGATTCGATCAAGAAGGGTTAATTGTTGTCTATCTATCTATCTATCTTTACTGGTTCGCTCATATATGAGCATTACACCAGGGAGTGCGAATTTGGAAAATTTGATAAAATAAAAAACAAAAAACACAAAAAAAACAAAACAACACAAAAAAACACAAAAACTTTTGGCTGAATTTTTGTTTAAATAAGGAGTGCCCTAAACTCCTCTGTGGACTGGGCATTTGCCACAGAAGGAGGCAGACTATTCCAATGTGGAATAGTACGGGGGAAAAAAGAATTCTTCAGGGCATCACTGTATGTCTGGTGTCTGCGGTATTGTGCACTATGTGATGACCTGGTAGTTTTCAAACTATGAGCAGGGGTCATATACTTGTCTTTTTCAATAGACACTGCTCCACAATGAATCTTGTGAAAGAGAAGCAAGGAGGACTGGTCCCTACGGGCCTCAAGAGATGGCCAATCAAGCTCATCGAGCATTTCGCCGACGCTACTTGTGTTTCGCCATCTCCTGCAGGTCCAGCGGGCTGCTGTCCTCTGAACTTTCTCAATCTGATTAATCTGAAGTTTCAAGTGAGGGCTCCAAATGGGTGCTGCATACTCTAGTTTAGGCCGAACCAAAGTTTTGTATGCAACTTCCTTTGTACTCCTAGGTGCAAGTGAAAGAATGTGCACAAAGTACTAGCTAGGTGTTTAGTCAAGCTTGCCCAGGAAAAAAGTATGGTAAGGTGAACTGACCGTCCCGACACGCTCATGCAGGCATAGCTGTTAATTGATACCATGGGACATTAAGCATCAAACCAAACAAACAAGTTTCCAAACAATATTGTGAGGCGGTAAATTGGATTATGGATATATAGATCATGAGAGGATAAAATGGATTATGGATAGATAGATAAGTGACCTATAGATGTTACAAAAGTTACTGGATAGAGACATATGGTGGGGGGTGAGGCAGGATCTGAGGATAACAGCTGAACAGGTTACAGGAAAAGTCCCAGTGCAACTGTCACTCATCAGTGCTGAACATGTAAGCTTACTGGTGAGGGCTGAATGTTATCATCAGACTCCCCTTCAAGACATGACATACAGGGACCCATGTTTATTCCCTTAACCACTGTTAGTGTAAGTTTACACTCTTTGAAGTGGGAAAACCCACAACTCAAAACCAAAACAAATGAATCGGACTACCTCGGTACTATTCGAGGGTTGTCGGTAAAAGCCCTAGCCGGACCGTGCCGGACCGAACCTACGATTGTGACCGAAGTTGGTCTCCGGAGAATGACGATTTTCGGTACCGGCTTTTATAACCTCATAAAAAGTGAAGTAAATATAGATGAATTATAGTCTTTTAAACGTTTAAATCAATGCGTATTTTACACACACCGACTCGCTATGAACTAAGGACAGGTTCGCAAATTAAAATAATAGTTGGTATTTAAAAAAATGAGAAAAATCACTAAAAGTTTACACACGGTTTCTCGCTCTCGGATTGTTCGGTCGATTCCGTGAAACGTCGTTTCTGCCTGGTCTGCCGGTTCGTTTTGGCACTGCAAAAATAACTATTATATGGCCAAATATCTTCAGATCTTCGTCAGTAATTGAATGGATTAATAGTTTGACAGACAAATAGACAGCTCCTTTTAAAATACACAGACCTTAGTCATGGATTAGTGTTTTGAATGCTGGTTTTGCAGTCTGCTGGACTGCTTCATTTGCTGGGTCGATTTGGCAGTACTAGATCACGACTACATGAATGCACTAAAATCAAGCTTATTAAAGACAGACAGATGAATACACAGACAGACGAAATGTTTGATAGATATATAGATCCTTTAAAAAATCATAGACCTGAGCCATGTATAGTTGTGATATAATTAGGACCTAAATGTACTGCCGGTTTTGCCGAATCTGCTAGAGCATTTCAACTGCCGGGTCTGCCAGAGCATGTCATCTGCCGGGCCTGCAAGACTGTTTCATCTGATAGATCTACATATGCAGACTAATCTGATCTAGACAGCAGATAGACAGACAGACAGACAGACAGATCCTTTTCAAATTTACATACCTAAGGAATCAGTTTTTGCCGGGTCTGGCAGACTGTTTCATCTGCCAGTTTTGTCGGAGCGTTTCATCTGCCGGGTTGTTTCGGCAGTGCCTAAGCAACTAGATCTACTATAAAAATTAATTTGTCACAGCTTTGCCAAAGACAAACTGACAGACGGAGGGACCGATAGGCAGACAGACAGATGTAGACATATGATAGATCGATATATACATCTGTATATACTCTCTCTATCTCTCTCTCTCTCTCTCTCTCTCTCTCTCTCTCAATATGAAATAGGCCTCAAACAACCTCAGTGTAAAGCTCACAAAACTAACCAAAGAGAAGTAATTAATGCACCTGACAAGTCTCATCGGGACAGTCAGATCATGCGCGGATCCAGAAAGCTTTGACAGAGGGGTCCACTTTTGACAATGTTTCATTTCTAGTTGTTGAGGGGAGAGAGGATCCAAATACCACTATAAGCGGGCCATCATCGGTCCGCCAGCGAAACGCCATCTAAATGGCGCTTCGCTGGCGTGCCGATGATGGCCCAACACTGTCGGTATGTTGGACTGCGTCGTTTGCCGGGTCGTTTTGGTAGTGTTATACAACATGTAGATCTATGCATGAAATTCACATCTTTGTTTAAGGCAGACAAACATATGAACAGACAGACAGGCGAAATGTTTGATGGATAGATTGATCATTCAAAATTTCGCAGAAATGAGTCGTAGATATTTGTATTATAATTAGGGGCCTACTGTCGGTTTTGCCAGGTCTGCCAGAGCGTTTCATCTGCCGGACTGTTACATTTGCCGGGTCTGCCGGACCGATTCATCTGCTGGATTTTGAGGGCTGTTTCATCTGATCTAGACATACTGACTCATTTGATCTAGACAGACAGACAGATATACAGCAGACACACAGGCAGCTCCTTTAAAAAAAAAACCTAAGCCATGGATCGGTACGTTACTGTCGGTTTTGCTGGGTCTGCCGGAGCGTTCATCTCCCAGGTCGTTTTCTGCAGTGCCTTAGCAACTACTTTGCAAAAAATAATTAAAAATTCCAGCTTTGTCAAAGACAGACGGACGAACGAACAGACATATAAAGTAAAGATAGACAGATTCTCTCTCTCTCTCTCTCTCTCTCTCTCTCTCTCTCTCTCTCAAAAACCTGAAAGATCCCACAGGTAGTCAAAGAGAAGTAATGTAGTTTGGATTGTCTTTTTCTGCATCTAACAAGTCTTATCGGGACAGATTTCCTTTAATTCTCAAAAATCTTAATGACTTTAATCTTAACTGAATTTGTTCCTTGCAAAAAAAACGAAGACGCATACCAGTCTGTTTTGTTTGATTTGATTCTTTACGTCCCAGTCAACGACGGCACGGGTCTTTCTGGGTTGAACCAGAACTAAGCATGCGCGGATCCAGAAAGTTCCAGAGGGGGTCCAACTTTGACTACTTTTTTTTTTAGTTGATGATAGGGGAGAGGATCCAAATACCACTATAAGCAGGCCATCATCGACCCGCCAGCGAAACGCCATTTCGCCATTTAAATGGCGTTTCGCTGGCGGGCCGATTGTGGCCCAAAATTGAATGCTGGCTTAGTAGCTTGGTGGTATTACAGGGGATCAGGACCAGTATTGCTAAGAAACCCTATATTTCTGTGATTTTTCAGAGGGGGTCCGGACCCCCTGTCCACCCTCTGGAGCCGCACTTGCTAAGCTAGGATCAATGTGTCTTGCTCAATGACACAACCCAATGACGCCGGTGAGGCTCGAACCCCGCGGCTCTTCGGTCTCGAGTCAAGCACTCTACCACTGAGCCACTGCGCTCCCAGAGCAGCCTGTGCATCCAATTAGTCCGATAAGCGTATGTATTGTTCGATCTATCTTAACTTGTTATGCACCAGTCATCTGTATGCCCTTATACCCCTTGGGATCGGGGACACAGCGGCGCTTAAGTGCCGGGGTTTGACCTACGATGTCCCCGCAGTGTCGTGCATGTGCCGAGATTTAATTTCCCACTTAAGTAGGCCACCACTGAAACTTATTCTTAGATAAACCTAAAACACTTGTTATTATCCGGGGGGGGGGGGGGGGGGGGGGGGTCCGGATCTCTTCCCCCCCCCCACACACACACCTCTCTATGGATTCATAATTCAGAAATCATGAGGATCGACAGAAACGATAGATGGAGCATCTATCGTTTCTGTCGATCCTCATGATTTCTGAATTATGAATCCATAGAGAGGTGTGTGTGTGTGGGGGGGGGGGGGGAAGAGATCCGGACCCCCAAGTTGAAATATGTATCTCTTGCTCTTGACAAAATTCAAGTATTTCTAAATGTAAAAGAGTTATGATCCTTGTAACGTACGCGGCCCTAAAGTCGTCACCTTGACACATTTAGGCAATTGTCCCGGATAAGAGACACTCACTGACTAAGAATAGACTTAAGCAGATGGTAGTTTAACCATTCAGCTAGTGGATAAACTAAAGAAAATGGCTTGAAACTGCCCGAAAATAACGTTAAAAGACCGATTTTGTCAAGAGGGGTCTGCCTGACGACTTTAGGACCACCAAGACTTAAAGTCGTCAGTAACTAGGCCCTAAGGTCGTCAACGATGGGTGGTGTTTTTGTGACCCTATTGGTGCAGTATAGGGCTGAGTGGTGGCACTTATTTATTTAAATGGGTGTGTGTTTGGCCTCAGAGACGTCCTGGCAGTCTGAGCACCGGTGCTGGTGGTCCTATGGGCGTTCTACGCATGAGGGGCAGTGTTGGTAGTCATAGGCATGTACTATATGTCTAAGTGGTGGTGGAGGTCATCTTAGGGACGCACTGGTGGTCTGATAGTCGGTTTTGATGGTCCCAGGAACATACTGGAGGTCTCATTGGTGGTATTGGTGGTCATATGGGCGTACTGAAGGTATGAGTGGACTGGCAATGTTCGCATTCCTAGACGTGTTGTCTAATTTAGTGACAGTGCAGGTGATTGAAGGGACGAATTGAAGGTCTAAGTACCTTATTTGTGGTCGAGGTAACGTATTGAAGGTACGAATGGCGGTATTGATGGGCTTACAGACGTATTAAAGGTCTGAGTGGTGATGCTACTAGTCGTTGGGGGTATTTTCTGTCCCTGAGTAGGGAGTTGGTAGTCCTCGATGTGTATTGAAGCTCCAAATGGCGGTGGTTGTATGGATGTATACTAGGGTGTTCTGATCCTGTGAGCACACATGAGCGTACATTTATATATAGATCAAAGTGGTGTGCTCGGCGTATGCTTAAACATAATACATGAGAGATAGTGTTGGTCGTGTAAATGTCTTCATTCAGGTGTTAATAGTCCTGTAGGCGTTCTGAATGTGGTTGGCATACATGAGCCACTTCATGAGTAACTATGTCTTTGGGAGATGTAACCTATACTGATTTAAACTGGCATGCTCAGCTACTCAGACTTGGAATTTAGAAATTGGCAATTGTGAGCATTTAATATATTATCTAGACAACGAAAACAAGAGCTTACCAGACCGCGTGCAGACTATTATGGTGGAATATGTAACCCCAGCACATCTAGGGCACCACCAGCACTCATCAGGTTAACCCTGGCACTTAAACCCGCTATGTCTCCGGTATACATGACCCCCCACCAAGGAGGGGGATATACGAAAGACTGGTGCATAAAACGAGTGAAAGTCGGTGTTTCAACACAGACGAAGTGAGTTAACAGGGAGAAAAATCACCCATTTTATGAAGCCCAAAAGTCGGCAGGTCGGACCTAAAGTCGTCATCTCACTTTTCAGCCTATTATTTCTGTTAGGGATTGTCTTATTGGTCATAGGCATGTAATTATTGCTATTTCGATATCTTCTGTACATGTAAACAAGAAATATCTTTAAAAAAGATATTCGGCGGCTCTCAAATACTGACGATAAACGCAACCAAATTCGCTGGTTAAGACGAGGGCGCAACACCCTTGGGCCCTTATAGTGCAACGAGAGGATTTACATGGTAGTAGCACGACTGATATGCCGATAGTCGGTCGGTTGAAAATGTCCGATAAACAAACAATTTTAACACAATTTACTCGAAAAAAAACGTTGATTTTTTCTTTGATATTTTCCGACTTGAAAAGGGGATTTTTCATCCGAACATAGGAGAAAAGAAACGTTTTGGCATTGGGAATATAACCGTATAACGGCCAAAAAAGACTATTGTCGAAATATATGAAACAGACTATAATCATGTCCAGATATGGGAATTGGAAAAGTTACAAATATTTTATTTAAATAACGTAATATTACTGTAAAGTCCTTTCGAATTTAGTGGGTTATTTTATAATGCACTTCTTTACTGTGTGCAAGGCATGTAAACAATGATAGTGACAGCAATTTACAAATACTGTACATCGGGGGTTGACCTATATTCGTGACGAGGTCGTTAATACATTTGCATTTTTAGACCAAGTGCACAGACTGGTTCTCTGCCATTTACATGTATGTTTTCAAGTTTAGTTTCATGTTTAATAAGATTGTAAGGACATTGTGAGTATCAACCAATGAGAGCATCTTTTTCCAGTTGGTGTGATGAATATTACAATTTAAAAATGCTTCTGATTGGTGAATAATTTAGAGCTAAAGCGATATTAGAACGGCGGCCTTTTGGCCGCCGTAAAAATGCAAGTGTTTATGTGGAACAGATGCACAGTATAGTAATTTCGTTTCGCCGGATCGATATCAATATCACCTTCAGCTCTCGACAGACTCCCAATTTTGCATACAATTGGGTACCCCCATTTCAACGCCTACCACTCGGTTGCCTTTTATACATTGGCTGTAGTTTATATATCAATACACAGGGCATATAATTTCCTTTCAAATGATGCCCCCTCTAAGAAGTTTAGATGATGTGGACGGAAGAGAGTGAGGCCAAAAGAAAACTGACGACCTTAGGGCTATGACGACTTCAGGGCCGCGTACGTTACACGTTTTCATTCCTCATCGAGATCGTTGATACGTCTTATACATGTAGTTGTTGTGTTATGCTCCGGACAAAAAGTAAATGTGTTAAATAACAAAAGCCTATAACTCCTAAATTATGCGAAAGCGGTACGGTTCTTGTACACTGCACTTCTCCTCATCGAGATCTATTTACTAGTTTCTGTGGTTCTGGACAAAATATTCGTAAATTCTCGGAAACCATGCGCTGGGCCAGCTAAGGCTAAATTTCATGTGGCACCATTGTGGGCGGGGGGGGGGGGGGGCATGCTTATTCAAATGATTTAGGTCATCTGTTGTTATTCATTATTGTCAACCCCCAGTGGGCGGGGGCATTTAGCAGGGATTTTATAACAATTTTGGCCGTGCAGTGCAGGGCTTTTAGCAGGGCTTCGAAATTGAAAAAAAGTAAAAAGCCTCGCTATTCCCCTTCCCCTCTGACAAAACTTCCTGGATCCGCGCGTGCCAGGATCTAGCCCCGAGGTTATATTCAGACCAGGTCTTTTTAGGTCTCCCTCTTCTTCTGGTGCTAGGAATCGTCATTCTTGTGATGGAGTTTATGCATTTAGAGGAGCGTGCAACATGTCCATACCATCTCAAACGCCTAGTGCAGAGAGCTGCTGTCACCTCCTCCACTCCTAACATTGCACAGAGTGAGTCCGAGGACACTTCGTCATCATCTCTGACTCCACATATCCGGCGGACCATTGATCTGTCGTTCCTGCGAAGCCGCTGTAAGTCTGGCGCAGTAGGTGCCCAGGTTTCACTACCATGTAATAGGGCAGAACGTACACAGGCGTTGAAGCCCTTCCTGCGGGTCCTTAGGGACACATGCTTGGATTTCAGAATAGGAAGAAGCCTTTTAAACTTTCCCCAGGCACTACTTTAAAGATCAGTTAACTGTTTTATTCTTAAGCATAAAACATAAACATGACTCCCAAAATTCACTAATATGGTTTGCATCTCTGAAACTCACAGATTTAAAAACTGAATGTTGAAAAAGTAGTGTCACACGCAGCGGATTTCTTTGCTTTTCTTATTCACAAGGTAGTTTGTTTTTAGTTTTGTTTATGCACTATTTGTTTTTGTTGAGCTTTTCGTAACCCTAGTACATGTTTTATATATGTCCTATGAAAAATAAGTTATGGTCTGTTTGTTGGTTTTAAAAGGTTTACTAAATTAGGCTTATTGTGATAGTCTTAAATATATATGCAAAACCATTGAAATTGTGAACAACATTGTTGACAACAGCTTGCAGAAAGCATTTTAAGCATAAACTTGCTCACTCTTGTACCTATATCCTTGTAGATATATGTGAAGACGAACACTGCTTGAGGACTGTCTTGTATATACTGAAAGGAAAGTAGTTCAGTTTTATTTCAATAGTAATGCCATATTAAAACTACACATTTTGAGTATGTCACCAGGTTACCAGTTACAAATGCTATCTATTCTGATAAATTGCACTTGTATCTACGAGCAGTAGATGTATACATTAATGTAAGTCACTTACCCTATATGCAATCAATCCCTGTCTTAGCAAATGCACATGGTTAACAGATAGATTCTACACTAGAACAGGCGAGTTAACTACCTTAGGATCTTATAGACATCAAGCAAATCGGAGATGTTAAACCAACGGATTATGCTAGTAAATGTACATATCAGATAACCATTTTAGGACACATTTACTCTAAATACTAAGAAATGACCCCAAACTGATGGAAAACTATGAACACAATATGGAATCCAGCAAAAAACCTATAAAAAGCAGACAATCTGTGAACCCAAACGCCAGATTTCTCGTTCTGAATACCTGTAGTTGCAGTTATAGTTCTCTTCGCTGGAGTTGTTTTCTCATAATTTGAAAAACGAAACAACATCTAGCATTGCAGTATTGATAAACATAGGCTACCGGGTAGGCGGCAATCGAAAACGCTCTTTACAATTGCTGAACGCGGATAAAAATCGCAAGAAACGGTGTTTACGATTGCCAATCGGGCGACAAATGACAATAGAAAACTCTGTTTCTATCGGCTTTTGATCTACGTTCGTCGATAGTATTGACGTTTTCGATTGCCGCCTACCCGGTGTGATAAAGAAAGTGTACGGCTTTTGTGTCTGTACGGGCGATACTCCTCACTTACTTTAATACGGCTACGCTTACGGCACATTTTAAGTTTTGGCCATTAAAAATCCAAGCTTCATTGGTTCCTTCATGTATATGCGAACATTATCCTTTTTATGCATTATCTAAGTCACATATACTTAAGGAATAAAGAAACGCAACGAACACTTTGAGTCATTGTAAGCATACAATATGATGCAAGTATTTAGTGCAAATGATATTTATCCATAAGAGCAGTATGTGGCCGTCAAATTACATCAGGTTCAACGTAATTATCGATTACGTAATCATTTTGGTATGCACGTAACCAGCCTTACCCCCGTAGTAAACTGCTGAAACAGGGTCAATAAAAGCAAAGTTTAAATCGACCATCAGTTTATTGTTTTAAAAAGTCTTGGCATAGATTGCGGATCAACGAAATGATCAAATGACGACGTTTCTGTAGGATTCTGAAACGGCTTAACGTCATTAACGTCAACTCTGAATACTGCGTGAAACGCGTAAACTTTCTTTTCTGCTTGATATTTATTCATTACATGGACGTTTTGTTCAAGAATTATGACTTGAGATCTTCAGACGTCCAAAAAAACTCAATTCCGACGTCAAAATGTGTTATCCTACGTTTTTTATGGTTTCCATGATGTTTATGTGTTTTTCTAATGATAAAATGGTCCAGTGACAAAGTTTGGGTTATAGTGAACAAGTTTGGTGTTCACTCTCGGCATGTAATCAGATGTTTTCTCTTGCATTATGCCGTGTTTTGTTTTGCTAACGTCAATATATACACATCACCAGCGTATTTCTACGGTATGTGAAAAGTCAGTTTTTCCCAAGAAAGCATGTTATGATGTCTCTAGGTTTATCTAATCCCGTATATTCACAAGCGACCCAGCCCTGACGGCTCTAAGTGAGGTTTATCGTTTATTCACTACCATTGTGTATCTTGTAATTCAAGTAGCGTGTTTTGACGCAATATTTGACTGCATTACGAATATGATTGGACGCTTGTTTAATTTGCACATTGGCAAGCCGACGCCAAATAACTAAACATGGCAAAAAACGGGGTTTCTTGATCTTTATTCTGACGTTAACGTCACATTTTACGTTTTCATATGTTTTCATCTTGTAGCGTAAAATGTAGCGTTAAAATGACGTTTTGGTATTTCATCAAATGCTATAAATACTCAATAAGAAATTTTCAAAAGAGATTTCACCAAACCGTCATTTAAACACGCAAAAACTATATTTTTGTCTGTTGCGTTTCTTTATTCCTTAAGTATACTTTGGGGAAATGGTGCGTGTGATTTAGGGGAGGGGGTACCCTCAAGTACTCTTTCTACAAAGGCTTGGTCCCCTTCCTCCGCAACCCGACAAATTTTCCAGGATCCGCCCTTGAATAGCTTTTGATGTAGCAAGAAAAGTGATAAAAGCATGCAAGCTGGCTCCATGGCGCTCCGTGCATTTTCTTCTTGAGCTATAAAAGTTAGCTAGACTTGAAATATTGGGTGTAGTTTTTAATATTGACAGAAAACAACAAAGATGCGGACAAATCTGTGCAATCTGTCTGTAAAATGCAAAAACATGTCATCATTCGGCGAGTGTGACAATCAAGAATAAAAAATCAAACGATGACTGGGCTTACGTCTGATGCAACCTCAAAAAGCCAGCCAAAAACTGCGTTTGATCGTTACACCCAAATCGGCTGCTGCATATATTTGTTAAGATTATTGACTAATATATTAGCACAGAAGCAAACTGCAACAGTCTGTTCTGGGTCTACATTGGTTGCCTAAGAGGCTTCAAAAACATTCAGCATACGACAAAAGCAGACAGCTTTTGTTGTAATTGGCAAGCGGATCAAATTAAAGCAACTCTAAAATCGATGTCCATGCACGTTAGAAGAAAATATTTCTAGTCTTACCATAAACAAAAATGTTTTTTTTTTTTTTTTTTTTTTTTTTGTTTTTTTTTTTTGTGCGAGGTACTTCTATTACAGAGCGGACACGATTAAATTGCAAAATCTACAATTTTCCGTTTTAGCGGGTCATATTTTACTTTAGAAAAGGGGTAATACAGAGTTAAAGTCCTTGTGTATTACACGTCGTCTTATACTGATTGATATCTGTTTCATGGAGATTTGAAGTTGTTACCTTGAACTTGGGAGATGGTGGCTGAGTGTTGTGCCAATACATTAGATTCCGGATGTAACAGCTTCTGACCAGGTTTGAGCCAAAGTTGTGACCTTGACTTTGGGAGTTGGTGGTTAAGAGTTGTATGCGACACACCTTCGTGGGAATAGTTATAACCATGTGAAGTTATAATCAAAATATTATGAGATTGGCCTACCCTGGCACGAAACCCATTGTTACAGCGTGGCTCACAGATTTTGGGTCATTGGTATCGATACATATGCGCTTCCGCGAGTAACCCTGTCTTTGGTGGTTGCGAAGAAGAAAGGCACTGACCAGCCAGAGCATCTGCGCAGTCTGATCAGTCTGATCAGCGCTTATTGGAAAGTATCATATCTAGATGAGCTACAAGAAAAATTTAATTTTCTAGCAAGTCTGTAGCTAAGCAGGATGGTTTGAACCTCACTTTGTCGGAAACACCGAAGATAGGGTTTCTCGCGTCGCGGCCCAATTATAAAGTTTGATGATTTTTTATTCATATGTTTTTTTTTTACTTTTTTTATTGATATTGATGTATTTTAACTAAATCATCATTCCTCTAAAATACTTCTTCTTTTGCTTTTTCTTCTACTATCTGATAGATGTTTGAACAGACACAAATTAATTTTCTGGACAGCATAAGATAGGATGTGGAATGGTAGCTCTTGCTTGTTTGTTTGATTTGATTCTTTATGTCCCAGTCAACAATCGTTCAGCTATGACGGGACGGGTCTTCCTGGGTTGAACCAGTTTTAAGCAAGGATTATAACAATCTACCATGAGTGTCCATGTAGGATAGAGATATAGTAATAATAATAATAATAATAATAATAGTCTTTATTTTCAGAGGGTAACACATTTAGCAAAAAAAAAGCTAATCTTCCATGAGGCCCTCTATGAACTACCACCAAAAAATAATACAAGTATAAAATACAAAGATGATTTACATGTATACAAGATAATTCAAACATCATGGAACACTTTCAAACCTACATACACACAGGCATACTTTTTACATAAGTATCATATATATCATACCCCTAGATACAAGTGATTAGTAATACCAATTTTATCTTCACACAAGGGTTCTCAAAAGAAGCGTCTCAATGAGACGCTTCTTATGAGCACCAAACTAAATAATTAAACTGAGGAACAAAACATATTCACAATTTTACGCTCAAAATTATGTTCATATGAACATATAATTATATCAGTTTCAAAGATTGAAAGATAGACTGGATTTCATCCACTTAATACAATGTCTATGAAAAGAGTCAACAGTTTCTAAATTCTTTAAACAGTCTGGTAAGTTGTTCCAAATGACTGGACCTGAATAAATTAAGCTTTGTTTGAAAATTTCTTTTTGTGGTCTTGGAGTATAAAAATCCAATGCACCTGTTGATCTTAGAGATTGAAGCGTTTCATTAAAAGGTCGAAAAGAGAACATTTGATTTACATATGAGGGTAGGATGGATTTAGAAACTTTAAACATAAATTTAGCCTTCCTGAGGAAAATGCGTTCATATATGTTTAAAATTTTAAGCTCATCCATACTGTTGGCAATGTTATCATATTGGTAATTTACAATGATTTTAACAGCTCTTTTTTGTAACCTATAAATTCTGTTTAGATTATATTGAGATGTTCCTCCCCATATTGTAGAACAATAGTCAATGTGGGGTTGAATATATGTTTTGTAAAATTGTACTCTGTGTTCGGTGGATAAATAGTCCTTCAATTTGGATAATAGCCATAGATTTGAAGAAATTTTCTTAGCAATAAAATTAATATGAATAGACCAGGTTAGATTGTTATCAATGCGAACACCAAGAACTTTCTCATTTTCAACTGAGTTCAAAGCATCATTGTTGTAAGTTAAAAGCAAAATGTCATTATGAAGATGAAGACGTTTTTGAGAGGTGGTAATTAACATTGCCTTGGTTTTTTCTGTGTTTAATGATATCTCACCCAAGGGGTCGGAATACTAACCAGGGACGAGGCTTGCCGAGTCCCTGGTTCAAATTCCGACCCCGAGGGTGAGATATCTCTATCCTACATGGACAGGCTCATGATGGATTGTTTTTCTCCCGCTTTTTCGAAGGTTTTTTGTCCGACCATAAAAAGTCCAAAAAAACGTGAAAATTCTAACTTTTTACTCGTTGGATTTACACCATTTCTGAGTTAACGAGTGTTTTTATCGGGTATTGAAATGGGTGTAAACGTAGTTTGCACCTCGTTATTGCCCGGAACACACGATTTGAGCTTTAGTTAAGTTGCAATATGCAAAATAAATTCCTGCTCGGCGCTCTATGCCATTAGCGTCAGCTTGCCTTTATCTTCACGCGGTGCACGTTCGGTGACGTCATTAACATTATATGACGTCAGTAAGTAACGCTTACCCTTGCTTAGTGCCTTTGAGCTACTTAAGCGCAACATTGGCCCTTTGATTATCGTTTTACGGAATAAAAGAATATTTTACTCTGCCCATATGAGAAAGCAGTCACGTGGTCATGTAAGATAGAATTTTCTTACATGAGCTGACAGCCTATCTTACATGAGCAAAGGTGGGAGAAAAATGTGTCTTGCTCAAGGACACAACGCAGTAACGCCAGTGAGGCTCGATTCCGCAACCCCTCGGTTCTGATTTGTAGTACCACGGTGTTCACTGATCAAGTTCTGTCCTGGTCATGCGGACCAAAATAACAAGTGTAATACCGCAGTCACTGATACAGTTCTATCCTGAGAGCGGCATCCAAAATAACTTATGTACCACTGTCAATATCTGTGAGCACGGTACCAAATCAACAAGTGTAATACTACAGTAAATACTGATCAATGTCTATACTGTTCCTCTGCGTTGTGTTTTATTTTTAAAGTCAATGATTAACAACCCTGAATTTTGACAATTTATTTTACAAGTCCAAAGTGGAGTGATTTATTTTTATAATTCAAATAGTAATTTTTAGAAACCCGACTGTCCAAAACCTTTCCCAATTTCACTCTCTTGAGTCAAGCCAAAAACTGAGATGGCGGAGGGTGCACCCCGGTTTTGAGGTATCTCCAATCCCATCATGCATTTCTCTGTTCGTAGTGGCGTATTGCAAGGACAGCCATTCCATTGGTCATCGGTAAAAGGTTCGGTCAGTAGAGCCATTTCGATTGGTCGAAATGAGATTCACAAATATCCATGGTCAAATTCAACCCTTGCTCCGCCGAATAACCTGAACTAATTTATGTTTTTATCAATTCTCATTCTAATGACGCCTAACTATGGCAAACGTTTCCATTCGAAACACAAACAGTGCAGACCTGATCAGACAGCTTCACCAGAAGCCAACTGTTCTGAATCTGCAGTGTATTGAAATATTGTATGGCGCAGCAAGGTTGAATACACAACCTTTTACTTGAACTTTAAAGTCTTTCATTACACCCTTCCAGCTAGCTATATAAGTGTTTATCGGAAGGCACTAAAAATGAGATGAAAGAAAGCGTGATATTTCTAATAGGTTGACCTTTGTTATCTTCCGTTTAATGAGATGTCCACTTGGGTATTTCATAACTGCAGAAATTGGGCACATACATGCCATTACATGAATAAAAAGTACCTACACACAAAAGTGTTACAGATTAAAGCACTATATCACTGAGCCACAGCACTCATTTGGAATGGTAGCGGTTGGTATGGATTCATATGGGCAATATTAGCATCTACGACGGATATCAGTCCAGTGGTACACCTTCATGCTATCGGTAATATTCATATGAGAGTATAATTTTATTGGGTCCTATACAGCTCAGTCGGAGGCAAGCCCAGCTGTTCATCAAGGGTTCGTGAGTTCCATTGCGACCCAACCAAAGTCCATTATTTACTGGGGATTGGTCATGAAAACAGATATACGTTGATTCGCCACCTTCCGCTGATTCAAGAAGGGCTCTTGTCAGTTTCAAGTGAAAGTATGTGCAAAAAATACTGTTTTATACCCCTATTCCACACAGGGCCCGAATCCCACGAATCGCCACGAATTGACAAATATTTGGATTCGTGGCTGAAACGTACTCAGTTCGCGAAGATCTTAACTGAATCATACAGTCCGTAGTCAGTTCTTGCAATTCGTAAGCCTATTGGGAATTTGGATCAAAGATTTGAATTGTTCAAAACTTGGCCACGAATTCCCAGATTCGAAAAATCGTGCCTAATTCGTAACAAATTAATTCCTTATGCATTCTTGGACATTGTAATTGAATCGTAATCGATTCGGATGCGTTCTTAGGCATTCGAAGCTACTCTTAACTCATTTGTGGGTAATCAGGAGATTAAGACAAGCAATAAAACTAAGGAAGAGATAGTAGAAGGACTTTTCACTAGAGTAACTACCTCGTCACGCGCATACATTCGAGCCAGTCCTGGAAGTGGAAACAGATTTGGCAGATTCAGGAGCACAATTAGGATCAGTCAGTACATGTAACTCCTGGCTGGTGGTTTTGCTGATGGCGAACTACCATATTTTTCCAAGTCAAAGAGTCAGGGCCAGGGACCCCTCGACATTAACGTAGTTGTTTTCTTCTAGCCATACAAGTAGCTGTTTTGACACTCAAGTTGCAGGATAAATTCTACAGCTGACAAACGAGGAACATTCACTTTGGAACTGATCCCCCCCCCCCCCCCCCCCCCCCGAAGCAAGGATGGGCTTTTTATAACTGTCGTGAGAGGTGAGAGAAAATCTCGCGAATCATTACGAATCGTCGCGAATTTCTGTTATCTGTTAATTCGTGCCCGATTCGTGCTGCATTTGGCGAATTCTCAACTAATTCGTGATCGATTCTTTAACTTATAAAAAAGGTTATTGTACATCGTAGTGAATTCGGTACTCAGGCCGAATCCAGCCGAATCCCACGAATATTCGTAACTGTTTCTAACCTATTTCGTAACTGAATCGTAGAACATCACGAATGGATTGAAAAAATACAATTCTCCACGAATCCTTACATTTATCGATTCTTGATGATTCGCGGGATTTGTGGTCTGTGGGGAACTTCGCTGAGCTTGCCCAGTAAAGTGTGGGATGCCCTAACATGAAGGAAAAAATATTGACTTTCCCCTCTCCTACCCCCCCCCCCTCTCCTACCTCCCGAGACCCTGGGGATGGGGTCAATAGGTCAAACGTCATTTTTTTTCCATAACAGCATCAACACAAACCAACAAAGACATTTGTACCGGGACATGCACGGTTTCAGGATCTTTTTTTACAGTATATATACAGAGGGGGTCCAATTGTTTTTATAACACATTTTCCAGGGGGGTCCAACTTTTTCCAGGGGCGGGGGTCCAAATGCTAATTTCTATAGAAACCCATATAACTATAACTTGTGATTTTACAGGGGACCCCCTATCCCCCCCCCTTCTGGATCTGCACATGGGCAATGTGGAATTTTGGCACGAATCTGTGCAGCCTCCTTTTAAGCTTAGAAACTCCAAATGCTAATCGGTCAATAGTTTTTAAGCGACTAGCAAAGGCTCTGATCAGACTGCGCATATGCGCAGGCTGGTCTAAGCCTTTGGTGCTCGCACATACCACATTGTTGGAAATCGCGGTCCATTTATTGGTGCAAAAATGCATTACGGCTGTATATCAGGACGAAATTGCATTTGTCTCATAAAGAACCTGTAAGTTCTTTCATAAAGAATATGTTCAACTTTCTAAAAGAACCAGTAACCCGAATTTTAGGCTCATAAAGCATTTGTAACCTTTCATAAAGAACCATTAACTTCGAAAATTTTTGAAAATGGCTAAAACGTATATTTAACGAAGAATTTAAGCTTCAGATACCAAATTCATAATATTATGGTTCGTTTCCAAGCATGTTTTGCTCGATAAAACGATGGGATATACACATATGGCATTTGTTACAACTTAGCATCTCTATTGTGATTGGTGAATTGTTAGACAGCTAAACTGTCTGGTAAATGCATAGACTACCATAAAACATGCTGCTTATATGTCTTTTAACAAAATTTGACTATAAAACTGTCTAATAATATTATATTACCTTTTTCACCCCGTGTCTGGAATGAGCATCGCATCTTGTCAAGAATCATTAACCCAAAGTAAAGAATCTGTAACCCTTTTCATAAAGCATCATTGACAACTTTCATAAAGAATCACCCCGCACTGTGACTGAGTTAACCCTCTGTGTGACTTTTCCATTCACTTAATGCAGCTCACTTCGAAAGTTCAAACGCCTATAACTTTCAAAAACATCAAGTGTGGGTAGTCATTTTCTTAGTTAGAACACGAGGAACATTTTGGTACCAAAATAATTCAGATTTGCTGATTTTTTTTTATTTTGAATTTTCAACACCTCCCGCTTCAGTGAGTGAGGCAATGTATGTAACTTATGCTACGCAACGTTATCAACAAATTATGACGTCGCTTATGACGTCACTTGCCTCGCACTTTGACGCTGATTCTAACACACCTCGCCTATAGAGCTAACGGTAACAAACTGTGATATATCAGACAATAATTCAGGGGTAACAACCTACGTCATAGCGTGGGTGTTGTAAACACGTAGTATGACGCCATCTTTGATTTGCAAGGTTAGTTTTTCCCTTCGTAAATGTCGTACAAATTAGTGTCTGTCAAAACTAAGCAGTGCAGGCGGTGCCTAACATCACACTTGAACAGAATATACAATGGTCACGTCCAGAAATGCCGTTGCCTTTGTAAACATTCACCCACAAAAATCGAAGTGGGTGACTGCTAAAATTATCCTCGTGTCTCCCGCTTCGATTCTTGTGGGTGAATGATTACAAAGGCAACGGCATATCGGGGCGTGACCGTTATATATTCTGTTCAAGTGTGATGTTAGGCACCGCCTGCACTGCTTAGTTTGTACAGACACTCATATGTTTAATTTTAACAAGGGGAAAACTGACCTTGTAAATCAAAGATGGCGCCGTACTACGTGTTTACAACATCAATGCTATGACGTAGGTTGTTACCCTTGAATTGGGAGCGCAGTGGCTCAGTGGTAGAGTACTTGACTCGAGACCGAAGGGTAGCGGGTTCGAGCCTCACCGGCGTCACTGCGTTGTGGTCCTTGAGCAAGACACATTTATCCTAGCTTAGTACTGGTTAAACCCAGGAAGAATCGTCCCGCATAACTGAAAGATTGTTGAGTGGACGTAAAGAATCAAATCAAACAAACAAACAAAAATCAGACAATAATTCACTGCTAAAGTGTGTGATAGCTGACGTCACTGGAAAATGACGTCATTCATGGCTTTAGACGGTGTAACGTCGTTTTTACGCTTGAAAGACGTTACAATTACATGTAAACGTATGCGACGTAGTCTAAGTATTGGCTGGAGTTCTTCAGTGCAATGGCGGAAAGTTGGAAGAAGCTGAAGACTTCGAATGTGTTTTCGTCGTTTATTGTGTGTTAGAATCGAAATAGGTGAATTGTTGAGTAATAATTCACTGTTTGTCGGTCAGTTGTACGGAGATAAATCACTCGCGCCGCGCTCGTGATTTGATCTTCTTTACAACTGACCTCCAAACAGTGAATTATTACTCAACAATTCACTGCTGGAGCTGATCTATTTCTTAAATAAATTTCTTTTTAACTGTAAGTCCTGATGGCTATAGATCATGTAGATTGATCCAGGTGTTCAGTCACAAATACTCCTTTGCCTTCTTTTACTTTATTGTGATTCGGCTTGAAGCATGGTTAACAAATTGAAAACTGTAAATCTTCTAGAAAAGTATAAAATAAAATAAAATTTACTTTATTTTAGTAAATACCAAATATATTACATCTCGTGAGTTGAAAACATCGAAATTTTCATTCGTGCTGCGAACTCATGAAAATTCTGATGTTTTCAACACACTCGATGAAATATATTTGGTATTCACCTCAAAAAAGTAAATATCCTCTATGAAACTTTGCTTGTAACAAGTTGAGATATCTACAGACCTAGCGAACAATACATACGCTAATCGGACTAATCAGATGCTCAGGCTGGTCTGCGTCTTCGTTTTTAACGCGGAACAAAGTCAGTTTTTCTCGTGGCGTGGCATTGGGAGAATTAAAGGGATCTGCATGCGCGTATCCAAAGGGGTGCGCCCCCGCCCCCGGAAAATCACAAAAATTTAGCAATACTGGTCCGGATCCCCCGAAAAATCACAAGGTACGAAGCCAGCATTCAATGTTGGCGAAACGCCATTTAAATGGCGTTTCGCTGGCGTGCCGATGATGGCCCGCTTATAGTGACATTTGGATCCTCTAACCTCTCAACCACCCCCCCCCCCCCCGAAAAAAAAGAAGGAAAAAAATAAACTGGCGTTTCGATGGTCCGCTTATAGTGATGTTTGGATCCTCTCTACTCTCAACAACTAAAAACAGAAACATTGTCATAAGTAGACCCCCCTCTGTCAAAACTTTCTGGATCCGCGCATTATCTGTCCCGATGAGACTTGTCAGATGCATTAAAAGACAATCCAAAATACATTTCTTCTTTTTTAGGCCTATTGCATATATTAAGAGAGAGAGAGAGAGAGAGAGAGAGAGAGAGAGAGAGAGAGAGAGAGAGAGAGAGAGTATCGATCTATCATATGTCTACATCTGTCTGTCTGTCTGTCTGTCCCTCCGTCTGTCTTTGACAAAGCTGTGACAATTTATTTTATAGTAGCTGCTTAGGCACTGTCGAAACAACCCGGCAGATGAAACGCTCCTGCAGACCCGGCAGATAAAACGGTCTGCCAGACCCGGCAAAAACTGATTGCTTAGGTATGTGAATTTGAAAAGGATCTGTCTGTCGTGTCTAGATCAGATGAGTCTGTATATGTAGATCAGATGAAACAGTCCAGCAGATGAAACAAGGTGGACTGAGACCCAGCAGATGACACGCTCTGGCAGACCCGGCAGATGACACGCTCTGGCAGACCCGGCAATTGAAATCCTCTAGCAGATTCGGAAAACCGGCAGTAGGCCCTAATTATATCAAAACTATCCATGACTCAGGTCTATGAACTTTTATCGGATCTATATATCTACAAAACATTTCGTCTGTCTGTCTGTTCATCTGTCTGTCTGTCTTTAACGAAGTTTTGATTTTAGCGCATTCATGTGCCGAATCGACCCGGCAAATGATCAGTCCAGCATACCGTAAAACCAGTCATTAAAAGCACTGATCCACGATTAAGGACTATGTATTTTAAAAGGATTTGTCTATTTGTCTGCCAATCTATCAATCCAATGAATCACGGACGAAGACCTGAAGATATTAGGCCATATAATAGTTATTTTTGCGTTGCGAAAACGAACCGGCAGACCCGGCAGAAACGACGTTTCACGGAATCGACCGAACAATCCGGGAGCGAGAAACCGTGTGTAAACTTTTAGTGATTATTCTCATTTTTTAAAAAATGCCAAATATCGTTTTACTTTGCAAATCTGTCCTTATTTAAAAGCGAATCGATGCATGTCAAATACGCATTGATTTAAATGTTTTAATGGCTATAATTCAGCTATATTACTTCACTTTTTTATGAGGTAATAAAAGCCGGTACCGAAAACCGTCATTCTCCGGAGACCAACTTCGGACACAATCGTAGGTTCGGTCCGGCACGGTCCGGCTAGGGCTTTTACCGACAACCCTATTCGAGTTATCTCCCTGTACCTGCGGGCGAAACTGAAAAGAAAAAGGTTGTTTTTATAAAGTTTACTGCGAAAATTAAACCATAAATTAAATTAGAACTATTGAGGCTTTGAGATGCTAAATCACAATTGTTAGAATAGTATTTAATTATCCTAAATTTGCTTTTGTGACTTTTAGATGGTATTTTTGCAAAAAATGAAACGTTTTTATAGTTCGTACTCAATCAGATTCGCACTTGTCCGATTCTTATTGGGGCTAGGATTGATTTGTTCAGTTGATACGGAATACAATACAATACAAAATTTATTTATATAGTCGGAGATACAAACAGTATAACATTAGCTATGAATAGCTATTTACCGACTTAATACGATGCTTTAGGTTCCAGTCAACATTTTTTTCGGTCATGTCGAGACGTTTCGTGGGTTTAAGCAGTAAGCAAAGGATAAACTCTAATTCTCTTAAACAGTGATACGTCATAAGACAATTGTAGCTGAGAAAATGACAGAGAGAAAGGGAAGAAGAACCAGTTTAAGGGTTCACTAGTCCCTTAAACTCAAGTAAATAAAAATAAAAGTATCCCGCTCTGGATCATCGAGGCTACCTGGCAGTTTTCAAACTGTGAGCAGGGGTCATGTACTTGTCTTTTTCAATAGACACTGCTCCACAATGAATCTTGTGAATGATAAGCAAGGAGGACTGGTCCCTCTGGGCCTCAATAGATGGCCATTCAAGCTCATCAAGCATTTCGCCGACACTACTCATGTTTTGCCAAGTGAAGCAATTTTCATCCCGTCAACAAGCCAAATATGACGTATGGCCATCTCTCTAAAAGCTGCAGCAGAGCGTGCACCACCATACCACCCACCATATCTATGCAATATACTGCCATTTTCATTAGTACAAAAATGAAAATTTTCTTCCCCAATATACCTTTCACATTTAGTAGCATCCATGTGGATTCTGACGTCAGAACAGCAGTGAGTCATATGCATTTATAAATTTATATGTTGCTCATTGGCACAATATATTTCTTGGACATAAATAATTCAATCAAGATGCATTCTGATCAATGATCATCCCTAATTGTATATGATTACCAATTATAATTATCAGTTATGGGTCAATTGAATTGACTTCGACCAAAAGAGTGGCAGAATTGTCTAAAAAAGTGTCTCGGAGTTGTCTCAAAGTCTGTTGCTGAATTGTCTCAAAAAATGGGTCCGAATTGGTCTGTCGTTGTGTTGTCTTGATCCCATGGAAGATGTGTCTTCTTTAAATTCTGGCGTACACCACACAGAGATTTTTTTTTTACATTCATTTGATTATTTGATCATTATGCAAGATTGGGGGCACAGTGGTAGAGTGCTCAACTCGAGTTGTGGGTCTGAGGCTCACCAACAGCACTGCGTTGTGTCCTTTAGCAAGACACAATGTGACATTAATCCCTGGTGCTTAGTACTGGTTCAACTCAAGCGGACCCATCCAAACATGACTGAAAAAATGTTAACCCTTTCTGAAGTCGAGGCTAGGGGCCTTATGAATTTGGGAGAGAAAAAACATTTAAGCCATCGAAAACAATGTGCACCTAAAATTGCAATTATTTTCATACCCATCAATTTAATCATGTGTTTTGGGTGCTTAAAAGAACAGTCTCATTGAGACGGTTCTTTTGAGTACCTACAACATATGTTTTATTTGAGAAGTAAGAAAAATAATTTTCCAGTATGCACTCTTATCTAGATGCTTGAGTATTTTAAAATGTGTTTTAGGGGTTTCCTCGAATACAAAGGGTTAAAATATATTTTCAGATAATGGCCCGTCGCTTTGAACTTGACTCTGTGCTACAATGGCTTAGAGAGACGAGATTATCCACAGAAACTGAGTGTATGTCTGTGCTACAGGGGAAGTCATTGTCCAGAGATTTACAACAAAGTTCTACAACTCTCATCAAAAGTATGTTACCATCTTTGTCAATTTTATCCATAATAATTAGGCCAGATTTTTTTTATAAGTTGATTTACGGGAAAAAATTCAGAGCTAGGGTCGGGGGAGCTGGGAAAAAAAGAAAAAAAAGCGCTGAAAATGACCAGTTGACTGGTCATTTTCAGAGCTTTTTTTTCAGAGCTTTTTTTTTTTTTTTTTAATATCTCCAGAACAAACAGTTAAACTAATAAGGGGAGCCAACAGTCTGTATTAAATCTTTAAATCCTGCATAGTACAATCACTTTTAACAGTGTCACTCTCAAAAATACACAAACAGAACCTCAAAAAAGTATTATTTTTTCAACAAAACAAATAATATTTAGAGTCAGCGGATAAAATAAAAAAAAAATTTTAGAAATTAAATTTTATTTTTTCTACTTTCTGGAAGATTACAGTAGGAGGGTTCGTAAATCAACTTATTAAAAAATTCTGGCCTTATATTGCCGACCTATTTTGTCTTGCAGTTTTTATCACAGCATGATTGGTTTTAAGGATATCTAGTCATATTTGTTCTCTTGAATTTATTATGTCCAACAACCAAAGGGTTGAGAGAATAATTATATTTAGTTTGAATTGCTGTGATGATGATTTAACAGTAAATATTAATGTGTCATGTATCCTAAGGTATAGGGAGCGCAGTGGCTCAGTGGTAGAGTGCTGACTTGAGACCGAGGGGCCCAGGTTCGAGCCTCACCGGCATCTCTGCATTGTGTCCTTGAGCAAGACACATTAATCCTAGCTTAGTACTGGTTCAACCCAGGGAGACTGGTCATTACATAACTGAAAGATTGTTGATGGGACTTAAAGAATAAAATCAAACAAACAAACAAAGTATCCTTAGGTATAAATGAATTCTAAGTTGTATATTAAACATTTATTATAAAATATTTGTATGAAGGCTAGATTTCGTGCTATGGAGGTTCAAGAAAGTATGAAGGCTATGTGTGTCCAAACTGTTTGTAAAGGTGACCTGCATACATGCATGGATCCAGAAAGCTTTGTCAGAGGGGGTCCAACTTTGAAAAGGTTTTTTTTTTTTAATTGATCAGCGGAGAGAGGATCAAATACCTCTTTATGTGGACCATCATCGGCCCACCAGCAAAACGCCATTTGAATGGCGTTTTGTGGGACCCCCTGTCCCCCCCCCCCCCCTCTGGATCCGGGCATGGCAGGTGACAAACATGTCACTAGCAAAAGAGTTGCAGGGCTTACCCTGGCTCAGTATGTGTTGTATCCAACACTTTAGCCAAATGGAAAAAGTTGGAGGGCAAGCAGAAAATAGTATCAACAAGTTGTTTTATATTTAAAACTCTTTGCCCACTAGGGGTGACTTTTGTTATCTGCTGATAACCTTTGCAAACAGTCTGAACCCAGATCAGGCCCAACAAAACATTTGGCCTGATCTGGATCCAAACTGTTTGACACCCTGATGGTATTGAAAAATCCAGCATCCAAAGAGTAAAATATGGCACAATAATAAAGTGTAAAGGAATATTTAAAGCAATATTGGAAAATCCAATAGCTGATCAAAATACACTTTTTAGCTAATATGTAATTTTTTAACCTCCTAGACTGTACTTTTAGCCAATGACTTATATTTGCACCATATTCCATTAAGCACCACTGAAATTTACAGGGGTGTGGAAATTATAAAATAACATGCCAAACTCTTTGTCCGACCTGATCCCAATTGATTCAGGACAAATAAGAAATTTTTATTTACTTGTCCTGAGACATAATGAAAGTCAATACAATTCTATAATTGATATTTTGATTAATGAGACAGTTCTTTTGAGCACCCAAAACAAATGTTAAAATTGTTGGATAAGAAAATTATCATAATTTTACACTTGATTGTTTTGTTTATCTGGACCTATAGTACATGAACAAAATTTTTGAGCTTAAAATTGTAAATATTTTCGTATCCGTCAGTTTTATCATATGTTTTGGGTGCTCAAAAGAACCGTCTCATTGAGACGGTTCTTTTGAGTACCCACAACATATGTTTTGGTTGAGAAATAAGAAAATTATTTTTTTGGTACACACTCTTGCTGAAAGGCCTGTACATGTAAACTGATTTTTTCACTACATGCATACTTTCAGGTGGTATAGATGCCATAAGGAACCAGTCACATACAATCAGTACAGAATTCTCTAAACTTTTCAAGTAAGTTGGATTCTTTCACTCTTTAACCTTTTATATGCTGCAAACCTGTAAGATGTAAATGGAAGTAATTTCAAACAGTGCAGACACAGATAAGGCCTTGCCAAATATTTTTTTAGATTCTCATTCTCACCCGCCCCTTTGAAATATAAGCAGATAAAAAAAAAACAGGGTGGAAGGTTTTTCTGAAATTTTTCCGATTTTTTATTTGCTTATAAAAAGGCCTCCCACACCCAAATTTTTCTCAATATTTGGATGAGAATCTAAAAATTTATTTGATATGGCCTAAGAAGCTCAGAAGGCAACATTTCTGCAGGATCTACACATTTTTTTCTTCTAAGCATTCTCTGGTTAACTCTGTGATTATTTCCAAAATGTCAATGAGCAGACTCATACCAGATCACTGAGATAATTTTCTTTAATAACCACAACACAAGTGAAATGGTTTGTAAGAGTACCCAAAATTTGTTTTGTTTGACAAATTAAAGTAGGAACTACTCTCTCTCTATCTTGATGAGTGCAGTGGCTCAGTTGGTAGAGTGTAAGACTGGGGATTGAAGGGTTGCTAGTTCGAGACATCACTAGTGGAGTCACTGTGTTATGTCCTTGAGCAAGACACTTTAAACACTGCTTTAAAGCACTGGTTCAACCCAGGAAGACAGAAAATGAGCCAGTGCGTGAGATTTCCAACAATGTGGTATGTGCGAACAGCAAATCCTCGGATCAGCCTGCGCATATGCGCAGTCTGATCAGAGCCTTTGCTAGTCGCTTGAGTATTCTTTGATTGTTCAGCTACTGACTGAACACCATTTGGGGTTTCTAAGCTTAAAAAGAGGTTGCACAGGCTCGTATGAGTCTACACTTGTCAAAATGCCAGATGGTTGGAAATCACATGCCACAGCTCAAATCATCCCAACATGACTGAAAAATTGCTAACTAGGATATAAAGCATCAAAACAAACATAACTTCATGTACTTTTTCTTATCATGAGGTCTGAACTGACTTTACTGATCATTTCAGATATGTTGAAGGTGAGAGATGGAAACATGTTCAGCCCCTCACCATACAGGTCACCTGCCACATCAGGTCACTGATTCAAGAGTGTAACAGATGTATCCACAATACTCCTACTTTTATGATGGAGGTAAGAACACCATATCACCATACAGGTCACCTATAACATCAGGTCACTGATTCAAGAGTGAAACAGGTGTATCCATAATACTCCTACTTTAATGATGGAGGTATGAACACTATATCACTGTAGAGGTCACCTGCCATATCAGGTCACTGATTCAAGAGTGTAACAGGTGTATCCACAATACTCCTACTTTTATGATTGAGGTAATAACACTATATCACTGAAAAGATCACCTGTAACACCAGGTCACTAATTCAAGAGTGTAACAGGTGTATCCATAATACTCCTACTTTTATGATGGATGTATGAACACTATATCACCATACAGGTCACCTGTTACACCAGGTCACTGATTCAAGAGTGTAACCGGTGTATTCATAATACTCCTACTTTTATGATGGAGGTAAGAACACCATATCACCATACAGGTCACCTATAACATCAGGTCACTGATTCAAGAATGTAACAGGTGTATTCATAATACTCCTACTTTTATGATGGAGGTAAGAACACTATATCACCATACAGGTCACCTGTAACACCAGGTCACTGATTCAAGAGTGTAACCGGTGTATCCACAATACTCCTACTTTAATGATGGAGGTGAGAACACTATATCACCATACAGGTCACCTGTTACACCAGGTCACTGATTCAAGAGTGTAACAGATGTATCCACAATACTCCTACTTTTATGATGGAGGTAAGAACACTATATCACCATACAGGTCACCTGCCACATCAGGTCACTGATACAAGAGTGTAACAGGTGTATCCATAATACTCCTACTTTTATGATGGAGGTAAGAACACTATATCACCATACAGGTCACCTGCCACATCAGGTCACTGATTCAAGAGTGTAACAGGTGTATCCATAATACTCCTACTTTTATGATGGAGGTAAGAACACTATATCACCATACAGGTCACCTGCCACATCAGGTCACTGATACAAGAGTGTAACAGGTGTATCCATAATACTCCTACTTTTATGATGGAGGTAAGAACACTATATCACCATACATGTCACCTGCCACATCAGGCTACTGATTCAAGAGTGTAACAGATGTATCCACAATACTCCTACTTTAATGATGGAGGTGAGAACACTATATCACCATACAGGTCACCTGTTACACCAGGTCACTGATTCAAGAATGTAACAGGTGTATCAATAATACACCTACTTTAATGATGGAGGTAAGAACACTATATCACCATACAGGTTACCGGCCACATCAGGTCACTGATTCAAGAGTGTAACAGGTGTATCCACAATACTCCTACTTTTATGATGGAGGTAAGAACACTATATCACCATACAGGTCACCTGCCACATCAGGTCACTGATTCAAGAGTGTAACAGATGTATCCACAATACTCCTACTTTTATGATGGAGGTAAGAACACTATATCACCATACAGGTCACCTGCCACATCAGGTCACTGATACAAGAGTGTAACAGGTGTATCCATAATACTCCTACTTTTATGATGGAGGTAAGAACACTATATCACCATACAGGTCACCTGCCACATCAGGTCACTGATACAAGAGTGTAACAGGTGTATCCATAATACTCCTACTTTTATGATGGAGGTAAGAACACTATATCACCATACATGTCACCTGCCACATCAGGCTACTGATTCAAGAGTGTAACAGATGTATCCACAATACTCCTACTTTAATGATGGAGGTGAGAACACTATATCACCATACAGGTCACCTGTTACACCAGGTCACTGATTCAAGAATGTAACAGGTGTATCAATAATACACCTACTTTAATGATGGAGGTAAGAACACTATATCACCATACAGGTTACCTGCCACATCAGGTCACTGATTCAAGAGTGTAACAGGTGTATCCACAATACTCCTACTTTTATGATGGAGGTAAGAACACTATATCACCATACAGGTCACCTGCCACATCAGGTCACTGATTCAAGAGTGTAACCGGTGTATCCACAATACTCCTACTTTAATGATGGAGGTGAGAACACTATATCACCATACAGGTCACCTGCCACATCAGGTCACTGATTCAAGAGTGTAACAGGTGTATCCATAATACTCCTACTTTTATGATGGAGGTAAGAACACTATATCACCATACAGGTCACCTGCCACATCAGGTCACTGATTCAAGAGTGTAACAGGTGTATCCATAATACACCTACTTTTATGATGGAGGTAAGAACACTATATCACCATACAGGTCACCTGCCATATCAGGTCACTGATTCAAGAGTGTAACAGGTGTATCCATAATACTCCTACTTTTATGATGGAGGTAAGATCACTATATCACCATACAGGTCACCTGCCACATCAGGTCACTGATTCAAGAGTGTAACAGATGTATCCATAATACTCCGACTTTTATGATGGAGGTAAGAACACTATATCACCATACAGGTCACCTGCCACATCAGGTCACTGATTCAAGAGTGTAACAGGTGTATCCATAATACACCTACTTTTATGATGGAGGTAAGAACACTATATCACCATACAGGTCACCTGCCATATCAGGTCACTGATTCAAGAGTGTAACAGGTGTATCCATAATACTCCTACTTTTATGATGGAGGTAAGATCACTATATCACCATACAGGTCACCTGCCACATCAGGTCACTGATACAAGAGTGTAACAGGTGTATCCATAATACTCCTACTTTTATGATGGAGGTAAGAACACTTTATCACCATACAGGTCACCTGCCACATCAGGTCAGTGATTCAAGAGTGTAACAGGTGTATTCATAATACTCCTACTTTTATGATGGAGGTAAGAACACTTTATCACCATACAGGTCACCTGCCACATCAGGTCACTGATTCAAGAGTGTAACCGGTGTATCCATAATACTCCTACTTTTATGATGGAGGTAAGAACACTTTATCACCATACAGGTCACCTGCCACATCAGGTCACTGATTCAAGAGTGTAACAGGTGTATCCACAATACTCCTACTTTTATGCTGAAGGTAAGAACACTATATCACCATACAGGTTACCTGCCACATCAGGTCACTGATACAAGAGTGTAACAGGTGTATCCACAATACTCCTACTTTTATGATGGAGGTAAGAACACTATATCACCATACAGGTCACCTGCCACATCATGTCACTGATTCAAGAGTGTAACCGGTGTATCCACAATACTCCTACTTTTATGATGGAGGTAAGAACACTATATCACCATACAGGTCACCTGCCACATCAGGTCACGATACAAGAGTGTAACAGGTGTATCCATAATACTCCTACTTTTATGATGGAGGTAAGAACACTATATCACCATACAGGTCACCTGCCACATCAGGTCACTGATTCAAGAGTGTAACAGGTGTATCCATAATACTCCTACTTTTATGATGGAAGTAAGAACACTATATCACCATACAGGTCACCTGTCTCATCAGCTAGGTCACTGATTCAAGAGTGTAACAGGTGTATCCACAATACTCCTACTTTTATGATGGAGGTAAGAACACTATATCACCATACAGGTCACCTGCCACATCAGGTCACTGATTCAAGAGTGTAACCGGTGTATCCACAATACTCCTACTTTTATGATGGAGGTAAGAACACTATATCACCATACAGGTCACCTGCCACATCAGGTCACTGATTCAAGAGTGTAACAGGTGTATCCATAATACTCCTACTTTTATGATGGAAGTAGGAACACTATATCACCATACAGGTCACCTGCCACATCAGGTCACTGATACAAGAGTGTAACAGGTGTATCCATAATACTCCTACTTTTATGATGGAGGTAAGATCACTATATCACCATACAGGTCACCTGCCACATCAGGTCACTGATTCAAGAGTGTAACAGGTGTATCCATAATACTCCTACTTTTATGATGGAAGTAGGAACACTATATTACCATACAGGTCACCTGTCTCATCAGCTAGGTCACTGATTCAAGAGTGTAACAGGTGTATCCACAATACTCCTACTTTTATGATGGAGGTAAGAACACTTTATCACCATACAGGTCACCTGCCACATCAGGTCACTGATTCAAGAGTGTAACCGGTGTATCCATAATACTCCTACTTTAATGATGGAGGTAAGAACACTATATCACCATACAGGTCACCTGCCACATCAGGTCACTGATTCAAGAGTGTAACCGGTGTATCCACAATACTCCTACTTTTATGATGGAGGTAAGAACACTATATCACCATACAGGTCACCTGTCTCATCAGCTAGGTCACTGATTCAAGAGTGTAACAGGTGTATCCACAATACTCCTACTTTTATGATGGAGGTAAGAACAATATATCACCATACAGGTCACCTGCCACATCAGGTCACTGATTCAAGAGTGTAACAGGTGTATCCATAATACTCCTACTTTTATGATCGAAGTAAGAACACTATATCACCATACAGGTCACCTGTCTCATCAGCTAGGTCACTGATTCAAGAGTGTAACAGGTGTATCCACAATACTCCTACTTTTATGATGGAGGTAAGAACACTATATCACCATACAGGTCACCTGCCACATCAGGTCACTGATTCAAGAGTGTAACAGGTGTATCCATAATACTCCTACTTTTATGATGGAAGTAAGAACACTATATCACCATACAGGTTACCTGTCTCATCAGCTAGGTCACTGATTCAAGAGTGTAACAGGTGTATCCACAATACTCCTACTTTTATGATGGAGGTAAGAACACTATATCACCATACAGGTCACCTGCCACATCAGGTCACTGATTCAAGAGTGTTACAGGTGTATCCATAATACTCCTACTTTTATGATGGAAGTAAGAACACTATATCACCATACAGGTCACCTGTCTCATCAGCTAGGTCACTGATTCAAGAGTGTAACAGGTGTATCCACAATACTCCTACTTTTATGATGGAGGTAAGAACAATATATCACCATACAGGTCACCTGTTACACCAGGCTATTGATAGAACAATGTAAAAGGTGTATCCATAATACTTCAAATTAATGTTAGGCTTAAATGAAATGTATGTGTGGTTCCTGTTGGACTACCTACCCTAATTTTTAACCCTACCCTAAACATTTAAATGGACTTTTGAGAAAAAATACCTAAAATGGGCACTTTTTCAGATTTTGTCACTATTTTCTTTGTTAAATGTTACAACAAAATTTAATAATTTCCCTACCTACCTACCCTAAATTTTGTTTGTATACAACAGGAACCACACATATATTTCATTTAGGCCTTACAATATATTGTTATACAGGTAATTTATTATATCAGGTCATTTCTACAAGAATGTAACGGTTTTATATGTTGAAGCATGCATCAAGATTTTATCATATTATACGCAACCTTATAATGAATGTAATTATGTATTCTAAAGCACTTGCTTTTGTAACGCGATTTCTGATTGGATAATTACATCACATTTCGATGGATGATGTGCGGCATTAAACAGTTTGCAACGCTCCAATTTGAGACAAAACTGTAGAAGTGCATTAGAATGGGGATAACCATATTCAAAATTTTCATTTGGGGAGGTATATCGTGGGATATACGTTCGGAAATCACATGTTACGGCTCAGCTTGCGCATCGCCGTAAAACTAAATTTCCGACCGTATATCCGACGATATACCTCTCCAAATGAAAATTTTGAATACAGTTATCCCCTAAATGTTACGATATATGTAAATCACTAGTGGTTTATCGATTTTATTGCATGGCGTTATATCACTCCCAGATGCAATGTCTATGATAAAACTACCATAATCAATGTATATATACTGTTGACAATTTCAGCAACAAGAAACAGTAATGGGAGAGTGTGCGAAGTTAGCCCAGCAAGTTGAGAGGTAAGTTTCCTCTACCAAACAAATAACTGAGCCGTAACACGTGATTTCCAACAATTTGGCATTTTGACAAGTGTAGACTCAGGAGAGCCTGTGCAGCCTCCTTTTAAGCTTAGAAACTCCAAATGATGATCTCTCAGTTGCTTAACACTCATAGACTATTCAAGCGACTAGCAAAGGCTCTGATCAGACTGCGCGTTTGCCCAGGCTGGTCTGAGCCTTTGCTGGTCGCACATACCACATTGTTGGAAATCTCATGTCACGGCTCAACTATCGTTGCATAGTGATTGACTCAAGGTAAGCAATAATAATCATTGGATGTCCGTCTTTCAGCTTCTGTATGTCCGTAGTCAGTCGGCAATGTAACTAAACCTTGCAGGAATTATCCTTGGGTGGTCTTCTTTCAAATGTTGTTCAAAGATTTCCATTCCATACAGAATTCTGATTGCAATGGCAAGAGAAAATAAAAAATAAAAATCTTGACAAAATCTGCTGGCCAGATTTGAATATAAAATGGTTGAAATGGTCACTGGATGACCCTCTAACATGAGTATTCAAAGGACCACGGACAGTCTCCTATTCAATCTGCCCAAATTTTGGGATAATGCATAATTGACAACCGTATTTTTATGCTTAAATCAAACCCTTAAATTTAGTGCACCTTGCAAAGTAAAAATATTTGGAAAATATTATATATTAATGCCAGGACCTTAGAGTTCAGGGGGTGGGGGTATTTTTTGTGTCCAATTTTTTTTCGCAAAGTTTCATCAGGTATTCATCTAAATACATAGAAATATTATGTTTGCAGCATAAAGCTAGAGACAAAAGTGATGTGTTTGCATAAAATTCGGGTCTAAACTATTTCATTATTTCTTGTAAACATGACTTTTGACTACTACCTGTAAATGTCTTGCACATAGAATATACCTGTTCTGTTTTAAGTTCAATCAGTCCGACCTGTTCACTGAGGTGTATCATTACTAGATACTGTATACATGCCATTGTAAATTGATATTAAGCTACAGGTTTGTACAAAATTAGCGTCTAATGAGCTTTAATAATAGAATGTTTTAGAGCATTTTGACAGCCTTCCCCCCTTTGACCAAGCATGCCATGTATGATGTGTGTAGTGGAAAACTACAACTGTATGCAAAAGGATAAGCCTGGTCACCTGGGGGGGGGGGTATGAGAAGCACTTCAAGAAAACATTTCTATTTCCTTTACGTTGAATAGCAAAAATGGAGCTTTCAACCCATATTTCTTAATAGGTACTTGTCCGATGACAAAAGCCATTTTGCGGATAATTCAAGGACTGAACCTACTACCTTTTCCATGGAAAAACATCCTTTAGTTTTAAACTTTTCTCTGGCCATTTTTATGGGCTATCCTCCATTAAGACTGTCCGAGGTCCTTATTCTGATTGGTTGAAAAACACAGCTGCATGGGGGCAGGTTTTTCCTTTGTAAAAATAAGGAAAACTTTAAAATATTTTATTATAAATCAAAAACTACCTGGCTGATTTGAAAACAATTTGGCACAAATGGTCATTGGTGACCCTCTACCAAGATGGTTTAAATTATCCTGATCCCGTGAAAAACATAGCTACAGAGGCAGGGCCAGTTTTTCTATGTTAATATAGCCGAAACTGTTAAAAACTACTGAGTTATTTTAAAAATAATTTGAAATAGTCATTCCGGCCTCTAGGTAGGAGCGCTTAATTAAAAAATATTTTCCTTATTTCTCAACCAAAACATAGTTAAACTCATGGGTAAGAACATAATAACAATTTTATGCTCAAACATTTTGTTTAAGTGGACCTTTGGTTGTTGATTGACCCTGTACCAAGAAGCTCAAATTATTCTGATCAGTTATAAATATGGCTGACAGGGGGCAGGCCCAGCTTTGTTCTATCAAATTATAAGGGGAAAAATCTTCTTGTCAATAACTATTTGGCTGATTTGAAAATGATTTGGCACAAATGGTCAGTGGATGACCCCCTACTAAGATCGTTCAAATTATTTTGATCTGTTGAGATACATGGCTGCCAGGGTGCATGGTCAGTAGGGAAAACTAAATGAATTCTTATCAAAACTACTAAGCTGATTTGAAAATATTTTGGTACAAATGGTCCTAGTGTGACTTTCTACAAGAATTGTTCAATTTTTTTTCTGAACCTTCAAAAAACATGGCTGCCAGGGAGCCGGCCAGTTTTTTCCTCTGCATTTATTTTGTAGAAAAATCTTTAGAAAATTTTTCTTTTCAAGAACTACCCTGCTAATTTGAAAAGATTTGGCACAAATGGGTGACCCTCTACCAAGATTGTTCATATTATTCTTATCATCAACACAGGTTTAGATCAACAAAATATATGAGTGTAAAATTGCAAATATTTTCTTACCAATCAGTTTTAACATGTGTTTTGGGTTCTCAAAAGAGCTGTCTCATTGAGACGGTTCTTTTGAGTACCCACAAGATATGTTTTGGTTGAGAAATAAGAAAATTATTTTTTCCTTACCCTCTCTTAACTAAAGGCCTGATCAACATTGCCACCATGGAGGGAGGGGCCAGTTCTCTCTATACATATAGGCAAAACTTTTAACATATTGCATGCTTGATATTTTTATGCTTCCTTGCCTGTTTTTTTTTTAAATCAAGTTTTTTGAAAATACCTGTTTATAAATGTTTATAGTGTGATGATACTTCCATAGTTATTTTGGTGTTGGTCAAATTCAAATCAAAATGGTTGTTTAAAGAATTTATAACATTTGAGATGCATTGTAGGTAACCATTGCATCCTTCTTTATTTATTTAGATAAAGATTGCATCCTTCTTTAGGGAGTGCAGTGGCTCAGTGGTAGAGTGCTTGACTCGAGACCGAGGGGTCAAGGGTTCGAGCCTCACCGGATTCACTGCGTTGTGTCATTGAGCAAGACACTTTTATCCTAGGTTAGTTCTGGTTCAACGCAGGAAGACCCGTCCCTACATAACTGAAAGATTGTTGATAGGACATAAAGAATCAAAAAAAAAAAAAAATCTTCTTTATTTATTTCCCTTATTATTTCAGCTCTAAAAGTCAGCCTCCTCTAAAAATACCTCTGGTTAATCAGCTGACATTCCTAGGCCAGTCATTTAGTAAACTGGTTGATATGGCTCTCGGATATCTAATACAGGTGAGTTGTCTTCTTTTAATTACTTTCCTAACCTTATTAAGTCCTGTCCTGGACCCAAACATCAGCAGGATTTTTAAGATTTTATGTAGTCAGCTCCAGATATACTATATCAGCGAGGCAAGTTTCTAGCCAATGGCTCCAGTGGTTGGCTGGGGTTTTTCTTCTGTGCTAATTTCCTCCAACTTACACAGTTTGAATTATTACCCAACCTAATATATGCAGAGTTATTAAGCATGCATTTTTGACTGTTTGGCAACTTTTCCCTCTCTGCCGGTTTGATCCGGTTTCGAGGAACTATTTCCTGTGAACACATTTTTAACTGTTTCCCAGTCACGTGATACACTGATCAGCTGTACACTGATGACGTCAAACGTATTACTTAGCAGCGTCACGCTGTAGGAAAGTTTTGTTTGATTTGATTTTTTACATCCCAGTGGATAATTTTTCAGTTATCTCATGATTGAACCAGTACTAAGCAAGGATTAATGTGACAACGCAGTGACACCATTGAGGCTCAAATCTGCAACACTCAAAGCATTTTAATACTGAGTCACTGCACTCTCTACACTGTATGAGATGGGGATTTGTTGAAAAACAGAAAGTTTCGCCTAATCTGTTCAATTTTGGTTTCAAAGTGTTCTGCTAATTCTAAATAAGAAAACGAGCACCACACTTTATGTTTCTGACCACAAACAACCAAGTTATTGGGAGTTTAACGTGCCGCTACCACCATGGTCTTCCATCGTAAACGAAACGTACGCGCATCAGCATCACACTTATTATTACCCTTTGTAAGTTCTGAGTTGGGTAATAAAACAACTATTTCATACCTTTTTGTGCAACAGTCAAAACTATCACACCCTCGATGCTGTGGATGACCCGATGCACTGTTGCCCTCCGCCTCGTGCAACAGTGCCATCTGGTCAGCCACAGCACCTCAGGGTGATCGTAAGGTATGAAATAGTTGTATACTAGAGCTCTAGGGCAAAATGGCTGAATTGGTTCATATATATGTTTCTAACCAGTTTTACAGTCTTGATTTAAGTTTATATTTGTATGTAGCATTGTTGGGATGGGGGATCAGCTACATATAGGTTTTGGATAGATGGGTTTAAAACAATTGGTAACAAGGAGTTGCAATATGGTGTAGTGGATAAACCATTCATTTTGTAAACAAATGGGTCGCAGGACGGTCCTAAACCTGGCTTCTCAAGACTTAAAGCTGTGGCTTTGTTTTCACATGACCATGAAATGTCTTATATTTGGTTTCTCAAAGCAGTGATAAAATATGAAGATGTTATTTGCTGCATAATTGTGATGGTGCTTTAACTGATCCGTATCTGTTATTGTTTTGTTGTCTAATTTATTTACAGAAAATTGTAGAAAGTTTGGATGAGTCACACACACCTCTAGCCTTAACTAGTTGTATCAGCACTGTGATCAGCCTGGGTCTTGAGGGAGAACACATGTGTTATGTTCTTTCACGGGTAAATATACATGCAGCACAATAGAATCTTTTAACCAATTTATCATAGGTCCAGTTAAACTATATAAGCCTATTATCGATCATTTTAAAAATGAGGCATGTTATGTGATTTCCAACAATGTGGTATTTTGTCAAGTGTAGACTCAGACAAGCCTGTGCAGCCTCCTTTTTAGCTTAGAAACTCCAAATGCTGTTCGGTCAGTAGCTTAACACTCATAGATTATTCAAGCAACTAGCAAAAGCTCTGATCAGGCTGCGTGATCTGAGCCTTTGCTGGTTGCACATACCACATTGATGGAAATCTCATGTCACGGTTCAATTATGTTTTGGGTACTTAAAAGAACTGTCTCATGGAGACATGATTTGGTTGAGAATTAAGAAAGCTAATTTTCATATACACATTTTGATCTGCAGGCCTGATTTTAACAGGGTTCCCACTAGCTCTGGAAATCATGGAAAACCTGGAAAATGACAAAAAAAAGTTCCATGCATGGAAAAATCATGGAATTTGAAAAAAAAAATCACTAATCATGGAAAAATCATGGAATTTTGTGAAATATTTTGACGAAACTACCAGTAGCCAGAAAACTAGATGTCAGACACACAAAACTAGTTTTCTGGCTACTGGTGGTTTCATGTTTTAATTATTTCAAAATGCATGCATGGTCTATAAGCATGCTTATTTAAATATATTACTGTTGCGGCATTCCGCATTTATGCTCAGCTTTGTGATAGAAGATGCTGTTAAAAGGGGAGGTTGGAGGCAGAGCATAAAATAGTCATGGAAATTATATCATTGATCATGGAAAATGGTCATGTAAAAATCATGGAATTGTGCATTTGAATTTCTGTGGGAACCATGTTTAAACCAAATAGAGTCTCAGTCTAAGTAGTCAGTTAGAGTGGTAATTTGATTTTTATGGATTGTGAGTGAGGTTGGGAGTTCAAATCTGCTTTTGAATTGGCCATTCTCGCTATTACTGATTCAAGTTGGTCCTTGTCAATGATTGCTGACAAAAGTAGGTATTCACTAAGACATTTTGTTTGATTTGATTCTTTGCATCCCAGTCAACAAGTTATAGCTATGGCGGGATGGTCAGCCTGGGTTGAACAAGTACTTAGCAAGGATTACTGTGTTTTTCACATGGACACAACGCAGTGACCCCGGTGAGGTTCAACCCACAGCCCTTCGGTCTCGAGTCAAGCGCTCTACCACTGAGCCACTGCGCTCCCATATTCTCTGAGTAGTGGTAAGCAGCTTACTAAGCTGGTCTATGAACAGTGCGATGGGATAACTGACTGTCGTAACTTAACTGAAAGATGGCAACTGACATTAAGTCCCAAAAAAAACAAAATCACTTTGTCATTGCCATTTTCTTCAGAGATTTTATTAAAACTTTTGCTGAAGGTTACTAGTATTGCAATCATTGCAGTGCATCCTCCAGTGGGTCTGCACTGTTTGACACTGGAGTGTCCATTTTCATACCCTACCACAAGGCCTTCAGATTTATTTTGGGCTTGGGTGACATTGTCCCATGATTTCATAATATGGCACATAACTTTCCAAGGCAGTGGGCCCTGTGGACCCATCCTTTTTAGTTGTGAAAAAAATCTCACTTTAATAAAAAATATTCATCTAACAGGGAGTCTACGAACTCCACAAAACAGTTTTCAATATAGTAAAACATGTCTTAAGCAGCCACTCAAAAAAAAAAAAATCTTAATAACAAATGGTAGTTAAATGAAGGTCAAAAGGATTGCAGAATGCTCCCCTTGGAGCATTCTGCAATATTTTGACCTGCATTAAGTGATAATTCATCTTTTTGAATTGGCCAGGTAAGACAGGTTTTACAGTATAATCAGCAGTCACTATACATTTATGCATACAAGTGTCTGTATCAGTGTGTTGGTAAGATATACTACCCAAATGTCAACTGTGGTTAGTTTGATATGCTTGGGCCAATCATTTCAGAAAATGACCCACTTTTTTTTGCTCCATGTGTCACTTCGGCCCACCAATCTAGAAAAAATATGAAGCCCTGTACCACAAATTAGTGGCATTATAAATCAGTTGCCAATTAAATGTATGAGGCAAATTTCGATGCAGTCTGTTGGTGGATTCCATTAATCCATAATTCTGATACATTTCCATTGACTGTAGCCATAACAAGGGTAGGAAACTTCAGAGCCGCTGCTCTGAAAAGGAAATCTTATAAGGGTCCTTCTGGTTCTGTATATTGAGGCTGAAAAAATCACAAATATATCTGTATGAGAACTTATTGTATTATATGTACACATATTGTTATACAAAAGTGAAATGAGCTGCAGCATGAAATTTCTGCCAATAATTTGACATTTTGACAAGTGTAGACTCGCCCGAGCCTGTGTAGCCTCCTTTTAAGCTTAGAAACTCTAAATGGTGTTCAGTCAGTAGCTTAACAATCATAGAATACTCGAGCGACTAGCAAAGGCTCTGATCAGACTGCGCATATGCGCAGACTGATCTGAGACTTTGCTGGTCGCACATACCACATGATGGAAATCTCATGCACTGACTCAAATAAAAGTTTAAACTAAAAAATCACCAAAAACCTGTAAGTTTTCCATTTCCTGATTTTATGGTGTAAAATACCGAAAAAAGGAGAATGTAGTGTTCTGCTCTGGTCTTTTAACTTCTTATCTAAGCTGACGCAAGCTGCAACTGCCAAATTGTGTGCGGTTATGTCTGATGAGGTACATGAAGGAAGGAAGAAGGCAAAGATCCGGAATCAATACAATCAAATACTACACCTGACCTAAGACACCCTATGTGAAAGTGGCAAAAACAAGAGAGCCAAGAGGTCAGCCCTCTCCAGCAGGTGACCACAATGCTGCAAGGACTGCAAGGAAAAGACAAGACAGTGTGACAAACACGAAACCCAAATAACAAAAAGGATCCACAAAAGAAGCACCGCCTTGGACGGTCAGTAAAAAAAATTTTTACTGGAGGGTTTAAACATGTTTGACGGTACCAACCTCACAATTATTTCTGATGTGGATCAAGACATGAAGGCTGTTTACCTCACACCAATAAAGAGTCAGACAAAAAATCGTGCACAATTTGGTGCTCACATTAGAAGTTGAAAGACCAGAACGGAGCACTACATTTTCCTTTTTTCGCTATTTTACATCATAAAACAGGGTTCGCACAGTACTTGAATTTAGAGGGCTTAGTTAAATCTGCCTTGAAAAGTACTGGGAAATCACGCAAAGGCCTTGAAAAGTCCTTGAATTCTTCTATTTTCTGTAGAACTTAACACTATTGATAGAGATCTAAATCAGTATAAAATTGTTTGTGCCTTTATTTGCTGCAGAAAATGCTGTACCAAATAAAGGCACAACAATTTCATCCTCATTTTCTAGTACTAATTTCTCCATTATCTAGCATTTTTGAAGAAGAATTTTAATACTTCGCTCAGTATTTTTCCTAAACTTTTAGTCCTTGAAAACTGTAAAATAGTCTTGAGAAGTCCTTGAATAGTCCTTGAATTTTACTGAACATTCCCTGTATGAGCCCTGTAAAAGAAATATTTTTATTTTTTGTTGGCTCTTTTTATGAAGTTTCTTATCTGTACATAATAATTGTGTATTATTGATATGAGTGATGAGACATACAATGGCTCAGATTGAACTGGCCTTGAGGCTATAAAACTGAGCATGAAATTTATCCTGCTGATAAATGTTAAAATGCCAACAATATTTGGCATTTCAACCATTATTAGCAAGATAAATAAAACAGAGCTTTAAAGCAAGAAATACTAATATTTTTCAGATTTTAGCTTTTATGAGCAGTAGAAATTTAAGGCTCAGTTTATTTGAGCTTGTAAAAAAGTTTTATAATCTTGAAGCTTGAGCTTACAAGCAGCCTCACCAGTACCATCACTGCTTGCACACCCAAAGTATGGTAGTAGATGAAAGTTAAAACTAATATGTAGACATTTAGCTTTTCTAGATAGTTGCCTATACATGATTTTATTATGAGAATACACATATTTTATGAGTACAGTAAAACCTGTCAGAAGCAGCCATTTAAAAAAAGACAAAACAAAGGTCTTAAAGACAAATGGTAGCTTAATGAAGGTCAAAAGTATTGCAGAATGCTCCAAGAGAGCATTCTGCAATACTTTTGACCTGCATTAAGCGATAATCGGTCTTGAAAACCAATCTTTGGTCTTCTTATTGAGTGGCAGCTTAAGACAAGTTTTAATGTACCATTAGCATGGTCAACTCAACATATTGGCAGGAGGGAGCTATAAGGGCGCAGTTTGAGATCTGCCGTACTGAGTCTCTAGAGTTAGCCCATGTTCAGTCCCTGAGGGCCCTAGCTACTATCTGTTGTGTAGCTGAGTGTATACTAGAAATGAACTTAAATAATTGATATATTAACAGGAAGGAGCTATTAGGGCCTGTTTGAGATCTGCCGTACTGAGTCTCTATAGTTTGCCCATGTTCAGTCCCTGAGGGCCCTAGCTACTATCTGTTGTGTAGCTGAGTGTATACTAGAACTGAACTAATCTTGTATATTTGATATGTTAACAGGAAGGAGCTATTAGGGCCCTGTTTGAGATCTGTCAGACTGAGTCCATAGAGTTTGCCCATGTTCAGTCCCTGAGGGCCCTAGCTACTATCTGTTGTGTAGCTGAGTGTATACTAGAACTGAACTTATATAATTGATGTATTAACAGGAAGGAGCTTTTAGGGCCCTGTTTGAGATCTACCAGACTGGGTCTCTAGAGTTTGCCCATGTTCAGTCCCTGAGGGCCCTAGCCACTATCTGTTGTGTAGCTGAGTGTATACTAGAACTGAACTTATATAATTGATATATTAAAAGGAAGGAGCTTTTAGGGCCCTGTTTGAGATCTACCAGACTGAGTCTCTAGAGTTTTCCCATGTTCAGTCCCTGAGGGCCCTAGCCACTATCTGTTGTGTAGCTGAGTGTATACTAGAACTGAACTTATATTTTTGATATATTAACAGGAGGGAGCTATTAGGGCCCTGTTTGAGATCAGTCGGACTGAGTCTCTGGAGTTTGCCCATGTTCTGTCCCTGAGGGCCTTAGCTACTATCTGTTGTGTAGCTGAATGTATACTAGAACTGAACTTATATTTTGGATATATTAACAGGAAGGAGCTATTAGGGCCCTGTTTGAGATCAGTCGGACTGAGTCTCTGGAGTTTGCCCATGTTCTGTCCCTGAGGGCCCTAGCCACTATCTGTTGTGTAGCTGAGTGTATACTAGAACTGAACTAATCTTGCATTATTGATATATTAACAGGAGGGAGCTATTAGGGCCCTGTTTGAGATCAGTCGGACTGAGTCTCTGGAGTTTGCCCATGTTCTGTCCCTGAGGGCCTTAGCCACTATCTGTTGTGTAGCTGAGTGTATACTAGAACTGAACTAATCTTGCATTATTGATATATTAACAGGAGGGAGCTATTAGGGCCCTGTTTGAGATCAGTCGGACTGAGTCTCTGGAGTTTGCCCATGTTCTGTCCCTGAGGGCCCTAGCCACTATCTGTTGTGTAGCTGAGTGTATACTAGAACTGAACTTATATTTTTGATATATTAACAGGAGGGAGCTATTAGGGCCCTGTTTGAGATCAGTCGGACTGAGTCTCTGGAGTTTGCCCATGTACAGTCCCTGAGGGCCCTAGCTACTATCTGTTGTGTAGCTGAGTGTATACTAGAGCTGGAGAAGGAAGGTGGTGTAGATATACTAACAGACATTCTCTGTGATCATACTGTCAGTGAGGCTGTCAGAGGAGAGGCTGCTGGAGTTATAGCACAGATTACCTCCCCTTGTTTAGATAACTTTCAACATATAGCAGGCTTCCTGGAGAATGTAGATGATCTTCTCGGTGCTTTGATTGGTAAGTATGGTCAAACCCGTACATTACTTTTTTGTCTTAGGCCAAATAAAAAAATACTTGTGTTTAGGGTAACCCAACCCTACCTTTTACGTGTGAAAACGTAAAAATATCAGGTTTTCTGGAATAAAAAATATAATTTTATGCATTTTGAAAGGCATTTTGCAACCTGATAGAATTAAGTCCCTAACACTTTGAAGTCCACAGAATTTAGGCATCCTTGTTATATTTCACACATAGTCTCTTAAAATGTGATATTTGATCAGCTTGCATTTTGCCTTTCAAAATGCATAAAATTATATACTTTTTCCAGAAAAAAAATAATTAAAGAAAATATGTGTGCCTACCCTACCTGAAATTTTCAGACCTGTTACTCGAAACACAATTATTATTTTATTTGGCCTTATAGCCCTGAACATGCTGAGAAGTTGATCACCACACTGCTCCTAATTTTTTTCCTATTTGCAGGAAGGATCGCAGTGATTGGTATATATTTACAGTCAGAGTGGAAAGCTGCATAAGTTTAGATATGCAAAATATTTGAGCGTAAAATTGTAAATATTTTCTTACCAATCAGTTTTAACAGATGTTTTGGGTGCCCAAAAGAACCGTCTCGATGAGTTCTTTTGAGTACCCACAAGATATGTTTTGGTTGAGAAATAAGAAAATTATGTTTTGGTACGCACTCTTAACTAAAGGCCTGGAAAGCTGTGTAGATCCTGATCATCTTGGAAAACTGTAGATCCTAATCAGCTGGCTTCTGATCTGGATCTACACTGTTTTTAAAGCATTATATTTTCATGGGTGAAAGTTTTCAGGACTATTCCTGAATTCAGGATTTTGAGACTGACTTTCCTCAAAATGCTGAATTCTGCAGGTAATAATAGCTTTCCGTTTTAGTTTCAGTTTATCTTAAGGTATTTTACCATTAAACTTGGAATTTTTGATAATTTGGAGGCATACATCAAGTTTTACATACTGATTTTCAAAAGTTTAAGGATTTTGGAAATTTCGAACTTTCACCCATGTATATCCAAGCTTAGCATGGTGAGGGTTAAGGCTTGTTCGATTCCCCAGTCACATATATACTAGTTTTGAACACTTATTTGAATATATTTAATCCATACAGAGTCATAAGAACAAAAAAATCAGTGTGGTGGAAGAAACCCTTAATTTTGCAAGAAATAATGTTGGCTGACAGTAGAATCACAGAAACCTAATGGGCTAAATCAGCCATCAATCAACTTGATGAAAAATTGAGAGAGGACCTTTAAATATTAGGTATTAAATAGAGATTCGGATAGGTCAATCATGTGACGACTTGCATAAATGATAGATTAAAGGAGTTTCTATATTAAAATTTTGAAACATATTCTTATTTCAGCTTTTAAAAGTCAAAATAGTGTTTTCTGTTTTTCAGCTTTTAAAAGTCAAAATAGTGCTGTCAATTTTTAGCTCACCTGAGCCGAAGGCTCCGAGGTGAGCTATTAGTATACCAGTGACTCTGGCGTCCGTCGTCCGTCGTCTGTCGTCCGTCGTCCGTCCGTCCGTCAACATTTTCAAACATCTTCTCCTCTGAAACCACTGGGCCAATTGAACTCAAATTTCATATGGAGACTCCTTAACATGGGGGAACAAAAGTTTGTTCAAATGTTCCTGGTCACATGACCAAGATGGCCGCCATGCCCATATATGGTAAAAACCCTTTAAAAATCTTCTTCTCCAGAACCAGAAGGCCGATGACCTTGGGACTTGGTATGTAGCATCGGGGATGTGGGGCCTACCAAGTTTGTTCAAATAATGATCCTAGGTTGACCTTGACTTACTTAACGTCAAGGTCAAATTTGCTTCCTATTAGATTTAAATGGGAATTTTTTTCAAAAGTTGATTTTTTGAATACTGTTGAAGCCAAAGTCATTATTCTTACTTGATATGTTGAAACTAATGAGACAATGGCTATAAATAAGTTTCAAAGGTCAAGGTTGACCTTTGCCCTTTCAGCCAAGGTCGCTCATATTGTGGTCCAATCAATATATTAAAACATATTTTACTCACAAACCATTGGCCTAATTGAGCTCAAATTTCATGTGAAGACTCCTTATGATAAATCAGCCAAAATTTATGCAAAATATTTTGGTCACCTGACAAAAATGGCCGCAACGCCCATATATGGTATAAACCTTTTAAAAATCTTCTTCTCCAGAACCAGAAGGCCAGTGACCTTGAGACTTGGTATGTAGTATTAAGGATGTGGGGCCTACCAAGTTTATTCAAATGATGATCCTAGGTTGACCTTGACCTACTTAACGTCAAGGTCAAGTTTGCTTCCTAATGCATTTAAATGGGATTTTTTTTGAAAAGTTGATTTTGAATACTGTGGAAGTCAAAGTAATAAGGTTGCAAAGATCAGGAATCGATACAATCAAGTACCACACCTCACCCAGGATACCAATGGGAAAGTGACAAACTCACAGAAGACACCACAAACGAGAGCCAAGAGGTCAGCCCTTTCCCAGCAGGTGACCACAAAGCACATATAAACAGACGCGCACAAAACATAGCAAACACAAGACAGAACAAAAACATAAAAGATCCACAAAAGAAGTACCGCCTTGGAACAGTCAGTAAAATATTTTACTGGAGTGCTTAAACCGGTTTAACGGCGCCAACCTCACCCTTAATTCAGATGTGGATCAAGACACATAAATATTTGGTTTGCATGAAAGACCCCTAACTTATCAATGCATCATCTCACTAAGTCATTATTCTCACTTGAAATGTTCAATCTAGTGTCTATAAATAAGTGTCAAAGGTCAAGGTTGATCTTTGACCTTTCAGCCAAGGTTGCTTATATTGGAGTCCCATCAACATAAACTGGTCAAAATAAATTAAGCCCCACCAGAAATTTTCCCATAGACTTAATGTAAATACATTCATGTTTAATTTATCATAACATTTTACTGAATAAAGATTTTTCCATAACATTTTTAGGGAAGTAGCAGCAATGTTTCCTCTCACCATATGCTAGGTTTCAGATTTATTGATAAGTTTTCCATAGAGCTCCACACATTCCAGTAAATGTCCCGTTTCGTTCCCTATCATTCCTGTAGTAAAATTGGCCCAAAATTTGATACTCTTGGAAAATTTAGCACACCCCCAAAGAAAGTCGCTATTGCCAATTCAAACTTTGTGTTATTACACCCAATACATTGTTGTCTATTTTGGATGGAATTAGAATTTTCAACTACCATCAATATTTTTGAAATAAACAACGAAACTTTAGGAATTTAACATTATGGCTATGGGAAAAAGTGACCTGGGGCTTAACTTATTTTGACGAGTTTATTAAAACATAGTTTTCTCAGACAATTCTTGGCCAATTGAAATCAAATTTCATATGACAACTCCTTATGACTGGTTAGCCAAAACTTATGCAAATTGTTATGGTCACATGACTAACATGGCCACCATGCCCATATATGGTAAAAACTTTATAAATCTCTTCTTCTCTGGAACCAAAAAAGCCATTGGCTTTGGGACTTTGTATGTAGGATTGGGGATGTGGGCCCTACCAGGTTAGCACAAATGATGAATCTAGGTTGACCTTGACCTACTTTATGGCAAGGTCAGATTTGATTCCTAATGCATTTTATATGGAGAAAATCTTAAAATGTTCATTTTCTATAACTGAGTGGAATTCATAATAGTTAAACCTATTGAGACAATGGTTTATTAAGTACCAAATGTCAAGCTGACCTGTGACCTAATATCCAAGGCCACTCATTTGGACTGCCACATACCTTTCTAAACATCTTTTTCTCAGAAATCACTGGGCTGTTTGATGGATTATTCATTAGATTGTTTAGGTCACTTGACCAAAATTTATATGGTAAAAACAAAATTGTTCCATTATAAGCTGTAATTGACCTTGACCTGTTTTAACATTATTAAGGAGATCAGGTGAGCGCCTCAGGACCTTCAGGTCCTCTAGTTTATATTATTTTCTATTTTTGTTTCAGCACTTTGTGAGGGTACAATATCACATGAGATCTACCTACTAGCATGTGCGGCTATTGCTAATATCACATTCATGGACAGCCAGGCCTGTGATGTTCTACAACAGTTTGAAGCTCCAAGGCTTTTTATACAAGCATCCAATACACAGAAGGCTTACTCACTTTTTGTCAAAGACCAGGTATTGTTTGATTTGTTTTTACTCATTATTTTCTGAAAGTCTGTTCTACCAATACCTTTTGGACTAGTAAAATTTAGGGGTAAATGGCATGGTTTTATATTTTTTGAGAATTTCCTCAGCTAAATGCAAACAGTATAGACAGCATTTTAGAAAGCACTGTAGATTGGACTAAGGGTTTAGATCAGAGCTTGATATAGCATTAATTCTTCAGTAGCACTCCGAGTACAGTAAAACCTGTCTTAAGCGACCACTTAAAAATAGGAAAAATAAAGGTCTTAAAGACAGATGGTAGCTTAATGCAGGTTTAAAGTATTGCAGAATGCTCTCTTGGAGCATTCTGCAATACTTTTAACCTGCATTAATCGATAATCGGTCTTGAAAACCAATTTTTGGTCTTCTTTTTGAGTGGCCGCTTAAGACAGGTTTTACTGTATTGCTATTATTATGAATTCCTCTGTACTGTCAGATTTTACCAAGAAACTTAAAGTTGCTTGAGATTGGTTAAGATTCTGATAAATATCCATGTAATCTTGTAGGTCAGCATCTGCACAAACTCAGCAGAGGCTTCCCTGTGTGTATATATGCAGTTTGAAGTAAGAAAGTAGCTAAAGGCCTAGCCCCACCAGTTAGGTGCACATCTTTTCTTGCTAGAGGTGACTTTTGTCATCTGCTGATAATCTTTGTAAATAGTTTGGACCCAGATCAGGATGGATAGAATGTCGGTCCTGCTCTGGATCTAAAGCGTTTGATACTCTGTTTAGTACTCCTGAAAGTATTTTTTGAAAAGTTAATTTTGAAAAAAGTGAACAGATGACAGCAAAAACATGAAAAATTACCCATCATGCAAAGAGTTAAAGAGTGATAAGTATAATAGAACTTTTTGCTCACTGTAAAGGCGGTAACTTTAATATTCATATCTGGGTGTGGTTCTGCTATTTTATCTGCTAAACAAGGGAAATCAGGTTCTATTTATAATTTGGTGAAGAGTTAATAAGCTGTTTGGGCCGCGCAAATGTATGTGCATTTCATGAAAATCCTAACCGTATACACACTGAACTCACATTTATTAACCCTTAAAGCGCATATCACAAAAAGTCATAAGTTTTTGTCGACCGCTGATATATTTGAAGCCTCTTAGACAAACTGTGTGGACCCAGATCAGACTGCTCCTGTAGGAGCAGTCTGATCTGGGTCCACACTGTTTGCCTCTATGCTATTGTAAGATAGACATTTTCGGGTGCAGATATTTTGCTGGCCTTTTAAGGTTTAAATAATATGCTGAGGTAATAGCGGAAAGATAATACAGTTACTTTTGAACAAAACCACTCTTCATTTTCAGCTTTTACCTATGTCTAAGGTAGGCCAGTCCTAATTACACATTCAAGAGGTGCCGCCTTTACAGTTACCAAAAAGTTCCATAAAACATTTATCTGTCTCATTTATTGACAGGGCACATTGCTTTCAAAGATAAGAACAATGTTTTCGTTAAGAGGCGGCAGCCGGCAAAAATAGCCACCTACTTTGCCTTCTGTGCCAGCTACTTTGATAGATTTGATCCTTCGGTTATACTATAAAGCAGTGAATTTGGCCAGGTTCCTGACGATGTCTGCCGGCTACTCCAAAACTCAGAGAAATCCCTGAAGTATGGCAGGGCAGTTGGTCTAGTAATAGAGGGCCTTAATTCATGAGTAAGAGAATCTTTGATGTATGTTTCCAGATAGCCACTGTCCTTGCCAATATGGCAGCCGTTGAATCTTCGAGGTCTGACATCATCATGTACAATGGTATTCCTCTTCTGATTGGCTACCTCCAGCAGCGACCAATCAGCTGTAAGCAGGAGGCAGAGGTAGCTGCCTGTGAGCGTGTACAGCAGAAAGCAGCAATAGCACTGACTAGACTGTGCAAGGATGTGGAAACTGCTCAGACCATAGTAGATTTACAAGGTAAATATAAACTATCTTAACCCCCTCAAAATAATTTATTTTGTATTAAACCCAAGATGCAACTCAATCCATATTAACCCTTTTATCTTATTAATATTTTTTTATGGACCACTGACTAGACTGTGCAAGGATGTGGAAACTGCTCAGACCATAGTAGATTTACAAGGTAAATATAAACTATCTTAACCCCCTCAAAATAATTTATTTTGTATTAAACCCAAGATGCAACTCAATCCATATTAACCCTTTTATCTTATTAATATTTTTTTATGGACCCGTTTTGAAAAACAGACTTATTATGGCATGAGGCCGTCCGTCCCTCCATCCGTTCGTAAACAACTGTCATGGTATCTTCATGTAATTTTATAGGAATGTGTATTAGGCCAAGAGAATGTGTCCAACACAAGAATGATTGTTCCCCTTTCTTTGTTTCTGAGTTATGACTCTTTGAATTTTTTCAAAAAAAATCTTGTACACACCAGAACTCAGTAACTGTTAGATATATCTTTATGAAACTTTATAGGAATGTGTATCAGATCAAGACGATGTGTTGCATAGAATAACAGTTGTTTGCCATTTCTTTGTTTCAGAGTTATGGCCCTTTGATTGTTTTTTTTTATGTTTATGTTTTGTAATTTACATTGATCCACTCATCGTTCAGGATATTTTCATGCAGTTTTTATAGGAACATTAATTAGGTCAAGATGATGTTTCACAAACAATAATGGTTGCTTTCCTTTTCTTTGTTTCTTTGTCCCTTTTATTATTTTTAATGCTAAGTTTTCTACATTCTTGTAAACTCCATAATTCAGTAACCATTTAGGATATCTTCATGCTATTTTATTGTCCCCCGATGAAGTCAGAGGGATATAGTTTTGGCGTCGTCCATTCCCTCCGTCCGTCCACACTTTTTGTCCATCCAGAACCATATCTCAGTACAGATTGGTCAGATTTGGTGTATTCATTGTATAAATGATAAGTACCATGGACTCTTTATATCCTATAAGTTTTGTCAAAATCGACTCCTTCACACTTGAGTTATTGCACTTGTCTTAGTATAGGCAATTATAAATTCAAAACCTATATTAGCTTTATTGTGTAAATATTTTCACATTTCCTCGAAGCTTTTAAATTTAACAAATTCTCACTATAGACCATGATTTCCCAGTGCCTATAGATAAGCATGGCAGTGTCAAAATTTTACCCCACCCCTTTGACCCCACCTAAGGGGTCGAAGTTCAAATATTTAAATTTCGCAATAACTAAAGCAGTTGCCAATATTTTTTGCTGAAATTTTGCATGCAGGTAGAGGAGCAATAGATATGAAACATATCAAACAGGATTTTAGTCTGAAGGCCTGGGTCCGATCCTCTGTGGTGGACTTAGGGGGTGGGGCCAAGGTCAAATTAAAGTTTTTCAGAATATGGTCATGGTGCATATCAAGTTAAAGCCAACGACGCATGCAGCAACATCATGGTAGCAAATATACCCACATTTGGCAGGACAAGTGTTAAAATGACCAGTATTAGTGAGATAGCTGGCCATGCCTGCCACTATCTGAAGAATGTTGAGTGGGCTGTAAAAATCCCCACTGAAACTTAAAAGTGTAATGTTGTATGTTGCAGGTGTTCCAAGGCTTGTACAGCTGTGTAGGAATTCAGATGAACGAAACAAAAGTGATGCTGTTCTTGTGGCTTGTCTGGTAAGCCAAATACGACTGCAGCAGACGACATATTTTGCAACATCTTTCCTAATTTTTGAAAGAAATAAGGAATGAAATTTCATGAGAATCGTCTGCCAGCAGACGATTCTCATGAAATACCATGCCTTATTTGTTATTTTTGAAAAAGCGGCAAAATTTGAAATTGTCGTCTGCTGCAACTTATAGGTGGCGCTTTAAGGGTTAATTCTTTCCCTACTAGTGTTGTCTGCTGATAACCATTGTAAGCAGTTTGGACCCAGATCAGGCCCGGTATTTTGTAAGGATCCAAACTATTTGACACTATGGTGATATTCCTAAAAGAATTGTTAAAAATAGTTGATTTTGAAAAAATTCAGCAGACGACAAAAAAGCATGCAAAATTACCCAGTAGGCAGAGTTAATAGTTTTTAGGGCTTTTGATATTATTGATACAATATATCTATTGTTGATCTATCTATGAGGGTCTATAGGAATACGTTGTTGGCATAAGTATACATGTTCTCTCAAACTATCAAGTAGGGAAGGCACATGTTTGGATTAACAAAAAATGTTCAGCGTACACTTGTGAATATTTCCTTACCCATCATTTTTAAGCGTATGTTTATGGTGCTCAAAAGAACCGTCTCACTGAGACGGTTCTTTTGAGTACCCAATTAATATGTTTTGGTTGAGATATAAGCAAAAACATTTTTTGTTACGCATTCTTAACTAAAGGCATGACAGAGGGGCTCAGTGGTGGAGTGGTGGACTTCGGATCAAAGGGTTGCTAGTTCAAGACTCGCTGGAGGCACTGCGTTGTGCCATTGAGCAAAATACTTTATCCTCTGCTTAGTACTGGTACAATCCTGGAAGAAAGGAAACATTCCAACATGGTTGAAAAATTGTTGACTGGGATGTAAAGCATCAACACAATCAAACTATCAAGTAAGCCAGCAACTACTGAATGAAACTGTTAGCAGCATTATTAGGGTATTATTAGGAATACCACAGGTTTAGATAAACACAAAATTTCAGCGTAAAATTGTAAATATTTTCTTACCTATAATTTTTAGCATATGTTTTGGGTGCTCAAAAGAACCGTCTCATTGAGACGGTTCTTTTGAGTACCCACAACATATGTTTTGGTTGAGAAATAGGAAAATTATTTTTCTGTTACGCACTCTTAACTAAAGTCTTGAATACACACTTGGTCTGGATGACCAGGTATTGATTGTTACATCTTAATGAGGAAAATGGAGCCAACACCCAAGATTTTGGTACGTAACACACAGGCAGGTCTTCACTACTTGCCTGTGTGATAAGTACAAAATCTTGTGTCCCAGTCTCTCTCACGGAATGGGAGTGCAGTGGCTCAGTAGTAGAGTGTTTGACTAGAGTTTGAGGGGTTGTGGGTTGGAGCCTCACAGGCGTCACTGCGCTGTGTCTTTGAGCAAGACACATTAACCCTTGTTTAGTACTGGTTCTACCCAGGAAGACCCGTCCCAACATAACTGAAAAATTGTTGACTGGGATGTAAAGAATCAAATTAAACAAAATCTCCCACGGATCCAGGCAGGTGTGTCAATAGTTAATAAAGCAGGGGACAAAAACTCCACTTGTCCGCTCATAATTACGAGTGAAATCTAGAAAGAACGAGCAATTCTTCCCAAAGCACTCGTCCTGTAGGACGAGTGCTTTGAGAAAAATTACTCGAGGAAATGGTATCACATATTACTCCCTTATGTTCTTTATTGCATACACTTTTAAAGGAAAAGTGCATGTGTTTGCAGGACAAGTGAAAATTGTAAGTCACTCGTCCTGCAGGAGAAGTACAATATTAGAATATTTTCGTCCCCTGTAAAGTGACTCTTATTTTATTTGTAGGCTGGCTTGAGGAAGATCTGTGCTTTGTGTCCATGTCCAGAAATGACATCAATAGACCACCAGCAGCTTGTCAAACCAAAACTCATGGATTCATTTCTTATGTGTTCACATAGTGACGAAAACTTTGTATGACCCAGGCATCAACCGCCTGTTGAAGCTGTCATCTCAGTTACTATATATATCTGAGAAAAGAGGAGCACTTCCAGCATGATGTATAGTCCCCAGAGATGGTGCAGGTGTAACACAGATCACCTTAGTGAGCATAATCTTCACAAGATAACACAAGTGTCTATTAATGGATGAGGTATCACTAACCGATCTATAACCTGGTATTAATGGACCATAATGGTTTGCACTCACAATTGCAACTCTAATACACTCAGAATGGCCGGGAGTGAGTTTTGGCAATTTTGAGTACAGTTATTACTGTAGGTTTTCAAGTGCTAGAATTCCACTGATGTGCTATTGTCTCATTTTATAGCCAGTATTATATTGAAGAAATAATCAATGTATTTATGTAATAATATGTATGTCAAAATATGGAAGGAATTCTGGGGTACAGAATAGAGCAAACCGGGGTATTATTGACACCTTAAGACGGTTTCAATGTTTTGAGCGTTTTTATTGGCTTGAACAACTTTTTTCTCAATGATGATATGTCCAAATAAGAGGACTATTTATATAAACTACCGTATATGAGTCCATGACTTAATGTTGTAGCACCTAGGGCAATGGGGGGGGGGGTGTTATCGACACCCCCAGTGAGTTATCGACACCTGAAATCTTTTTTTAAAAAAAACACAAGCATGAATTAGAGATAACCATTCTATCTGACTAGAATTAAATTTTATCAAATTAAAACAACATTGTTAAAAGAAAGGAAGGTCTATATTTCATTGCCTGGTAGATTAAATTCAATAGGATACAATAGACCCACCCATCACAATAATAATCTTGGTCTTCCACCTCATCTACCGTGAGTGATTGAAGAGCGAGATTTTGTGGGCATATCACATGCCATTTAGTTCGCACACGACGCATGCTGCCCAGTCAAGCGGGATATCTAGTCTACAACGGCTTGTGTGGATAACTGCCTTTGCATCAGATTATCTAAGTGTTCTATGACATATTCATGATACAATCAAAATAAACCAATTAGGGAGCGCTCAGTGGTAAAGTGCTTGACTCGAGACCGTGGGGTCACCGGCATCACTGCGTTGTGGTCCTTGAGCAAGACACATTTATCCTAGCTTAGTACTGGTTCAACCCAGGAAGACCCGTCCATGTTTAACTGAAAGATTGGTGATGGGACGTAAAGAATCAAATCAAACAAACAAACAAAGTAAACCAATCAATAAACGATGGATATCAGATTACAGGGGGAGTGTTGATAATATACAGGTGTCGATATTACCCAGGTTTGCTCTACTGTAAGCTCCATAAGAACTTTTTTCACCACAATTAAAACTTTTCATTCTCATGGATTATATGCCATACATATTTATACAATAAGTATGGAATTTGTATCTTAAGTGGTTGGAGGTCAAATTTTCATAAAATGATGTATTTTTGTCCCTGAAGATTTTTTTGTCTCAGCAAACAGTGCAGACCCTGATGATATGCCGCCTTATGCAGCATTTCATCTGTGTCTTCACTGTTTGTCAAAGTATTCAGAATGAAAAGGGTTATAGAGTACATACAACATTTGTTTTCTTGAAGCATTTAGAGATCTAAAAATCTGGAAAACGCTTTTTTATCTTATGATATGACTTGGGTCAGGTGTGGTACTTGATTGTATCGATTCCTGATCTTTGCACCCTTACTTACTTTGACTGTTCGAGTGCGTAATTGAAAATTATTATTTTTTATTTCTCAACCAAAACATGCGTTGTGGGTACTCAAAAGAACCGTCTCAATGAGCACCCAAAATAAATGTTTTATAAATTGATGGACAACCAAAAAAAAAATCACAATTTCATGCATAGAAATTCTTTTTATCTGGACTTATGCTATCTGTTCTATATGAGTGTTGTTGACTCTAGACTCCCAAGTTTTTCTTTGGATATTCTATCATGTGGGTGCTGTACTCTGAATCATAAAATCTCAGGAAAATTGGTGTTAGTTAACTTGATTGTTGTGCTAACTACATGTACATTCCACTCATTGTCATATTTATTCATTTTGTCTGGGATCATATTAACTTGTTCATTTCATTTAAGCTCATTTAGCCTTTTAACATTGGACAGAATATTTACACATTTTATTGCATCACCTTTGCTACCAATAAAGGCTCAGGAATGCAGACATAACTGCAAATCTCACCGGATTAACTCTTAATCTCCTAGTGTCATCTGCTGTTAACTTTTGCAAACAGTTTGGACACAGATCAGGCCCGACAAAAAGTCGGGCCTGATCTGGATCCAATTTGCTTGACACTCAGGCAGTATTTTGAAAGAAATTTTCGAAAAAAGTTGATTTTGAAAAAAAAAGTCAGGCCTGATGTGGATCTTAAGTGGTATTCCTGAATTTTTTTTTTTCAAAAAGTTGATTTTGAAAAAGATCAGCAGAAGACAAAAAAGCATGAAAAATTTCCCAGGGGTCAAAGAATAAAAAAAACTAGACATCAAGCTACATGTCAAAAGATGAACTTAACTATTTGCCGGCTAGTGACAACTATTCTCGTCTGCTGATAACTTTTGCAAATTGACTGGATCCAAATTGTTTGACTCTCTGTATATAAACAGAGCAGAACAGGTCTCAATATTGGCATGACTAGCTAATCAGTTGAACACCTTTTTTATAACAAATTTATTTGCAATCCTATGAAAATTTTCACAATGCATATCTACAAGAGGTAATCAATACTTTTTATATTTTGACTCTCTGATAGTTTACATGCAAGATTGTTTTTAAAAGGCAGCAGATGACAACAAAATCATGAAAAATACCGAGCATGCAAAGTTAATGCCAATGTAATAAGTATTCTTTTCATATGAGCTGGCTCATTTACCATTTCTTATATTTTATATCGTGATACATTTCAGGCCCTGAGGTTATAAAACTTTTTTCATGCTCAAAAACACCCAGATTTTGTATTTATCCTGCTAAAAAATGTACACAATTGTTGGCATTTTAACATTTATGAGCATGATAAATTTCATGCTAAGTTGACATGACCATGAAAAAAGTTTTTTATAAAATTGGGGCCAGGTATCTCTTACTCTGCTGAAACTAGATATATCCTTTTTTATAAAACAATGTATATTCAGATTAGCAGGACAGGTCCACACTTTTCAATGCAGCTTGAGAGTTCATTGTCACTAACTGCTTCCTTGCTAGCGGCAACTTTTGCCATCCGCTAATAACCTTTTTCAAACAGTTTGGACCCAGATCAGTCTGGACAAAATGTTATGCCTGATCTGGATACGAACTGATTTACGCTTTGATGGTATTCCTAAAGGTTTTTTCAAGACAGCAGACAACAACAAAAGCACATGGGTGAAAATTTTCAGGATTAATCCTGAACTCAGGATTTTGAGGCTGACTTTCCATAGAATGTCAGCCTCAAAATGCTGAATTAAGGAGATTATAGTAGCTTTTTTGATTAGTTTTCAGATTATCTAAACACAACTAATCATTTTAACTTTAAATTATCCATTTTTGTAGCCATCCTGCAAGTTTTAAATTTGAATTTCAAAAGTTCAGGATTTTGGAAATTGTGAAAGCATGCAATTGTCCTGTCTTCAATACAATAGAATCTGTCAGGGCTCCAATTTGTGAAAGGCTTTCAATTTTCAGCCTTGTAGAGGTATGATGCCAGTCACACAAAACATGGCTTACTTCTGCCCCTAAATATTGCTTGTTATTTTATCAAACAGTACAGGCCCTGATTAGATGCTGCATTTAGGTGCATCTCATCTGGACCTAATTGTTTGTTAGTGTCATGCGCGGATCCAGAGGGGGGACAGGGGGTCTAGACCCCCCTCCCTGAAAAATCACAAAATATAGGGTTTCTTAGCAATACTGGTCCAGATTCCCTGATAAATCACAAAGCTACCAAACCAGCATTCAATGTTGAGCCATCATCGGCCCGCCAGTGAAACGCCATTTAAATGGCGTTTCACTGGTGGGCCGATGATGGCCCTCTTTTAGTGCTATTTGGATCCTCTCTCCCCTCATCAGAGTTGGACCCCATCTGGCAAAACTTTCTGGATCTGCGCATGAGTGTACCTAACTACATGTATTAGTTTCCAGTCAATGAGGGGTTAACCCTTTTCATTCTGATGGATTATCCCATATACATTAAATCAATAAGTATGAAATTGTCCGTTTTGTACTTTAAGACATTGCCAGTTGAGCTTTCTACAAAAAATGATTTTCTGTCCCAAAGATAGTTTTTATCTTTAATAGCAAACAGTGCAGACCGTGATGGACCTTATGTGGTATTCCATCTGGGTCTTCACTGAATAGTGCAGACCATGATGGAATCCCACCTTATGTGGTATTCCATCTGGGTCTTCACTGTTGCCAAAATACCTGTTCACCAGTATCCAGAATGAAAAAGGGTTAAATTGCTTCATACTCACCTCGCAAGCCAAGGATACTAAGTCCACTTCGTTCCTTATGCATGTCTTACGTCATGATAGTCGTAACATAGTAAAGCATAGCTGAAAAATTTCCTGTGCCTTCGCTGGGAATGGATCATGGGTCGCCCAGGTACAAGACCAATGCTCTAACCACTGAGCCAAAGAGTTGTCTCTCTGACACAGTTGGCAGAGATTGATTATATACTAGAAGCTATGCAAAAGCTACCTTATGTAGATATATAGGTGAATGTGCCTTGCCCGTAACACTCCCCCTCTTTAAAGGAGTCATCATTTATGATGACGGAAAGCCTTTTTAGGCGAAACTAACGTCCAGTCCCGGACAAGTCCCCATCTTACGACATGATATTCGTAACAAAGTAAAGCATAGCTGAAAAATTTCCCGGGCCTTGGCTGGGAATCAATCCTGGGTCGCCCCTGTACAAGACCAATGCTCTAACCACTGACCCAAAGAGTCGACTCTCTGACACAGTCGTCAGTGATTGATTATATACTAGAAGCTATGCGAAATCTACCTTATGTAGAAATATAGGTGAGAGTGCCTTGCCTGTTACAGTAAGGAACGAAGTTGACTTAGTACCTTTGGCTTGTGAAGATGCTTCATACTGTGATATTATTAGCTTTGTCAGATATTTGATGTTAAGAATTGATATTTTTTAAATTCTTGAAATATTTTATCAGATTATATATATGTTTATACTATTTATATGTTTATATGTATATCTTATATGATTTTGGATACTTTATATGTATTATTCATGGGCTTCCTACATAAGATTAGTATTTGGTTGTGATTTATCTTAAATGATTGTTGCTTTGTCTGATATTTGTCAGGATTGTATGAATCAATTGTATTTTGTTGTTGGGAAATAATAACAGAGATCAGTCTGTTCATCTACCACAGTCTCATTACCATCAATGTAGACTGGCTCCAGTCCTTAAAACAATTTTTCATCAATAAGTCATATCATATACTTGTAGCCAGTCTAACTTTGATGGCTCTGTTTTAACAGTATAGTAAATTTGCTGGAGAAATAAAACAGACTTTGACCTGATGGTGCTCAAATGAATATGTAAGCTATGGACACGAGCAGAAACTTTTACATTTATTCTCAAAACAAAAGCAAAAAAGCTGTGAACATGAGCGCAAACATTGGTATTAGTTCTCAAATAGAAAATATAAGCCAGATATGTAAACATTCCATGATTTCAGCTTTGCTGTCAAATCAAGACTAAGCTTATTATGAACACAACTGATTGCTTTTGAATTTATTGTTAAATCAAATAAAGCCAGAGTCAAACACAATTGATTCCTTTTGCATCAATTCTTAAATCAAGTTTTAGCCTTGACTACTTTAGCATTTATTCTTAAATCCTAATAAGCCACAAACAAACACAACTGATTACTTTTGCAAAAGTTTAGCTGTGTGTGGACCCAACTGATTGTTTTTGCATTTATTATTCAATCAAAATTTACCCAGGCACATACACAGCTTAATGATTTTACATTCATTCTTCAATCAAAATTTAGCTATGTGTGAACACAACTGATTACTTTTGCATTTATTTTTCAATCAAAATTTAGCCAGACACATACACAGCTGATTGCTTTTGCATCTATTCTTCAGTCAAAATTAAGACAGATACAGCTGATTGCTTTTGCATTTATTCTTCAGTCAAAATTAAGACAGATACAGCTGATTGCTTTTGCATTTATTCTTCAGTCAAAATTAAGACAGATACAGCTGATTGCTTTTGCATTTATTCTTCAGTCAAAATTAAGACAGATACAGCTGATTGCTTTTGCATTTATTCTTCAGTCAAAATTAAGACAGATACAGCTGATTGCTTTTGCATTTATTCTTCAGTCAAAATTAAGACAGATACAGCTGATTGCTTTTGCATCTATTATTCAAAATTAAGACAGATACAGCTGATTGCTATTGAATTTATTCTTCAGTCAAAATTAAGACAGATACAGCTGATTGCTTTTGAATTTATTCTTCAGTCAAAATTAAGACAGATACAGCTGATTGCTTTTGAATTTATTCTTCAGTCAAAATTAAGACAGATACAGCTGATTGCTTTTGCATCTATTCTTCAGTCAAAATTAAGACAGATACAGCTGATTGCTTTTGCATTTATTCTTCAGTCAAAATTAAGACAGATACAGCTGATTGCTTTTGCATTTATTCTTCAGTCAAAATTAAGACAGATACAGCTGATTGCTTTTGCATTTATTCTTCAGTCAAAATTAAGACAGATACAGCTGATTGCTTTTGCATTTATTCTTCAGTCAAAATTAAGACAGATACAGCTGATTGCTTTTGCATTTATTCTTCAGTCAAAATTAAGACAGATACAGCTGATTGCTTTTGCATTTATTCTTCAATCAAAATTAAGACAGATACAGCTGATTGCTTTGCATTTATTCTTCAGTCAAAATTAAGACAGATACAGCTGATTGCTTTTGCATTTATTCTTCAGTCAAAATTAAGACAGATACAGCTGATTGCTTTTGAATTTATTCTTCAGTCAAAATTAAGACAGATACAGCTGATTGCTTTTGCATTTATTCTTCAGTCAAAATTAAGACAGATACAGCTGATTGCTTTTGCATTTATTCTTCAGTCAAAATTAAGACAGATACAGCTGATTGCTTTTGCATCTATTCGTCAAAATTAAGACAGATACAGCTGATTGCTTTTGAATTTATTCTTCAGTCAAAATTAAGACAGATACAGCTGATTGCTTTTGAATTTATTTTTCAGTCAAAATTAAGACAGATACAGCTGATTGCTTTTGAATTTATTCTTCAGTCAAAATTAAGACAGATACAGCTGATTGCTTTTGAATTTATTCTTCAGTCAAAATTAAGACAGATACAGCTGATTGCTTTTGCATCTATTCTTCAGTCAAAATTAAGACAGATACAGCTGATTGCTTTTGCATTTATTCTTCAGTCAAAATTAAGACAGATACAGCTGATTGCTTTTGCATTTATTCTTCAGTCAAAATTAAGACAGATACAGCTGATTGCTTTTGCATTTATTCTTCAGTCAAAATTAAGACAGATACAGCTGATTGCTTTTGAATTTATTCTTCAGTCAAAATTAAGACAGATACAGCTGATTGCTTTTGCATCTATTCTTCAGTCAAAATTAAGACAGATACAGCTGATTGCTTTTGCATTTATTCTTCAGTCAAAATTAAGACAGATACAGCTGATTGCTTTTGCATTTATTCATCAGTCAAAATTAAGACAGATACAGCTGATTGCTTTTGCATTTATTCTTCAGTCAAAATTAAGACAGATACAGCTGATTGCTTTTGCATTTATTCTTCAGTCAAAATTAAGACAGATACAGCTGATTGCTTTTGCATTTATTCTTCAGTCAAAATTAAGACAGATACAGCTGATTGCTTTTGCATTTATTCTTCAATCAAAATTAAGACAGATACAGCTGATTGCTTTGCATTTATTCTTCAGTCAAAATTAAGACAGATACAGCTGATTGCTTTTGCATTTTTTTTCAGTCAAAATTAAGACAGATACAGCTGATTGCTTTTGCATTTATTCTTCAGTCAAAATTAAGACAGATACAGCTGATTGCTTTTGAATTTATTCTTCAGTCAAAATTAAGACAGATACAGCTGATTGCTTTTGAATTTATTCTTCAATCAAAATTAAGACAGATACAGCTGATTGCTTTTGCATCTATTCTTCAATCAAAATTAAGGCAGATACAGCTGATTGCTTTTGAATTTATTCTTCAGTCAAAATTTAGCCAGATGCATACTCAGCTGATTACTTTTGCATTTATTCTTCACAGAATCAAGTTTAAGCCAGATTCAAATACAACTTATTTCTCTTGCATTTTTTCTTAAATCAAAATTTACCCCCATGTGAACACTACTGATTACTTTTGCATTTATTTTTCAATCGATTTATTTTTCTAGCCTAAGTTAGTCAGATATAAACTTTTAAAAGATTGCTTTTGACACAAATATAACTGATTGCTTTTGCATTTTTTCTTCTATCATGATTAAGCTAGATACAAATACAGCTGATAGAATTTGATTTTTTTCTGCAATCAAAATTCAGCCAGATATTAACACAACTGATTACTGTGGAATTTATTCTTCAATCAAAATTTAACTAGAAGCAAACACGATTGCTCTTGCATTTATTCTTCATTCAAATTTCACCTGTTATAAGCACAATAGACTGCTTTTGCATTTATTTTTCAATCAAAATTAGTCACATACAAACACAACTTGTGCTTATATTCTTCAAACAAAATTTTGGGCCATACACAAACACAAACGATTGCTTTGGAATTAATTCTCAAATCAAAATTAAACAAGCTTTGGACACAAGTAGAAGTGTCAAAGTGCTTACATGTATTCATAGGTTGCTTCATTATGATTTTAGATCTACAGCGAGGAATGGATAATGAGATCTGCCCAATGTTCTACATGAGATTTCCAACAATGTGGTATGTGGGACCAGCAAAGGCTCAGATCATCCTGCATATACGCGCAGTCTGATCAGAGCCTTTGCTAGTCGCTTGAATATTCTATGACTGTTAAGCTACTGACAGAACATCATATGGAGTTTCTAAGCATAAAAGGAGGCTGCACATGCTCATCGAAGCCTACACTTGTCAAAATGCCACAATGTTGGAAATTACATGTCACAACTCATTTGTTGTGATTGGCACTTTAAGAGTTAAGATTCTACTGTTTTCCAACAGAATTTATAGTATCCTGAATAAATATTGAATCCCGTATGTTGTAGTTTTTAGCTCACCTTAGTCAGTACAATGTTAAATTGCCTGCTTGTCCATTGTGGATGTTGCATCTAGAATGGTTTGTTAATAAGGTTACTTATGTCAATATCTGAGACTGCTGGCCACAAATTAAGATAGATAAGATTGCTTATAAGCAGAAATAAAATCTAAATTTTAGTTTCCCTAGTAATTGACAATTGAACTCTGTAAAATGAGCTGAGGACTAAAACAAAAGAGTTCCATCCCGGGCCGGTCCCATACTTTCGTGGAGATTGATCATGAAATAATTTCTATGGTCATTCTCCTCCCTTCCGCTGAATCATTCTAGAAGGGTTGTCGTCAGTTACAAGCGTAAGATGTGCATGAAGTACTGGTTAACTGCTTGTTCAAGCTTGCCCAGGAAAAAAGTGTGGTTAGGTGAACTGACCATCCGGTCCGGCCATGATCATAGCTGTTAACTTAGATGTAAATCTAAAAAAAAAAAAAAGAGCAATTGTCTATTTTTTAGCTCACCTGAGCCGAAGGCTCAGAGGTGAGCTATTAGTATACCAGTGACTCCGGCGTCCGGCGTCCGTCCGTCAACATTTTCAAACATCTTCTCCTCTGAAACCAGTGGGCCAATTGAACTCAAGTTTTATATGGAGACTCCTCAGGATGGGGGAACGAAAGTTTGTTCAAATGTTCCTGGTCATATGACCAAGATGGCCGCCATGCCCATATATGGTAAAAACCCTTTAAAAATCTTCTTCTCCAGAACCAGAAGGCCGATGACCTTGGGACTTGGTATGTAGCATCGGGGATGTGGGGCCTACCAAGTTTGTTCAAATAATGATCCTAGGCTGACCTTGACCTACTTAACGTCAAGGTCAAATTTGCTTCTTAATAGATTTAAATGGGAATTTTTTTGAAAAGTTGATTTTTTGAATACTGTTAAAGCCAAAGTGATTATTCCTACTTGATATGTTGAAACTAATGAGACAATGGCTATAAATAAGTTTCAAAGGTCATGATTGACCTTTGCCCTTTCAGCCAAGGTCGCTCATATTGTGGTCCCATCAATATATTAAAACTTAGTTTTCTCACAAACCATTGGCCCAATTAGGCTCAAATTTCATGTGAAGACTCCTTATGATATGTCAGCCAAAATTTATACAAAATATATTGGTCACATGTCAAAGATGGCCGCCACGCCCATATATGGTAAAAACCTTTTAAAATCTTCTTCTCCAGAACCAGAAGGCCAGTGACCTCGAGACTTGGTATGTAGTATTGGGGATGTGGGGCCTACCAAGTTTGTTCAAATGATGATCCTAGGGAGACCTTGACCTACTTAACGTCAAGGTCAAGTTTGCTTCCTAATGCATTTGAATGGGAAATTTTTTGAAAAGTTGATTTTTTGAATACTGTGGAAGCCAAAGTCATTATTCTCACTTGATATGTTCAATCTGGTGTCTATAAATAAGATTCAAAGGTCAAGGTTGATCTTTGACCTTTCAACCAAGGTCGCTTATATTGGAGTCCCATCAACATATTAAAACATAAGTTTTCTCAGACATTTCTTAGCCAATTGAAACCAAATTTCATATGACAACTCCTTAAGCTTGGTTAGCCAAAACTTATACAAATTGTTATGGTCACATGACTAACATGGCCACCATGCCCATATATGGTAAAAACTCTTTAAATCTCTTCTTCTCTGGAACCAAAAAGCCATTGGCTTTGGGACTTGGTATGTAGGATTGGGGATGTGGGCCCTACCAGGTTAGCACAAATGATGAATCTAGGTTGACCTTGATCTACTTTATGCCAAGGTCAAATTTGATTCCTAATGCATTTATATGGAGAAAATCTTAAAATGTTCATTTTCTATAACTCAGCGGAATTCATAATAGTTAAACCTATTGAGACAATGGTTTGTTAAGTACCAAATGTCAAGTTGACCTGTGACCTTTTATCCAAGGCCACTCATTTGGACTGCCACATACCTATCTAAACATCTTTATCTCAGAAATCACTGGGCTTTTTTGATGGATTATTCATTTGATTGTTAAGATCACTTGACCAAAATGTATATGGTAAAACAAAATTTGTTCCATATAAGCTGTAGTTGACCTTGACCTATTTTAACATTATTAAGAAGATCAGGTGAGCGCCTCAGGACCTGTAGGTCCTCTAGTTTTTCTTTTGTTGTCCATTGGGCTTGGACACCATCCCCATCTCTGACGAAAATTTTGTCCATGAATGAGCCAATATGACCAGGGAATACCACAATCACAGACAGCAGACCACTCAATGGCACCAAAGGCACACTGATGAGAAACTTGAATAATACATGTATGTCATGTGCAGACCCTGACCATAGAAATGATAACAGCATTAAACACACATACTAGGATAGAAACAATGTCATGACTTTACACAGTAAACCACAACACAAACTCAATAGTGGTGGCACCAAAACAAGTGGATATAACCAGATAACTCCAGGCCTCGAGGTTATAAAACTTGTTTCATACTCAACTGAGCATGAGCATGAAATTTCAACTGCTCATTTCACCTAAAATACCGACAAATGAAGACATTTCTTGCTTTTAGTCCCTCAGATGTTGTTGGGAGTGCAGTCGCTCAGTGGTTGAGTGCTTTACTCGAGCCTGAGGGGCCGCGGGTTTGAGCCTCACCGGCGTCACTGCGTTGTGGTCCTTGAGCAAGCAAGACACATTTATCCTAGCTTAATACTGGTTCAACCCAGGAAGACCCGTCCCTGTTTAACTGAAAGATTGTTGATGGGACTTAAAATATCAAATCAAACAAACAAAACCAATCCCACAGATGTTGTATTTAGCATGCTTTTAAATGTTAAAATGCCAACAATTGTTGGCATTTTAACATTTATGAGCAGTATAAATTTTGTGCTCTGCTTAGTGGAGGTTAGAAAAAGTTTTATAACCTCTGGGCCAGGCAACTCAAAGAATAGTATATGACACCAACAGGAAAAGACAAAGGTTACCAATAGAAAAGATCATTTAATACAGGCCTAGTTGCATGAAAACCGGTCTTTGGGGCTTCTGACCCAGTCATGATCAAACTAGCCTGCTCAGCCACAGAGACTAGCTAGAGTATTAGAACTGCATGGAGCAAGTTTGCCTACTGTACTTTCCTGAGAGGGAATAACAAGGACACTGATTAGAGTGTTGTTTCGCATTCAACAAAGTAAAGAAGGCAAAGATCAGGAATCGATACAATCAAGTACCACACCTGACCTTGGACACCATATGGGAAAGTGACAAAACACAAGAAAACATCACGAACAAGAGAGCCAAAAGGTAAGCCCTTTCCCAGCAGGTGATTACAAAGCTGTAAGAAATAGACAAGGGCATGACAAAGATGAAACATAAATAATAAAATGGAGGGAGCGCAGTGGTAGAGTGCTTGACTTGAGACCGAGGGGCGGCAGGTTTGAGCCTTACCGGCATCACTGCGTTTTGGTCCTTGAGCTAGACACATTGATCCTAGCTTAGTACTGGTTCAACCCAGGAAGACCCGTCCCTGTTTAACTGAAAGATTGCTGATGGGACGTAAAGAATCACATCAAACAAACAAACAAATTACAAAATGGAACCACAAAAGAACCACTACATTGGAACGGTCTGTAAAAAAAGTTATTGGAGGGTAACGGTACCAACCTCACCCTTGATTCTGATGTGGATCAAGACACGTAGATGTTTGGCTTGCATGAAAGATTTCTAACTTATCAATGCATCATCTAGTACATACAAATCAAGATATAAAAAAAAGCAGATAAAGCAAAGATAAGGACTCAACAGTACATACAACTGAATACCGTAGCAAAAGTAAGAAATCCTACAGCTAAACCCCGGTGGGCCTGACCAAAGACACGAGGTCAGGCCCCAACCCTCTCGTCTATAGATAAGTTTTTTAAGTGTCGTAACCATCATAGAGTCTGAGGTCGGACCTGCCAGCCTGTAATAAAAGAGGAAAGCAAAATTGTCAACTGTGATTAGGTTGACCACCAAGCATGCAGTCCATCGCAATACATTATTGTTATAACCAATCTTTTTATAATGTGAAATTATTTTAATAAACTGGGCTGAAAAATTATTAGTGCCAACAATTTTCTACAGTACATGTACAATCAACAAACAACTACAGCTTTATCCGCTGAAACCAAAACACACTTCATATGGTAACCCTGGATACTGAGAAGGTGACGAGATTTTGGTTTTGTGGGGTAATTGATTAATATTACAAGAGTAAAATGAAATAAGAGTATCAATACTTTTTAAAATGTTAATCTTCCATTCCTTCAAGGCATTATATTCAACATTTTCTCATACCAACGATTTCTGAACAGCAATCTCGCTATGACACTTAGGGAAATCAATATTGGAAGGAAATCTGTAGAATAATATTGCGAACTCTAGAATCGGGGATGAAAATAATATGCCATGCAGGGGGATATGAATAACTAGTAGAATTTTGACAACCTCAGGACTAGGGAGTAATGGAATCTATATCCATATCGGTGTACAAGTTGAATATAGTAGATATAGTGGTTTAACTTTGTTAGACTAGCTATAGATAGGAGTTTCTGTATTATAAAAGTAATTAATAAATAAATTCCATACCTTTGTTGATGAATGGAATTTTGATAAAATGACGTTTATGGTTGACCTCAGAATCGATATAAGGACTAAGGAAATATTGAACATAGCACTTAGTTAAAAGAGCTGCGTTATATGATCGTAAACTTTAGTAGCCTCTTCCTGTAAATTACGTAAAACCGAATTAGGCAAAGAATTTCAAAAAATGAAAATAAACCATGGCGACCATGATTATTTAAAACTGAAAAATCCTTCAGAGAAGTAGTTTGGCAATCAACTCACTGAGGAAGAGAAGGCTTATTAATTTGTATATATTCTTGCTTTCATTCTATATATAAGCGTCTTTGTTTGTTTGCATTCTAGTGTCTCTTTCTCTGGGTGCCATACTCTGTAACTTGTGTTTGTGATAATCCCTGGTCATATTTACATGTTGTTTGGGATAATCTATATGAGATGGGACAGAACAAAAGTTTCAACTTGGTATGTACGCCCAGCGAGGACCCATATTGTCCTGCATATACGCATATCATATCTGGTCATTCTTAGTTTTCCGCCTGAAGAAGCGTTTGGCCCTTAGCTATCCATGGAGTGCTCATCGAACACTCTTATTATACTGTATAGATGCACAGGCTTATCTGAGTATTTGCTGGGCACACTTGACAACCTGTACTTTTTGATGGACACCGCCTCAAACGATAAGTTGCACCCGGTTACACATTTTGAGTTATCATAAAGTAATCTATACATGTAATTGTGACATCATGATTACAAGAAATCATAATGTTATCAATTGCATTGCAATATAGGCTATACGGCTATAATCATGGGTACTTTATCACCACTTTCTAATACTGATAATGCATATACATACTTTTCTTAATTTGATTAGCCTTATCCATTCATGATGTGTTCGTAGTGAGCTATTGGGATCAAAAATATCTAGCGTCCAGCCTATGTTGTGTGCCGCCAGTACGCAGCCACATTTAAATGTGTCTAACTCTGCTAAGTTTTTAATGGTACTTGATACTCTGCTAAGTTATAAATGGTACTTGATCGCCAAATGACCATTTCCAGTAAAAGTATTATTGATTCTGAAATTTGGCTTCAGCGTAAGGTTCAATAAAACCGTATAGACAAAACTAGCACTGCCTTTGATGGCCATCTATTCATTTTAATACTTAAGCCTGGCCTTTGGTTTAAACATATTTCTTCATATTTCCATTTACATAGTACAAGTAGTATACAAATATACATTTTACAATACTATCTTGATGGGATTCAGAAAAAGTCAAACGACTTACACAAATCAGTTTCCTTTGAAAGGAAAAGAGTTCACAATTATGAGGATGTCGGTGAAACTCAAAAATACGAGTTATAGTCGCGCCATCAATTCATTTTAATACTTATAATCCATTTTATTTCTTCTGGTAGAAGTTCATGGGTTATAACCACTTCTATGAGTAGTTTTAAAAGGGTTTATTGGTTTTGAAGATCAAGATTTTTGAAGATCGCCATATATACAGTACAACTAGTCGCCCCAGTTGACCACATCATTTATTAGATCTAATTTTAGAGGTTCAGGACCTATGCCAAAACTCTTTTGTCTGTGTTGTTTGGTAACCTTGCATATGTATTCAATGTCATTATCATTTCTATAGTGACTGTCAAAACTTGCACTTGATAATACTATACGTGCCTCAAATCGAGAAAACCTGACTTACGGTATAATACGAGTAAACGGCAACACACGAAGCTGACAAAAGCAATGGGAGCAACAACGAAAAATTAACTAGTACAACAGAAACATCCCCTTCTCACAGTCACTGTTAGGTTTGTCCATGGGCCTCGTTGCGCGTAGGCAAAACCTGTCCTCGAGGTTTCTGACAAATTAAGAATCAAAGACAACCAAAGCTAAAGAAAACTACTGGTTAAGCTACGGCTAGCCCCGTTTATTAACCCTTAATGCGCCAATCGCCAAAAAAAGCCGTCTGCTTTTCTCGTCTGCTGAAATGTTTAAGAAGCCTCTACGGCAAACAGTGTGGACCCAGATCAGACTGCTTCTATAAGAGCAGTCTGTTCTGGGTCCACGCTGTATGCTTCTAAACTTAATTCATCAGTAATGTTAGTCAATTATTTGCAGCAGACGACTTCAGCAGACGACATTTTCAGATGCATTTTTTTCTTGGAGGTCATGTAGGAACTTTATAAATCTTCTTGTCAAAAACTATTGGCCTGATTTGAAAATAGTTTGGTACATGTTGTATTTGGACGACCCTCTACCAAGAGAGCTCTTTACTATTCTGACCTGCAGAATAACATGGTTGTGAGGAGCGAGACAAGATTTTCTTTTCCTAATGTAGAAAATTGTATAATATTGTCTAAGATTTAGTAGGAACCTAGGATATTGAAACTTGGCCCTTATGTCGGTCATTACTTTTACTTACATTAATTTTTCTCTCCAAGAAACGTTGTCAATGAGTTCTTCAGAACTCTATCACGTACGAGTTTGAAATTTGCTACAAAAATGGACATGATGTATTGTATAAAGTCCCGGTACCACAGAGACTGCAACTTCGACGCGATCTCTCCCTAACTAAAATGAATGGCAATCGCACAGAGATTACAGAAGACGCGGTGTTGGGTTTTCAAACTGCATATAGTCGCAGCATAAACAACAGACTATCCGCGACTGATTTTGATCGCATAGTGGTTGGCCTGAATGGTTTTATCAGTAGCCGATCGGCTACTGATCCAGGTGAGACCGCGACTAATTGGTGATTGAACGGTGACTGGTCGCCGACATGTTGCAGCGTGCGCCGACCAGCCACGATATTTTGGGTTTTTTAACGTATGCGTTATAAAGTTCCTTAAAGGTGCATTCTCAGCTAACCAGTGAGACCAGGCCTCGGGATTATAAACTTGTTTCATGCTGAGTCTACTGACATAAGCATGGACTTTGTTCCTGATCAAAATTTTAAATGCCAACGAATTTTAAAATTCATGTTCAGAACGAACAAATTGTCTGCAGTTTGTTTGGATTTTGAATATAGTTTTTAAAAACTTCATGCTTTTGTTAATTTAGTTGAAATAGCATTTTTGACAAGACTTAAACATTATGTAAGCAACATTGTTATGGACGCCATTACATAACATTTCAATATAAAATTTAATGAGCCGACATATGTCCAACAATGTGGCATTTTGACAAGTGTATACTCAGCCGAGCCTGTGCAGCCTCCTTTTAAGCTCGGAAACTCCAATTGATGTTCGGCCAGTAGCTTAACATTCATATAATATTGAAGCGACTAGCAAAGGCTCTGACCAGACTGCGAGTATGCACAGGCTGGTCTGAGCCATTTCTGGTCGCACATACCACATTGTTGGAAATCTTATGTCACGACTCAATTATATGTCAACAACTAGTGATTTAACGATTTTAAATATCACTTTCAGACGTGACGTCGTGTGCTAAAAGACTAAAAGCGGTAAAAATGGTATTTTTAAAATTGTTAAATTGACAGGAAGGACTGTTTAGATCTTTTTTCTATTCTGAACCGAGATGGAGATTGATATCCGTACTAGACTGGCTCCAGTCCTTAAAACAATTTTTCATCAAAGTGTCATATCATATACTTGTAGCCAGTCTAACTCTGATGGCTCCGTTTTATGACACATTGATGAAAAATTGTTTTAATGACTGGAGCCAATCTAGTCCGAAACTTCTTGATCAACCCCTTTGTTCTTCGTGTTAATCTATTGATCGTCAGAAGTACTACCGGCTGCGATACTATACGTTCAAAATGGAGACTAATGGAAAGAAACACAAGAATGTTAGAGGTATGGCTTAATATAATTGAAACAAAAATCAAAACTGCGTTCTGGAGCTTTGTATATTTTATTTGCATTTATTATGGTAAAGGTGAATGTCCGTCTATTAGATTACATGGTGAAATCGAGATAAAATACGACCCAGATCCAATTTATCTCGACATAACTGATCATGCAAAGACAAATGAGAACGTTGATCATGGTATCAAATAGACCGGTTCAACTCCAATACAACTGTATTTTTGTCTTTTGGCCTTAGACCCGGCTTACAATAGTTACACATTTAGCTTTAGAACAAAGCATACAAAACATCATCGATTCTTTACATCGAATAGTCGAAAGTAGACGCTTGTATAAATATCCAATATCCACAGTCAAGTATCCCTTATAAACTGAGAAATATTCCCATTAATTAGTTTTTCTAAATACCCAACACCCCTGAAAGTATACAAAATATTGAACACAACACCCCATAGCCCTGGAAGTAAAATGACAAAAATCCTGTATCCCTAAAACACCTATACAGGCTTGGAATTATAAGAGGCAGTGTGTCGTGTCCTTGTGTAAAACACATTATTCTCTGCTTAGTGCTGGTTTAACCCAAGAACACGTCTCGGCATGACTATAAAATTGTTGACAGGGACATAAGCTTCAACACAAAACAACGCAGAATAATACAATGAAACAATTTTGAACATTTAACCCTTTGAATACTAGTTATTCCTAAATGCGTACATTGGAAAACACACTTCCGACGCAAAATGTTTCAGGAGTATAATCTTAATTAAAAACGAAGTCTTGCTGAATTTAATGTACCGTTCAGAGGTTATGGCAGACGTTCGGCAAATCATTTTATGATTAAAAGAGAATGACTTACTGATAAAGTTCTACTTTCATTTGCATAAATAAGTGTTTTAACTATTCAAAACAATGCGATACAATGGATGAAAACATATATGAAATACTTAAGATTCAGTCTGATTTTGCGTTAGAAGTGTGGTTCAGTATATATTATAAAGAGTATAAGTGAAATTTCACACTTTCAAATGTATTTATTATAGAGCTTACAGTCTGGAAGCAACAATCCAGCATTAAATTACGTCACTTGCACAATACAAAAAATGTGACACAAGCGCAATATATTCATACTCTGTGCTTTTCTTATGCCCTTAGTCTCTTCAGCCAAACAATACCGAACAAAAACATTTGAAACTTTGAAAAAGGCTCAAGATGCTAGAGTAGGTGTGGTATGTCGACACTTTTAAACCTGTTAAAGGGGTATTTATCTGAGTATAGCGTACTGCCAATACATTTCGCATCGTTCAATGATAAATTTGCAATCTCAAAGAAGCCCGCCAAGACATATATATCTGAGCTTAATTGCTGTCCTTTAAAATCTATCACCCCTGTCTTAAACCAGTTACTCTTTCAATACATAAAATTAAATGTACACTGCTTGATTTGCTATAGCACACTACATCTGGACATATTGGGATAAGTAATAAAATTGATATCGCTGACATTTTCAATGTGTTAACAATACAGGATTTAGCCTGGGTGATGCATTTTCAAAGGCGTCTAATATAATATTCAATGCTTTGTAATAATTTGAAGCAATCCAGCTAATTATTACATTATTACATTTTGCTTTGTTTTTTTTTATTTAGTATTGCGTCGATATCACCTATTCGGAATGTTATAAATGATGCCAAAAATGAAAAAAATGGTTTCATTGTTTTAAAATAATTGTTTTATAGTTTCATTTTCCAGTAAACAATAAACATATTTTTGTTGTTATAGGTTTAAAAGAAAGACTTCAAAATGGCGGTTCCATTGTTATAGCGGAAGGTTACTTATGGGAGTTTGAGAGACGCGGTTATCTGAAGAGTGGCGGATTTGTACCAGAAATAGTTCTAGAACACCCAGAGTTAGTGGCTCAGTTACACCGAGAGTTTGTTCATGCTGGTAGTGATGTAGTTGAAGCTTTTACAGTAAGCAGAAAAGGTTAAGAGAACGATTTGGGTTTAACAGATTATGCTAGGCATGCGCGGATCCAGAGAGGGGGGGGGGGTGGGGACAGGGTTCCTGAAAAATCACAAAAAGATATATGGTTACTTAGCAATACTAGTCCGGATCCCCTGTAAAATCACAAAGCTACCAAGCCAGCAACCATCGGCCCGCCAGCGAACCGCCATTTAAATGGTGTTTTGCTTGCGGGCTGATGATTGCCCGCTTATAGTTGTATTTGGATCCTCCATCCCCTCATCGACCTAAAAAAATCGTTTCCAAAATTGGACTCCCTCTGACATTGCTTTCTGGATGCGCGCATGCAACAAATTATGCCTAGCCTCTCTGGAGCAACAACTGAGAACCTAGATGAAAAAATGGGAGGCATGTCATCAGGGTCTGTGTTGTTTGCTATCATGAAAGTATTATTTAACTAGGGAATCTCCACCACCATCCCCTAAAAGTGAATAGACAATTCGCACGTTAACACTTTAACTACCAGTGACATTTTTAATAACCTTGGTAAACAGTATACACTTTCAAAGATTTAAACGCCGGGCTTGGTCTGGATTTAAACCTACACTCTGATGATACCAATGTAAGAATTAAAAAGAAATGAGGAAAAAATCATCCAAAAAAATTCCCAGCTTGCAGTTAGTTCAGGAGGTTCTATTCAGCTCAGCATGGGCGGATCCAGAGGTGGGTGGTAAGGGGTCCGGACCCGCCGCCCCCCCCCCCCTGAAAAATCCAAAAAAGTTAGGGTTTCTTAGCAATACTGGTCCGGATCCCCTGAAAAATCACAAAGCTGCCAAGTCAGAATTCAATGATACGCCGAGCGCTTTTAGTGGTATTTGGATCATCTCTCCTCATTAACTAAAAACGCCAAAAAATGTTGTCAAAATTGGACCCCCTCTAACAAAGGTTTCTGGATCCGCGCATGCACAGAGTTATGAATGTTACACCCTGGTGTTACACATGAATCGTTTTGAATAGCGCAATGGTATTGCATTTTCATGTTTCATAAATGAGGGAATGGGACACCTCTTTCTGCGCAACAAATAGAAAACCAAACACTTGCATAGGTACGAAGTCATGCGTAGTTGTACAGTTATTCTTTGGTTCTAACCATCATTTACTACCAAATGGAAGACCGCGGGTTCGAGCAGCATGGATGAAAAACTGCTGATCTTGATAGGCTGGCTTCTTCAGAAGCCAACTGGTCAGGATCTACCATGTTTGTAAGGAGGATATGGATTTCAAAACTGATAAGTGAAGAGAGAACTCATAAGGTTGAATATGGTTAACTGTATATTATTGTCTGTTTATTTATATACATGTATATTTATGTAAAAATGTAAATAGTGAGGGCCTCATGGAAGATTAGCAACATGTACTTATGTAAATATATATATATGTGCTAAATGTTGTAACCCTCGATAAATAAAGTCTTTACTTACTTACTTACTTACTTACTTACCGGCGTCACTGTATTGTGTCCTTGAGCAAGACACATTAGTCCTAGCTTAGTACTGGTTCAACCAAGGAAGACCCGTCCTAAATAACTGAAAAATTGTTGATGGGACGTAAAGAATCAAATCAAACAAAAACAAAACAAAACCAGATGGAAGTAAGGAAGAAGGCAACGATCAGGAATCGATACAATCCAGTACCACTCCTGACCCAGGACACCACGTGGGAAAGTGACAAAACACAAGAAAACATCACATACAAGATAGCCAAGAGGTCAGCCTTTTCCCAATAGGTGACCACAAGGCTTCAATGAACAGACAAGACAGCATGTCAGACACGAAACATAAATAACAAAAAGGATCCACAAAAGAAGCACTTTTCTTCTTTCTTTTCTTTCTGTATATCCATGCAACATATTTCAGTATTATGGGAACAGAGAAAAACTTCGATCCATTGGTCGAGAGGATGATCTTGAACGGCTTAACCGAGATGCATTGCGCATGGCACGTGAAGTTGCAGACGAGACAGGGTGCTTGATGGCGGGAAATCTGTGTTACAGCGGCGTTTACAGCACAACAGACCCAGATTCTCACAAATCATCCATGGCGATGTTTAAAGTAACGTATTATTTTGTTTTCTGTGTAAGCTGCCATAAAATAGCATTCACACATCAGGCATTGTCTTGTCAGGAAGCATTTTTTTTTTCAAATAGAGCAAACAGGGGTATTATCGACACCTTAAGACGGTTTCGATGTTTTGAGCCTTTCTATTGGCTGGAACAACTTTTCTCTCAATGATGATATGATATGCACCATTTGATTGGTCGAGAAAAGATGACTATTTATACAAACTATTGTATATGATTCCATGACTGAATGTTGTAGCACCTAGGGTAAAAGGGTGCGTTATCGACACCCCCAGAGAGTTATCGACACCTTAAAGCTTTTTTTAAAAAAACAAGCATGAATTAGAGATATCCATTATATCTCAATAGAATTACATTTAATCAAATTAAAACAACATTTTTAAAAGATCTGAAGGTCTATATTTCATTGTCTGACCGTTTAAATTCAATTTGATGCAATAGACACACCCACTCGCCCACCCATCACAATAATAATCGTGGTATTCCAGCTCATCTACCGTGAAAGATTGAAGAACGAGATTTTATGGGCATATCACGTGCCATTTATTCCACAGATGACGCAATATGCCCAGTCAAGCGGTATATCTAGTCTAAAACGGCATGTGTCGATAACTGCCTATGCATCAAATTCTGTAAGTGTATTATCGACACTCCTTATAAAATACACTGTATACAGATATTCTGGCTTAGGCGGATAAAAACAAGAAGGCAATTGTGTTCCAAGCACGAGGTATCAAACAGAATTGGGATATCTTAGAATCTGTACTTGTAAAACTTCGACACATTTTATCGGTGCTCTTATAGGAACTCATAAGAATGCTTGGATTTTCGTATGTCTGCGATTTTCTTATCCTGTGAACCTTCAAAAAAGTGTTGTGTAGCTGGAAATGAATATTTCTATGACATATTCATGACACAATCAAAATAAACCAATCAATAAGCGACGAGTATCAGATTACAGGGGGAGTGTCGATAACATACAGGTGTCGAAATTACCCTGGTTTGCTCTACTGAGTATCGCGCCTGCGCAGACAATGCACATCAGGTGGTTTCATAAATTATCATAAAAAGTGATCATGGCCAAGACTGCGAGAGATATAATGAAAGCGAATGTCCTATAAGGGAATGAGTTTTACATGTATTTTTAACCCTTAATGCGCCAATCACAACAAAAGTCGTCTGCTTAGCTCGTCTGCTGAAATGTTTAAGAAGCCTTTATGGAAAACAGTGTGGATTAAGATCAGACTGCTCCTACAGGAGCAGTCTGCTCTGGGTCCACGCTGTTTGCTTTTGTGCTTAATTTGTCAGTGATGTTAGGCAATTATTTGCAACAGACGACTTCAGCAGACGACATTTTCAGATGCGTTTTTTTCTTGGCGCTTTAAGGGCTAAAATCGGATTTTACTCATTGCGGCTCTAATATAAATAAAGACGAAGATAGTAGTAATGTGTATCCGAGATAAATGTGAACTCTTCTTATGAAAAAAGATACCTGAGTGTAAACTCTTTATTTTTCCGTCATTTACTTTCTTTCCAGACTAAAACGCCATTTTGAGTTATCATATTACGCCATCTAATAATGAACAAATGCATAGTCAATGCAACTGTTCACTGATTTTTTTCTTCTTCGCGATGTCAAGATCGCTTCTCGTGTTATCGTTCAGGGAGGTTTTTGGTACAGATCGGTGATGAAAGGTCAGAATATTGGTCGGCATAGAATTACATAATTTATGCAATTGCTACTGTATAAAGAGGGGCGGTCAAAACTCTCCTTTGCACAGTTTGAAATGATATAGCATCAAGACTAATTGCTTGATGTTGGATATTTTATTTCATGTCTGCTTGTCTGTCTGCCGTCTAGATGCTATGATACCCAATGTTATCATATGTCGTCGCCTCTGGGAGTGAAGTGAAATAACGCCATTTATTATATACAAAGTAATGAAATACAGACAAATATTGATTGAATATAATGCATATTTTAAAAAAGCTGTATTTCACAGCCGTGAAATTATAAAAAGCTGTATTTTCACGGCAGTGAAAATATAAGTTGTATTTCACGGGTGCAATTGGATGTCCTCTGCTTTCTCCATTGACTTCCTTTAGCCCACTTCAGAATTTCAAACGCCTGTAACTTTCTTATTAGTGGATAAAAACACAAAGTGTGTGTATTCATTTTCTTAGCTAGACCACAAGAATAATGTTGGTAATTAAATTGCCAGGATTTGCTGAAATTTTCACTTTTTCTACTCCTGCTCTTATGGTTTCAGCTTCGGCCGTCATTGTACACTATACAGTGTCACCATTAATATATGACGCAATGTGTGAACGTGTATGACGTCATTTACTGCAAAAAAATCTGTTACGCGTAAAATTGTATATAATAAAAAGAAAATTCAAATTTTTGGAATGAATATGCCATTTATATCATCTCGTGAAGCGAGAAAATGTATATTTCATTCGTGGATTCGCCACTCATGAAATATGCATTTTTCGCTCCACTCGATGAAATAAATGGCATATTCATTCCAAAAATTTTAATATCCTCTATGCATTAAAATCGATAAACCACTAGTGGTTTATAGATTTTCGGGAAACGTTATGAAATGAGCTTTTAACGTCACGTATATGGCAAAACCCTAACGTTTTTACGCCAAAAATACAAATTCAAAATAATCTAACATTCGTGCTCCTGTATAATTGGATTTATTAAACTCGTTGCGAAAAAGAGATAAAATGCTCGGAAAGCATCGGATTTTATCTCTTTTCCCCAACTCCTTGAATAAATTAAATAATATATATAAAAAATATAACATGAGCAGTCATGTAAGATCCTCTATATCTGCAACAAGGGGATCACTTATGTAAGATCCTCTATATCTTCAACAAGTGGGGGAACTCATGTAAGATCCTCTATATCTACAACAAGGGGAGCAGTCATGTAAGATCCTTTATATCTGCAACAAGGGGAGCACTCATTTAAGATCCTCTATATCTGCAACAAAAGGGAGAACTCATATAAGATCCTCTATATCTGCAACAAGGGGAACACTCATATAAGATTATATATATCTGCAACAAGGGAAGTACTCATGTAAGATCCTCTATATTTGCAACAATGGGAACACTCATGTAAGATCCTCTATATCTGCAACAAGGGGAGCACTCGTAGTCTCATATAAGATCCTCTATATCTGCAACAAGGTGGGAGGCACTCATTTAAGATCCTCTATATCTGCAACCAGGGGAGCACTCATATAAGATCCTCTATATCAGCAACAAGAGGAGCACTCATATATGATCCTCTTTATCTGCAACAAGGGGAGCACTCATATAAGATGCTCTATATCTACAACAAGGGGAGCACTCATACAAATAAGCAAGAAAGCAAAGATCAGGAATCGATACAATCAAGTACCACACCTGACCCAGGATACCAATGGGAAAGAAACAAAATCACAATTAGAAATCACAAACGATATATCTCAACAAGGGGAGCACTCATGTAAGATCATCTATATCTGCAACAAGGGGAGCACTCATGTTAGATCCTCTATATCTGCAACAAGGGGAGCACTCATATTAGATCCTCTATTTTTTAGATACAGGTGAATATGATCAGAAAATATCACAACCAAAGATAGCACGTTGCTCAATTCAAGCTAAAAATAGACCAGATGAAAAAATCAGGATTTTGTTTACATTACAGGCACTCAATGCAAAAACATTTCGTTTACATTACAGGCGCTCAATGTAAAAGCATTTTTACATTACAAGTACTCAATGTAAAAGCAGTTCGTTTACATTACTGGCACTCAATACAAAAGCACGTCGATTATATTACAGGCACTCAATTTAAAAGCATTTCGTTTACATTACAGGCACTCAATACTAAATCATTTCGTTTACATTAAGGCACTAAATGCAAAAGCGTCTGGCCAAGTTGACACTGAGTTAATGTACGAGTTGAACCAATTTAGGTGCGATCATGTCAGCTGTAGGCGCTACCCAACACAAGTGAATATGACTTTGACATTCCACAGTCACAAATCACAGACCAATACATGGCAACAGTAGAAAGATGCATTTGAACGCAGTCGGACACCGACATAATAATGCATACACATGCACAAAAGCAAAACAATCGCTTCATGAGATGAGATAATTACCAAACTAGAAGGGTCACCAAAACTATATTTGTATCACAAAAAAGTAAGTGAGTATGATCAGGAAATACCACAATCACACATTGCAGACCAACTCATGGCACCGTAAGATCCTAGGCAGGACACCAGGAAAATAAACAAATAAAGCAACTAACTCTCTCTTCCCCATCAAGATGATTGCAAAACTTAAACCAGATCAGAAACCCCCATGAACAATGGGAGCAACAGTGAGCTAACAAATAAATATAATGCAAACGTTTTAACCTTCGTCCTGTTGGTGTACAAACAACTCAAGATTTTAGCTCTGATAGAGGATTCCTAAATTATTCTATTTATAAGTATACTACAGGAACAAGTAGAGTGGACGGTGAAAGGGGGTGTTGACTATACTATTGGCAGGACTTTAAACTACATAGGAGAAACTATGCTGGGACTAGGTGCTATTAATTCTTCATTAAATTACAGGAACAAGTAGACCAGGGGGTGGAAGGAGGGGCTGACTATATTGTTGGCGAGACCTTTAACTACCTACGAGAGGCAATGTTATCACTGGATGCCATTAATTATGCATTAAATTACAGGAACAAGTAGAGTGGACAGTGGAAGGAAGTGTTGACTATATTATTGACAAGACATTTAACTACCTAGGAGAAACTATGCTGGGACTAGGTGCTATTAATTCTTCATTAAATTACAGGAACAAGTAGACCAGGCAGTGGTAAATGGAGCTGACTATATTATGGGCGAGACCTTTAACTACGTAGGAGAGGCAATGATAGCATAAGATGACATTAATTCTGCTTTACAGGAACAAGTAGACCGGGGTGGTGGAAGGATATGCTGACTATACAATTGGCAAGACTTTTAACTTCCTAGGAGTATCTATGTTGGGACAAGGTGCCATTAATTTTTCATTAAATTACAGGAACAAGTAGAGTGGGCGGTGGAAGGGGGTGCTGACTATATTATTGGCGAGACCTTTAACTATCTAGGAGAGGCAATGTTAGCACTGGAAGCCATAAAGACATACGGCAAGGGTAGGTACCAATATTAAGGAAAAATCAACTTAAATTAATTTTTTTCTAAATTAAAATTTCCAAAACAAATCTTTCTGGAATAACATAATAGTTTCAAATAGTTTGAATGTGGGTCTGGCTAAGCACAATAGCATAGGTGCAATAGGTTGGTCTTATATATGATCGGAGATTTTTGTGGTCAAATTAGTGGATAGAATATGGGTAAATACAGTAAAACCAGTCTTAAGCGACCACTCAAAAATAGACAGAACAAAGTTCTAAAAAACAAATGGTAGCTTAATGAAGGTAGAAAGTATTTCAGAATGCGCCAAGAATACTTTTGACCTGCATTAAGCGATAATCAGTCTTAAAAACCAATTTTGGTCTTCTTTTTGAGTGGCAGCTTAAGGCAGGTTTTACTGTACTCTTCTTGAAAAAGTTTGATGAATAAACAAAGTGGTCTTCCTTTCCAATGAATGCTGAGGGCTCAGAATGATGTAAGTTTATGATGTAGATTTTATACAGGTATAGATTTGCAGAGAAAGAGCTTAAAATTCTGAAAAAAGAAGCATTATTGGTCGAAGTCGAGTAGTTATTCCTTTTTTTTTGACTGAACATTTAAGATAGTTAATAATAATTTGGTTTTTATCACATTTGTCAGCAGTAAATGCGTTGTCTAGTCTGCTCTCACACATAACTTAGGGAAGTTACTGTTACAGACTGGTCCAGTTAAGCAACATTTTTGAGCATAAAATTGCGACTATATTCTTATCCATCAGTTTAAACATGTGTTTTGGGTGCTCGAAAGAACCGTCTCATCAAGATGGTTCTTTTGAGTACGAGGGTCATTTTTTATGTTCGTAGAGAGGTAGATTTAATGAAAACGGCGAATGTAAATGCATACATCATGCATATATTTGGAAAGATTGAGCTTTAATCTATACATGCAACCTAAAATTATTTCAAAATGCATTACTTTAATGTCTTCTTAGAGGCAAAGACATACCTATATATCGCACACTGGAAATGTGACAGAACTTTGCATTTATGCACTTAGTCTCTAACAGAACGTTAGAAAAAATTGCATGAAAAAGGGTCCATAGCCATACACAGCTTCTGAAAATTTGGCTGCATATCAAGGACACCTCGTGCTACAATATTATAAAAACATTAAAGCAAATACGCAGCAATTACTGGACATGGAAGATTTGTTTGGAACCTCAGCAAAGTGAACAGTAGGCATATAAACTTTTATTGTAAAAAGTTGACACAAGTGGAAGTTGGATGCGGGCTATTGAATGTGGCTTAATATGTTAGCTGTAAAATGGTATTATAATTTTTCTGGTGTATATGGTAGATGGAAGTGCTGTGGTAACTTTCATCCCAAAACAAAGTTAATGCTTTTGTTTTATTAGAAATGAACGGCAAAATAAATAGCCTAGATAGTGCTAAAATCCCTTATTTGTACATAAATGACGTCATGGTGCGTTACTATATTTAGAAAATACATTAAAACTATTTTTGTGCCTCTTAACAGGTGTTGAAATCACTGTAATAAGAAAATAATGCAGATTCGATTGTTATTGTGTTTTATACGCGGGGTTGATTTACCCCACCCACTTTTTATAGCATGGGGGTAGGCCAGTACCGGAAGTTGCCAGTTACTCGCTTAAACCGATACAACAATATAACTGCTGACGAATGTTTAAGAATATCATGTGCTATGCAAAACCAGAAGAATTTTTAAAATTTGTTAATAATCATAATTTTAACAGATATAATAACTAGCAATTGACTGTAATTATATTGGTATATTGATGTGTGTTTAAAAATTGTTGTATAACACCAAACAACATGCTTATAGTTTTGCTGCACTTGTCTACGATTAGCGTTTGAATAATTTATTTTGATGGTGCAAAAGAAAAATCGGTTTAAAAAATGCTTATATCACCATAGCGAATGGAACTTAACAGCGTCTATTTTCCTGCTTGCTGCGTGGTTAAAATGGCATGGATTTTCGACCAGTGTCATTTTCATGCCCTATTCAAAGCTATATATCTTGACCGAACTAAGCGCTAACGATGTAAAATTTATACCAGTTGATAGACCAAAGCTAGACCTTTCAAAATATATATACTTATGGTACCGTAGATTCTATATTTAAAGAGATACAGCCCGATTCTACGAACATAAAAAATGACCCTCGTACACACAACATATGTTTTGGTTGTGTAATTATAAAAAAAATCCTCAGTTTTGCACTCTTATTTGGGGTCTGGAAGTAGGTGAAGGCATGTCTAGGCCAAAATTTTCTCTACAAGGCCCACTAGACACTTTTACATTTACTTATTTTATGAAATGTGATATGTACCCATATCTCTTACGCTCACCTTCTTAACACAACTGTGTCATCTGTATATTATAGGTTTGCCTGCCGTCATCACACTAACAGCGTTTGTACCTGATGTTACCTTAGACGACGTACCATTTCCTGAAGCATGTCGACGTCTTGAAGAAGCAGGCGCTAGCGTCGTCGGATTAAACTGTAGCAGAGGACCGGCCACTATGCTTCCTTTGTTAAAGGATATCCGGGAAATTTGTAAAGTAAATGAATCAGTTCATACGTAATAGTTATACCATGACTTGCCTGCCTGTATGTGGAGATAATCCACGAGCTTTAGCGTGATTTAGTTCATAAATTTAAAAGAATTGTTGGACAGCCTATAGTGCGAATCATGTTACTGTCGTCGCCCTGGGCCCGGTCACCTGTTAAACTAACGGTACCAGGAGCCAACTCACGACAGTAAACAAGAAACGGATTATAACTTTAATGATCAATTAAAAACGATAAATAAACGTTATAAAAAGTGGGATACAAAATGAATATCATGCCTGGTTGTAAACCCAATCACGGTTTATAGCTATGGTTTCCTGTTTAATCGCAAAACGGTGGGTCAGGCCTCAAACTCCATGACGGCCCTGACATAAAGCTTTAATTTGTTGGTTGGCGATAGATGCTTGTCTTTGGCTGGGCCCACCTTAACTCAACTTGAGGTTTTCTGTAGCTCCGACTATCTGTGAGTCATGAGCCTTGTTTTTGTTTCATCTCAGTGTGTTAATCTGATTAGAGTGTTGCTCTGTGATGATGCATTGCATTAGTTAGGCAGCCACCATGCGAGCTAAACAAATTTTGTGTTTTAACAACGTAATCTAGGGCGAGGATTTGGCGCCATTAAAATGCATCTAAGCACCCCCAGTGGCTTAGGCTGCTATCCGTTCTAAGGCGGTAGTTCTGTTGTTGTTTATTTATTGTTTTATGTACCTCCCGTTGTTTGTGGGGGTTCTGAGTTTGGTCCTTGTTTTGGCTTGCATTACTTTGTGTCCTGTCTAGTTTTGCAATCATCTTGACAAAGAAGAGAGAGTTGATTGCTTTGCTAATGTCTTGTTACTGTTAATGTTCTGTGGCTTTTCCTCATGGTGCCACGCGTTGATATGCTGTGTGTGATTTTGATATTTCCTTATCATACTCACTTACGTTTTGGTGCTTTGCTTTTACTTTTTTTTGTTATTTCTTCTTGAAAGTTTAATAATATGATCAGGAAAGGTCTCAATCCCATTCCTTGCACTATCCGTGACATGAAGAGGAGAGACAAAACGTTTAAACTAATGTATATACAAAATTGATAAGAACTAAAATCATGCGCGGATCCAGAAAGGTTTTTTCAGATGAGGTCCAACTTTTTTATAGTTGATGAGGCGATCCAAATACCACTAAAGCGGGCCAACATTGGCTCACCAGCAAAACGCCATTTAAATGGCGTTTTGCTGGCATACCGATGATGACCCAACATTGTATGCTGGCTTGGTAGCTTTGTGATTTCCAGGGTATTCGGACCAGTTTGGCTAAGAAACCCTATATTTTTGTGATTTTCCAGGGGGATCCGGACCCCCTGTCCCCCGCCCTATCTGGATCCATGCATGAAAATGTAAAGGACACAGAGTACAACATTACAAATCCAGGAACAAACACAAAAATAACATACAAGAGAGAGAGAGAGAGAATAAACTAGGATTATAAACCATATGAGCCAGTGCATGAGATTTCCAACAATGTGGTATGTGCGACCAGCAAAGTCTCAGATCAGCCTGCGCATACACGCAGTCTGATCAGAGCCTTTACTAGTCGCTTGAGTATTCTATGATTAAGCTACTGACTGAACACCATTTGGAGTTCCTAAGCTTCAAAGGAGGCTGCACAAGCTCATCTGAGCCTATACTTGTCAAAATGCCACATTGTTGGAAATCACATGCCATGGCTCATATAGTACCGTTTCTGTTGCAGGGACCCCTAGCAGCCATTCCAGTACCATTTAGGACCAAAGACCACTGCCGAACATGGTTCTCCTTGACAGATGAGGAAACAGGTTGGTTATCCTTTAACACGTCATCATCGTAAAGTATCAGAAGGTGGCATTTTCTAAGCATGGTGCTTCTTAAGAAACCAAATATGGCTTGTTGGCACCGTGGAAAGGGTTTAAGCCCTCCATTAAATAATTTACTGACCGTTGCAAGGCGGCACTTCTTTTGAGGATATTTTATGTTTTTTTTTCTGTCTTGTGTTTGTTATGCCTTTGCACGCGTCTGTTTATTTGTGCCTTGTGTTCACCTGCTGGGAAAGGGCTGACCTCTTGACTCTCGTTTGTGGTGTATAACTGTGAGTTTGTCACTTTCCCATTGGTATCCTGGGTCAGGTGTGGTACTTGAGTGTATCGATTCCTGATCTGTGCACCCTTACTTACTTTGCAATATTGTCTGTTGGTAGTGGATACACTCTCAGTAAACTTGACTGGTATGCAAAACATACAATGCATATAAGCATAGATTGTTATATTAGCCAATAATGTAGCTACTTTCGCTCTCTATATCGAACCTCGCCCACTTAAATGCACCCCTGAAGACAATTGTTCAACTATCCACACAGATTTCTACATGTTGGCGTTGGTCCATTTAGATTGCTTTTAAATATTCATGACTCAAAAAATATCTCATATTATCAAGAAGAGCTGTGATATTTTATTCAATTTTGCTTATTGTGTATCTCGTTAGCGAATAGTCTGTCCAAAAGTGCCACGGAGCTTATGTTTATGCTATATGTCTCCAGACTCAAAACAAATCTTGTTTTGTCTTGTCATCTGCGATGTTTGAGCCAGAATATATTTCCAAGAGCAACACAGCCTTGATCTTTGCTACAGCAAGCGCTGTTACGTAGGCATGTTAGAACAGGTTTCCATCTATTTGAATAAAGCAAGAGTATTCTGCTGACATTCACAGTTACACCAACAGGAGCATAAAGCACACCCTACCCAATGATATATTGTTTTTATGTGTCTGCTGGGATGATGCAAAATTGAGTCATATCAGAGTCAAACTGGCAATATGTTTTTATTGAAGTATTATGAGCCAATGGCGATCAAAGGGAGACTACTGTACCAAGCAAGGATTCTCTACAATTACGTCCCTTTTGAAAATCGGAACTTCTCTTACAGGAAAGAATTTGCTCCTAAAGGGAGGGAGCGAATTCTTTCCCCTAAGAGCAGTTCCTTAAGGTATGGAAAATAGTGAAAGAAAGGAAAGAACGATTTTTAAGAATGTATTTATGGCAAATTATACATTAACTTTGAATAATAACACTAAACATTTAACATAAACCTTAAATGACTTTATTCAGTTTGTGAGTTGTTCACATACGGATAAAAATCACACAATTCCATTCTAACAGTAATATCTCAGCTGTACAGTCATGCATCATTCCCTGTGCATAGCTAAATATATCTGAGATTTGTACATTGGCCAAGGCGTCTATATGGAAAGTCCAGCACAAGTAGAGAATTGAATCAAACCATGGATGTAAGTAAGGTGCATTACGCGTTGTACTATGTATGAAAAGCTCCATTTTGTTAGCCGTAACTGGCGTAAGGAAAATAAGTCCTGTAGTTTGTAGGTTCAGCCCTATTAAAATGCATTTTTCTAATTACCCGAATAATGAAGATTATGTATTTTTCAATAAAATATCGCTAAAGCGATATTTTATTGAAAAAACATAAGCTGAATTTGTTTTGTTGCAATCACACTTGTTTTTGTGTTAGGTATGCTTTATCTGACGTCAGCGTCACGTTATCAAAGTAGATCCACAATGTACATCCGAAGTCTGATTCCACGGATTTGGCAGAGGCAGTTCCAATTGCCTATATGTATGTGCTATATCCAATTGCCTATAAACTTATGTGTTAAATCCGATTGCGTATATGTATGTGTTAAATCTGATTGCCTATATGTATGTGTTCAATCCGATTGCCTATATATATGTGTTCAATCCAATTGCCTATATGTATGTGTAAAATCTGATTGCCTATATGTATGTGTTAAATCCGATTGCCTATATGTATGTGCTAAATCTGATTGCCTATATGTATGTGTTAAATCCTATAGCGTATATGTATGTGTTAAATCCTATAGCGTATATGTATGTGTTAAATCTGATTGCCTATATGTATGTGGTAAATCTGATTGCCTATATGTATGTGTTAAATCTGATTGCCAATATGTATGTGTTAAATCCGATTGCGTATATGTATGTGTTAAATCAGATTGCCTATATGTATGTGTAAAATCTGATTGCCTATATGTATGTGTTAAATTTGATTGCGTATATGTATGTGTTAAATCAGATTGCCTATATGTATGTGTTAAATCAGATTGCTTTATGTTTGGGATAAATAAGATTACCTATATGTATGTGTTAAATCTCTTTTTCAGGTGATCTCCTGTATCCTGTCAACATAAATAGTCTCTCATGTAACCGCTCGGAAATTAGAAATTTTGCAACAGAAGCCAAGAATATTGGAATCCAGTATATTGGATTGTGTTGTGGAAATGCTGGGAATCTATTGCGTGAGGTGGCAGAGGTCTATGGTCGAACACCCGAGGCTTCCAAGTACTCACCAGACGTTTCTGAAAATGTTTTGATAGGGGATAGAGGTCGTGATATCAATAAGGAAATAGAAAAGGTTCGAAGGTTTTCATTGGGAGAAGCACTGTACAAGGCCAACAAGTGACATTTTATATATAGTTCATATTGATATTGAAATAAATAAATCTGTTCAGTATTTTAAGATCTTGGCTACTATTATATGGGCCTCGATGCGAGAAACCCTGGCTGTGTTGCATGCGAGCAACAAAGGCACAGAGCAGCCTGCGCAAGTACATTGTCTGATCTTTGCTCTATAAAAATTGTAACGCCTTAGCTTGCTACACACAAAGTTTGAATATTATTTAGTCGGAAACTCTAAAGACAGGTTTCCTCACGAGGGGGCCTTTATACAAATTCAGCAGCAGTTTGAGCCCAGCAAGAGCACAATATTCAACCAACGTTTGATCCATGTTGATGCAGCACCATAACTGCATCGATGTTTAGTGTGGGTGATTTTGGCGTAACATGCTGCCATTCCCAACCCAATTTGACTAAATGAATGTATATAATGGTATATTATAGTACGACCTTAAACACATAATGAGTGTTTGCAACATTTTAAATCAGATTCATCGTGTTAGTTCTGGCAATGACCTCACTTTTCTCAACATAGTTTGATATTAAGCATAGCTAGCTGTGTTAATATTTGTATTTTATTGCTTTATAACTTTAAAAGTTAACTAGAATGCACTGTCGATGGGGCGCAAATACCCACGCCGAAGTTTTTGAACCCCTCCACACCCCAAGTACCACCCCTGTGGCATGACACCGGAAACAGAATGAAAAATTATGTTCAATATGTTCTCTATCTTTTATTTGTGAGAACACACACACAGTTTGGTATAAAAACTTTTGAAAATGACATGGTAACCGAAATTACTTATATTTGACCTTTTGACCTCACCCCAAGGACACCAGTTTGACCCTAGGATGAAAATGTTACTCGCATTCAGTTGTGCTCGTCATCCCCGTCGATTTGATATGCCATATGACCATATTTGAAAAAATAAATATTTGAACCCCTGAGCACCCCCAGCAAACCCAAAGCCCCAACCCTGGGGCATGACCCAGGCGACAGAATGAAAATATGAGAATATGGGCCCAGTTTATACAGGGTCATTAATTAGGGGCCAAGTGTCCAAAATAACGGGCCAGTTTAGCTCAGAATTGGCCCATTAACATCAGACTGACAAATTACTGAGGGCCATTTCAGTTTAGACGCCCATCACCATAGACATAAAATGGCACTTTTTCAGAAGTTTATTTTATTACCTCCCCTGAGGTCCCCTGAATCATTTGAGGCAACTTACAGAAACTTACAGAGGGCCATGGCCCCTTGATTTTTTATGGCCCCTTGTCTATCACCAGAGGACTAAAAAAGCCCTAAGTCGATATCTGTAGCACGGACGTACGGGCAGACGGACAGATGGATGGAGGCAATTACAAGATCCCCTTCGCTTTTTTTTTAAATATAAATTTTTGGGGTGAAACATGTAGGAAGTACACACTAATGCAAATTGAGCCGCAACATGTGATTTCCAACAATGAGGCATTTTGACATGGGTGGACTCAGATGAGCCTGTACAGCCTCCTGTTAAGCTTAGAGACTCCAATTGATGTTCAGTTAGTAGCTTAACAGTCACAAAATATTCAAGCAACAAGCATAGACTCTGATCAGACTGCTCGACTGATCTGAGCCTGCTGGTCGCACATACCACATTCTTGGAAACTTCTTGTCGCGGCTCATTTAGAATGTAATAGTTTATCTCCTCAATATACACAATAATAATGATAGTGGCTAGATTTTAAAGAATTAAAGCCAAAATGTTCTGCTTTAATCCCACCCTCTCCTTCTTGAATAATGTTCAATCATTTAAAGACCATGAAAAACAGCCTTATCTGCACTCTATGTCCTTAATTACTGTGTAAATTTTGGTCAAGCTTGTACATAAACAGCATTGGCACATTTCTTACGACATGATAGGCGTAAAAAAGTGTGAAGCATAGCTGAAAATATTCCAGGGTCCCGGCTGGGAATTGATCCCTGGCCACCACGGTAAAAGACAAGGGCTCTAACCACTGATTTGACTTTCTGACACAGTTGTCAGAGATTAATTATATTCTAGAAACTTGGTGAAATCTACTATTTGTAGGTATGTAAGCTGGGAGTGCTGGCCCATAATACGCCCCCTCTTCAAAGAAGTCATCATTTATGATGACTGAAAAGTAAGAAAGAGGGCAAAGATCAGGAATCGATACAATCAAGCACCACACCTGACCCAGGATACCAATGGAAATGTGACAACGTCACAATTAGACATCACAAACGACAGCGAAGAGGTCAGCGCTTTCCCAGCAGGTGACCACAAGGCATCTAAAAACAGATGCGCATGAAAGCATAACAAAACAGGACAGAAATAAAATAAACGATCCACAAAAGAAGCACAGCCTTGGTCAGTAAAAATATTTTACTGGAGGGCTTAAACCGTTTTAACAGTGCACCAACCTCACCCTTTGTTAAGATATGGATCAAGACACACAGATGTTTGGTTTGCATGAAAGACCCTTAACTTATCAATGCATCATCTTATCGAACAGATAAATCAAGATATAAAAAGCAGATAAAACAAAGATAAGGACTCAACAGTAAATAAAACTGAAGCCTTTTTAGGCGAAATAATGTCCAATCCCATACATGAGCCCCAATCTTATGACATGATAGCCGTAACAAGTGTAACAAATGAAACACATAGCTGAAAATATTTCCGCACCCTGGCTGGGAATCGATCCCGGGCAGAATTAATATGCGACACTGAGCCAAAGGTGAAGAGTTGGCTTTCTGATACCGTTGTTAGAGATTCGTTATATTCTAGAGTAACACATAACACAAATGGAAAGAAATGATAAGACTTTGCAACATTGACAATACATGTATTTCAGTGTCACACAAGCACATTGTATATCTCAATATTTACCAAAAAAAAGCTTAACTGTACCCTATCTCTTGCCACAAAGAATGACTATGTCAAAATTATATGTATATAGCATTTGGACACAGGAAGGATTTGATTGTAGTGAGTGGCGATCTTTACTTAATTTTCATGGTTATATCCTATAAACACTTAAATAAATCAAGCCTTGGGTGTACGTAAGGCGCATTACACATAGTACTATGTACGAAAAAGCCGGAACTGGCGTAAGGAAAAATCAGTTATGTAGCATGTGGGTTCAGCCCTATTAGAATCAATTTGCTCTGATTACCTGAAATGTTTAATCAGCAGAATAAATGAAGTTTGTGTTTTTTTTCCATAAATTATCGCTATAGAGATATTTTATTGAAAAAGGCATAACTTCATTTTAACTGTTTATTTTGTTGCAATCACACTTGTTTTTGTGTTGGCATGGTTTCTGTGACGTGACATCATCGTCACATTATGTAACGTCAGCGTCACGTTATCAAAGTAGATCCTCGATGTACATCCGTGGTCCACATCCGTGGTCCACAGAATTCCATGGAATTGGCCAAGGCAGTTCTGCCGGACAATTTACCAAGTACAGCAGAATAACCAATTTAGAATGAAGAGCAGTCGAGGCCGCCAGGGAAAGTAGGAGGTAAATATATTTTACTGGCGGAATTCTTGTCCTGAATTCTGCTGTTGTCAAAACACACATTTGCCTAGCTGATATCAAGCTTCCCAACATATGCAATGCATCATCACAGGGAAGCAATCAAACTTAATTACTTTGATGAATCACTGTTCTTAGCTTATAGACCGCCAGAACTAACGAAAACCTGTAGTTGAGCTACGTTGGGCCATGCCAAAGACAAGCATCAAGCACCAACCCCAATCGGAACTGCCTCGGCCAGTTCCATGGAATCGGACCTTGGATGTACATCAAGGATCTACTTCAATAACGTGACTCTGACGTCACAGAAACCATTCACACTCAATAACAAGTGTGATTGCAGCAAAACAAACGGTTATACATGAGGTTTATGTGTTTATTTTGTAAATAAAAAATTGCTATATTCACCACGGGTCGTGCACATTGCAGTCATTTAATTAAGATAAAAAAAAAACATAGCTATCAACTGTGAATGTGCCCTTAAACAGACACGTACACCGCTGTATATCAAATAAGTTGAGAAACATACACACCATAAGAAGGGGAGTGAGGAATGTATTCTTCAAGAAACTGAAAAAATATATTCTAAAACCAAAACCATATCGTTTATCATAAATCCCAGATAAAAGTATGCTATTTGTTATGTACAAGTGAAACTTAGTTTCAATATAAAAATTATTTGCTTTACCTAACCCAGTGGGACACATTTGCTTAAAGTAGGGACAAGCCATTGAGGCATCATGAAGTAGACCCGAATCACCCAACACCAGCACAATCACCACAACAAGTATTTCCCACAATAAAACAAAATAAAAAATAAATGAGTATTACCACGGAATGCAACAGTCACAGACCAAAGACCAATACATGGCATCGTTGGGAAGAAACAGCAAGTACACACTTAACACAACAGTAAACAAACCTTCAATTAGAGTAGTACAACTAGTACCCACTGGAATACCCATAGTTTGCCCATACGTGTAAGCCATATTTAATAACTGTTTTGCCCAAAAGGTAATGGATTGCCTCACAAATCTTCTGACACTTCAACAAATTATATTTTCTTGCTGCCCAGAAGCGATAAAAGCATGTTTCTCAGTGGGAGCCAAATAAATCGAACTCCCTTTATTAAAAGTGTGATCAACTGTTGATTGTTTCCATGTGATGATAAATTGCATCAGTTAGGAAACCTTCATGCGAGCTAATGACACCAAGCCCTCGTGAGTTGAGTTGTATAATTTATCTAACATAATATGTACAGGTAGCTTATCACAGCTTAAAAGTGGATGGAACGAATGGGGTAAATGAAGCTCAGCCTTGAAAATGCATGAATAATTCATTAGTTATGGTAGACCATACCTTCAACATGGATTCAACATGGTTTCCATCATAATGGTCCTATGAGAGAATTCTTTTTAAAACTTATCAATATGGGCTATTTGAATAACATATTAAATATAATATATAGCAAATCTCTATACATAATTCTGCTCCGTATAAAAATGTCTAGGCATAGCATAGCAACTGATATGTAATTAATTATGTAAATTCAGTCTGGATGCAATACACGGTGGTATGTATGTGTGAATATAAAGGTTGGTCTTATGGACGGTTAAAATGCCGGATGTTATCATCTTTAGGTTGGCATGTACAACACAGTGGTCTTTATTAATTATCCAATATGGCAGACACTTATGTAAACCTTAAAATATACAATTAGGTGCTTACCAGATTTGTGAAATTTGTTGCCCCCTCTCTCTACATCACCCCTCTCACATTATGGATGGAGATCGTCTCACAGATACTCTGCCTCACTGTGATGATTACCAATTGGATCTTCTATATCAAGCTGTGAACAAATGCATATGGTTGGCAACATGCAAACACCTAGAACTAGTGAAGTGATTCAAATTACCCACCATTTCTGAGAAAATACATAAATTCACTGTGTCGATGAATTTACAAGACAACTGCATTGAAACCAAAGAATGCGCGATCCATTTTCAGAACTCGCTACTTAAATGTTATTATTTAAGTTCTGTCCAGCTCAAAGCGAATGTGTGAAATGAAGTTGGAAGAAAGGTATTTGGTTTAAATCAGGATTTTACGAGTTGCATGCATTTTTGTTGATAAAGCCCAGTGTATGGGTAAACTTATTTAACAACTATCTACACAAGGATATGAATCAATCAAAACGGAATTAAATTAAAGGAATGGTAAAACCCTCTCGATGTGTGGTCACTCTGAGCGGGGTCTAAGGGCAGGTTAGCTACATGTGTTACTAAATGATCTTAACTAAGGCGCAAAATGTAACAGGTGAAAAATGCTTACCAATGTCCCGGCTGGGGATTGAACCCAAACTGCTGGATCCGAAATCAGACACTCTACCACGTCGCTGTAAAAGCTGGCCCATACAGCTAGGCTGTACAAGTGTTGATAAACTACGCTCTATCACACTAAACATGTCAGTGTTTTAAAATTAATTTTAATCACCACCTCTCAAATGGCTTCGGTGGTTGTCCGTTCTAAGGCGCTGGATCTGTTTCCATGGTTCACTGTTTATTGTAGCTCTCATTGCTTGTGGAGTTTTTTTTGTTTGGTTTGTTTGTATTTTGTAATACAACAGTCTAGTTTGCAATCATTTCGCCAAGGAAGCGTTGGTCGCTTTAGTTTCATTTTGTTATTGCTGTCATGTGGCTGTTAGTGTTCTGCATCTCTTCGTGCTGTGGGTTGGTGTGAGGTCTGTGATTGTGGCATTTCCTGGCCCAACTTACTTGCTTTTAGATCCTATATGCCAGAAAAACCACAAACTCAAACCCAACTAGGATCTGACCAGAGCCTTCGATAGATCAAAATAGACCCTCACTTTTCAGACAGCATGTCCCTCTCTCACAGCGAGACAAGAAGCTGAAAGTCAAAAGTATAGGCAGTCAATCGTAGCACATGATGAATAGGAAACACAACGAGACATATATGGTCCTTCGTGGAGTTTAGACAACCAGCCAGTAAAACACAGAAAGTCTGCCAAAACACACCAAACATAGCAGTCAATGACTATCAACGACAGATCTCCTGTCGAGCAAACCATGCACAAATGTCTTGATTCTATGATTTCAAAATTCAGCCTGGTCTGCAGTTTATCGCCTCAACCAATAAGTGGAGTTTTGCAAAACTTGAATATAAAAAAATAATTGTTTATAGAAAAAGAAATGATAGGATTTGGGTAAAGTTGACCTTATTTCCTAGGTCACCATTTTATAAAGACTGTATGCACTCAGTCTACTTAACCGATATTGTTATAAAGTCTGGGATTGTGGCTTTCCTGGAGCGGACATGATTTGATAATTTTGGAGTACTCGGAGTACGCCAGAACACCGCCTAAAACAAGTAAGTTTTAGTTTAAACGTATTTATTTCGAATAAAGCAAGGGGTTGGGCCACAAGTTTTTTCCATCATTGGTTACTGCCCTTCCCCTACAGTATACACACAAATCATTATATAGACAATGGCGATCAAAACAAGTAAAAGATCTACATCTATGCTTTACGACATTCTTTCAGTCTTCACATTATGTGTCGAGTGATCAAGAAAAGACAAAGAGATTGAATATAGGCAGGAAGAAGTTATATACAGTATAATGAAGGTATACAGAAAATAATAAATAAGCTTAAATAAGGACATATGAAATAAATAATTAAACTATGATAGAAAAGGGAGAAGGAATAAAGTTTTTCAAGTTGCATTTTCACCATTCAGATTAGACCAATCCGGCTACCCTGGTGGCTAAGGGCGCTAGCCCCACTGGCACAGCTCCTTCCTTCTTCATAGCTACTTAGCAACTTGGGCCCTATTAATGTCTAGAATGTAGGGTTAGAGAGCCCCTGCTTGAAGAGTACCAAGTCAGAGGCCTCAGTAGTAGATGCTGGGAGATTGTTCAAGAGAGTGATAGATCTTGGAAAAAGCTGTATTTGAAGCAGTCGCAGGTGTTGGAGATCTGCCTGTATTTCTTTGATTGGCTTGCTCTTGTCTTTGTTGTTGCCGGTGTAAGGTACAAGTCCTTTTCGATGTCTGTAATGTTGTTTACTATCTTGTAGAACATAGTAAACTGTAGCTTGCACCTTCTGGCCTCAAGAGTTTCCCATTGAAGGTAGTCTAACATGTCTGTGACAGAGCTGGTGTAATGGAATCTATTGGTTACGAATCGTGCCACACATATTTGAAACATTTCCAGTTAGTTTATGTGATCCTTTTTGTATGGACTTCGCACTGTGGCGCAATATTCAAGGTTGGAGCGCACCATCGTCATGTATGGCATTGTTTTAGTATCTTGGCTGCCAATTCTGAGTTATAAATCAGGAAGCCGAGCATGCTGTTGGACTTTTTCACAATCCTCCTGTGTTAATCAAGCAATTGAATGGTGTACAACAGCAAAATCAATCTTTCACAATAGAACTATTTGCTGGGTCATTTAATAGGAGCATGTCTACATTCTAGCCAGTCACAAACCTTTTGAACAAACTCTACCCCCACTATGATTGAATGGTTAATTTATTTCGGTATCACAGATAAGCATATTGCGGAGCGCAGTGGCTCAGTTGGTAGATTTCATTGTAATGTTTTATGGACAGGAAAACAAGAAAAAATAGAAATTCCATTGTGACCCAGCAAATCATATTCTTTGATTTGGCAGCAAATCATAATGAATCACCACTAGGTTAACACTGAGTTAACCCCTTATGCGCCAATCGCAACAAAAGTCGTCTGCTTTTCTCGTCTGCTGAAATGTTTAAAAAGCCTCTATGGCAAACAGTGTGGACCTAGATCAGACTGTCTGTTCTGGGTCCACGCTGTTTGCTTCTATACTTAATTCGTCAGTAATGCTAAGCAATTATTGCAGCAGACGACTTCAGCAGACGACATTTTCAGATGCATTTTTTCTTGGCGCTTTAAGGGTTAAGTAATGCATAGGACACACAATAATAATAAAATGAGTTTGGACCTCTTAAAGCCTACAATGATGTTATCTTAAAATGAAAGTTAAAGAGACTAAGTCTGCAACTATGAACATTTTTTCGAAAAATTTTCTTTTCTTTTTAAATCATTTGTAAAAGCAGAATTAAGTTAAGTTTTCACAATAAATCTGTTCACTATAGCTGAAAACTGCATGGAAAAGTGAATTATCTTATAAAACAGGTGTGTTTTTTTCTTGTTGGTAATTATTTGCGTCCCTCCAATAATTATAGACAGTCAAGTTTTAACATAAAAAAACACACAAAAAACTACAAAAAACACACACAAAAAACACACACATAAATGCTGTTGTTTTGATGCTGATAATTTGTAAAGATTTACGAAATTGGTAAAATGTAAACCCGAATTTAGTCCTTTTACTGTGTTCTTGAAAAATAGAAACATAATTTCAAAAATTAAAAGATCAAAAGTTACAGACTATGCAGCTTTAATATCGTACATCCATATAACAAAAAAAATATCAAAACTTGCCTAAAAGTATGTTTTAACAGCTCGTCTGTATGAGTATGTTCCTGGTATCACTTGGGAGCTGGTTGCATAGAACACAACCACTATATCAAAATGATTTTTTCCCAAACTTTTGAATCACTCTTTTTCATAAATCTAGTTACACGTGAGTGTAAAATTCGTCGCTAGCAGAATTTGTTATGCTTTTCAGTCTTTCTTAGAATAAGAAAAGAAAGTTAACTGGGTATGGCAATTAACAACTAACAATGAACCTGGGGTTAACGCATGGATTTTATAGATACCATGCTATACATTGTTCAGGGCATTGATCGCACTTCGTAAACTGAATACTCTAGAGTGCCTGTTACAGGGATATATAGTTGCGAACGTTATTGATCGGCCCTCATCTACAAACGAAAGTAGTGCAAAACGTTAACAAGTCATGGTATAAAAAAGTACAATGGCGTCAACAAAGCAACGTAAGGTCAAAGGTAATGTCTTTTTATTTTATTTGCTTGATCGTTTTGCTTCAATTTTCCATGTGCTTATTAAAATATATATGACATATTAATAATTGTATTAGAAACTGTATTGACTTAGAATGTCAGTAATCATGGTTATATTTTGTCGACTTGTTTAGAAACTGTATTGTTTAGAAGGTTAGCTTTATTTCGTCAAACGTTAGCTATCCAAAGCAAAATGCTCCATAGATTGTCATTGTTTTGAGGAAGTTTAGAAAGGGTACATATAGGTGAATATTTTTGTTTTCTCAATTCAATGGCCGACTCTATGGACTCCTGCTGCCAATGAAGAAGATTGTTAGAGAGAAAGAGAGCAGCAATCTGAATTTATTTCAAGCTCAAGACATTTGACAGCTCGACAAAACATGTATTTCAAGAAAATTGTATTTAAAGAAGCTTTCTGTCCCAAAACAGAACCAAACATATTGTAGTCACTTGCTCACTCTAAAGCAACAAATATTCAGCAAGGTCCGTTTAATAACTTGCCTCTGAAGAGACCCGATGTCTGAAAAACATACATATAACCTTTAAACGGATGTAGCGGATATAAATGAACATAGATCAGAGAGTTAAAAGGATAACACCTAAGATAGCTTTGCATTTCGGTTTCATCTTCAAGGAAAACGTTTTCTGGGTGCCTCTACACTGGCAACGTCGTTGGAACCAATTTCATGCTTACTTCTTGTTATTCTCTAGCTTACCCTGCTAATCTACCCAGTTCACCAGTACATCCATCCATTCATCTGTCTGTCCGTCTGTGTGTGTGTGTCTGTCTATCTATCTGTCTCGAACCTACGTTCCTGTTTGCTTAAAATATGACTTATGGTCGCCTGCTGGGGTGGGGGCTGACCTCTTGGCTCTCGTTTGTGTTGTCTGGCTGTGAGTTTGTCAATTTCCCATTGGTGTCCTGGGTCAGGTGTGGCGCTTTGTTGTATTGATTCCTGATCTTTGCACCCCTACTTCCTTCAGAATAAGATTTTTTATATGCTTAGGGTAGCCCAAGCTTTTTGTGAAAGCGTATACTGGTAATTACTCTTGGTAGCTATGGTGATATAAAGCTTCTCGGCCAGTGATCCAAAATATGTAAGTTCAAGCAGCAAAAACTTTCTATCTTTCTGTCTGCCTGCGTGCCCTCGTTGACACTTGATCTTTGCCTTCTATGTCATACCTTGTTGTTATCTACACACCAAAGGCAACCAATGTCCCAAATATGAACCTCTAAGATTTAAAAATGTTGGCATAGTAATTTAAGTATTTGGCCTTGACCTTTGGCTCAAATGTAACATCAGAAGTCCAAAACATGTGTTGCATCTACACACCTAAGGCAATCAGCGTACAAAATATGAACCGCCTACACCAATATGTAAGAGATACTCGTATTTTCTTTTCAAGACATACAACAAGAAGTTAAGTAGTTTGACCTTGTCCTTTGGCTCAAAGGCCATGACTGGAAACAGTGCCTTTTATATTCGAGGTATTGTAATTGCTACAATAAGTTTTCAAGATACTGAATGTTTTCTGTAGCCGAACAGGCTGGTTTGTGTTTAACCAAAGGCAAATTTTCTCAAGACATAGATCAAAGATGAACTGGCCATGTTTGGTCATCGCCCGTTTACAACCTTTATAAACTAAATGGACAGATTGGATTTGTCCTATATTTAAATATGTCATTCATAGTCTGATATAGGTCAGAGTTGATATAAGGGGAACCATGATAGTTCAATACAGATTCATCTTATCTGTTTAACTTAAATACATGTATTGCTGGAACCTAGTGCCCTACCTTTATATACCATAGAGCTGACGCTAAGCTCTCTCTGAGGTCTACGTTCATATTCGTCGCTTATGGTACTGGCGAAAGAAAGTTCTCATCTGTCGCAGTTATGTGGCCATTTGATACAGTGTTCATCTGAGTTCAAATATTTATAAATCAGTAGCCTAGAGCTAATTAATGACATTGTTATATGGACTCAGAAAGTAAGTGAGTATGATCAGGAAATAGCACAATCACACACAGCAGACCAACCCACGGCACTGTGAGGAAGAGCCACAGAACATTTATATATAGTAACAATGCATCTGTAAGGCAATAATAGCATGCAGCTTTCTCTTCCTCCTACCATTGTGCTTTGTGTGGCGATTCATCTTAGTCTTCCCCGTTTCCAAAAGTATCCGTTTAGGGGTTTCCTGTATACGGCCATTTTTCTGTTGTTGTTGATTGATTGTTTATTGCTGCTCTCATTGTTTTTCGGGGGATTTTCGTGTGTGATCCTTGTTTTCTTAATATGCAGTACTTGGTTCCTTTCTAGTTTTGTAATCATCTTGCTGGCTCGGGGAAAAAAGCTACTATTTGTTTTACTTTTATAAAATGGCTGTCTTCCTGCTGCCATATGGGTTTTAGTATGTTGTGTCTATTCCTCATGGTGCAATGGGTTAGTCTGCAGTTTTTTCTGATCATACTCACTACTTTTTAATTACTGAATGACTCGGTTCTTAAGTAAGGTAGAAGGCAAAAATCAGGAATCCTTAAAATCAAATACCAGACCTGACCCAGGGCACAACATGGGAAAGTGAAAAAACAAGAAAACATCACACACAAGAGAGCGAATAGGTCAGCCATTTCCCAGCAGGTGATCACAATGCTGCAAGGAACAGACAAGACAGTATGACACAAAACACAAACAACAGAAAGAAATTACCCGTCTTGGAACTGTCAGTAAGACAATTATTTGAACTCTTAAACATGTTTGACGGGACCAACCTCACCCTTATTTCTGATGCGGATCAAGACAGAAAGATGTTTGGCATGTCCCACCGTGACCCAGCCCTGGTTTTATTAAGCTCTGACTGTCTGTTGTATATGTGTACATGAACATTTTACTTGTTTCATAAAACTCACGATGCCGTGGGTTGGTCAGTAGTGTGTGATTGTGGTATTTCCTGATCATACCCACTTTTAGTAAATTTTATTTAATTGTTTCACTGTGTGTATAATCCATATTGCAGGTTTGGTTGAACGATTGAGAGATGGAGAAAATGTCATCATTGCAGAAGGATACATGTGGGAGTTAGAGCGACGTGGATATCTCAAACTAGGGTCACAGACGCCAGAAGTAGTGCTAGAACATCCAGAAATGGTGACGTCAATGCACAAAGAGTTCGTTCATGCCGGAAGTGACGTCGTAGAGGCATTTACTGTAAGTTTAATATGTTGATTCACTGATAGTTCAGGAATATAATTAACTGCCTTTTGCTATATGTATCAATGTCAGTACAATGCTTCAGTAGTGCAAGCTTGTGATAAAATAGTATGTACTTAATTAGTATCTTTTCTACATATGTTTTAACTTATGGATAAGAAGATAAGCAGAATTTTATGCTAAAAGTTGCTTATCTGGAGCTATTAACTGTCTTATACAAAGACATGTAAGAAATGAGAGTGAAAACTTGAAAATAAACACCTGATACCCATTTATTGTGTGGGTATAGCGGGTGGCGATTAATAATGACCCTCCTTTTTGATTAGCGATATAATTAGCCATTAGCTCCGATGTATAAAGGTAAGCTATTGACTGAGTACATCTTGCTTCAGAAGGATGGGTTTTTCGTTTGGCTGATGCCTGATGTTTGCCTTTGGCATGTCCCACCGTGGCCCAACCATGGCTTTCTTAAACTCTGACTGTCTGTTGTATCCGAACATTATTCTAGTTTCATAAAAGTTAGTTAATTTTATTTCGTTGAGTGCGGATTTGAGAAAAGCGTCCTTAAGGCATTCTAGCAAATATTACATAAGAGACATTTGAAAAACACATACAATTTAAAAAAAAATAAATGCTTTTATATTACCATGAAAATGTTTCTATAGCTTGATGTGACCATTGTTTATTGTGTAGCTTAACTTCCTCTTGGTGCTATAAGTTAATCTGTGATCTGTGGTTGTTGCACTTCCTGCTCATATTCACTCCTTGTATGGCATTTATTAGCTCTCTTAATCTGGAAAACGTAAAAAAGCCTCTTTATTTCTAGTATTATGGTCACAGAGATAAAATGAGATCGATAGGAAGAGAAGATGACCTGGAACGGCTCAACAGACAAGCTCTTCATTTAGCACGAGAAGTTGCAGACGAGACTGGATGTCTAATGGCGGGAAACTTGTGTAACAGCGCCATTTACAGTATTACAGATGAAGAATCACATAAAGCTGCCAAAGAAATGTTCAAGGTAATTTGGGGTTTATTTACTCATGTCTCCTTGCTTTTCTTCGAAAAGGCGGGAGCAATAACATTATGCAATATACTAAATAAACTTTTCTTCGAAAAGGCATAATGCAATATACTAAATAAACCTTTCTTTGAAAAGGTGGGGGTCAATAACAGTGGGCAACATACTAAATATTGTGCCCCCCACACTTTTTCGAAGAAAGGCGTGGGGACATAGTCTTCAGCTTTCCGTGGTGCGTAATGCGTAATACGTAGTGTACGATTCCGGTTTTATCATGTAGGTATTTTGTTAGCGCAACTCGTCTTGTTACAGTTTTTGTATAATCATTTTGAAACTTTACAAGTGTGTTTATAGATGGTCTGAATTTATGCATGTACTTTTTCAGAAATCTGAAAATATTTTCTAAACTTTTTTTTCGCATTTTTAAATTAATCGTTCTGAATCGTTTTAACTTAATTGTTTTGAAACTTTACACGTGTTTTAACGATGGTCTGAAGATATGCATGTGCCTCTTTCAGAAATCTGAAATTACTTATTTTTTTTATTTTGAAGGGGAATTACTTTTTTCATACTCTAATTCTACAAACGTAAGGAGTAGGTACCTTGTGAGCCCAATTCCTCCTACAGTTTTTGGCCAATCACTTTGAAACTTTACAAATGTTTTTTCTACGATGGTCTGAAGGTATGTATGTGCTTCTTTCAGAAATATGAAATTACTTACTTTTATCTTTCTAGATCCTTTTTATCAAACTCTTATTCTACAAGCGTGTAAAGGGAGTGTGAACCGTTTGGGCACATATCTACCAAGAGTTTTTGACTGGTCCTTTTGAAACTTTACAGGTGTTTCATTAATGGTCTTATGACCTGAAGCTATGTATGTGCTTTATCCAGATACCTGAAATCATTGCTTTTGCTTTTTTCAATTTAACTTAGACACTTTTTCGAACACTGATACTATGAAAGAGTATAGGGAATAGGTATATTGTTTCTTTTTTATGAACGCTTAGAATCCATTCTGATAATAAATATACAGGAATTCGACTCGAGTTCAATCTTACCCTTACACCGCTGAACATTTTAATATGCTACACAACTCCCCAATTTTCAACCATATGTATTGTATGGTTTCAGCTTTACAATTGGTTTAGAGGCAGTCTGTAAAACTGTGTAGATCCTGACCAGTTGGCTTCTGAGAGCTTGACTGGCTGATCTGGATCTACATTTTTTCAACAGAGGATATATCAGGGCTGAGAGGGATAAGGAATTAAGAGAAATTGAACACCTTTCTGAAAACGCTTGCCTGTGGAAAGTAGTTTTATTTTTCACGGTTTTGTTTTGTTTTTGTCTTTTTAAAAATACAGTACTTTGAGATATCGAAGCAGTAACATATATGTTCGGTTATGATATATACAATGTGCTAAATCAATTAGAATTTAATTAAATTATTACCTTGCGCAATAAAAGATTTGTTTTGATAGGCATATCATAAAAGACTTATGGAGACATTGATAAACGAGCTGGTGTCATTATGATTATTGTAACATTCATATGAATAAAAAACTATTTCAGCTGACTGCAAAAAGTCAGTTATTAACAATTAATTTCCTAGCTTGCAGGAAGCTTAAATGACTTAATTCCTGGTAACTGAATCGCAGATTGTACAAAAGATATCGAACTATAAACCTTCACATTGCACGCTTAAATGCAGCTGTACCCACCAATTCTCTCAGTGTTTTGATTCTGTTTGGTGAACGACTCGTTTCATGATTGCTCATATATTAAAAGACAAATACTAAGTGGCGGGGATATAAATTCTCTGAATTTGCTTTTTATTGTTTGGAAGTAGTCATATTGTAGTTAAGTAAAACGATCCATTTTGGAGTCGAGGCAAACGTTACATTAAGGCTGAATTAACAACTTTATTTCCCCCTATGCTTTGTTACTTTGATGTGTTCGACGGTATTGTTTCTCTCGTCGTGAATTAGCTAGTTGTGGCAAAGTCTTTTCATATGAAAGAGAAACTAGAGTTCAAGGATATGTCCTAGTTGATATACCGTTACAAAATATGGACCTATCCATGAGATATAGGTTCTTTACACATTACGTCTTAATATATTATTTGTTGTTCTCTACAGAATGTAGACATGTTTTTACATGAGATGGCCTATTGATAAGCTAAGGGAGACGAGGGTTGATCAACCATAATTGTTGTCAGAGATAGTGACGCGGTGTTGTTTAGATATCGCGAACTGCAAGAACAGCGATATCTAAAGCAGGACAGAACTCTAGACCGATAGAAGATAGCGATAGGTGTAAGACTTGTCGTTTCCTCCAATAAATGTATTAAAAAAATTAAAGTCTACTGTCTTTGCCTTCCTCTACACTGTTATTGATCAGAGTCTTTGTGTTTGCGACAATTAATGAGGGTCTGGATGGGGTATAATGATTAGTGAATAACGGCCCATTTTTATAATGAATAGTTAGCCCAAAAAATAATGAATAGTGAATAATGAGGGCCTAAAAATAATGAATAATCATGTTTTTTCTAATGAATTGAAGAAAAAATTAATGAATAGTAAATAATCAGATTTCTTTGCCACCTTTCTCCATTTTAATGAATAATTGGTCTTATTTTATCCCAAAATTTTAATGAGATGAATAATGGGCTAAATTTTAATGAATAGTGAATACCAGACTTCCCCCATCCAGACCCTCATTAATACAATCACAAGTGCTGGCTCATTCGTATTTTTCAAGTGGAACCCGAGAAACCAGATGTAATACATACATTTACCAAAGCGTTGGTGTTTTTGTTTCTTCACTAGAATTACTAGAATTAAAGCAAATGTAGGTAAAACTAGTGACCCATCTCAATGCTAACGATACATTTAAACACTAAACTTATTTTCACAGGAGCAAGTAGAATGGGCGGTGGAGGGAGGTGCGGACTATATTATAGCAGAAACGTTCAACTACCTCGGCGAGGCGATGCTAGCACTTGATGCCATCAAAATGTATGGGAATGGTGGGTAGCTTATCTTTATGTGCGTTCATCGCCTATAAATGCTTTTTAACCTTGCCAACCAACAAAACATTGCACCCAATCTAGTGCTGTCCGTCTATCGTCTATCCGTTCGTTTAACATTTTGGCACCTTTACCAGAACTGTGAGATTGAGCTGAAAATACGATGCTGGTTTAGACCTCGAACTCAAAAATGACCTCGTTCTTTAACTTCAATCTGTAAGATGGTGTCTAAATTGATTGTGAGTTTAGAGCAATTTTCACAGCTCGACACAGTTACTTATTTCTATTTTATTGTTTCCCTGTGATGATACATTGAATAAGTAGGAAGCCTCCATGTAAGTCAAACATTTAATGTCCTTTAACAACAGCAGAATCTAGGGCAAATTTTTGGACAGAAAATGTATTGAAGACCTCCGCCCTTCTCCCTTATTGCGAATGCTATTTGCCCTAAGGCGGCGAATCAGTTGCTCTTAGTTCATTGTTTGGTGTCAGAAGCATTGGGTGCATTTCTTTGGCTTCACCAGGCATAAGCCACTTGTAGTCTATAACTGGCGTGGCACTCGATTGATTTGGATCCTGTGGTGGCTCATCCAATAGGCGCGCTACCGACGTACACCGATCTCGCCGAATTTCAACTAAGGCGTGGAAGCGGGAGGCCTGTTTTACCCATAAGTAAGTACTGTTGCGTCGTTTTTGCTTGATTGCAGTGGCTTGCTACCCATCCCCGGTCATGTGATCGGCGTAAGCCGAAGGTGCAGGCGAGGCAGCGGCCTACGCTGGTTTGGTGCCAAAGAAACACAGCCATTGTGTAGGTTTTAATTTTTGTTCCTGGTTTTGTGCAAACTCCCCAACAGTGTTGTCCCCTAGCTGTCTTCCCCAACAGGTTGGACCAAGGAAGGATAACCGCTAGAGGATGCCACTGTTGGGGAGTTTGGGTTTTGTGATACAGTCCATTTTGTCACTCTTCTCGTTTAGGAAGAGAGAACTGGTTGCTCTACATTAATTGTACTCTTGCTTTTACTATGTGTGACTGTGTTCTAATATCTTATCCTCGCTGTAAATAATAATAATAATAATAATAATAATAATAATAATAATAATAATAATAATAATAATAATAAGCCACATTTATATAGCGCCGTTTTCATAAGTGTTCAAAGTGCCCTTTAAGTGTTATCATTGGTACAACAGCCCAAGAGTTAACGAGCATTTTAGTAGTGTCGGAGATCAGGAATTTCCAATCTGTCGAATTTGACCACGACTGACAGACAGAATTGATGTTGTTATCAAGAATTGCCCCACAAGGTCTCTGACAACTAATGATGGTTTGATTTCTGCGTTCCAATGTTTATTGTTATTTTTTGGCTCGATACATCGTTTTTGTTTGAAGCAAATACAACCATTTCAGTTTTAGCCGAGTTCAACTTCTGCATATTTGTGTGCATCCAGATCAAAATTTCACAAAGACACATTTCGACACGACGTCGTTACTTATTAATGCATAAGTAACTAATATTAGTTCATTTATGAAACAGTGGTTACTTAGCCTATAATTGTAGTTGGTTTTGAAATGGACTATTCCGAAGAGGGGTTTGATCAAAGTTATTGTTCAATGAATAATGTTTTGATTAAATTTTTCGTTTTTCCAAGGGTAAAGTAAAAACAAACGTAGATTCTCTTATTAAAAGAGTATTTAAAACGTCTAAAATCGGATGTCTTTTCAGTGTAAATGTCGGATGTTCAACCCCTGTTATATCCACGGACTGTACCTATTTTTCACACTCGCCAGCAGGTCTAATGGTCTAACTTAGAACAACTTAGAATTGTAATTAATATTTCTACCAAGAAATTATTTCCAATTATGTGTTATCAGCGGTTTTCTGGGGCGAACTTATTGATAATTCATTACTATAGATACGAAATTCTTAAATAAGTATATTAAATAAGTATTTAAAGGACTATTCTGTAAATCATTGTGACGTCATTCATTCTATATTTAGCAGTGCCACGATAAAACAGAAACAAACTTTTCATTTTATTAGAAAATAGGAGCAAGAAAAAAAAGTTAAACAAACAAACAGAACGTACAACGGGCATACAAGCAGAAAATGTGAATAAGCAAAGAAAATAACCTAAGAAATATTAAAGGCAAAACGCGGAAAATAGGTCATTCGATTGGTTTGACCTGAGGTTTGTTACGATGTTGTGTCAAACGCCGAAGCAATCATCATCTTTCTTTATTTTGCTACTGGCACGCTAGTAGATTTTTCCTATCACCCGCAAACTCATGGCTGGGGTTGGGTTTCTTTCCACCAAAAGGAGGAAAATGCATGGGATATTATTCTTTTGACTTGAGAAGTCATAGTTTTTCTTGTTCTTTTTTAAAATACTGTATATCAAGGGACGTAATGCAGTCTAAATTTTTCTTTCCCCGCGGACAAGTATTGGTTTTCATAAAAGACTGATGATAACAAGTATTCACAAAAGCTTGCTTCCCCATCAATGGTTTATTAGCGAAACGTCAATCATTTAATGACTCATTTCAAAGCCGCTTTAATGTATATCTCATTGCGAAAAAAAAACTTCATTATTATCCTTCATCTATTATTACTCATAAGAACCTTCAACAACGCCGTTTATAACATGTAACACATGTTATAGTTTTTCTTGTTATTCTTGAAAGGTTATCAATCGGTTTGAAAGAGATATAAAGTTGTAAGTCATCTGCGTAGAAATTATGACGTAATCCATACTTTTCGCAAATTAATCCAACTGGTTATGTGTACATTGTGTAAAATTTTGACCTTAACAACGATCCTTGGGGAACACTGAATCGCATACGAACAGGTTTAGACATTTTCCTGTCTATACAAACTGTTTGATAACGATCAGTCAAATATGATCACATACAGGAAAGAGATGTGTTGCCAATGCCAAATTGGTGTTCTAATCTGTATAATAATGTCTCATGGTCAATTGTGTCAAAAGTGGCAGATAGATAAAGCAGTGCCTTGGGTTGTCCTGTGATTGTTGCATTTCCAGGTCATACTCACTTGCATTTTTATAGATAGATAAATTCTTTGAAAATGTAGACTTAGAAAACAAAATTCAGCAGGCGACAAAAAGCATGCAAAAATTACCCAGCATACAAAGAGTTAATGTGTTTATTTTCATATGGCAGGATTACCAGCAGTTGTGACCATAACAGCATATATACCAGATGTGACTCTGGATGATATCCCTATACCAGAGGCATGTCGACGTCTCGAGGAGGCCGGGGCTGCTGTGGTGGGGCTGAACTGTAGCAGAGGACCCAGCACCATGTTACCACTGATCAGGGACATAAGAGAAGTTTGTCAGGTCAGCCATCCTTATCTTTAATATCACAAGATCATATTATTTAAACGTTTGCCCTAAAGTTTCTAGTAAAATACACATCAAACGGGGACAATGGTTTTGGTTCAAAGCAGACAAGAAGTCTTTATGTAAGCAAATTCCATTAACACTTCAGCTGCTAGCGGAAAACAGCTAAAATATCATTTTGAGATATTTTCTCCTGCAATTTGTTTTGCTTTAACATCAGCCGAACCCATGCGCTGATCCAGGATTTTTTGTCAGTGAGAGGGATGTGTGTGTGTGTGGGGGCGGGGGGGGGGGGTCCATGCCCAACTGACAGAAAGAGCTTTGACGTTTTTTAATGTATTTTTATTTATGTTTTTTTTTTTTAATTTTTAGTCCTCAACTAATTGGTTTATTTCAAGGAAAACTATAATTTTCCAAGATTCCAGGAGGTGGCGGGGTCCAATATTTTCCAGAGGGTCCAACTTTTGAGTTTGAGTTCCACTTGACAGACATGGGCCTGTAAAATTTATTTAAGAACCCTGTTGGCTTCAGCTTTTGGCTTTGGCTGCTGTCCATTCTTAGGAAGGATTCTGTTTTTGTTGATTCATTGTTGTTGCTCCAGTTGTGCGATAAGGTTTTGTGTTTGGTTGTTTTGTGGCGAGGTCATCTTGCTGATGAAGATAGAGAGCTGGTCGCTTTGTTTTAAATGTGATTTGACTGTCCGTGTACAATTTCTCTTCCCTTGTCCTGGCTGTGCCACGTGTCGGTTTGCAATCTTTGATTGTGACGTTTCCTGGTCATACTCACTAACGTTATGAAAACGAGTTCCAATAGAAAGTATATTTATCACAATATTCTGCATGGTAAATGTCATTCTCAGCTTTATGAACATATTTTGACCAGTCAAGATTAATCGAACATATCTAGTGTACATGGCAACCAAAAGCGTCCACTTATCTACTTGTGTCGAACTAAAGACACATTAAATATGTGCCATCTTACTTATCACCTTTTTCTTGATTAAATGAATGTTCAATGTACATATCTAATTCAATTATTTCAGGGACCAATAGCTGCTCTACCAGTACCATTCAGATGCAAAGAAAATTGCAAAACATTCTTCTCTCTGAAGGATCCTGATTCAGGTATTTTCATGTACAGTCAGATCTCATAAATTTGAAGGCCTCAGGACTAGAGGTTTTATTCCGAATTATCAGTATAGAGAGGTAGGCATAAAACATATAACCCTAAAATGATTATCAGTTTTTTGTATCAAACCATAAAATTTTACGCAGCCAAAGTTATTAAAATAGATCACAACAAGAAATATCTTTAAAAAAGATATTCGGCGGCTCTCAAATACTGACGATAAACGCAACCAAATTCGCTGGTTTTAGACGAAATTCCATTCTACCCCTTTGCATGCTAGAATCTAAAACCAGCGAAGTTGTGGTCCTGTTTCTGTCTCTCTTTTGCTTGGTTTTGTGCACATCTAACTCTTTTCGCTGAGCGATATGCAGCTGAATCTTCTTTTTTTTCAATTTTAGGAATTCACCAGCAAGGGTTTGGGAACAATGTTTTAAGTCCTAAGTTTTTAGGAAAATGGGGGTGGGGGGTGTTGACAATAAATTAATGTAAAATTAAACGTTCACTGAAACAAACCGAACACCAGAAAAGAACATAGCCAGGATCGAGGAATAAATACATGTAGGATTCAAAACTGATCAACACCCAGTAAGCACGTACAATCGGGCCATTATCGGCCCGCCACTGAAGCGCCATCCGAATGACCAAAACTGATCAACACCCAGTAAGCACGTACAATCGGGTCATTATCGGCCTGCCACTGAAACGCCATCGGAATGACGTTTTGCTGGCAGGCCGATAGTGGCCCGAGTTTGGATGCTGGCTGACCCATGCGCGGATCCAAGAATTTTTGCCAGGGTGGTCCAGGCCCGACTGCCAGAAAACAGCTCTAACAACGTTTTTGTCTTTTTTTTGTCCTCAACTTTTACAGTTTTACAGTGGCTTATCAATGGTTTATTTCAAAGAAATCTATAATTTTACTAGGTTTCGGGGTGGGGGGGGTCCAACCTATTCCAAGGGGTCAAACTTTTCCATGGGGGAGGGGGCGGGGGTCCAAATGCTTATTCTAGAAACCCATAGAACTTGTGATTTTCCAGGAGGGGTGTGGACCCTCTATCCCCCCTCTGGATCCGCGCATGTGACCATTTAACTAGAGACTAAGAGACTTTACCGATAGTTACACTGTTCTTGTAAGAAAATGCATATGACGGCTAGGGCAAGCTCAATCGCCTGAACCCATAGGTTACGTGCAAATTCGCGGTTAATTTTACGCCATTGTAATGGAACAAATTAAATTCACTTGTTATTTTTTTTTTTTTTTTTAAAAAAAACAATGGTTTTATTAACCATTTTGAGACAATGACAAATACCCCTGGAATTGGGAATTTTAGCGCGAAAACGCCTAATATTACGAATTTTTAGTGCTGTAAGCTATATTGTCAAATCATAAAACACATCATATTTAATCTGAATTTAGCTGTACTGTTAACTTGCATGGTGTATTATATGAGACTGCGCAATGTTAATTATTACCAGGGCTATCCACTCATATTTTTGAGGGTACATAGGAAAAAATGTAGAGGGCACAATTTTTAGAGGGTACATGGGCCCACGAAAATTCCGACAGCTAAGCATTTTGAAAGCACAGAGTAGGCTTAGATTTTCTATAAACTGCTTAAAGTGATTCTGCAAACCCACCCTAAACAAATTTGAGCGGGACTCCCCTTTACACCATTTGCATGAAAATGACTAAGTAAACACACTGAAAAAACATCTGGCAGGGGTTCCCTTATACATTATGACTTTCCGTTCACCCCAGCCATTTCCCCATCCAACATAAAGTGCGAATAAGTTAGAAAAACTGAAGAAGTAAGATGGGGCACTTGGTACTACAGAAGCTTACACCAAAGTACCAGCTCATTCAGGTGTGATAGACAAGAGACAGTTAAGATAGTCAAAACAACATCTAGCTTCTATCATTTCCATCTCCATTCTTACGCACAGATGTATGAAATTAAGCTACCCGATTTTATCAGCTAGTTGGTATTAATCTTTTTATGCATCCGGAGAACAAGTTTAAATTTATTGTTGTACTTACAGGGGAAATTACCTGTTGAAGCAAAAAAGTAAACCACGGCTGATATGCCGATCGTTAGAGGGCACAACACCCTCGGGCCCAGAATATGCAACGAGAGGATTTACATAGTAGTTGCACGACTGATATGCCGATAGTCAAAATGTCCGAACGGGAACCCAAATAAACAAACAATTTTAAACACAATTTACTTGACTAAACGATGATTTTTTCTTTGTTATTTTTTTCCGACTTGAAATTGGGATTTTGTCATCCGAACATTGGATAAAAGAAACGTTTTGGCATTGCGAATATAATCGTAAAACGGCCAAAAAGACTATTGTCGAAATATATGAAACAGACTATAATCATGTCCAGATTATATGAGAATTGGAAAATTACGAATATTTTATTTAAATAGCGTGATATTACTGTAAAGTGCTTTCGGATTTAGTGGATTAATTTATAATGCACTTCTTTACTGTGTGCAAGTCATGTAAACAATGATAGTGACAGCAATTAACAAATACTGTACATCGGGGGTTGACCTATATTCGAGATTAGGTCGTCAATACATTTGCATTTTTAGAACCAGTGCACAGACTGGTTCTCTGCCATTTACATGTATGTTTTCAAATTTAGTTGCATGTTTAATAAGATTGTACGGACATTCTGAGTATCAACCAATGAGAGCATCTTTTTCCAGTTTGTGTGATGAATATTACAATTTACAAATACTTCTGATTGGTGAATAATTTACATAAAATGTAGGTCTTAAGCGATATTAGAACAGCGGCCTTTTGGCCGCCGTAAAAAGGTCCTATTCTCTGAATACAGTGTGTCCCAATAAACCCCTTTCCCATTATCGGATTTTACCTGTTTCACGTGATATCGGCTGACCAGTCCAATAATTGGACTACTTCCAGTATATGAAGCTGTAATAACTTACGACTAATTTTGCATGCATTTCACTTATATTCATGACGGTTAAAACACCAAACAAAAGGAAAATGGCAATCATATGTACCACAATTACATATGATGACAAAAATCTACTTTACGCTGAATGAAGCCTTGAAGTGTGCACGGCATATGTTTCTACAATTATTTACGCTGTTGCTGACGAGGCCCTGATAAGCTGACGTGTGTCCCTGCGGGTCTACACTATCTCAAACGAAAATAAAGATGTAGATATTGCTTTGAGACACTATTTATTAACTTTCCTAACAAGAATGTCCTAAAATAACACAGAAATCGGTGTGTCTTTATGCGAATTTTTCCGAGAAAGGATGTCTTGACCTATCCGGTGATATATCGCCATTATGCAAACTTTTCCAAAAGGGACACTTTATGGCTAGTGTAGACCCGCTGGGAAACACATCTCTCCAATGCCTTCATCAGCAACGGAAATAGTAGGGAACTGTCTGCCTGTTTCACTATCGTCTCATTCTAGCCAAAAATCATATGAGTAAAAGTAATAATTTGGACATGTTCGCGTTAGAAGCAAATGTATTATTTATCTCGAAGTAAGTTTGTACGCTGTTCTTACTTTTAGAAGTTGCAGCAATAGAGTATAACCTCGACAGCTCGAACCCTGGTACATCGAAGCTTCCGCATAGGTCGAATAGAATATATGACACATCAGATTCCGATTAGAGGGTATATTTCTTAATATGCAATGTTTCGTGGGTACTCTCAAAAGAACAGTCTCAACGAAACGCTAGTTTTTGTGTATTCAAACGCCTGTTTGTTGTAAGACTTTGACCTAGCGTAAGATAAGAGGATGCCTAAATAAAGCATACTTGATACTTGACTTGACTTGAATAACTTTTTGATTCAATATTATTTGCAAAAACTCCTTTTAGCTCAAACTACTGAAAGCTTGCTGTTAATTGTCTTAAACCTGCGCGCACTTTGAGTTGAAAAGATTTGAATATGAGTCCCTTCTTTTAGAGAATCAGTTACGTAAAGACATAGGTTTTTAAATTTGGGACCGCATATGTGCCGAAAACTGAATGTCGGGTAACTCATATCCCTCCTAGGTAAAATTGTATTGCATTTGTAAACGTATGAACACAGAATGTAAATACAAACTTTTAAAACGTGTTTCTACAGTATCTGTTTACAGAGCTTCGCGTTGTATGTCATTTGGGAACATTTACAGATCTTAATTATTAAGTTACTTGAAGAATTTTCTGGTTAAATTTCTTCAGATGTCTAATTTCATCTAAATGTTTCAAAGAAACAGCAATATGTATTCATTTTACTACTTTTGGGCCACTGAATGTACGCACCAAACCTACCAATCCAATGTAGTCTAGCTATTAAGAACTTAAGAACAGAATCCCTACTTTTCTTGTTCTAGAAAAATGATAAATTAATATTTTCATATACATTTTATTTCTTCCGTATTATTTTTACTATGCATGTAATAAGTGCAAAATATACTTTGATTTCGAACTATTATAAAAATCGGCGCAGATTAAAGCACATGCATTTGAAATACATGCCAATTAATAAAACAAACGAATCTGTTATACCATCAACTACATCTCACAGGAGCCTGGGTAAATACACAGTCTCACCAGGTCATTCGCTGTTCACGCATCATAGAAATGCGGTAGACAGACACTCAGACAAAAATGAAGACGTAACGTCTCACCAGATACTCATGCATGACTGTCCCCAGTTAAGCGTGCATAATCGTGCATGCATGTTAAATATATTGACTAAACATATCCGATAAATAATGAAATCTCATCAAATATACCTCCATTCATTGATCCATACCCGTCTGTAGTATATAAACAACGTCCACTAGTACGGATGCGCATACTCTAGAAAGTGCACAGACTTGCGAGAGTCTTCGCTGATCGCACACACCAGGGTCTTTCTAGTAGAACTACCCTGTACGCATACACGCACGCGCGCACACGCACGCACACACAAACACATTATAGATGTAGATGAAGACTCAGCCTCAAGTCCGGATGGATAAGTTTGTGTGGGCGTTTTAAATGCTTTATAAGTAGACGTCTAGCTGGGCTTCTTATCAACTTCAAAGAAAGCGACTGATCACGCGTGCCAAAGTTCTAAAGACACGTGTGCAAGATTTTATTGTTTTCAAAGCCCCCCCCCCCCCCCCGGCACTAAATGGAGAACCGGATGCAATTTGGGCCAGTACAAAATAAAATGTAGCTTATCATGGAGTGGACAGTGTACAAATGTAACCATAAATGAATATAATAGTGACATGCAGTCTTGTCAGACTCTTCTATTAATAATTGCCGTTTTTTATTTCTTTAAAATTTTAACCGATATATAGAAGTTCTATAAAGTCAGATCAACAGTCAGTATACAGGTAGGGATCACACGGAATTCCGCGGCTAGCCTTTGTCGCGGAAGTCCGCGACTTTGCAACGAGTACCTACTTTTCCGTTTTCCCAACTTATCTAAAGTGCTTGAAAACCAAAAGTTTCCTGGAATATGTGCCGGTAACCAATCTTCTGATGACGTAAGATAAAGTTTACAGCCAGGTGATTTTGAAGCGAAGAGAAGGAAAACATGTGGTCAGAAGGAGCTGGAGACGCTGGTAAAGATGACAATATATTGCTGTTAAAATTCAATTTTTTCTAACAGGACAATAACGATTGCATAAAATACTGCCTTTAGCTTCAACTTAACTTCGAGTTGTTCAGGTTACTCGGCATTTATATGGAGTTACTCGGTATCAAAAACTTGCGATTTTCTTAGTTTTGAAACGAGAGTCACGGATATCCGTGACCTTGAAGTTTTCGATTGTAGCGGCTTCCCGTCACCTTGAACATTTTTGTAAAGGCTATGGATATCCGTGACTTTGATTTTTGGCAGGGAGCGGTTGTTGAGTTCAGGATGTGTACAGGTACATGATCTTACAACTTACAATAATCGAATACTCGAGCATAGGTTACATAGACAACTCGGATTTCTTATTCGGGTCTGCGTTTCAAATTATGCACATGCATAGAGACTTATCAACTTACAATGGTGATCAGACCCATACTTAAACAATCGTACCAATTGCATATGCGAGCAGCGAAGGAGCATACATGTATTATTAAAAAGCATTTCGTCTGAGCCTTCGCTTCTCGCATTTACATACACACAGCAAGAGCAAAGCCTGATGATGCAGGTCACAAGTTCAGACCGATATCTAGGCGTCTTTCCCCCCACCCTGAACCCGTAGATATAAGAATTGAGCCAGTGCATGAGATTTCCAACAATGTGGCATGTGCAACCAGCAAAGCCTTAGATCAGCCTGCGCATACGCACAGTCTGATCAGAGCCTTTGCTAGTCGCTTGAATATTCTATGAGTGTTAAGCTGCTGACTGAACATCATTTGGAGTTTCTAAGCTTAAAAAAGGCTGCACAGGCTTGTCTGAGTCTACCCTTGTCAAAATGCCACATTGTTGGAAATCACGTGTCACGGCTCAATTAATACTTTTCTCGAATAAGTTCTAAACACAGTGCGAATGTGTGTTACAAGTATAGGCTTTCGCAATAAACTGCCGGTGAGCCTTCGGATGCTCCTGGACATAAAACCACACAAAACATAAGCCCACTCGGCCAGAACTGGTTATAGCCAAGGAACACGACCACAACCATTAAACAACAACAACAACTACAACAACAACAACAAACAATCGGCGTGGTGTATTCGACTTATACCAAGGGGTCCCGAGTTTGATCCTCTTCTCCACGTGAGTGTTACAGTATCGGATGAGACTTTAAGCTGTGGCCCTGCGCTTCTGGTCATACTAAAGTTACACACAACAATAAACACTCTCAGCTAAGTACTATACCGGTACAGCTACGGAGCAGCCATAAGAAAAACTTCCGTGTTGTAGTGATTAAGTCGCTCGCCTTGTACAAAACGGCAATGTACTGGCACAGACACGGAACAAACACAACAAAAGCTTGGTTTCCGAGGGTGTGTGTGTGTGTGGGGGGGGGGGTACTCTCATGTTTTCTTCATACTTAGGCCCGGCCCCAGCATCTATCGTTCGCCCCAAAAATATCACGAATTTCAGGCACCCAAAATAATATTTGAAAAATAAAATAAATATCCCCCATGCTGTACATTGATCTTAAGTAAAGACCCTGATATGCATAGAAATGACCCCTAAATATAGTCCAATTTTGTGATGACTCCTCAAAATATCCAACAAATCTTCATACCCAAAAATCATTTTTCTGAAAATCACAAAAATAATGAAATTCTAAACTTCGGACGCAAAAAATGACCCTAGCCTACGTGTATATGAAAATATCAAAGAACCCCCCTGGGGATGGCTCTGTTTTTGAAATTTTCTACCCTTGGTTGATGGAATCTTGAACTGGAAATGTATTTTACAGTATGGGTTTAAAGGGAGCGCAGTGGCTCTGTAAGTAGAGTGCTTGACTCGAGACCTAGGGTTCGAGCCTCACCAGCGTCACTGCCTTGTGTCCTTAAGCAAGAACATTAATCCTAACTTAGTACTGGTTCAACCCAGGAAGACCCGTCCCTTCATAACTGAAATATTGTTGATGGGATGTAAAGAATCAAATCAAACAAAAAACAAACAAAAGTATGGGTTTAAAAGCTGTACACATGTATATTTTTCTATATGATTGTCTGCACTAAGAAGACAATTTCCACTGCGTTGTCCATACTGATTACATTAGATGGCATAGCTGAAGTTAAACAACCCAGTTTATTAAGCAGTCTAAGGGAAAATGGGCATAGTCAAGCACGAAAACTTATGCTACTGTGAATATCAGAATAAGTTTAAGCTCAATGTATGATGTCTGTTAAACAGACATGCATGATCGAATGCCTTTTATATACTCGACAAATTAGACCATTTTTAATTCCCTCAACGCAACCGACTTCCAAATCACTGAACTGCTGTGTACCCTGGATTTTGGCTATAAAAAGTTGAAGGCCTATGATATAAGAGATCAACATTTTATTGAGAACCTTAAAATCACATGACCTAGTTGGCCGTCGTGCTAACATAGCGTAAAAACCCTACAAAGATATTCTTCAGAACCGGATGGGACTTTGTATATTGTATTTGGGATATGGGTCCAAAAAATTGTTCAAAATAATGATGAATATAGCTTGGTTGAATTTGGCCTTCTTTGTGATAATGTCATTCCTAATACATTATATGAAATTTATCTTGATGTGTTTGTTATTGGTGAAGTGTAAAAGAAATCGATTATGACCAGGAAATACCACTATCACACACTGCAGACCAACCCATGGCACCGTGAGGAAGAGCCACAGAACATATAAAATGGCAAGACATGGATGAGACAATAAAAACAAAATCTTTCTCTTCAAGATGATTGGAACAAGGGAAAGGACACACAGTAATGCATACCAAAACAAAGACAAACACAGAGGACCAAACACACACACAAACAGTGGGGAGTACATAAACAATTAATCAACAACAACATAACCATCTTGGACTTGTCCATAACGAATGGCACAGTAGACGGATGACTGAGAATGGGTTTGCTCCCCCCTCTTGGGAGTTTTGCAGACATATCCTGTCTTGTAGAGAATTAAAAAGCCGAGTCTTTTAAGAAATGTTTGCACTCTATGCATTGGGGCGTTAGTCTGTAAGAGCCTGTAACATACGTTACATTATCAAATTAAGAAAAGGTAAATTGTAAGTTTGGGCTACGAATTAAAGACATTAAATATTTATTTTTAAAAGTCATTCATTTAGTCTGCATACTGGATATCTTAACTACGTATGACAGGCATTTGAACAAAATTGCGGCTTCCTAAGGTGTCATTTGCGTTACATAAATCAGATAACCCATTAAAATTTGCAAGTGTGGCTAACATCATTTACATTCACAATCTCTCTGTGTGTTTTGCAAAATGTTTTAACAATGTCAGGCTAGCTTATGCAATTAGCTAACAGAAAAATTAAAGTACTTTTCCCTATCTTAAATATTTTTTTTGGAATTAGCAATTAAACAACCCTACCCAGTTTTAAGGTGAAAATTTGGTATTAAAACTAGAGTAAAAATAGTTAAAAATATTTGCAGTCGATGATTATCTTTCATTGTTTGGAATTTATTTGCTTTTTGAAAAGACTTATAAATCTGCAGGTTTGTTGCAAAATGTCTAATATCAGAGGCTGTAACATATGTTACCTGATGTAATAAATGGGCAAGCTCATTGTCTTTACGTAAGATATGCCTAAAAATGTTTTAATCTCCTTGAGGAAATTTTGCAGACAAATTCCTGCTAGAAGTACAACTCAAGCTGCATTGAATAAAGAATATTTGTTCTCTATTAGTTTGGGCGTTAGTCTGAAACAGCCTGTTACATGCGTTACTCTATCAAATAAAGAAACTGTAATTTGAAAGTTTGGGCTAAAATTGTGAAAATACTTGCATGTTTAGGGACTTTAGGCTGGCTCGTATGATAAAGAATTATAGATCTGCAAGCTGTCACCAAGTTTTAAAGATCAGAGAGCGTTACATATCATACATGGCATAACGAGTGAGCAAGTGTCTTTACTTAAGAGATACTATTTCTGAAAGAATGAATATATTTTACCTGTTTCCCTATAAATCTATTATCATTGGTGCCTGAACCTTAGAAATTATATTCAGTGCATGTTATCAAACCTATAGATATTTGTTACACATGTTATAAATAAACTTACTTTCATATATTTCTTAATATGTAAAATGCTAAAACATATAGGGACACAAACAGAGAAAACTGTTTCACATTTGAACAGGGCAGTTTATAAATATTCAAAATCAATCATCATCTGAGCCTACTTCATACTCAACATCCATCATTGTGTCTGCTTCAGTGTCATCATTATCATCGTAATAAGTAAAATCATCAAACAGTATTTTGACTTTAAAGCTAAGTAAGGGCCTGCTCCATCCCAATCCTCTTTGGATGTGCAGACATATTACATCTTATATAACCATTCAAGGTGCATTGAATAAAAACTGTTTTCACTCTGTAAGTTGGGCCGTTAACCTCCAACAGCTTGTTACAATTGTTACTATATCAATTTGAGAATAAGAAAGAGCTACGTGCCTTAAAGGGCAAATTTGGCCTCCTCTGGAGCCAAAAACTGAAAGTTGTGTTTCATTAATTTCATGATATTGGTTTGTTAGAAGAAAAACCAAAGTGTAATATCCAGGCTTTTATTTTACTTTTACCGTTGCTATGGTAGCAAAAAAAGGCGGACGAATTAGGCTAAAAATAGAGAAATTGCCATTTTGTGCCAAATTTAAGGCTTTTGGAGACCGATTTTTTTAAGAATTAGGTATCAGCACAAGCGAATACCAAACAAACCTTTTGATACATTGTGTGCTGTAATAATCCTCACCATCTGATAAAATATCTATTTGGTGTTTGCTTGTGCTCTATATTAATTCCTCTGTTACATGTCTTATATTTGCTCCAAAATGGCCATTTTCCTATTTTCAGCCTATTTTTGCGGACCATTCTTGTTACCATAGCAACCGTACTTGTCGAATCAATACCAGACTTTTACACTTTGGCTATTGTTCTAATAAACTAATTAGAAGAAACTTGTGAAAAGCAACTTCTAGTTTTTGACTTCATAGGGGGGGGGGGGGGGGCAAAATAGCCTCTTAATGGACGTATCCATTTGAATGTTTGTGCTACAGAAAGAAGACATTCAAATTATCTGATAAATTGACATTTTTATAGTCTGCATACTGGATGTCTTTACTACATATGGAAGCTGCTTAGCATTAATACGACTAACTGTGGTGTTATGTGCGTTACGTGAACCTAATTATAATTTAAAAGACACAATTGTGGCTATCGTCATTTAGTTAAACAACTACTATATCTTGGTTTAAAACTGTTTTATTAGATTTTTCAAACATATACTCAATTGATGAATAGGAAAAACCAAGTTTGCTTTTCTATTTTAAATATATTGTCTTATACACAGCCCTACTCCCGGTTTTACCGAGAAGCAAATTGTGTTATTACCATTTAAGTAAAACACATGAAAGAAGGCAAAGATCTGGAATCGATACAATCAAGTACCACACCTGGCCCAGCATACCAATAAGAAAGTAACAATCTCACAATAAGACATCACAAACGAGAGCCAAGAGGTCAGCCCTTTCCTTGTAGGTAACCACAAGGCATCAATAAACAGACGCGCACGAAAGCATAACAAACACATGACAGAAATAACATGAATGGTCCACAAAAGAAGTACCACCTTGGAACGGTCAGTAAAAATATTTTACTCGAGGGCTTAAACCAGCGTGTGGATATTTTACATTTTCTAAGTCTGTCTTGCTCATATATCTGCAAGCTGTCATCAAGTTTCTAAGATCGGGACATTTAATGTGTACTTATAAGTCTTTGGTGCCAAAACACTAGAAATTATAATCCTTTCAGATTATCAAGCCCATGGACTGTTGTTACAGATGCTATCAATGACGTTTTGGACACATTTCTTAATACTGTGTATATAATGCTAAATATAGAGCCACAAATAGAAAAGATAGTTTTACACTTATACAAGCGAATACAATAAATGAAATGGTCCAAACTAATTCTCATCGATTTAACACTCATGTTAAACGTTTGTCGTTGTCCGGGTCTGTGGTAATAATTATTATCACCCGCCTCCTTGCAACTAGTAGAATCATCACACAATATTTCAATCATTTACTGTATTGCAATTTTACCACCAGTCCACTCAAAATTGATGATTCATTATCAACTTTCCAATGTTGCCATTCATGGCTTGGAACATTCGGAAACTGATATGAATTCCTAATAGTTGGCTCTTTTTGAATATGTGTTTCAAGTGACACTCTGCAAGTAGGAGAAAGACTAAAGCTTTACAAGGAGGAAAACTATGCCATTAAAAGCAATGAGTACCTGGAATGATGTACCTTGATATTTCAGAGAAAAAGAATCATATCTTAACTGGTTAACTCTTATAAATGTAGCCTTTCCATACATACAACAAACATATTTTCATCTAATAATGTCTCTGCACTTATTATCTTTCCCCAAGCATTCAAAAACTTATTTAAAGCCTTAGTACTTCTAAGGTGCTGAAAAGGAGGTAACTCTTTCCCTTCAGATAAACGAGCTAGATGTATCACAGCAGGTAAAGCAATGACATGCAGGATGAACAGGGCGTAAATTAGACCCTTTCACCTCAAGGATTCACTAGGTTCCTAAGATTAGAGCGCTTATTAAAGGATGTAACGTATATAACTCGTCGTAATAAATGAGCAAGGGCATTGTCGTGACATCCTTTTTGATAATACAGTCAAGAGGCAAGTGTTTTCAATTTCAGTGTTTTCAATGGATCATGCAATGGGGTAACCTTATCGACTTGTTTACTCTGTATAAATCTTCCATAAGGCAAAATATAGAACTACTGGTTTTTCATTCTACGCATAGTCCACTTTCCTTCTTTGAATGCAACAGCTGATGATATGACTGCAAAAACTGAGAAATCAAAGGTTTTACATTCTTTTAAGGCTTGCTTCAATGTACTGACACCAAACAACAACCAGTAGCAAGCATAATTGATAGCAAAGTCCAACTTCATGTTCTTTCTAATATACCAGATGATTTTCAAGGTGTAATAGAAATTGTTTCTGACTGTCTGCCAAAACCATCAAGAGTCAACATTGTAACTAAAGAAAACGTATTAAGTTCTTTAGGCGCAGCAAAATACTTTTGATCTAAGACCTGATGACTTAAGCACCAAAGGACTGGAAAGGTTCCATGGCAAATGATGCAAAGAAAAAGCAGCCAATCAAATTTCTGTTTGACCAATGTCAGAAATCTTAAAGTATTCTTAGAGGTACACGGTAGAGACATAGCTTTTGCAAAATAAGAGCAAGGTTATCACTTGACTAGCACGGATGCAGAGGCAGTTGCAGTAAGATTGCTATTGCCACTTCACAGGAAGAGACATATACCAGAGTCTTACTCCATTGTATGCATATATGTGAAATGGCATTAAACACATATTTAATCAGGTGTTTGATCCCATGACACTGACATGCTGTTTCTGCTTTTGAAGAATGCTAAGGATTCAAGTTATAGCTGAGTCAATTTATTTGACAGGCCACACATACAAAGAAAATTAATTCCTTTAATGGCAAAAGATGAGTATTACACGAAATGCTTATAAGTGATGTTTGTCACAATTACCAATTTTAAACGATAATCTTAATTAATGTAACACATATAACACCATAGGAAGCTGTATATTTGTTAAAAAAACCTTCATGTGTATCAAAGGTATTCAGCATGCAAACTACACGAATAATTCAAACAAATAGATAGTTTTATGTCTTCTTTCTGTTTCTCAGACTTTCAATTCATTTATTCTAAAATTGATATGGTAACATACCTAACATACTGTACCAGGTTAACCCCCTGGTTAATAGAGTGCAAACATCTCTTATTTGATTTAGCTTGAATTGTACTTTAAGGTAAGTATATCTGCACAATTCCCAAAGGGGTGAAGTTGATAAGGATTGTACTCAGTTTGCAGTCCTAATACAATGCCATGATTCTACTGGTTGTGACGAAATGGGTGATTATTTTGCCATAGAAGTAGACACAATGATAGACATTGTGAGGTTGACTTGAATAAAGATTGTTTTTGAATATTTATATTTAATAGGAATATTTGTTAAATAGTGTCAATTAAATGTGAACTATTAATTTCTATTTTTATGTCTATATATTTTAGTATTATAGACATAAGGAAATATGTGATAAAAAAAGATTATAAATACATGTAACATCTGTTACACAAGTCCATGGGCTTGTAATCAGCAATGACAATAATTACTAAGACTAAGGCACCAGAGGCTATAAATTAATAGGAAAACACGTGAAAAATAGTATTTTTTCTGAAATATCATCTCTTACTTCCAAGACAATTTCCTTGCTCATTCATTATGCCATGTAACATACGTTACATGCTTTGATAAGTACTCTGATCCTAATGTCAAACTTGCAAATCTAAGATTCTTTATTGCATTAGCATGACAGTCCCAAAAATGTAAGATATCCACCAGTGTCAAATATTTTCATATAATTTTCTTCAATAATAGATATCAAATCGGATACTTAAAGTTTGGGGTAGAGTTGTTTAATAGCTCATATAAAACAATTTATTTGAGATAGAAAAGCAAACATTTGTTTCTTTCTATTAGTCGAATGAGTATTTTAGCTAACTAAGATTAAAACACTTGAAGAAATGCACAAATCGATTATAAAATTAAATGATGTTAGTCACGATTTCAATTTTCAAAGGAAAATTTAATCTATGTAACGCATATAGCACCATTTGAAGCTGTTATTTTGTTTAAAATGCTGCTTTTATGTAGCTTAGGCATCCAGCTTGCAAACTACATAAGAAATTAGAATAAATAGATAGCTTAATGCATTCTTTCTGTAGCTCAAACTTTCATTTTGCTTATTTCCTTAGTTTGTTACAGTAACATATGTAACAGGCTGTCAGAGACTAACGCCCTGGCGCACAGAGTGCAAACATCTCGTAAAAGATGCGGATTGATATTTTCTTCAAGATAGGATTTAGCTTGAAGTTTAATGATTCTGATTTTGAAATAGTAAATTTCCCATTTCTTGATGGAGATGTTCCTCGCTCACCTTCCTATGGTGTATATATTTCGCAACTTATTCGTTTTGCGAGAGTGTGTTCTAATATTGATGATTTTAACAACAGAACCCTATTTATGACTGCTAAGTTATTAAAACAAGATATCATAAAATTCGAAAAGCATTTTCTAAACTCTACCACAGACACTCAGAGTTAATGGTTAAATACAACATTGGGTTAAAAGCTCTTCTGCAACAGGGCATATCAGTACCTATATTTTATGGGGATTTAGTTTATAAATTCAAAATAATTGTTAGAAACCCCTTATTTTCGTGATCAATTCAAAAAGATTATCAAACGTTATAAAAATAGATGGATATAACTTGGATATCATGCGACAGTCTGCATGCCTTGTTGCAAACCCAATCACGGGTTTTAGCCGTGGCTTCCTCTTCAATTGCACGACGGTGGGTCAGGCCATAGACTCAATGACGTCTCTGACGTAAAGCTTTAATCGGTGGGTTGGTGCCTGATGCTTGGCTGTAGCCGGGCCCACGGTGGCTCAACTTGAGGTTTTCTTTAGCTCTGACTATCTGAGAGTCGTGAGCCCTTTTCTCTTTTTCGTCATAGCGCGTTAATTTGAGTGCTTGTCTCTTCGATGATGCACTGTATCAGTTAAGTATCCTCCATGCGAGTTTAACATTTTTGTGCTTCAACAACAGCAGAATCTAGGGCGACGATTTTGTGCCAGTAAAATGCATTTAAGCCCCCCCCCCCCCCTCCCCCAGTGGCTTTGGCTGATGTCCGTTCTAAGGGGGTCGTTCTGTTGTAGTTGATCCATTGTTGATTGTTACTGCCATTGTGAGATTCTGTAATTGTTCAATGTTTTGTTGTGCGTTACTTTGTGTACATTCCAGTTTTGCAATCATCTCGATGGGGAAGAGAAAGCTGGTTGCTTTGCTTTGTTCGTCTTCCTGGTGTCTCGTGTTTGTTGTGTGGCTCTTTCTCATGATGCCACGAGTTTAACTGCAGTTTGTGATTGTTGTATTTCCTAATGATACTCACTTACTGTTTTTGTTTTAGAACGGATTTCAGCCTAAGCTATGGGGAACTTAAATGCACTTAATAGCCGCCAATTCTTCACCCTAGATTTTTTTGTTGTTAAAACGCAAAACTGTTTAGCTCGCATTTAGGCTTCCCAACTAATGCAATATATCACCACAGAGAAACTAAGATTGTTTTTCTACCAAAAAATGTCTCCCCCTTTGAAGACTCAAAAATCACAAAAATGTGTTACAAGAGGAATAATTTGAAAATACACATGTAAGAGTTATGGTTCTTGTGAAATATACATCATCTGAATGCACATTGCAAATGTATGAAGTTTCCTTGAAACGCCTCTAACGGTTATCAAGTTATAGAGCGGACACGAAACAGCATTACAAAAGATCAAAGGGAAATAACTCCAAAATATCTAAAACAGAGTTACGGTTCTTGTGCATGACACATTGTCTTATTGTACCCTAGAAATGTATGAAGTTTCAATCAAATAGCTTTAACAGTGTTCAACTTACAGAGCGGACACAAATTGCAATTAGTTATGTTACAAGGGGAATAATTTGAAGAATAAACATGCAAGAGTTATGGTTTTGTGCATGACACGTTGTCTGAATGTGCTTTACAAATATATGTCGTTTCGTTGAAATATCTCCAACCAACGGTTACCAAGTTATAGAGGGGACACGAAATAGCATTGCAAATGATCAAAGGGAAATAACTCCAAAACACCCGAAGCAGAGTTATCGTTCTTGTACATGACGCATTGTCTCATTGTGCTCTAGAAGTGTATGAAGTTTCAACCAAATAGTTTTAACAGTGTTCAACTTACAGAGTGGACAAAATGCCCTTATTTATGTTACAAGGGGAATAATTTGATAAATAAACGTGCAAGAGTTATGATTCTTGTGCATGACACGTCGTCTGAATGTGCTTTACAAATGTATGAAATGTCATTGAAATATCTTTAACGGTAATCAAGTTATAGAGCGGACAGGGTTTTGACACGGACAGACAGACAGACAGACAGACAGACGCAAAGGGAAAAACAATATATCACCAGACCCATCCAGGGGGGCATAATAACACATTAAAAATGAAACAAAGAAAAGAGCTCATTTCTCACCGATGTAAGAGATAGCAAACCTCAAGGTGAGCTAAGGTGGACGACGATACAACAAATATCATGCGTGCACAAACTTAAAATGGTAGATATTTACAAAGGATGTCATGAAATTCCGTGACCCTTATAAAGTACAAACAATAACTGCTCCCCAATGAGTTATATTTAGCGTTTTTTAAAGTCACGGAAAACCGCTACCTTCCAAAAAATTCAATGTCACGGAAATCCGCGACAAAGGCTAGCCGCGGAATTCCGTGTGATGCCTACCTGGTATATGTTGCTTTATATACCGGAAGTAGTCCAATGCTGGACTGGCCAGCCGATGTCACGTGATACAGGTAAAATCCGATAATGAGAAACTCCTCTATTTAATAAAATGAGTGAGTATTTCGAAAAAATCGAAATTCGAATTGTTGAGTTTTTTTTTACTGTACTTTCCACTAATTGAATTTTGTTGGTTTAAACAATATTTTATTTAGATAATTTGCATACAATGTCAATTTATTCAGGATCTGACAGTAAGTTTTAAGCGTATATATAAGCCATTTCCTGACACAAAATGTATATACAACATATGTGAATAGTATAGAAACATTACAAAAGATCAACTAGTGCTACAGGTAGAATATGTAAAGAAAACAAATGAGAAAGATATATATTAAAATGAGAGAGAGAGGGAGGGGTTGAGAGGGAGATCGAGAGTTAGTAAACTGTGCATTTATTTGCACAACATTAGAGTGGGTGAAAGAGCGTCTTTCTCATATTTGAAATGGGAAAGACAGAGATATGATAATTGAGAGGAAGAAGAAAAAAATATATATGTTGACCGCATTCCTTCAGTGCACTTTGGAAAATGGATATGTGCCTTATACATGTTGTTGGCATAATTGTTCTCTTTTCTATGAGAATACTTCAGTGCTCTGTCAAAAAGACATAAAGAAATGGATACTCTTGCACATTGCAATAGGTTTGCATCGTGGCTGATCTATCCTCTGTTTAGTACTGGTTCAACCAAGGAAGACCCATCCCGACATGACTGAAAAATTGTTGACTGGGAGGTAAAGAATCATATCAATGGTCAATAGCTGATCTGAATTCAAACTGACTGACACTCTGATGGTATTTCTGAAGTATTTTTAGGAAAAAATAATTTTGGAAAAAGCAATGCAGACAACTTCATCAAAAATACCTAGCATACAAAGAGTTTTAAAATGATGGTCATAAATTGTTTTTTAGTACAAATGGTCAGGATCTGACAAACGGAAACTGTGTGCTAATTTGACAATATTTTATAACTAGGATAAAAGTACATGTATTTTCTATATGTGACTGGATGAACTTAGATAACATTTTGATAGGATACATTAGAAACTAGTTAAGCTCCAGATAAGATGCAACAGAAATTAGTTTATGGTTAGCAGTACTTGCTCACATAAAATATTCATGAAAAATAAAATACAATATAATTTGAAATTTGTAACCTCTGACCATCAGCATCTATTGTGGAGCGTCTAAGCTAATTAAGTTAGTTAAGAAAATGTTGATAACCAATAAGCTTATGTATATTTTTTCAGGAGATTTGCTCTACCCTATTGATATGAACTGTGCCATGTGTAATATAGCTGAAATACAGAAGTTCGCTACAGAAGCTAAAGAAATTGGGGTTCAATACATTGGACTGTGTTGCGGAAATGTTCCAAATATGCTGCGTGAGGTGGCAGAAATCTATGGTCGCACACCGGAAGCTTCCAAATATAGACCAGATGTGTCTGAAAATATAAATGTGGGAAAGACAGGCTCAGAGATGAATAAAGAAGCAGATAAAGTACGGCGTTTCCGACTGGGAGATGCAAAAATAGCTGTGCCCAATATAAGGTCTAGAAAACAGTAGTTCAATTCAGTACAGGACATGATAATTGGGCCTCGGCATGAGAAAACCTGTCTCTGGGATATGCGGACAACAAAGGCGCTGACCAGCCTATGCATCTGGGCAGATTGATCAAGCCCTTTGTAATTCACGTTTTTGGAATATATCATTTTTAAACTTGCTACAGGTCAAGTTTCAATTTTCTAGCTTGTCTCTGATACTGAGGAGACTACCTTGAGTTGCGCTTTGTCAGAAACCCAAAAGACAGGTTTTGTCGCGTCTCGGCCCACTTATGTCAGCGTTTTTTACGACAAGACTCATAATAACGCACATTGAATATAACATGGTTATATTTTGGCTCAAATCATTTATAATTTTATGTATACAATGTATACAAATATTATTTTACTTATAATCCTTTTTGTAAATTCATCCCATATTTAATGATCCACTTAAAAGCGCCACCAAAATTGTGTAGAAGTCTTTATTTTCAAATTTTGCCATTCCATAAGAATAGCAAGAGAGACATAACACTTCGTCGTAATCTTCTGATGATTCTGACCTTGAAATATCACAATCACAGACCGCTGACCAACCCACAGAGAACCAGACAGCCATAACAACACAACTTAAGTAAATCACCCAGCTCTCTTTTCCTCAGCAAGATGATTGTTAATTTAGAAAGGACAGCATAAACCACACCACAGAACAAGGAACCGGCACACAAAAACACATTCAATGGAAGCAACAACAAAGAATAAGTTAACAACAATAGCTACACTGCTTGAGAACCTGATAGGTGGGCTTTGATATATATTTTTCTGCCAAAACTTTGCCCTAGACTCTGCTGTGTTTAAGCCCAAACACTGTTTAACTCGCATGGAGGTTTCTAAATTTATGCAACGTATCATCACAGATCAAGTCTTTTTTACTCTTTTTCCGCTAAAATTTAGTACCCCATTTTCCCATAACCAGAGTTTTCCCCAATGTAGCTGCTTATATGGTTATGTAAGGGGAGGAAGGGCCTACCTTACCAACCAGATCTCAATCCCTGTAAATTACTTTCCTTGCCATAGAACCCAGTAAAATAAGGCCTTTATCTCCTTTTATATCTTGATTTATATGGTCTAGGAAATGATGCATTGATAAGTTAGGTATCTTTCATGCAAATCAAACATCTATGTCTCTTGATTATACCCCCGGTACGAAGTATTGTAGCCTATAGATAAGTTAAAAGTGACGTAAAAGAGCGTACCAACACTTGAAGGTAATACAGGTTATAACGTTATTAACGGTAAAAAGTTACATTAATACCTGACAAAGGTTTTCAATATACGGAAATATTATACCAAGCCTTCATAGCTCAGTCCGTTGAGCCGAGGCACATATTTGTATCTATATCTTTTATTGAGAGATTTAAAACGGGGGAGGGTTCGAATCCCACACGATTGATTTTTTTCATGAAGGAGATATTTTTAAATATCATTATTGCTTAAACAAGACTTTTTATCATATTTTTGTTATATTTTAAATGTCTTTTTTCTATAGTATTCTTTGAGTGTTTTTGTGTGTTTTTTTGTGAGTTTTTTTCTAGTTTTTTTGACATTCTTCACATATTCATTTCATTACAATACAATACAAAAAATGGGAGCGCAGTGGCTCAGTGGTAGAGTGCTAAACTCGAGTCTGAGGGGCCGCGGGTTCGAGCCTCACCGGCGTCACTGCGTTGTGGTCCTTGAGCAAGACACATTTATCCTAGCTTAGTACTGGTTCAACCCAAGAAGGTCTGTCCCTGTTTAAATGAAAGATTGTTGATGGGACGTGAAGAAACAAATCAAACAAATCAAACAAAACAATACAAAACAATACAAAAGAGGTCAGCACAAACATTATTCGTCTACTGATTCTGTGTCGGAATAGTCTGAGCATGTGTAAGGAGAGTAGACTTACAGATCTGAGATGATGCATTGATAAGTTAGGGGTCTTTCATGCAAACCAAATATCTATGTGTCTTGATCCACATCTGAATTAAGGGTGAGGTTGGCGCCGTTAAACCGGTTTAAGCCCTCCAGTAAAATATTTTACTGACCGTTCCAAGGCGGTACTTCTTTTGTGGATCTTTTATGTTTTTGTTCTGTCTTGTGTTTGCTATGTTTTGTGCACGTCTGTTTATATGTGCTTTGTGGTCACCTGCTGGGAAAGGGCTGACCTCTTGGCTCTCGTTTGTGGTGTCTTCTGTGAGTTTGTCACTTTCCCATTGGTATCCTGGGTCAGGTGTGGTACTTGATTGTATCGATTCCTGATCTTTGTACCATTACTTACTTTTACATGTATTACAAAACATGTCATCAGGTCATCGCCTTCTTTCCGCTTTTTGTTTTCTGTCATATCCGATAATAAATAATAAAGGTCATCATTCACAAACATAAAATATCAAAAAGCAAAGATAAAAAAAATATGTTGTGATTGGGGCTCGAACCTTCAATTGCAAAACTTCGAGACAGAGGTCTACGATCTTACCACAGCGCCAGCCCAACTGCGACAAATATTAATGATAAAAGAATATAATGTACGAAGTTAGCGAAACCGGTTTACCTATTTACATCAATGGACAATGTCCAATTATCAAAACATGCTCTGACGTCACTTTGAACTTATTTAGTAAGGACAGTATATAGGGGGTATATAGTTTTGCCTTTTCCGTAATTATGTTTGTCTGTCTGTCTGTAAACTTTTTTTTTTCGTCTAAGATTTCTCAGCAACTACTTGGGTTAGGATTCTGAAGTTTGGTGCAAAGCTTGATAGTGATGAGTTGTATTGTGTAACAAAAGAACAGCCACATTTTGCTTATCAGTCCCTTTATTTGTTCATTTTTCTTTGTCTCTAATGGAAATTTCTGTCCCAGATTTCTCAGCTCCTATTGGAGCCAGTGTTTTCAAATTTTGTGGACATCTTCAGGATGGCAAAGTGTACTGTGTAAATGTAAAGTAAGATGCCAATCCTCATTATACCCCCCGCAAACTTTGTTTGTGGTGGGGTATACTGTTTTCACGTTGTCCGTGCGTGCGTGCGTGCGTGCGTGTGTGCGTCCGTCCGTCCGTCCGTAACGTTTTTTTTTAATATCTTGAAGAGTCATTGCTGGATTTTCATCAAACCTTGCAAACATGTTCATATATGCAAGACAAATACTTTAGACAAAAAGGTAAGGGCTAGGGGCCAATTCTATTAGCGTTATTTCCCTTTATAGTTCTAAATGGCTTTTAATATAGGGTTTTATGCTTATGCTATTATAGGCCATACACGGGCCGATCAACTCCTACCACAGCTTTTGATGGAATACTTTGATACCTTGCCTATACAATGAAGACACATTGAACATATGCATGAAGGAGTTTAACTCAGAAAAAATATTTTTTGACAAAATGACAGCTGTGAGAACTTAGACAATTTTTCCCTAATATGCATAGACGGTGCCTTCATGGGCCGATCAACTCCTACCACAGCTTTTGATGAAGCAATTTGATACTTTGCCTATACAATGTAGGCACATTGAACATATGCATGAAGGAGTTTGGTTTAGGAAAAATAATTTTTGACAAAATGACAGCTGTGAGACCTTAGACAATTTTACCCTAATAGGGCTTTTGTATATGCATAGATGGTGCCTTTATGGGCCGATCAACTCCTAGTACAGGTTTTGATGGAACAATTTGATACTTTGCCTATACAATGTAGACACATTGAACATATGCATGAAGGAGTTTGGTTGAGAAAAAATAATTTTTGACAATATGACAGCTGTGAGAACTTAGACAATTTTTCCCTAATAAGCCTTTTGTATATGCATAGATGGTGCCTTCATGGGCCGATCAAATCCTACCACAGCTTTTAATGTAGCAATTTGATACTTTTCCTATACAATATAGACACATTGAACATATGCATGAAGGAGTCTGGTTGAATTTTTTTTATTTTTGTCAAAATGACAGCTATTTATTAGAACTTAGACAATTATTACCTTATATGACTTTTGTAAATGCATGGATGGTGCCTTTATGAGCCGCTCCAGAGCTGGAAAAATCCATTTGTCTGTTCGCCATGGCGAGTACCTCATGCTGCAGGACTAGTAGAAATTTTGACTGTTTCCAATGTAAATTATTGAATTTACCAATACATATGGTGATGTAGGACGAGTAGAAATTTTAAGAATTTTCCACCCCTGCGCTCAACTCCAACCACAGCTTTTGATGGAGCAATTTGATACTTTGCGGATACAATGTAGACACATTGAACATATGCATGAATTTTGTTTGCACAGATTCTGCTGAAATCTTTTCAAAACTAAGGTCTGCTGGTTTGAACTATAACTTGCCAAGTTTTTTCACTGAATCTTACTGTGCGGGGGGTATCTAATAAGCATTGCTTATTGACTTTTTTCATTTTGCCTTCTTTTTTCAAATTTTCATTTTTTCCTTCTTTCTCTCTTAAATAATACATATGGACAATTTTTCTGTCAACGATTTCTCAGTAATCACTTGGGTTAGGTTTCTGAAATTTGGCACAAAGCTTGATAGTGATTAGTTGTATTGTGTAACAAAATAACAGCTACATATTGCTTATCAGTCCCTTTATTTATTCATTTTTCTTTCTCTCCAATGAATATTTCTGTCGCAGATCTCTCTGCTCCTACTGGGGCCAGTATTTCAAAATTAGTGTACACCTTCAGGTAAGCTTAGTGTATTGTGTAAATGAAAATAAAGATGCTAAAGCTCATTTTGCCTTCTTTTTCAATTTTTCCTTCTGTCACTCCTATATAACACATATGGACGTTTTTTGTCAGAGTTTTCTCCACAACTACTTGATTTAGGATTATGAAATTTTGTGTACACCTTCAGGAAGGCAAAGTGTATTGTTTAAATGGAAATTAAGGTGCTTATCCTCATTTTGCCTTCTTTTTTCAATTTTTCAATTTTTCTTTCTGTCACTCTTATATAACACATATGGACATTTTTCATCAAAGTTTTCTTGATTTAGGATTATGAAATCTTTGACAATTTTGTCTTTTCTCTGAAAGTGTTACAACTTCTGATGGCTACCGCCGGGGGTATGTGAGCTTTGCTCATGTCTTGCTATATTTCACATCTGAACTAAGGGTGAGGTTGGTTTAAGCCCTTCAGTAAAATATTTTACTGACCGTTCCTAGTCAGTACTTTTTTGTGGATCTTTTATGTTTTTTCTGTCTTGTGTTTGCTATGCAGTTGTATGCGTCTGTTTATATGTGCCGTGTGGTCACCTGCTGGGAAAGGGCTGACCTCTTGGCTTTCGTTTGTGTCGTCTAGCTGTGAGTTTATTACTTTCCCATTGGTATCATGGGTTAGTTGTGGTACTTGATTGTATCGATTCCTGATCTTTGCACCCTTACTTATTCAGTTACTCCACTGAAAAGATAGCCAGAGAGGGACCTTTTAACAATTTTTTCATCAAACCAGAGTTTTCCAAGTATAATCGAGAATGTGGGTCCGTATATTGGACCAAGCCCTACATACTCCACGTAGTCTCGCACTCTAAATGTCATTTTCAGGTCACATTTACCCAGCAAGAGGACTCTCCCTAGCCCAAAAGTGCTAATTTTACATGCAAAATGGCGTTTTCCACTTAAGTTCAGCACCCTATTTTCCCATAACCAGAGTTTTCCCTCTAAAACTGCGTATATGGTTATGTATGGGGGAAAGGGCGTACCTTACCCACTAGGTCTCCGACCCTGTAAATTAGTTTCCTGGCCAAGAACCCAGCAGGATGAGGCCTGTAACTCCACTGAAAAGATAGCCCGGAGAAGGACCATTTCGCCAATTTTTCAACAAACCAGAGTTTTCCAAGTATAGCGATGTTTGTGGGTCCGTAGGCTAGACCCATCACTACATAATCCACGTAGTCTAGCACTCTTAAAATCATTGTCCAGGCCAAAGTTACCCAGCCTGAAGGACCCGCCCCAGCCAAAAAGTGCTAAGGGCGTTTTTTCTGCTAAAGTTCAGTATCCCATTTTCCTAAAACAAGAGTTTTCCCTCTAAAGCAGCTTATGTGATTATGCAGGAAGTGAAAGGGCCTACCTAACTCACTAGGTTTTAGACTCTGCAAATTACTTTGTTGACCAAAACACCTAGCAGGATGAGGCCTGTTTCTCGACTGAAAAGATAGACAAAGAGGGACCCTTTCACATTTTTTTCATCAAACCAGAGTTTTACTAGTATAACCAAGTATGTAGTTCCATAGGCTGGACCCAACCCTACATACACTATGTAATTATAAAAAACATTTCCGGCCACAGTTACCCAGCAGGAGAACCCACCTCACCAAAAAAATGCAAATTTTATATGGAAAAACGGCGTTTTTGCGCTAAAGTTCAGTACCCTATTTCCCCATAACCAGAGTTTTTTTCCACTATAACTGTTTAAATGGTTATGTAGGGGGAGGAAGATCCTATCTTAACCACTAGGTCTCTGACCCTGTAAATTACTTTCCTGGCCAAGAAACCAAGCAGGATGAGGCCTGTTACTCCACTGAAAAGATAGCCCAATGGGAACTTTTCGCCAATATTTCAGCAAACCAGAGTTTTCCGTGTATAACCAAGAATGGGGGTCCATAGGCTAGACCCACCCTTACATACTCCTCGTTGTCTAGCACTCTTAAAATAAATTTTCGGGCCACAGTTACCCAGCAGAAGGACCCGTCCCACCCAAAAAGTGCTAGGGGTGTTTTTTCTGCCAAAGCTCAGTATCTCATTTTCCTATAACCAGAAATAGTAAGTGAGTATGATCAGGAAATACCACAATCACAAACCGCAGACAACCCCATGGCACCACGATGAAGAGCCGCTCAACCATCATCAGACACCAGGAAGACAAATTAAGCAAAGCAAGCAGCTCCCTCTTCAAGATAATTGCAATACTAGAATGGACATAAAGTAACACACGACAAAACATAGAACAATTACAGACTCCCAAAATGGGAGTAGCAATAAACAAAAAGTCAACAACAACATCGCTTTAGAATGGACAGCAGCCTAAGCCACCGGGGGGGGGGGGGGGGGGGGGGCTTAAATGCATTTTACTGGTACCAAATCTTCGCCCTAGATTTTGCTGTTGTTGAAGAACAAGAAATGTTCAGCTCGAATGGAGGCCATCCAACTAATGCAATGTATCATCATGGAGAAACACTCTAATCAAATTAACACAACATGATGAAACAAAGAAAAGGGCTCATGACTGACAGATAGTCAGAGCCAAAGAAAACCTCAAGTTAAGCCATGGTGGGTCCAGCTACAGATAAGCATCAGGCACCAACCCACCGATTAAAGCTTTATGTCAAAGCAGTCATAGAGTCTGAGGCCTGACCCACCGTCGTGCAATTAAAGAGAAAACCATAGCTATAAACCATGATTGGGTTTAAAACCAGAGTTTTCCCTCTAAAGCTGCTTATGTGGTTATGTAGGAGGTGAAAGGGACTACCTTACCCACTATGTTTCAGACTCTGCAAATTTCTTTGTTGACCAAAGAACCCAACAGGATTAGGTCTGTAACTCCACTGAAAAGATAGCCCCGAGAGGGACCTTTTCGCCAATTTTTCAGCAAACCAGAGTTTTCCAAGTATAACCAAGAATGTGGGTCCGTAGGCTAGACCCAGCGGTACACACTACACGTTGTCTAGCACTCTTAAAATCATTTTTTGGGCACAGTTACCCAGCAAAAAGACCCGTCCCAGCCAAAAAGTGCTAGGGGCGTTTTTTTTCTGCTAAAGTTCAGTATCCCATTTTCCTACAACCAGAGTTTTCACTCTAAAGCAGCTTATGTGGTTATGCAGGAAGTGAAAGAGCCTACCTTACCCACTAGGTTTCAGGTTCTGCAAATTATTTTGTTGACAATAGAAACCAGCAGGATGAGACCTGTTACCCCACTGAAAAGATAGCCTGAGAGGGACTATTTTACAATTTTTTCATTAAACCAGAGCTTTCATAGTATAACCAAGTATGAAGGTCCATAGGCTTGACCCAAACCTACATACACTACGTAATTTTGCACTATATGAAAGAAAGTATGGGTGCAAGGATCAGGAATCGATACAATCAAGTACCACACCTGACCCAGGATACCAATGGGAAAGTGACAAACTCACAGATAGACACCACAAACGAGATCCAAGAGGTCAGCCCTTTCCCAGCAGGTGACCAAAAAGCACATATCAATAGACGTGCACAAAGACATAGCAAACACAAGACAGAACAAAAACCTAAAATATCCACAAAAGAAGTACCGCCTTGGAACCGTCAGTAAAATATTTTACTGGAGGGCTTAAACCGGTTTAACGGCGCCAACCTCACCCTTAATTCAGTTGTGGATCAAGATACATAGATATTTGGTTTGCATGAAAGAACCCTAACTTATCAATGCATCATCTCCTAGAACATATAAATCAAGATATAACAAGGAGATAAAGCAAAGATAAGTATTCAACAGTAAATAAAACTGAATACCGGAGCAAAAGAAATCCAACAGGTAAACCCCGATGGGCCCGACAAACTGCCAAAGCATTGAGCCACAGTTACCCAGCCGGACGACCCACCTCACCCAAAGAAATACAAATTGTGTATGGAAAAAGGGCTTTTTTGCGCTAAAGTTCAGTACCTCATTTTCCATAAAAGATTTTATTGTACTATAACTGTTTATATGGATATGTAGGGGGAGGAAGGACCTACCTTACCCACTAGGTCTCTGACTCTGTAAATCACCATCCTTGCCAAGGAACCCAACAGGATGAGGCCTGTAACTCCACTGAAAAGATAGCCCCGAGAGGGACCATTTTGCAAATTTTTCATCAAACCAGAGTTTTCCAAGCATAACCAAGTTGAAGTATGTGGTCCATAGATTGGAATATCAATGACAGGTGCTATTATAGTACAATATATAAGTCATCCTCCCCAAGACACAAAATAATAATGATTTTGGCCAGTATGATCGATTCGATTTTAAGCCAAAATGTTATGCTTGTACGATATCTTGGCTTCCTTTGTCGGCAATGGGTTGGTATGTGGTATGTCATTGTGGAATTTCCAGGCTTAACTCACTTGCTTTTAGATGATATATGCCGAAATAAAACAGACTTGTCTTGTGTTTGTCATGCTTTGCTGCCTTGTGGTCACATGCTGGGAAAGGGCTGACCTCTTGGCTCTTGTTTGTGATGTTCAATTGTGTTTTTGTCAATCCCTGTTGTACTTTATTGTATCGATTCTTGATCTTTGCCGCCTTTCTTACTTCAACCCAATTAGAATCTTACTTGAACAAATTACAAGTTTCAGAAAGTTTCACAAATAATCATGTATTATAAAAGAAAAAGGAATAACACACACACACACACACACACACACACACACACACACACACACACACACACACACACACACACACACACACACACACACACACACACACACACACACACACACACACCTATGAGACAAACAGCGTTTTCAGTCAGTCCAGTTATCCATTCCTCTAGGATGACATCACCCATCATTCCATGTCCATAGAAAGGATAATTTACGCCTTCATTGATTATGCTTAGTAGGTAGGATCCAAGTATACATGTAATAGTTTTATTATGTGATGCATTATTCAGTGACCTTAATGTCTTTTTTAAGTCACAAATGTTTTTTATAATATTAAAGCTTACCTTGTAAAGACCAAATTAATAGATATTCTCTTAAACTCCTGCTTCAACATCCAAGACAACAGAAGGAAAAAGGTGAACATGCATATTTAAGATTTAGGTGTGATAAGAGCGTAAATTATTAGCACTACAGATATGATAAACAATAACAGGGGTGACAACCTACGTCATAACATTGATCTCGTAAACACGTAGAACGGCGCCATTTTTGTTTTGCAAGGTAAGATTTTCCCTTCGTAAAGCTATGCAAATCAGTATCTGTGAAGACTAAGCAGTGCATGCGGTGCCTACCATCACTCTTGAACAGAATATATAATGGTCACGCCCAGAAATGCCCTTGCCTTTGTAATCATTCGCCCACAAATATCGAAGCGGAAGACACAAGGATGATTTTAGCATAGATGTAGTATACACATTTATAAAAATGACATATTGTACAGCTTATATCACCATTCTTACCAATATTTGTGTGATTGTAGTTACCAACTCGCCTTGACTGTCATTCACAACCATTATTTGCTGATGGAAAATCAAAGGAACGTTCAAAGTGCCAATTTTGATCTCGTAAACACTTATTTTGGCATAGATGTTGGACACACTTATGACGAGATCGATGTGACTGCGTAGCTGTCGTACACACTTTCAGCCCCAAAGGACATGCATCTTGACAGTAAAAAGGACATGCATGTTGACAACACTGATTTATTTTTTGCAAATAGATAAGAGGCTTAATGAGGTTATGGGTTAGTACCGTGAAAAAAGTTTTAGTCCTCTAGTAAAAATGGTTTTACTGACCCTTCCAAGGCAGTGCTTCCTTTGTGAATTAGTTTTGGCTATTTATATTTTGTGTTTTCAATGCAGCCTTACTGTCACAAGCTGGGAAGGACTGGCCTCTTGGCTTGCTTGTATATGAAGTTCTCTTGTGTTTTTGTCAGTTTCCCATGTGGTGTCCTGGGTCAAGTGTGGTGATTGATTGTATTAATTCCTGATCTCTGCATTCTCACTTACTTAGTTACATCATGGGTGTACGTGTTAGGACTCTTTTCTCATTGTAGGTAGTTTGGCCAGAGTACAAACGTATGTCCAAGCCAATGCCAAGGTATCATTCAATATACACGAAAAGGGAGTATATAGACCTATACCAGGACATTCCTTAAACTGACAAGGGGTCATTTCTATGCATTTTAGGATATATTCTTGAAGTCCAGGTACTGAATGGGTGGTATGTTTTGGGGTTGGTAAAATTTCAAATATTTTTTGGGGGTTCTTGAAATTCCTGAAATTTTTGGAGTGAACGATAGATGCTGGGCCCAAGCCAACGTATGAATAAAAACTGAGAGTCGCCCCCCCCCCCCCCTCTCTGGGACTATAAAGCATGTGAGGATACAATTTGTACGTGTATATACCAATGGATTACTTTTTCCCTACATTTTTAATCAAAATTGATATGAGTCAGACCAGAGAACACAGTACTTGAACAGCGTAGTCATCGCCTGTTGGTTGTAGTTGACGAGTGGACAAAATATTTTACCTGGCGGTTAGAAGGGCAAAATTGGTTCATTATTAAGTGTCCTATTGAACTGCAACCATTATGTGATGACTGCGCTGTTCCAGCACAGTGACAAACTACAGAGGTACCTTGACAGACTGCAGACATCGGAGGCTAGATGGGATATGAGCCGCTACACGTGATTTCCAACAATGTGGCATTTTGACAAGTGTAGACTCAGACGAGCCTGTGCAGCCTCATGTTAAGCATAAAAACTCCAAATGATGTTCAATAAGTAGCTTAACAGTCATAGAATATTCAAGCGACAAGCAAATGCTCTGATCAATCTGCACGTATGTGCAAGGCTGATCTGAGCCTTTGCTGGTCACAAATACTAAATTTTGGAAATCTCATGTCATGGCTCATATGGAGTTTAACCACTCCAAGTGCCAGGTTATGGGGGTGACCTCCTCAAGGGCAGTGTATACTGTCTTCACAGGTGCTGGAGGCTGTCAGCAGCGCCAGGTACTTTGAGGTGGATATCTCCAGCAAACTCAGTAAGAAATCTCATATGAACAGAATCACAGCCAAGGCAAACAGGTCACTCAGATTTATGAACTAAGTCTCCTCAAATTCGAGAGATGGCTTATCAATCCCTAGTTCATTCCCAACTGGAGTACACTTTAGCAGTGCGGGATTTCTATACCAAAGATAGAACCCATAAAGTTGAAATGGTCCAAAGAGGTGCAGCCTGGTGGACCTTAAGTGATTACACCAGGACGAATAGTGTCACTTCATTGCAGTCTCAGTTGAACTGGCAGACCCTTGAAGGGAGACGATCTGTGGCCGGCCTCTGCCTCTTCTATAAATTTATAAATGGCCTGGTGGCTGTGCTCCTTCCAGACTATATGTAGCCCACACATAGGATCTCAGGGTGTTGCCATTCTATGACATTCCATCAAATTCATACTAGCAAGGACTACTATAAATACTCCTTCTTTCCACTGGCAATTGTCCAGTCGAATGCCCTCCAAACCAATGTTCATTTGCCCCAAAGTCTTTAGATCGTTAAGGCATTTTTGGCCTTTCATCTTTACCCAGACTCACTACAATTCATTCATCTTTTATTCTGTTTCATAACCCTGATGCTCGGTGCCTGCCAAAAAAGTCGCTAGGGCTTAGGCATTACCACAATATAGATAGATGGGCTGTCTAGCGAGTGAGTTAAGCCTCGAAAAATGAACTAATATTCATGACTGGGACCAGAATATTATTTCTCTGTTTTGTTGTCAACATGCATGTCCTTTTCGGCTGAAAGTGTATACGACATCTACGCAGTCACAACGATCCCGTCATAAGTGTGTCCCACATCTATGCAAAAATAAGTGTTTACGAGATCAAAATTGGCACTTTAAATGTGTTTTTGATTTTCCATCAGCAAATAATAGTTATGAATGATAGTCAAGGAGAACTGGTAACTACAATCACACAAATATTGTTAAGAATGATGATATAAGCTGTAAAATATGTCATTTTTATAAATGTGTATACTACATCTCTGCTAAAATCATCCTTGTGTCTTCCGCTTCGATATTTGTGGGCGAATGATTACAAAGGCAATGGCATCTCTGGGCGTGACCATTATATATTCTGTTCAAGAGTGATGGTAGGCACCGCATGCATTGCTTAGTTTTCACAGATACTGATTTGTATAGTCTTACGAAGGGAAAATCTTACCTTGCAAAACAAAAATGGCGCCGTTCTACGTGTTTACGAGATCAATGTTATGACGTAGGTTGTCACCCCTGAATAATAAAAGGGCGCAAATGTTGATAATATAAGCTCATGATTTTGTGCGCCTATGTCCTACTGTTGCTCTTTATTGAGACAGTGGCGGTTATATATACAATCAATAAATACAGACAATTTTACTTTTGATAGGTAAGTTTCATAATAAGCAATCATAAATAACCTAATAACGCGCGCGTATTTAAGGTATTTATTATGAAACGTGATACTAAGACTTTATATTTATTATAGTTAATATATAAACACCAGCTTTGACAATAGCAACCAAACATATTCAGTCTGTGCTAATAAAATAATATCATCAGCATAGAGTAAGAAGTGCAAATTAAAAGTAAAGACATTCAATAGTAGCACATGATGAATTAGCAACACAAATTCTTAATTGAAGTTTAGACAACCGGCCGGACATGCAGCAATTTTGAGGTGAATCGTGCATTTTATGATAAAAGCATGGAACGTAATATATGACAAATTGGTACCAATATCAAAGGATTAAGGATCATGTCTAATTGGTACCAGTACAAAAAATTAAGGGTCATTGCCACGCCGAAAATGTCTGTCTTGTTGCTTTAAAAATGGCCATCGTTTTCAACTTATTCATTATAATGTCATTAGATATTTGCACACGTCACGTTTTCTTCAGATTTTACTTTAAAAGCAGCCAGTCAGTTCTAAATACCTCAAAGCATCTTTCAATTAAAAATAGAGTCAATATCGAGGCTGTATTTTTTAAGATGGCCGCAACCTTTACATCAAAATCAATGCAATTAGGCGGTATAAATTTTCTTGCTTATGGAGAGAGCTGGTTGCTTTATCTTTAGGGTCTTCCTGAAGTCTTGTGACTATTAGTTATCTGTGGCTCTTCCTCACGATGCCGTGTGTTTGTCTGCAGTGTGTGATTGTGGTTTTCCTGGTTATACACATTTTTTCTTAAGAAACATAAAATTTAGGTCGTAGTCTCGAGGTGGCTATCTCATTTTGCACCCTCAATAGTGGTTTTATACGAACTTAATTGACAGTTATGAATATTCATGCAAAAATTTTATGCAACTTTTTTTTTCATGCTCACCTTTGTTTCACTGCGCATGCAAACTATATATGTTTAAAAGATGAGGGGATTTGTTTCCGGGCTCCGAGTTTGTGTTGTCATGCAAATAAGTATGAGGATACAAATGATCGTTGATATTTGGATACTTGTGAGCATGATGGATTTCATGCCTGGTAAGGGTGAGCATGAAACAGGTATCGTTTACGGGAAAAGCGGTGCGACGTCGTGGCGTTACGTTCACGTCAACGCGATGTCACACATCAATATAAACAAATTAAAAATGGTGGAACAAAGACTATGTAATTTATACTGACATGTTTTTTTCTTGATAAAGGCCTTTGGCCGAAATATTGAAATAGAGTAGAATTATCATATAAGTAGAAATAGCCAGAAATAGTTGAGATTGGTTTTAAAATTACCCATTTATAAGAAACAAACACCAATTGCAAATAAAACAAAGTTTATTGGAATTAAAACCAAGTTAATTCATGAAAATCTAAAAAAGAATGTTATGTATGATCAAAACAACAAAAATCGATAAACTAGTTCTTCTTAGATAGCCATCTTGGATGCCATATTTAACCAAGGCTCTCTATCTAATACATTTTTTCACATTTTATAACAAGGTCATATTTTGACCCTTCCAATGCTTGGAAGCACTTGATTTGATATAATAATCTGAATTTAAGTTCATATTATAATGTTTTCATAAAGCAAGTTAGATTTAAGATATAAAAACGGCAGCCATCTTATAAAATTGCCGTCATCTTGGAAAATTTGTCTATCTACATATGTTGTTAGATATTTTGAAATATTTATTGTTGAAATAAATACTTCCACTAGCTATAAAGAAACAGTCATTGCAAAACGATAGCCAGCTTTGCTTTTATTATCTTACAGATGTCTTGTTACTGTAAATGTTCTGTGACTTTTCCTCACCGTGTCGTGGATTGGTCTGCGGTGTGTGATTGTGGTGTTTCCTGATCATACTCGCTAACTTTTAACAAGCTTTACTTGAAAAATATGCCGCCATTTTGAAAATCAAGATGGCGACCGTAAAAATTGATATCTTGCGTGCCACTGAGGCTCAAATCAAACTAGCCATGTACCAAGTTTCATTCTTTAATCATAAAATGCATGTTTTTACATGTTCGCCCAAGTATTAATGGTATTAGAAAAGAAAAGATAAAATCTTGGTAATCTTGACCTCGAGATTAAAACACTTTTATCATGCTCAACTCAACTGAGCACGAAATTTCAACTGCTCATAAAAACTAATATACCGCCAAATGTAGAAGTTTCTTGCTTTAAGTCTCTCAGATGTTATATTTATCATGCTAATTAATTTCAAAATGTCAACGATTGTTGGCATTTTAACATATATGAGCAGAATAAATTTCGTACCCAGCTGAGTGAGGCATGGAAAAAAAGTTTAATAACCTCGAGGTCTGACCTTATTTCTTAGGTCACCATTTTATAGACATAAAAATATACATGTCTGCACTCAGCATCTTAGCAAATGAGTGGATTTGCATTGAGTCTGTTATTGTGGCTTCTCTTTGGGCGGACTTGATTTGACAATTTTAGAGTACTCTGAGTACGCCAGAACAACCGCCTAAAGCAAGAAAAACTGGACGCATTGTACCCCAGTGTAAATCAAGCAACTGATTTTTAAATGGTGAAAAATCTCACAATAAGATAGCCAAGAAGAAAAAAGAATAATAAAATACCTCTGAGAAAAACACATGTGTTTTCAACCTGCTATTAGAAGCTATCATTAGATTAATAATTCAGCGAAAGATATTTTTAAGTCTAAGAGATTCATGCAGAGAGCCAGTCTACTGAATGCCAATGATGGCATGTGCCTTTGTTGTTCGCATGCGACAAAATCAGGAGTCTGTATGATTTTGTGTGATTATGCGACTACTTTACTTTATCGGTGAAGATTAAGATATCTATTCTGTATCTTTTTAAACAATAACATTAAATCATCTTTAGATATAATTATCGTTGAACAGAGAATTAAGTTCAATTGGTACATGTAGGACCGACTTTCACGGCAAGCTTTAAACTATTTTTCCCACTCAACTCTTTCAAAGTCGGTGCATAACATGCATAATTGGATACGCATCAACACTATCAAAACCTTGGTTTGTTCACTTATTCAAATGAATTTGACGAATTATTAATTATATCTAATGGTGAGTTAGAAATAAGTACATTTATTGCACCAATGTTTTATATCAAATACCTCACACTGCATGAAGTGCAAATGCATGCTGCTGTAAAAAGAAAGTTTTTGTATGGTATGTGGGTCTTAAGGGAAGATGATCCACTCGCTTAAACTCACGATCACATATACTAGAGGACTTTGAAAACGCATCACCATAATGTTGCAATTTTCTCGTAAACGGTAAATGTTATTTAAAAGCTACTTGTAGCCTTAAATGTGCAACTCAAAATTGGTATGAATCAGTCGTTTATTTGACTTTATCATAACGTGACGTTGCTGGTGACGTCACATGGTAGCACCCAGCATCCAGTGCTATTCTGCAAAGTCAGTTGATGCGTTTTCGTTAGTTTTTGTTTACTCTGTAGCGTGTATGATACCAATACCACTAGCGTAGTTTATTTTGAAAATAAACGTCAAATTAAAACATCAGTTTACAGCCCATTTTCAGAAAATTCTCCATAAGTTGACTGTATGTACCCTCACAATTGTGACATTGGGTACTTACATTTGCAATCATTACGTTAAATGTAAAGCGTGTCAGGAACTATTTTGTCATGTGATTGAGAAAGTCTTCAAAACTTACATTAACGTCACTTGCACAATACAAAAGAAACTCGATACAACCGTAATTTAATCAGAATCTGTCATTTGTTAATGGGCTTTGCCTCTGCAAACAAAACCAAACGAAAATAAATAAAACTGTGAAATACTCAAGATGCTAAATTATACCCCTAGACTATAATAACTAGAGTGGGTGGGGTATATCTGCATTCTTAAATGGGTAATAATAATGAGCATACCGTATGGCCAATACATTTTGAATCGTCCAATGATTAAAATGTAACCATTTAATTTAACCAGAAGCATAGGATAAATATCCGTTTAGTCAGGGAACAAAACTAAAGAGGTTTAACTTGCTACTGAATTGGTGTCCTTCTCAATCGCCTACCCCTGCTTTATAAAAGCGGTTACTTCAATGCCTTTAATTAATTTTACAATCATGAATTTTCTAGGCCACACTAAAAGCTTGTCAGACTTTTGATATGCAATAAAAAAAATATCTCCCTGTCATCCTAGGTGTTTGGGCAATAACGGATTTAGTCTGGGTGATGTGTTAGCAAAGTAATCTAGTAAATATGGTCAATATGGTTACATGTATATATTTTCATATGCTCTTGTTTTAATCTTGCAAACCGCTAATAAATGTTTTAGAATTTAGATAAAAGCAGAAAACGTTCATCTCTATGGTCGCTAAATGCGCCCCAGCGACCCAGAGACGGAATTTTGTCTTTCGACTGTATCTCTAAACTATGAAAGAAACTTGTATTGCTTACGTGGCGATTTTTTTAAATAACGAGCTGGTACCCAGCAAAAGGAACACGCTGGTATGTGCGCCCATCAAAGACTCAGACCAGCCTGCACATCCGTGCAGGCTGATCAGAGTCTTTGATGGGCGCTATATGGGTAGCCAAGGGTCCAATGATTCATCAGGCGGAAAACTAAGACTCTGATCAGACTGTGCGGATGCGCAGACTGATTTGAATCTCTCTGATACCAAATGCCAATTTGTACCTTAAGCTGGGTACCGATTCATTTTGCTTATCATTCTGTGTCAGAAATCTGTGACAAGGACTTTTGATAAGACTCTTTTCACAAAAGCAAAAAAAAAAAATAGTTCACAGTAAAACTATTGGTCGGGTCATTTGATGGGAGCGCCGGTCACAAACCTTTTTGAATACACAAAAATGGGCTTCGCACACAATGTACCCAAAATGTGATTGATTGGTTAATTTATTTATGTACTACAGATTAGCATTTGAATAAAAACAGCATATTCTGTTTCAATAGCCACATAAAATATGCACTTCATTTAAATAGCCATCTAAAATATGCACTTTATTTAAATAGCCACATACAATATGCACTTCATTTAAATATCCACATGAAATATGCACTTCATTTAAATATTCATATAAAATATGCAATTCTTTAATTATCCACATAAAATATGCACTTCATCTAAATATCCACATAAAATATGCACTTCATTTTAATATCCACTTAAAATATTTACTTCATTTAAATATCCACATTTAATATAGACTTCATTTAAATAGCCACATAAAATATGCACTTCATTTAAATATCCACATAAAATATGCACTTCATTTAAATATCCACATAAAATATGCATTTCATTTAAATATCCACATAAAATATGCATTTCATTTAAATATCCACATAAAATATGCATTTCATTGCAAAAAGGATAACACAAATAAAGATAAAGCGACCCTTTGTGACTCTTTGAACTGGCTGCAATTCGTAATAATACACTGTCACCGTCAGAGTGTCAATAAATGCACAGGGCACAAGATAATTATAAAAATGAGCCAGAGCGCCTTAAAGTAAAAAAGAGGGCAAAGATCAGGAAGCGACACAATCAAGTACTACACCTGACCCAGGATACCAATGAGGAAAATAACAAACTCACAATTAGACATCACAAACGAGAGCCAAGAGGTTAGCCCTTTCCCAGCAAGTAACCACAAGGCAACAATAAAACCTACAAAGATTTTACAATGTATCAAAAGATGAAAGTAAATTTCGCGATACCATACATATCAAATCTTGTCTAAAAGTTTGCCTAAACAGCTCGTTTAACATATGCATGTTTCTGATAGCACTTGGGAGCTTGTTCCATAGAACACAACCATTATACCCAAATGATTTCTTTCCAAAATCTTTTGAACTTTGGAATAGAAAACCCTTTCCCCTTAATCTAGTTACATATGGGTGTAAAATTCGTCGCTAGCAGGCAAAGAGTTAACCACTGACATGAAGTCTTTTCATTTCTAAGTCACGGACAAGATCTAATGCTAGGTTTACACTATGTTCCCGGCAGCCACGGCAGTCACGGTAGCCAGAAACGTAGCTCGCCGTGATGTTTTTAGTCATTTTTGTCTTAGTGTTCAAGTTCTGTTAAGTCTCGCTACGTTTTCTCACGGTCTGTCAAGGTCTGCCGTGGCAGAGGCTCGCCGGCGCGCTACGATCTGTCACGGATGGTTCTACGTTCCATCCCGGCCTGCCACGTTCTGTTGGGACCTCTCACGTTTTGTTACGTAGCGATCAAGTTCTGCTACGTTTATCAAGTTCTGTCAAGGAACGTGGGCGATGAATGGTGTTTAGACCCCAATATGCCCACGGTATAAAGAGGAGGTCCACAAAGCTGCTGCAAGCGTTATATTATGCACCCTTGATCAAAAACATCATTACATGTAATGGCAATGAAGAAGCCGATTTCGTATTTATATAGTTGCTTGGAGCTGCGGCAGAAAGTAGGCCACCAGCAGCTGTGTAGAAGAATGATCGTCTAGCAGGAAGGTTAAAGACGGATGCAAAGTGCGGGCATGGCTTTCGGAAGAACGATTGCAACAATTGGGATATTTCTCACTTTTTATAGCAAGAGAGCTTCGCATCGAAGATGTTAACGATTTTCAGGCCTCAAAAGCTCTTCGAAACTGTTCGATGAGAGTCTTGAAACAATAACACCAGCCATTGGTATCAGCATTAACCCTTTGTACTCTAGTAACTCATTTATGAGTGTTTTAAACACAAAAGATTCTAATGAAATGGCGCAAAATGCAGCATTTTAAAAATGTCTACGCTGACTGATCTTCAGAGAAATAAATGCAATATTCTGCCAAGGGAAATTATAACCTTTGACCCCCTCGATAGTACAATGAAACTACCCAAGTCTTTATTGTATTAAACCAGAAGAAGAAGTAAAAAGGTACAAAGGTTTAATTGCACATACTAATGCACGCACGCACACAAATACATTCGGTAATGATTATTTCTACCCTTGTCACTACTTTCCTCATCAGATGCATCTATCTGAGATTCTTAGATTCCATGTTCAGGTTCGAGCAGTGGGGTCGGGTTAGGAAAACGTGGCAGACCGCAACAGAACTTGAAGTACCTTGACAGACCTTGGCAGACCTTGGGTTGCCGTATCGTAACAAGCCGTCCCGCTACGGACATACTCCAAGTTGTGTTAAGGTCTGTTACGTTCTGTCACGTTTTGTAGCGTTCTCCCCGTTCTACTACGACACATTTAAGTAGGTCAATCCCGCCGTGGCTGCCGTGGCAAATTTTTTGACTGTTTAAAAATCTGTCCCGGCGATCACGGCGACCACGGCGAGCTACGTTTGTCGACCCCGTTCCCCTACGTTGTGTTACGGTCACCCCGTTTCGCCCACGGTGGCCGAAATCGTGACTGCCGTGGCCGCCGGGGACATAGTGTAAACGTAGCATTACCATACAACCCCTCTTTAAGGCAAAATCTTCTACCAACGGTGATAATTTGATAGGTAATCTTAAAGAATTTGTTACGCTGTTCAGCTTTTCTTGAAATAAGAAGATAAAAGTAACTGGACATGGCATTTACCAACTAACAATGAACCTGGGGTTAACGCATGGGTCTTTTTTTTAAAAAAAACAAACACATTTTTTTCTGTTTAACCATGGTTTATATTGTTTAGGGCATTGCTCGCACCCCGTAAACTGAATACTCTACATTGTTGTGTTGACAGTAATAAGTAAGTCCTCTTCAATTATTAATTCACAGGAAGAGCTTCGAAGGTTATTGATCGGCCCTCATCTACAAAACGAAAGCAGAACAAAAAGTAAACAAGAGTATAACTCTTCATTCATATGTACAATGGCGTCAACAAAGGAACGTAAGGTCAAAGGTAACGTCTTTCTATTTTGTTTGCTTGATTATTTTGTTTTGATTTTCCATGCGCTCATTTAAAACATATGACACGTTAAGCATTGTATTAACTTTATTTCGTCAAACGTCTAAGCTATCCAAAGCAAACTGCTGAGCGCATTATCATTTTTTTGAAGACAGATCGCGATAATATTATCATAGAAAGGTACAAAAAGGTGAATAATTGGTTTGCTCAATTCAATGAGCCACTCTACTTTATGAAGAAGGTGGCTAGAGATACTGTAGCAGCAATTAATATGAATTTATTTGACGCTCAAATATGGCATTTGCTAGTCCGTAAACAAATTTGAGTATAAAATTGTATAATAAAAAGTAGCTTTCTGCTCCAACCATACGTGTACTATAGTCACTTGCTCATGCTAAAACTACAAATATTCAGCAATTCTACCAACTGTGACCTCACAGGTCGGTTAAATAACGTATCGCTGAGTAGACCCGGTGTCTGAAACAATGATATATCTGCCTAAACACAGACATAACCGTCAGAGGTCATACTGTGTTTTACTTCCGGTTGATGGGATACTGACATCGAGGCTTTGTTGTGTGGTTTAACAGTTTTCTGACACTTCCTTTTCAACATGTTTAAGGTATCAACATGCTTGAGAAATGAAGAAATCGAACACTGTGACTGAAAAGTGGACAAACTTCAATGAAAACTAGAAGGGAGTCCATCGCAACTATCCGCTCTTACATTAAATACCGCATTGTATGACATTTTTTACACTTGACCTTTGTAATGAGAACTGTCGAGTATGTTTGCTTCGAGATTGTATCCTCTAGTTAACAACCTCTGTGTTGTTTTGCCAAATCGGAGATAAAATCAGATTTTAAATGTGTTTTTGTACAGTTATATTAAAAAATTGTCAATTACGGTTTCGTCAAAATTATACGGTTTCGTCATTGATTAATTGTCCACGATGACGAAACCGTAATTAGTTATTTCATGCCTAGACAACAAACGTTAAAGTTTTCATATAATTTTAAAGCTAAAAGATACAATGTGACTGATGAACAAAAATTAATCGGAACCCAAGCATTTTCGGTCGTTGATCTGTGATTAAATGAAGAAATTGAGTATGACGAGAAAGTTACCTAAACACCGGAATAAGTGACGAGACCCAAATTGCCGTAGTGGTATGACTACAGTGTAAATATTATCTACATACTTAAGCGTTATCTTTGTAACATCTAGTCTGGCGCAGTTAGTAGACTCGCTGCCTCTTAACCCGGACTTTGCTGGATCGAGACCCATCAGCGACACAATTTTTTTTTTCATGCAAATTATCTTTTTAAATCTATCTTACCTACTATTGGTGTGCATTTCGGAAGTTTTTTTTAATTTAAGCACGTTTTTTCCCTTTTTTCCCAGTTGTAGAAATCGCTGATAATGGATGTATCTGGTGACAAATAGATGGGCCAGATGCAACTCTCTTATCATAAATTGATTTACAATATTGTATATGCATATGCCACGATAATTAAAATCTAACTTACTTACTTTCACAATAATATAAATATACTGACGGGCTTTAAAAACGCTACTCTAACCTCCAGTTAAATATCTCAAAAGACAGTTGAATGTAAACGTCCTATGCTTCGATGATGTCATCATGAGGTGGCTTCTTCAGCCAACTCTTAAATTCTAATCGTATAGCTAAACTCGAAGATGTTATAGAGATTTTTAAGTCATCGAATGAACGGGTACATACAGATTAACTTAAAAAAAGCAAACATGCCATATCACAAACCTGCCAATCAAAATGAATGCATTTTCTCGATGACTAACAAAGTTCACGGCACACATTTGATGCTTCTCGGGTTTCTAGCAGGAGATCTTTCACTTATAAAATTTTGTCAAATGAAACAGTTGACCCCTATCTTAAATATTTTACATTTTCAATGCTTTTAATTAATTTGAAGTGGACAATTTTTCATGTGTTATTCACAAATGCATACTCTTTAATATGCAATCAAATGGTTTGCTTTGCATTCATTAACGCTGCTATCCTAGTGTAGCGTTTTTAAAGCCCGTCAGTATATTTTCACAGGCGATGTTATTCAAAGATTGTGTATTGCTTACATGTACATGTTATCCTGTCGTTAGCATTCTCTTTCCTGTGCAAATGCACAATCTACTTTGAGTATGCTCATTTGTAGGTACAGAAGCTTGGATTTCGCATGACGTACCTTTTCTATCTTAAAACGGATTTGATGGTTTCGAGATTATCCATCTGGCACCGAGCTTTGAACAGGCACTAGCGAATCAGGCGCAATTTCCATTATATAATTATATATGTGAACTTTATGTAGCTGGTGAATTAGGGCGGTGCTATGTTAACTGCACATAACTGTTGGTGCAATTTTGGTAGAGGGCACTATGAGGAACATATCTTTGAAATAATCATTATTTGAGTATAGGAGATTCAGCGGATGTGGTTTAAGATTTTTCTATTTTAAGCGCGGGTGGTCATTATTTTCATTAGAGCATAAACAATTTAGAGCTATTCCATAGAATACATCACGAACTCTTCAGTGATTAACCACACCAGGACCAACGGACAAAGCTCCGGACCGAGAGTCACTAGGGTTAGGTAAAGCCTGTCTTTTTTTTTTATAAATCCTTGCTACAGATCAAACACCACCGTGACAACTGGGTTATTTTGACGAGTAAGGTAAATTATATAGCATTCATAAGATTCATTGGATGGGGCAATTTTTTCCATGGAGCTAAGAACAACATTTTTGGGAACGTTTGTGTGAAATTATTTTTGTTATGGGTCAGTGATTCAGAATAAGTTGTTGTTTGAAGTTTTATTTAGTTTTAGTACTGGTGGCTGGCTATACCGTTCAATTGTCCATATCGGTTTGTGCAATTTTGGTATCTAGGGAGTTTTGAGGAACATTATCTGTGACATTATTTGGGCCACAGATTCAGAGAGTTGTTTGAATATATAATGGCCATTTGTTGTCAATTGAGCAATTTGGTAGAGGTGTATCATGAGGAACATTTCTGAGTTTGTATCAAAACAGCACGAAGAAATAACTAATAAATTTAAATAACATGTAGCAACGCCTTTATATAACATGTAATAACATGTTATGCTTTTTCTTGTTACACTTGACCTTTGTCTCCAAGGTCATACCAGTAATCCAAAAGCGTTGTTGCTATCTACACACCAAAGGCAATCAATGTCCCAATTATGAACCACTTACACTTAAAAATTTGGCAGTACAAGCCATAAATACATCATTTAAGTATTTTGGCATTGACCTTTGGTTCGAAGGTTATATCCGAAGTCCAAAACATTTGTTGTCATACACCTAAGGCTATCAGCGTGCAAAATATGAATCGCATATATCAAAACATTGATGAGATATATTAGCTTTTCAAACCACACAGCAAGAATTTTAGTATTTGATCTTGACCTTTGGCTCAAAGGCCATGCATGGGATTTAAAGTTTTCTGGTCATCCACACACCTCGGGGAAATTAGTAGATGACATTACAATCCACACAGCCTGATTATGTGTACATTTGACCTTGACACATGTTTGAATAAATGGGAAAGAAAATAAATCACGTTTTACGTACAAAAAGTTTGCTAAGCTTTGTGTTGATTTTTTCTGTTACGTCTGCAAACAGCACAGTCTTGTGCTGTGGCATCCCATTTTGGGCTACACTGTATGCTTATGCCGCATTTAAAGGTAATTAAAAACGCGTAAATGGATAAAACCAGGCCTCCATATTCAAGCATGTAATTTAAATATTTTTCTTATTTCTCAATCAAATCATTTTTGATGCACGAGCCGCGAAGTGAGATTTCCAATAATATGGTAAGTGCTACCAGCAAAGGCTCAGACCAGCCTGCGCATACGCGCAGTCTGATCAGAGCCTTTGCTTGTCGCTTGAATATCCTAAGAGTGTTAAGCTTATGACCGAACACCCTTTGGAGTTTCTAAGCTTAAAAGGAAGGCTGCACAGGCTCGTCTCTGAGTTTACACTTGTCAAAATGCCACATTGTTGGAAATCACATGCCGCGACTCATATGTAATTACAATTGTATGCTCAATTCTTTTTATGTGGACCGATGCATTGGATGCATTATAACTGAGGTATTTCTCAAGTATTTGTTAACGTCCATCGAGTGGACCCAATGATTATAGATATGGCCATAGCCATAAGTAGGTTAAAGCCCAATTCTACATGACCCCATAGTTTCACTTCAAGTCTTATTAAAGGCCCGTATGTTCTGGCTGTAGGCAGCGGGCCAATCGTAGAAACAGGATATGCGTCAACGTCTATGCAATGCTGAAACGTTTCGTCGCCAAGAAATCGCAATGAAATTATGTCAAACAATATAGCACCGCAATTATCTTTAATCTACTTCATTACTTCAGCAATAAAACGCATTAGTTCAGAGGTCAAATGCTCTGTTTGAGTGGAGAGTAGTGTCAAAAGTAAGATGTGACCTACACCTAACTTCAAACAACTTGAAGATAACCTCCGATTAGCCACTGTGGTGTCAAATACGAGTCACGCCCAGGGAAATCCGTTTTTGGTTTGTTCAGACTATGACAACTATAAGACACACATGTTGGCCTGGCATAGTAGGACCAGTGAATCAAATGCTCGAGCAAAATATAGTCATTATTTTCGTACCCATCAGTTTAAACATATGTTTGCGTACTCAAAAAACAACATATGTTTTAGTTGGGAAATGAAATTATAGTTCTCAATAGCCCTGGGCATAGCCTGTTCAAATACTTAGTCGCATCAACACCTTTTATTTTCGCTACAGTCATATATGCTACGTCCTGTATTTTTCCAAGATTTTGAATGATTTCTGTAGATGAACAGGCTGGGTTTTGTTTAACCTAGTCTCAAACCCCAAAGTAAGTAAGGGTGCAATGATCAGGAATCGATACAATCAAGTACCACACCTGACCCAGGATATCAAAGTCAGGTTTTTCTCGTGACGTAGATCAACGATAAACTGGCCATGTTTGGTCATCACCGTTTGCAACCTTTATAAAGTAAATTTGCCCTATATTTCAATAGACAATGATACGATGATGAAAACAAAAATCATGATATCGGTCAGAGTTGATATGAGGGGAACCATGGTAGTTAAATACAGTTTAACTTATACATTTTGATGGAACCTTGCCTTTATATTCCATAGAGCTGACGCTAAGCTCTATCTGAGGTCTACACTCATTCATCGCCTAAAGCTGCATAGTCTGTAACTTTTGATCTTTTAATTTTAGAAATAATGTTTCTAGTTTTCAAGAACACAGCAAAAAACTAAAATTCAGGTATACATTTACCAATTTCGTCAATCTTAACAAATTATCAGTATCAAAACAACAGCATTTATGTTAAAAATTGACTGCTATTAATTATCGGAGGGACGCAAATAATTACCAACACTAGAAAACACATACCTATTTTATAAGATAATTCACTTTTCCGTGCAGTTTTCAGCTATAGTGAACATATTTATTGTGAAAACATAACTTAATTCTACTTTTACAAATGATTTAAAAAGATTTTTTTTTTCAGAAAAATGTTCAGAGTTGCAAACTTAGCCTCTTTAAGTTATGGTACTGACGAAAGATGACGCATTTATGTGGCCTTCTGATACAGAACCCAACATCTTTTTTCCAAATGGCCTAGAGCTAATAATGTGGTCAGTCCCACTATTGTGCTTTGTGTGGCGATACATCTGAGTCTTCCCCGTTTGCCAAAGTATCCGTTTATGTGTTTCCTGCATCTTCGCAATCCAATGATACTAAGTCCACTTTGAAGTGGACATAGAATCCTTGACTTGCGGAGATGGGGTTTCCTGTATACAGCAATTGTTCTGTTGTTGTTGATTCATTGTTTATTGTTGCTCTCATTGTTTTTCGGGGATTTTGTTTTTGGTCCTTGTTTTCTTAATATGCAGTACTTGGTGTCCTTACTAGTTTTACAAACATCTCGCTTGCTCAGGAAAAATAGCTTTTTGTTTTACTTTTATAAATTGGTTGTCTTCTTGCTGCCATATGGATTAGTATTTTGTGTCTCTTCCTCACGGTGCCGTGGGTTGGTCTGCAGCTTCCCTGGTCATACTTACTTACTTTTTAATTGTTCAATGACTTTGTGTTTAACCCGAATTGCAGGTTTGGTTGAACGATTGAGAGATGGAGAAAGTGTCATCATTGCAGAAGGATACATGTGGGAGTTTGAGCGACGTGGATATCTCAAACTAGGGTCACAGACACCTGAGGTAGTACTAGAACATCCAGAAATGGTGACGTCAATGAGCAAAGAGTTCGTTCATGCCGGAAGTGACGTTGTAGAGGCATTTACTGTAAGTTTAATACGTTGATTCGCTGATAGCTCAGGGACTTAAGTTAAACTACCTTTTGTTGTCAGTACAATGTTTCAGTAGTACAAGCTTGTCTTTCAGACCTCCTGATAAGAATGTGTACTTAATCAGTATCTTTTCTTCATATGTTTCAACAGATTAATAAGAAGATAAGCAGAGTTTTATGCTAAAAGTTGCTTATCTGGAGCTATGAACTGTCTTGTACAAAGACAGGTAAGAAATGAGAGTGAAAACTGGAGAAAACTGATACCATTTAGTGAGTAAATGTCCTGGATTGGGTTAAGCTGGTCTAGATTAATAATGACCCCTTCCCCCTTTTGATTAGCAATTAATGATATGAATAGTTGATGTTATAAGTGATACAGCATCACAGGCTATGTTTAAATGTGATTTGCTTCAACATTCGCTCTGATGTACACTGAGCAAAATTTCTAATTGGTTCGGATATACAAAAATCATGCTTATATAAATCCTTAAATGCGTTGTCGAAACTCTGCATTCCCTTTCATTTAAAAATGTCTGGTACGTCTTCCACAGTCGATGCTAGAGTTAAGGTACCCTCCTTTCAAAAAGTAACATTTTCCTAAAATATGAAATATTCCACAGAGATGCCATCCATTTGTATTTTTGTTTGTATGAGTATGTTTCTGACTGTCGTGATTAAAGACAAACACTCTTCAAATAATTTGCTTCAATCAGACTCCTCCTTTCTGTCACATAATAGCATGAAGACAAACACTATCAGCAGCTAAATATTCAGCTTTTTGTATGCATTTTGCATAGGAAGCTCGCACTATTCTGTACGTCTTATTTTTTGTGATACGGTATTGAAATTTTCAGCGATTATGTATTTCTACTGGACGTCACTATTGTAGTTTGGAATTTGAAAAAAATGATGCTAAGTACCGTCACATTTACTTTTTAAGCTTTACATTCAAACCGGAAGTGCGCAGCAGCAGTGAAATGTTTGTCATCACAATATGGACGAATCAAGTTCTTTTCTGTTTTGGTACAACAATTTTTGCACAAGCTTCTAATGAATTTAAAAAATCTCAAAAAATGTGATATTTTAAAATATGCGTAAAAAATCTACTTTAGTCAACATTTCAAGTGTTTGGTGTTTATCGAAGTCGACTAGTCCAATCTATTACCAACTGAACTTAAATTTGATATAAAACTTCAATCAAAACCATTTTTCCTCAAAAAGCATATTTTTGCATTTTTAACAAAAAAAAAAACGTGGATTGAAAGACAACTTTTCTGAAAACCGCTAACTTTTGCCCATTAAACTGCACATTTATAAGCAGAAAATCATTTCAATGTTATAATCGCTTGATCAGAAATAATGAGTTTAAAAAGTGACCAATTAGAAAAGTTCATTGTATAAAGGTAAGCTATTGACTAAGTATGGTATACATCTTGCTTCAGAATATGGGTTTTTCGTTTGGCTGACGCCTGAGTTTGCCTTTGGCATGTCCCACCATTGCCAAACCCTGGCTTTCTTAAGCTCTGACTGTCTGTTGTATATGAACATTTTTCTTGTTTCATAAAACTTAGTTTATTTTATTTAATTGTTTTGCTGTCAACACAGTTAACGTGTTTGGACAACAACAGAACCTACCAGTAACTATATATTTGAGACCTACTTCTGAGACTGGGACTGTTGTCCATTCTTAGGTGGTGATTCTCTTGTTGTCAGTTGTTTGTTCTTCCCATTGGGAATAAAAGATTCATTTTACTTCTGGCTTTGTGGTGATGTTATTTGTGTTCTCTCTAGTTTTGGAATCATCTAACCGAGAAAGTGAGGGTTACTTGCTTTGTTTATTGTGTAGCTTCATTTCCTCTCGGTGCCATTGGATCTGTAATTGTTGCACTTTCTGGTCATATTCACTCGTTTTATATATAGAGGATCTTACATGAGTGTTCATGTTTTATTGAATTTATTGAACGAGTTGGGGGAAAGAGATCAATGCGAGGCTTGTCAAGCATATGGTTATTTTTTTAGCAACGAGTTTAATAAATTCATTAATACAAAAGCTCGAATGTTAGATTATATTTATCATATGACATTAAGATATTTATCATTTTAATGCATAGCGTTATTTCACTCCCAGATGTCACATCATATGATAAAATAACTAGCTCTCTTAATCTGAAAAGCTAACTAGCCTCTTTATTTCTAGTATTATGGTCACAGAGATAAAATGAGATCGATAGGAAGAGAAGATGACCTGGAACGCCTCAACAGACAGGCTCTTCATTTGGCGAGAGAAGTTGCAGACGAGACTGGATGTCTAATGGCGGGAAACTTGTGTAACAGCGCCATCTACAGTATTAAAGATGAAGAATCACATAAAGCTGCCAAAGAAATGTTCAAGGTAACTTGGGGTTTATTTTGTATATTGCATAATGTGATATTTTTTTAATGCAAGCGAACATAGTTTTTGGCTTTCCATGGTGTGTAATGTGTGGTTGGAGTTGCGTGGTTCCGGATTTATCTTGCTAACTGAATCGCAGGTTGTACAAAATATATTGAACTATCAACCTTCCAAATGCAGCTGTTCCTATCAGTACTCTCAGTGCTTTGATTCAGTTTGGGGAACGACTCGTTTCATGATATGGCTCATATATTAAAAGACAATTATTAAGAGGCGGGGATATAATTTCTTTGAATTTGCTTGTTTATTATTAGGTACGCAATGAATGGAAGTAGTCATATATTAAATAAAACGACCCACTTTGGAGTGAATGCCATTGTGACATCAAGGCTAAATCCACAATTCTATTGTTTTCCCTTATGCTGTGTTACTTTGATATGTTCGACGGGATTGTTTCTCCCGTTGTGAATTAGCTAGTTGTGGCAAAGTCTTTTTATATCAAAGAGAAACTAGAGTTCAAGGATATGTCCTAGTTTATATAACATTACAAAATATGGACCAGTCCATGGGATATGGGCTCTTTACGCATGTGTGTTACAGTCCTTTTAACCATTGTCATGCTGACTATTTCATTCACTATACATACTCCTCTTTAATATCAATAAGAGTAGAAAGCAGTGTGTATCCTGATCAAAAACTGGGACGAATTCAGCTGATCTGAATCCACACTCTTTTCTGAAAAAAAAATTGATAAATTTTAGTATTCCTCTAGTGTGCGAGACCTGAAGGCCTTGGTGAGATTGTGCGGATGCACATGCTAATCGAGCTTTTTCAGTTTAAAATTTCACAGTTGGGTATATAACTGGCTTGTCGAGTGTTTAGGCCCCAAATAACACGCTAGATAACCACTGTACCCGAACAGCGCAGTCATCGTGTGGTTGTTGCAGTCGACGAGAGCATAAAATAGTGTACCTAGCTGTTTAAAAGGGTAATATTTTGGTCAATATTTTACTTTTGAAAATATTCATCGCGAATTATTTTCACTTATAAATCCAGTTGTTTATCTGCTTAACAAGACTTTTCTTGGTTGAGTGATAGTCGCTACAGCGCCAGAGTTTTGCCAAAAATGTGATTTTTCGTGAAAAAGAAGTAAAAGATATGTTTGCTTATGTTCTGAAATTTATGCTTACTTAAGCTAAAATGCAAAATAACAGAAATCTGAGGCTGAAGCATTTTGAAAGTTATTTAAGCTTTTCATACTGTACGTGTAGTGATGTATATCGGGTGTTTTGGCCCAGTGGTCGGGTCGTTGACTGCAAAATATTGATTTTATTCAGACACTCGACTACTGGGCCAGAACACCCGATATGCAGAACTATGCGTACAGTATGAAAAAATTGAATAACTTAAAAAATGCTTTGTCCTCAGATTTCAAACTTTCTGCACATTAAGGGACTGGTATTTTGCATTTTATCGAAAGTAAGCATAAATTTCAGAACATAAGCAAACATGTCTTTCATCCTCTTTTCCAGGAAAATCACATTTTTGGCATAACTCTGGCGCTGTAGCGACTATCACTTAACCCGCAAAAATTTTGTTAAGCAGATACACAGCTGGATTTATAAGTGATAAAAAATCGCGAAGAATATTTTCAGAAGTAAACAATTGACCAAAACATTACCCTAATTAACAACAGGTACACTATTATCGTCTGCAACCACCACGCGATGACTGCGCTGTTCGAGTACAGTGGTTCTCTAGCGTGAATACGGACGTTGAGGGTATCAATCACAATTGTAAACATCGTGAATGCAGTCAAATCGCTGACCACCGTTACTCTTTGCATGCTGGGAAATGTTTCATAATTTTTGTCTTCTGCAAACTGTATTTATTTCAAAAGACACATTTCAAAGATGAAATATCGGAGTTGAATTCAGTTCGAATCCAAAGCAGGCTTGACGATTTGTCGGGTCCGACCCGGGAAAGATTATCAACAGACGAAACTGGCAAATAAAGGGTTAATTGTTTGTGTAAACAATGTTCTCTCAAGAAGATAGTGTGCACTTTTATGACTGTTCACGAGAAAAATACCGAGTCAAGCCTCAGTTACTGAGACTTTGGCTTGTTTCTTTTAAGGATTTGATTAACACATATAAGCCTAGCGTCCTTTTTATGGGACATAGGCAAACAGCGCAGACCCAGATCAGACGCCGCGTTCTGCGGCGTCTGATCAGGGTCTCCGCTGTTTTCTCATGGAATTTTCTATTAGAATATGAATAGAAATGAATGAGATAGGAAAGATCATTCGGCTTAAATGGGTTAAGCGAGCATACACTAAGCTGGCAGCGTACACCATGGCACTGACCAGACTGCGGTGCCATGTAGGCTAATATACAGATTTGTTGTTCGCTACAAAGTATACATAAAGACACGTTTTCACGTGAGGTAGTCCATTGATATTGCAAAAGAAGACGAGGGTTGATCAACAACAACTGTCAGAGATAATGACATGTTGTATAGTTATGATGAAGATGATTGTACAGGATAAATTAGACCGAGCTTTAGGAACTTACATTTTGTCCAATAAATTTATACATACCCTGTTGTCAATAATAAGGATAAAAAAGTTGTGATTGACTATGTAAATTCGATGATGAGTCTTTGAGTGCAATAAAGTGAACACTATTTGTCATCTGCTGAAAAGACAAATAACCCATGACCATGGCTGTGTCTGAATATAAAAATTAACAAAAAAAAACCACACAATAACACCAAAATAAAACAAACAGTGCAGCAAAGGTTCTTAACAATACCGGTACTCAAAAGCTAAAATTCTCAGTCAGAGAACTCAAGATATGAATCTCTTATTACAGCTTTTGCTAAGCTGGTACTTGCGTGGTTGTATATCTTACCTATTAGAAGGCGCTATTCCTCTGGCTTCGTTAGAAACTATTGTACATATACACAAGCGTGCACATACATGCGCTTACATGTGTTAAACATTCATACACCCATGGATGCATGCAAACGCATGTATGCATGCACGCGTTGCCTATGCAAATATATATTTTACCCTGAATGACAAGCAATTATATGTCAAATTATTAGAGGAGCAAAAGGCTATTCTGGCCCCCCTACAAATTTATTGGAGGTCTGGCCCCTGCTGCCCCCCCCCCCCCCCTGATCCTTCGTATTTGAATAAATCAAAACAAGACTGTCAATATAAGAATAGTATAAGACCAGTATATTAACGCCATCAAGTCAAGAGCATTTCAATGACAGTTATCTGTTTTATTGCTTACTAACTGTAACAACATGTTGAGCAACGATCGCTTTTGATATTTCAAGATAGAGCCTGAAAACGCAGACTTTTTTTAAGATGTTATGCATACATAAACCATAGATTGGATGTGTTCCATTCACTTAGCTAGAATGTTAGCAAATAGTCACAACAAGTGAATAGTCACTACAAGTGAATGCAAAACTAGTGGTCCAGTTCCTTGCTTGATACAATACAGTTAAATTAACCTTATTTTTGCAGGAACAAGTAGAATGGGCGGTGGAGGGAGGTGCGGACTATATCATAGCAGAAACATTCAACTACCTCGGCGAGGCAATGCTAGCACTTGATGCCATCAAAATGTATGGGAATGGTAGATAGCTCATCTTTATGTGCGTTTCTGGCCTATTGAATTTTTCTATAACCTTGACAACCGCCTGAAAAATCTGCAACTAATGTAGTGTTGCCCTCCAGAAATGTAATGGCGAATCCAGGACGCTCAAATAGTTACGCACATCAAAGGGAGACTACTAGATCAAGCAATGCTTCTCTTCAATTGCGTCCCTTTTCAAATGGAAACTTCTCTTAAAGGAAAGAATTTGCTCCCAGAGTGAGCGAATTCTTTCCTTTATGAGCAGTTCCTTATAGTATGGAAAATCACTTTTATCACATTAAGTGACCTCCCTTGAATGTTACTATTTTATTACGCACGTGCGTAACCTACGTAATGGGTGCTACGCCAATGAAATGTAAGTGAGTTTGAGCTGTAACTTGGAAGTAAGCATCACGCACGACAGTGGGTCAGATCTCAGATTGATGACGACCGTCAAGAAACTTTCATCGGTAGCTTAATGTGACGCTTGTCTTTCGGTGCCTTTCTTTAGCTTTGACTGTGAGTTTAGAAACTGTTTCTCTGCTTCGTCAAAGTAAGTTATTTTGGTATGTTTGCGCAGCTTCTATGTAAGCTAAGCAATTTATGTTTGTTTTGTTTTTGTTGCTTTACGTCCCAAGTCAACAACTATGTTCATTGCGGGACGGTCAGTTCACCTAACCACACTTTTCCTGGGCAGGCTTGAACAAGCGGTTAACCAGTAATTCGCGCACATACTTCCGCTTGTAACTGACAACAACCCTTCTTGAATGAATAAGCGGAAGGGAGGAGAATGACCGTAGAAATCATTTCATGATCAATCTCCACGAAAGTATGGGGCCGGACCGGGATCGAACTCGCGACCCCTGGATCTGCAGTCAGACACGCATCTGTAGTCAGCCACGTTTCCGACTGCGCTACGCGGCCCGGCAAGCAATTTATGTGATTAAGCAATTTATGTGATTTAGCAACAGCAGGATCTAGGGCAAAGATTTGGACAGTAAATATATTGGGCTGTGTTTTTTTTTCGTCCTAAGACGGTGATTCCACTGCTGTCAGCTCATGTTTTACTGTCGCTTCCATAGCTGTGGATTTTTATTTTATTTTGTCTTTTTTGTGATATTCTTTTTGTACTTTCTAGTTTTGCAATCATCTCGTTGAGAAAGATAGGATTGTTTTTTTCTTGCTACTATGCGTGTGCCTTTGTTTGTCTGTGTCTAAGGTACATACTGCATATTGCCATAGTTTGATCTGTGGTCTGCGATTGTTGCATTTCATGTCATACTCACTTGTCATTCTCTGTCGATTGTATGATATGCAGATATAAAGGCATGTTGTTTATTTTTTTTGAAGATAGATTCTGATTTTTCTCTCTGCAAAGGACACCACAATACGTAAATACTTAAATGCAATACTGGAATATTTTAACACGTAATCAAAGTATATATGCATTTACGCATACGAACAAATTTAAAAACCAGAATTTAGCATTTTTAAGCCATCCAGGGCTATAGTATACTTCTGTTTTTCACATGACGTCGTGCCTGGGAGTGCCATAAGGCTATGCAATAAAATCGATAAACCACTAGTGGTTTACAGATTTAGTAACGTTACTGAATGACATCCAGTATAACGCTGCGTAAAAGATGGCAATATCGTGACGTTTTCACGCTAAAAATGTAAATAATTCAAATGTCATGTGATAAATAGAATCTAACATTCGTGCTCTTGTATTATTGAATTTATTAAACTCGTTGCAAAAAGAGATAAAATGCTCAGCTTCGTAAGCATTGCATTTTATCTCATTCTCTTTTCCCCGACTCGTTTAATAAATTTAATAAAACATAAGCCCTCATGTAAGATCCTATATTGATCAGTATTCAACTAAATCCAATAACACATTCAGCGTTCTCGGTGGGGGCTGTTTTATATTAATATGCAGCACTTTATTTCACATTTTTTTCCTTACGAAAAAAAATGTTACTCTAAAATACGAATATGTTTTTGTGAGGAAAAGTAAGTGAAAACTTCCAGGAAATGCCACAGTCAAAGACTGCAGACCAATCTACTGCAACACAAGGAAGAGGCACACATTCGTTTCCTTAATTGCGATTATTCTTTTGTGCCAGGGTTGCCAGCAGTCGTGACCATAACAGCATATATACCAGATGTGACCCTAGATGATATCCCTATACCAGAGGCATGTCGACGTCTAGAGAAGGCTGGGGCTGCTGTGGTGGGGCTGAACTGTAGCAGAGGACCCAGCACCATGTTACCACTGATCAGAGATATAAGAGAAGTTTGTCAGGTCAGTTTGCTGTTATATTCCAATCACGTGACGTCTTTTATAAATATGAGTCGCGACATGTGATTTCCAACATTGTGGTATTTTGACAAGTGTAGACTCAGACGAGCCTGTGTAGCCTCTAATTAAGCTTAGAAACTCCAAAATTTGTTCGGTCAGTAGCTTGACAGTCATAGAATATCCAAGCGACCAGCAAAGGCTCTGATCAGTCTGCGCGTATGCGCAGGCTGGTCTGAGCCTTGGCTGGTCTCACGTTCCACATTGTTGGAAATCTCATGTCATGGCTCATATGTATACTTAAGTTTTTAAAAGAAAAGGAAATAGGAATCCTGTTTTAGGGTTCAAAACGGAATTAATATGCATTCTACCGCAGCCACTCAGAGTTGACTGCTGAATACAATGTTGTTTAAAACTCTACTGCAACACGGCATTTCAGATTTAGTTTATAAATTCAAATGAACCGTTGGAAAGTCTGCTTTTAATGATCAATTTTAAAAAAATAACTAACCGTTATAAAAAAAAAAGATATTATGCGATAGTCTTGCAGACCCATTAACAGTTTACAGCTGTGGTTTCCCCTCTAATTGCACAGCCCATGGTCAGGTTTCAGACCCAATGTTGACCCTGACCTATACCTTTTGTTTGTGGCTTGGTGCCTGATGATTGCCTGGGGCCGGACCCACCGTAGGTCAACTTGTGGTTTTCTTTAGCTCCGACTAGATGTGAGTCAAGAGCCGTTTTCTTTGTTTCATTCTTGCATGGGAATTCGTTACGCAAAGCTGTTTGAAGCCGCAAAATCCTTGTTCAAATCATGAGATTCTCGTGCTGTTTGAACATGGTTTTTACTTGAAAAAGCCTAAACTGGGCCCTGATTTGTATGCATGACGTTACACGGGAAAGGGCCGCGGCCGTGACTGGTCATTTCGCCGATGCTTTCGTTCGCGAAAACGTTGCACGCGAATAAATGACGTTGTGGCGACGTAATGACGTTCGAAAGTTTGACGCTGACGCCATTTTGTTTTGAGAAATCAAGTGTAAGAAAAGGGATATTTAATGTTTAAGCGACGTTTTCAGCGCGGTGTATGCTGAATTCAGGTAAAACATGCAAGAATAACGATCACACATGTTTGTTTCTTTGCATTAACACTTGCCGGGTCCCTCGGACGATGTTTAAACACTCGGCCTAACGGCCTCGAGTTCAAACAGCTTCCTCGAACCCGGCAAATGTTAATGCATGAAAAAACATGTATGATCCCCATATTATAACATGTTAATTTACTTTAATTGTTACTCTTTGATGATGCATTACATAAGCTAGGGAAACCTCCACTTGAGCTAACCCCCACCCCCATGCCTAGGCTGGTGTCTGGTCTAAAGTGGTTATTTAAGAAATGAATTCAATTTTTGGAATGTTCATGGAATCATGAATACTTGGGGTCTCGTGCAAAGTAAGTTAAGCCCGAAGGGCTTCACCTTAACCTTGCAAGAGACCCGAAATATTCATGATTCCATGAACATTCCAAAAATTGAATTTATTACTTATATTTACATTTTATATTATCAGTCAAGTATCAATTTTCAAATTTCACCTAACTTGGCTGGTTTCCAGATATTTTGAATTAAATCAGACATAATGTAGGGGTAGGAATAGCAAAAAAAGCCAAATTTCGGCGCTTAACGTCACGGCGATACGTGTTCAACGTCACGCAAACGTCAGTAAACAAGCAACGTTATTGGATGGACTTGACGTTAGCCCGCTCAAAGGGCGCGTATGTGGATGCTGCTTAAATCGATTTGTTCATGTAGGTATGACCCACATCTCAAATGTAAAGGTTCATTCAAAGACTCGCAGTGGAAATGTAAATATTATCACATGACGTCGCGTCTGAGAGTGTTATAACGCCATGTAATAAAATCGAGAAACCACTAGTGGTTTACAGATTTAATAACGTTACGCAGTGGCGTCCATTATAAAACTGCGTAAAAGATGGCGAATATTATAGGGATCACACATGTTTTTTCATGCATTAACATTTGCCGGGTCCCGAGGAAGCTGTTTGAACACGAGGCCGTTATGCTGAGTGTTCAAACATCGTCCGAGGGACCCGGCGAGTGTTAATGCAATGAAAAACATGTGTGATCGTTATTCATGCATATTTTACCTGATTTCAGCGTGAACCGCGCTGAAAACGTCGCTTAAACATGAAAATATCCCTTTTCTTACACTTGATTTCTCAAAACAAAATGGCGTCTGCATCCACTTTCGAACGTCATTACGTCGCCGCAACGTCATATATACGCGTGCAACGTTTTCGCGTACGAAAGCATCGGCGAAATGACCAGTCACGGCCGCAACGCATTCCAGTGTAACGTCGTGCATGCAAATCAGGGCCCAGTTTAGGCTTTTTCTAGTAAAAAAAGTAAGTAATGGTGCAAAGATCAGGAATCGATACAATCAAGTACCACACCTGACCCAGGATACCAATGGGAAAGTGACAAACTCACAGAAGACACCACAAACGAGAGCCAAGAGGTCAGCCCTTTCCCAGCAGGTGACCACAAAGCACATATAAACAGACGCGCACAAAACATAGCAAACACAAGACAGAACAAAAACATAAAAGCCATGTTCAAACAGCACGTGAATATCATGATTTGAACATGGATTGTGCGGCTTCAAACAGCTTCGCGTAACGAATTCCCATGCAAGAATATAGGGATCACACATGTTTTTTCATGCATTAACATTTGCCGGGTCCCGAGGATGCTGTTTGAACACGAGGCCGATAGGCCGAGTGTTCAACATCATCCAAGGGACCCGGCAAGTGTTAATGCAATGAAACAAACATGTGTGATCGTTATTCTTGCATATTTTACCTTATTCCAGCTCAATTCGCACTGAAAACGCTGCTAAAACATTAAATTGTTCATTTTCTTACACTGGATTTCTCTAAACAAAATGGCGTCGGCTGTGAACTATCGAACGTCATGACGTCATAACCATACGCAACGTTTTCGCGAACAAAAACATCGGCGAAATGATCAGTCTGGTCCGCAATGCGTTACGTATATAACGCCATGCAAATAATGCAGGGCTCATTTTAAGTATTTTCAAGTTCATACCCATGTTCAAACAGCACGTGAATCTCCTGATTTGAACATGGGTTTTCGTTCATTCGACAATGGGTGTAAACAGCTATACGAATAGATATCTATGCAAGAATGACGTTTTCACGCCAAAATACAATTTTTAAGTAATTTTAATATCCTGTGATAAATATAATCTAAAATTTGTGCTTCTGTATTATTGCATTTATTAAACTCGCTGCGAAAAAGTGATAAAATGCTCGGCAAGCCTCGCATTTTATCACTTTTACCAAACTCATTTAATAAATTCAATATTACATGATCAATCATTTACGATCCTCTATTTCTGTTGTTGTTTATTCATTGTTGGTTGTTGCTCGAACTGTTTGTTGGATTTTTGTGTTGGGTCCTTGTTTTGTTGTGTGGTTCTTGGTGACCTTTCTAGTTTAGCAATATTCTTGCATAAAAAGAGATGGTGGTTTTTACTTAACCCTTAAAACCGCCAATCACAACTGCAGCAGACGACAAATTTTGTGACATGTTTCTCGATTTTCGAAAAAAATAAGGTATGATATTTCATGAGAATCGTCTGCCACCAGACGATTCTCATGAAATATCATGCCTTATTGGTTATTATTGAAAAAGCAGCAAAAATTGAAATTGTCGTATGCTGCAAATTATAGGTGGCGCTTTAAGGGTTAAATTGTCTGTGTTCTGTATCTTATCCTCACAGTGTCTGGGACTGGTCTGCAGCATGTAATTGTGGCATTTACCGGCCATACTCACTTACTTTTAAAACCCTTCAGTTATCTTCTGCTAAATCATTTGGACCTCGACGCAAGAAAACCTGTCTTCGGTGTCACCAGCAAATCGAGATTCAAACCATCCTGCTAAGCTACAGAGACTACCTAGAAATTCGTAGCAAGTCTAGGTATAATACTTTCCAATAAGCAAATAAAGAAGGCGCTGCTCAGTCTGAGCAGATGCGTAGGCAGGTCTGCGCATTTGTTGTGCGCACCCCCCCCCCCCCCCCCCGAAGACAGGTTTTCTTGCGTCGAGGCCCATTTGTATTCCAACATAATACAAACAGTATTTAAAGCCCACCGATGGCTTAGGCAGCTGTCCATTCAAATGCGGTGGTTCTATTGTTGTTGGTTTTTTGTTTTATGTACTTCCCATTGTCTGTGGGGTTTCTGTATTTGTCTTTGTTTGGTATGCATTACTATATGCCCATACTAGTTTTGCAATCATCTTGACGAGGAAGAGAGAGAGCTGGTTGCTTTCCTCCAATTGTCTTTCAGATGTCTTGTCACTGTAAATGTTCTGTGGCTCTTCCCTACGGTGCCATTGGTTGGTGTGCAGTGTTTATGTTTTTTAAGGACATAGTTTTGCCAGTCAAGATAAGAAATAAGTGTAGTGCACAAAAAAGTAAACAAGTAAAAACTGGAACTACTTCTATGCAGTTTTCTTATAGTTTAACTCTTAAAGCGCCAAGAAAAATGCATCTGAAAATGTCGTCTGCTGAAGTCGTCTGCTGCAAATAATTGCCTAACAATACTGACGAATTAAGAATAGAAGCAAACAGTGAGGACCCAGAACAGACTGCTCCTATAGGAGCAGTCTGATCTGGGTCCACACTGTTTGCCATAGAGGCTTCTTAAATATTTCAGCAGACGAGAAAAGCAGACGACTTTTGTTGTGATTGGCGCATTAAGCCTCTTACTAATTAGGATTTTACTGAGTTAATGAATATTCAATGTACTCATCTCAAATTCAATTATTTCAGGGACCAATAGCTGCTCTACCAGTACCATTCAGATGCAAAGAAAATTGCAAAACATTCTTCTCACTCACGGATCCTGATTCAGGTACAGTAAAACCTGTCTAAAACGGCCACTCTTAAAAGACCATTTTTTGGTTTTCAAGACCAATAATCGCTTATTGCAGGTCAAAAGTATTGCAAAATGCTCCAAGGGAGCATTCTGCAATGCTTCAGACCTCCATTAAGCAACCATTTGTCAGTAAGATTTGTGTTTTGTCTCTTTTTGAGTGGCCGCTTAACACAGGTTTTACTGTATTTTCATGTTCCTTTCACTAAGCGGCCTTTGTTGATATGTGCTTTATAATTCACTAAGTTGTTCTCTTTCTTTGATAATACATGTAGTTCAATGCGCTGTCAAAATGGTAGCATAGAAACGGCTATTCCATCTCTCTCTCTCTCTCTCTCTCTCTCTCAATATATATTTGACCCATTCGTGTTTTTATCTGTATTTTTGCGCTTTCTCTAGTGCCATTTGCAGGTATGACACTAGAAAAATGCATCGTCCTTAGGATCGGGACGTTAACTGGATGTCCTCTGTGCAGGGAAAGTCTCCCCCTGTGTAGGATAAAGAACCCTACGGTAATTTAGATATGGTTACTTGAAGGCTTTCATCCTGTAACTTGAGTGTACAAAGTACACCTGCAGATAATACTCGAAAGAGGGTCTGGCATGATATATAGAGAGAAAAGAAAGAAAGAAAAAGACGGCTTGTCATTCGTCATTTTTTCATTTTTGTACATTTATTGAATAATCTATTTGTTTACTAGGTAACTGGGGCTACATTGTACTTAATATGAAGGACAAGTCATACTTCAAGTACAAATTATTTCTTAAGCTGCTAGCGTCTGCTGATACTATTTTTTGCAAACAATTTGTACCCAAGCATTCAGGCGAACTATGCTCTACTTAGTACTGGTTCAACCCAGGAAGACCTGTCCTGACATGAATGATAAAGTGTTGACTGGGACGTAAAGAATCAAATCAATGGTCAATTGCTGATCTAAATTTAAACTGATTGACACTCTGATGGTATTCCTGAAAGAGGTTAACCCTTAAAGCGCCAATCACAACTGCAGCAGACGACAAATTTTGAGAAATCTGTCCCAATTTTCTAAAAGAAATGAGGTATGATATTTCATGAGAATCGTCTGCCACAGACGATTCTCATGAAATATCATGCCTTTTTCGTTATTTTTGAAAAGCGGCAAAATTTTAAATTGTCGTCTGCTGCAAAATATAGGTGGCGCTTTAAGGGTTAAATCATGTAAAAATGGTCAAGACTGTCTTGAAACTGACAACTGAAAGCTGTATGTTTATTTGACAATGGATGAAAGTAAAGCTCTATACATACGCGTATTTTCTGTATGTGACTGTATTTTTGACAGGATACATTGAAAAAAAATAAAAGATCCAGATGAGATATCACATAAATTATTTTATGGCTAGCTTCACCACTTGCACAGATAAAAATACGATATGATTTGAAAATTTTAACCTCTGACCATCAGCATATATTGTGTAATTTCTAAGAATGATAACCTTTATGCTTATATGAGCCACAACATGAGATTTCCAACAATATTGGTATGTGCGACTAGCAAAGCCTCAGATCAGCCTGCGCATACGCGCAGTCTGATCAGATCCTTTGCTAGTCGCTTGAATGTTCTATGGCTGTTGAGCTACTGACTGGACATCATTTGGAGTTTCTAAGTTTAAAAGGAGGCTGCAGAGGCTCGTCCGAGTCTAAACATGTCAAAATACCATATTGTTGGAAATCACATGCACTGGCTCATTTGAAAAAAATTGAAACCCCTGACCATCAGCACTGATTGTGGAACGTCTAAGATTGATAAACTATATGCTTATATTTATTTCAGGAGATTTGCTCTACCCTATTGACATGAACTGCGTCATGTGTAACAGAGCTGATATACAGAAGTTCGCTACAGAAGCTAAAGAGATCGGGGTTCAATACATTGGACTGTGTTGCGGAAATGCTCCAAATATGCTGCGTGAGGTGGCGGAAGTCTATGGCCGTACACCGGAAGCTTCGAAATATACACCGGATGTGTCTGAAAATATAATCGTGGGTCGGAGGGGGTCGGAGATAAATAAAGAAGCAGAGAAAGTCAGGCGTTTCTCACTTGGAGATGCAAAAATATCTGTACCAAATATAAGTTCTAAGAAGCAGTAGTCCATTTTAGTACAGGACATAATATGTCATCGTTTTTATAACACTACTCATAATAACGCACAATGAATATACCATAGTTATAATTTGGCTCAAATGGAATTTTATGTATATAAAAAATATTTTTACTTCTTATTCGTTTGTATATTCAACCCTATACACTGAAGGACTTTAAAAACGCAAAAAATGAAAATCCTTTTTTGCACCCAGATTTTTTTCGGTCTTCTTTAACAGGTTAAATCGGCAGGTAACAACACTTTGCTTCTATCTATACCTAATTCCAGCGTTTTTACAGACACTGGCCACCACCAGCTACTTATCGCTGGTTAAGTATGTTTAGCACGTGGCATCCCCACAAATTAATGAAGCAAACTATTTTATCATTTGACATGTAGCGAGTAAGTAAACATGTACATAAACATTGTAGCTTTAGTTTTATAACTTAATTGAAGAGACTAGGTCTGTAACTATGAACATTTTTCGAAAAAAATTCTTTTCTTTTTAAATCATTTGTAAAAATAGAATTAAGTTATGTTTTCACAATAGACATGTTCAGTACAGCTGAAAACTGCATAGAAAAGCGAATCATCTGATAAAATTATCTTGTTTGTAATTATTTACGTCCCTCCAATAATTCTAGACAGTTGATTTTTACATAAATGTTGTTGTTTTGATTGTGATAATTTGTTAAGATTTACGAAAATGGTAAAATGTTTACCTGAATTTGAATATTTTTACTGTATTCTTGAAAAATAAAAAACTTTATTTCTAAAATTAGAAGATCAAAAGTTACAGACTATTCAGCTTTAATCATGTTATCTGGCGCAGTTGGAATGTTACAAGCCAGGGTGCATGCTTCTGACGTCTCACGATAATTGCCATCCGCCAACTTTACAGCACCTTAGAGATCGTTACCAGGCTACTGGGACAGTTAAAGATCGACACAGGTCTGGTGAACCAAGAATGACGAATGACGTTAGGATGGCAATTAACGTCGATTGTATCGACGATATTTGCATTGCATCGAAAATATCCGTTCTGAAGGGCTACCGTCAGTGCCAAACAAATAGTTGGGCTCCAAGGGTAATTCACTTCAGATTTTTAATAATCATTGTTGCTAAATCTCAATACAATTGATACAGTCAACCCTCTTTATAACGACACTGTTTGTTCCAAGCTGTCTTTGACGTTAAAGTGAATTTGCTGTTATAAAGAAATTTTGACCATTACCAGATCTCCACATAATTATCATTTGGTAAAAGAAAATATTATACAAATGAATTAAAATGTTATTTTTCCAAAAGTATACATCAGTTCAATTTCAAATTGTATCAAAATGCACAAAGCTTCCCACTTATCAAGTGAGACAGAAACCTGTTCATGCAAAAAGGCCTTGTTCTGATCACAGAAATATCTGAACCATGGTAACAATTCTATTGTAAAGAATTTATTTTCAATAAAAATTGTATATCTGTTCTCAGAAGTTACTGTCGGTGTCGTTAAGTGAATATTCTGTTATAAAGAGGGATTTTTAATGGAAACAAATCCGTTCCCAGCAATTTTATGTCGGATCCTGAATATTCTGTTATAAGGAGTGACGTTATCAAGAGTTTGGACTGTACATTAGAAATGAGTAAAGTTTATGAATTTCAAGTTTTGCGTTTTTAAAGTCCTTCAGAGTATTCCATGATCCATTTTAAATACAGGTCACCACCTTTATGATAAGCCACCTATTTTTGCACATTCAACCCTATATTCCATGATCCACTTTAAAATAGGCAACTACCTGCATGGCAAACCTGCTATTTAGACGAAGTCTTATAATTTCATTTCTCTGTTGACCTAATAAGCTAACTTAATCTCTGTATGGAAGAAAGTACATGCCTTGAAATGGTTATTTATCTTTGGGCTCTCTTGTGTGTTCTGTTTTATTGTGTTATCGTCACTTTCCCATATGGTGTCCCAGGTCAGGTGTGGTACTTGGTATCGATTCCTAATCTTTGTCTTCCTCTTTACTCCAATGAGCTTACACTGACATATATGAAGCTGTTGTAATGTTATTTTGACATCAAATTATGTAGGTGAATGATCTTTATGGAATATAAGATTCCATTATTGGTGTAAGGGTGGGATAGAAAAATCTGTCTAGAGGATCGCCGTTTGGCATTAGGAGGCTTGCCAAGTGATGAAAAACAGTGATTGCGAGGGACATTTTTTCTATCCAATCCTCACAGGAATGTTGGATTCTTGTTCTTGCTCACCATTAAATACCGCATTTTCATATTTTATAAATGGCTCCAAAAACTCCTGAATACGCTGAGATGCGACATTATTTGATGACGTCACTTTAACATGACAATGACGTCGCTTGACGACCAGTTGCGTGAGTTCCAATACAACAAATTTACAGCCCTCAAATGGCGGACTGGGTAAGATAGAAGGGGTAAGATAAGATTTTTATCGCAGAATAAAATATCAGATATCCTTATCCAGTGTGCAAGAAATAGAAATATATACTGTACAATTAGAACTCAATAATTCGAACTCAAGTATTTCTAAGTATCTGCTGATTCATATTAAGTTGGAGATGCATTGGATTAAACAATGAGTATTTTGATCATTAAAATCGAAGCATTTTTTGGGTGATTTTAAACACCCAGAAGAAATATTTGATAGGATATACTGAAAATATACTAATCGAAAGTTCTAACCAATCATTTGCATATTTTAAAAGCAGGCAATAATTGAGGTTTATGAATGAAATTCGCCCCAACCGATTAGATACAGTAAGAAGGAATAAACATGAGAAATCAATATAAATTTGTCTTTGTACTTTGTGCTAAAAGTTTTGTTTGTCAAAAATATGTAGTTTTCTAGAAGACTGATTTTAAGACTGATTGGTTAGGACTTTCGATTAGTGTATATTGGGGTTTGAATATTGTATGGTCGCTGACTCCCTCTAATTCTACATGTTGATTATTTGAATTAAGGATTCTTGTGCCATGTATATATTTCGAATTAATTAGATTCGATATTCCATCAGCAATTTGTAAGCCTGTAGATCTGTAGATAAATAGAGTAGTAGGACACTTCTGCGAACATCAGCATCAATTAAATGGATCAACAAAGACCAACAGATAATGCATATAATTTGATTCATCAAATGAAAAATTTTTATCACCAAATTAGAGCATTAAACACTTCTCATTCACGAATATGTCCGCGATTTTTTTTTCAAAACTCAAACTTGACCAAAACAATAATTTCATACAAATATAAATTTGGGCCAGCACAATAGATTTCTGTACCTATCATAACAACAAACAGTCATTGATCAGTGGAGTCTGCACATCTTCATAATCTCGCTGTCGCATTTACAATGTTCTGAAGTAGGTAAAGCTCAGGCCATATAAGAGACTTCTGGCCCACTTGCTAGCTGTGGCATGAAGATAAAGTGGTGGATTCATATACAGTCTCATGTTTTTGCTCATTTTACAAGCTATATGACCCTGGGTAAGAGATTAAATGGCCTACATATTACGCTATTTGTGTTAAGCATATGGATAAATTATACTTGTAACTTATGAATCCTAACCATAATCCCACACACTTATGGCAGGGCTACAAACGAGAGTATCAACATCTTCTAGAGTTCACCTGCACCTGTTGATTTGTAAGTACACCTGAATTAGCTGGTAAACGGTAAATGGATGGTGCATCAGTGAATATTAACATTTTCGAAGCAAATCTTTAGAAATTTGCAACCATTCATAGCCTCATGAATTACACAAACTTGATTGACAGCTGCCAAGCTCACTTGGGAATGCAATACGCTTAGAACATCGAACTCATTCGCCAGAGGTGATACTGGTGTTGAGATTGACAGCGAGCCACACCTGAGTCGCATGTGCAAAGCAAGCGTCTTGTTTGCTCCATTGGCTATCCGTGTTCAAGCTGGTTGTTCCAATTTTCAATTTTACACTCCGACCTAACCGTTAATACGATTATACTTACATACTAAACTGTTTCAATTCCTAAACTAAAAATATTTTTTATATTTTAGATATCTATTATATATGTAAATATAAGCAATATCTTCAATTTTCGGAAGGTTCATGGAATCATGAATACTTCGGGTCTCTTGCAAAATTAACGAGAAGCCCTACGGGCAATACGCTTCAAGAATTCCCGTCAGCTTTTTCCCAGCAGGTGACCACAAGGCAGCAATGAACAGATGCGAAAGCATAAAAAAACATATTCGAACTTGAGCGAGAGGTTGATGGAAGCAATCCATATATGAAATTTTAAAGACATCCGATTAAAATGACTAAGTAAGAGAGACCACAACATGCAAACTGATAGGTGGCGGCCATTGTGTCGGTCATCTTGGTTATCATTTGTCGGACGAAACCAATACTGGACCATGAGAGAGAGTTTGATGAAAGCAATTCATATATGAATTTTGGAAGAAATTTGATTCAAAATACCTAAGTTAGAGTGACCACAACAGTGGAGGGACAGATGGACGGACAAGCCTAAACAATAGAGCTCCACCAACATTCGTTAGCGGGGCCCTAATGAGTTCACCACACCAATAGTTTGATTGAAGCACTACATTGATGGTTTATTAATAGCTTAATAGGCTGTAGCCCAGACCAGCGTATCTCGTAAAAAGTCATCGATGCTTACCCCGAAAGTAGCAAAGCTGATTTTTTGCACAAAGAATATTTGAACATTTGGTAATACAAAACCACTGTATAGCAAATTGTTGCGAATTGCGAATTGCCGTTTAAGCGACATTTGTATTGGAAGCCGTTTCCTTTAAAAATCGTAATAATGATTAAAACGCGTTGTTAAACATGTTATCATAGCAAATGGGATTGTAAATGGTATCTATTCTGTCCCATATATACTATTGTATGTAATGAGGAGAGGAGAACATATTTTGATTTGCTGTATGTTTAAAGTCTAGCCTGAAAACACAGACTGTCTATGCTATTCAAAGTTTGTGTTTGTTGTTTCGATTTGTTAAGCAATCTTCATGACCAAAAGGAATATGACAATTATTTTGTCATTAGCCGAGAGGCAAATATGCTTGCAACACTAAAAAAAAAATTGAAATAATATACTCATTAATTAATCATGTGGCAAAAACAAACATAGGTACCCCATCAACAACAAAAAAGAAAAAAAAAGAAACAGAGGAGACCAACAGCGTTACAATCATCTCATACGATGCTACAAGAGGATCAGAAACTATATCCAAATGACTTATATAATAAACATGGTTAAGAAACAATACAACTAACATTTTCTAATGAGGTGATTATGCTGCTAGTAAGCACTGAACAGACGTAAACAATGCACATGGCTGGACTAAAAAAACTTACACCACAAATCACTGAAAAGAATGTGTGTGTTTCAGGTTATAAACATAGCTAACTATATTCGTATAAATTGATTTAAGTCTATTTTTACAAAAAAACTAATTCTTTCCAATCCTCCATGAGTCATCCGCCCATGGAAGATTTCATGAACAGAAAACAGAAATTAAAGGTATAATAGGTATACGTAACTTTTGGACTACTGATGTCGTAAGCTGCAAGAATGAAAGTAAGAGAAAGGTGGCAAAAATCAGGAATCGATACAATCAAGTACTATACATGGCCCAGATTACCACATGGGAAAGTGACAAAAAACACAATTAAACATCGCAAACAAGAGCCAAGAGGTCAGCCATTTTCCAGAAGGTAACCACAAGGCAGCAATGAACAGACGCAAAAGCATGACAAACACAAGACATAAATAACACAAATGATCCACGAAAGAAGTACCGCCTTCGAACGGTCAGTAAATTATTTTACTGGAGGGCTGAAACCAGTTTCATGGCGCCAGTTTCAGCTGCATTATATACCCCACCATAGTTTTAATTGTGTTTTATCTATTTTTTTGTCTTAGTCTTTTTCTTTTCGTATTTTCTTTCTTTTTTCCTTTTTATTTTTTGCTACTTTTTCTTTCATCTTCAGTTGTCTTGTCCCATTTGACTATTTTATTCATTTTCAGCTTTGTATTTGGTTGTAATGGACGTGTTTCTATGTTTTGACATCTTTAAACAGTTTTGCTACCGTGCAAAATGTTTTGCTCATATATGTTAAACATACTAGTATACCAAACTACAAGCTTACAAAACTGCATTAAAAGAAAATTTAAATAAATCTCTCATGAGTCCAACCCGCCAAAATTCGAGTGTTGGAGAGCCATATATTACTTTTTTGATGTGAACATTTAATATTTGTACTTCAAACTATACTATAGACATTCAGGTATGCATAATATTTAAGTAGAATATGTGCAAACAAATAATATTGTGCATCCAAATTCTGCTGTAGAAGTTCTGAACCTTACTTAAATGTTTATCTCTTGTTTTGAGTTTTTAAAATATAACATGGTGATTTTTTGATACACTTTGGTATTGGAAGAAATTTCAATAAATCCATAGCTGGAGTTCAGTTAATGCAATAACAGTATGCAAGTATGGAACGTCTAGTTGCCATGGCGATAGTTTTATAATACCAGGTATAGCAAATAAATCCATTTTGTCTTGTTGCTAGGCAACCGTCTATAATTACGAGTAAAAGTTTCTGACCAGTTTTTAGGAAGGGGATCGTAGTGTTGTATCTGACTATCATCTCTGCTAATATTTTAAGTATTTTCTTTTTAGATTTTTAAAGCTGAAGGTGTTGAAAATAAGTATTCATTTTTTTTTGTCTTAGATTCGCTTTGAGGACTTTGATGTGTTACTTGACTGAAATGAAGCATAATACCATACACTTTTTACATTTCATACAATTGACATCACGAAAAACATCCTTAATCAGAGTTAATGCTAATTTCAAGAGAATGGAAATAATAAAATTCATAAATAAATTGACCACATAGAAAATGTGATATTGTACATAATAACATTGGGTCAGTTGAACAATTTATTGTGATTGTTAAATCTTTATACATTCAATATATGCTTAACAATGGACTAAATACTACATGTATATATAAAATTCAATTGATATATAGTGTGACAGGACAGACAGAGGACCAAAAGGTAAGCCACCAACACTGCCCTCCACGTGTGTTGATTTTTGAAATCGGGCAGCCGATTATAAACCACGCTTTTCGCCCAATAACTATGTCATGAAACACAATGGCGCCATCCTATATCAACTTTATTTATAGGCTATTATCGCATACTTAGAAAAAAGTAAGTAACCGTTCGGGATGTACTTTACATTGCGATGTGTTTTTGCATATCTAGCCTTCCGGTTCGCAAAAAAATGCATTGAATAAAGCAAATCTATTTTACAGCCTATGTGCTCATATTCAAGGCCATCTTAAAGTGTGCATTCTTACATGACAATAAATTTTGTGTCATGAAATCGGCACACGGACGTCCCACTACATACGCAAGCATTTTAAACGTGACCCGTTAGTTGGATAAGGAATGTTTCCCAAAAATACGTTTTCATACCTTATGGTGATGGCAGCCATATTGGATATTAAATCTCACCCAAACAGGCAGCAATGTAATCTTTGGACAGTTATGATGTGTTTGTGTGAAAATAATCGAATTGAGTAGTGGTAGATACAAATGGGAGAAAACGAAACACTACGTTTTATCAGGTTACATATGGTACACAACATTGCATGCGTAATGCTAAAGCAACATTTCTTTGAAATTGAAACTAATGATCAAAACTTTTAAAACAAACACATTGTCATTCCTGAAAGGTAGTTTGATTTCAATTTGATAACGCGAGATAATAGCGTTTGTATTAAACGAATACATGCATATGACGCACATGGGCTGCCATACTTTATTAGCTCCAGTGGCGTTATGCAATTCCGAGAAGTTTGCTTTACAGTGGTTTCGTATGCACCATATATACTTCTTCAAATTTATACTATAACAAACCTTGCTACTTTCCGGGTAACCATTTTTGATTTTTTTCACCCTGGGCCCCCGCCTATAAATAACTTACCATTTCATACATTTTGAGTTATGCACTGCATTGATAGTTTATAAGTTACTATGAAAAAACATGAATACACTGAGTTCTGATTGGTTGAATGAACTTGCACAACTGCTTTCTGACAGGAGTTTGACTGTGTCAGAACCTTATTAACAGACAGCCCGTACTACGAGACAGGTCTCCCCCTTCTTTCAAACAGTTTGCACAATGATTGGTGAATTTTCATCAGAGTCCAGTCCATAAGCCTGGCGGAATAAGTACTTTATGAATTTCAATTCTTCACTATCATTCAGTCCAAAACTAGATCGTCCAGTGTCACACTCACTGCACACAAATCATTTAATTGCGTATGGTTCGTAACTGGTTGATCATTATCCAATTCATTTGTTAAGTAGTATATGTTAGAGGGGTCTTTAACTTTCTCAGAAACAGTTGATGGGATATCCAAATGAGACTGAATGGCTACCTTCCTTGTTTCTTACTGCCTTCAATAGGGGTTTAATGTTTTACTGAAAGGTTTTCACTGCGACCAACCCAATGTAAATGTTGCAAGAGAATTCCTGTGGATCTTTTCCCCAGTTTATTATCAGCAAGAAATTTCTTGTCCAGAATTTTAACTGACTGACATGAAACGTAGGTTTTAAATTACGTCAGGTTTGCATTCTTGTCTTGTGGTCGGGCCGACTAGGGTTTAATGGTTGGGTTTCTATTACTCTGGTATGCAGTTGTATGCACTGTTGGGTCCTTATCTTTGTTTTATCCCCTTTTTATATCTCAATGTGTATGTACTAGGAGATGATGCATCTATCAGTTAGGGATTTTACATCTATCTGGCTTGATCCATATCGGAAATAAGGGTATGGTTGGTATCGTCAAACGTGTTTAATCCCTCCAGAAATTTTCTTACTGACCATTCCATGGCGGTGCTTCTTTTGTGGATATTTTTTGTTATTTGTGTTTCATGTTATACTGTCTTGTCTGTTCCTTGCAGCATTGTGGTCACCTACTGGGAAAGGGCTGGCCTCTTGGCTCTCTTGTATGTGATGTTTTCTTGTGTTTATATCACTTTCCTTGGTTGGTCGTGGTATTTGATTGTGTGGATTCCTGATATTTGCCTTTTTCCTTAAGTAAGTAAGAAAGTTGACGAAAGCTCAGCGCAAACACTAGAATTTTATCTCTGAAAGCTGGGCATGTATGGAATGCATAAAATCCCCAGCGTTGGCACCTTTTTTCTGTCATTCAACGATACAGTCTCACACAACAAACAATACATTTGCCTATTAGCAAATTATCAATAGAGCTTTAGTTTTTCAAGTATGCGAACAAAAATGGAAGGATCAGCTAATTTATTACTGGCTCCTATGGCCATTCTAATGACTTTCTTTTCATAGACGTTGATAACGAGAACAAACGCCTCAAAATATTGAATTAGGCTTAAGATTTGGTACCAGTAAAATGCATTTAAGCCCCCCAGTGGCTTAGGCTGCTGTCCGTTCTAAGGCGGTGGTTCTGTTGTTGTTGACTTTTTGTTTATTGTTACTCCCATTGTGGGAGTCTGTAATTGTTCTATGTTTTGTTGTACGTTACTTTATGTCCATTCTAGTATTGCAATCATCTTGGTGGGGAAGAGAGAGCTGATTGCTTTGCTTAATTTGTCTTCCTGGTGTCTCGTGATGGTTGAGCGGCTCTTCCTCACGGTGCCACGGGGTTGTCTGCAGTTTGTGATTGTGGTATTTCCTTATCATACTCACTTACTATCCTTATGATAGCTTCTTTGCTTTATGTAGCAGAGCATATAAGAGCCAGTACTTTTAGCTATAAATTCAAATGAATCGTTGGAAAGGCTTCTTTTCCCGATAAAAGGAAATCAAACGTTATAAAAGAGTGAATTGTAAAATGTATATGATTCGAAAGTCATGGTTTACAGCTATAGGTTTCTCTTTAATTGCACAACGATGGGTCAGATCTCAGCTTGAATGGCGTGAGCCCACCGTGGTTCAAATATAGGGTTCATTTAGCTCTGATACGAGCCATTTCCTTCGCTTCACCAGTGGAAGTTAAATTGATTTTATTACTTCCCAGCATACATTGTATACTTTAGAAAGCCACCATGCGAGCCAAACGTGTTCTATATATTTTAACAACAGATGAATTTAGGGCGAAGATTCGACTTGTATTACCCCCCCCCCTCCCTCCAAACCTACCCAGTTGCCGCAGTTGAGTACTTACAAAAGTTTATCATCCAGAGACATGAGAGATACACTATGAGAACGATTATCACTTTATGAGCCGTGACATGTGATTTCCAACAATGTGGCATTTTGACAAGTGTAGACTTAGACGAGCCTGTGCAGCCTCCTTTTAAGCTTAGAAACTCCAAATGATGTTCAGTCAGTAGCTTAACACTCATTGAATATTCAAGTGACTAGCAAAGGCTATGATCAGACTGCGCGTATGCGCAGGCTGATCTGAGGCTTTGCTGGTCGCATATACCACATTGTTGGAAATATCATGTTACGGCTCATACAGTTTTAATATTTTTGTTTACCGTCCAACCAACAGCTAAAATTTAAGGAATTAGAAGATGGGGTCACAGCTTAAATTCTCATACGAAAGACCAGATAAGTTTGGGGTCGATCCAGGTGAGTGGTTTTATCCACTATACCAGGACGGCTCCTAAATTGTGTGTTTAAAGGCGCTTTATACATGCCACGTTTAGTCCCCTTGACATGTTATTAACATTACCAGTCCTGGTTATCAGTGTACTACTGCACACATAAGACATTGCTAGCATTTGAAGAGATACCCTATACTATGCCAGGTAAGGCTATCTTCTTGTTTTGTAATATGAGTTTGCAAAGACAGTCAATAACTAGGGCGTTGAAAGAATCTTTAACTTTTAACATGATGTGTAATTGTTCAGCTTTTGCTGCACTCTGCTGACTTTTTCAAAATTAAATTCCCAAAAAAATATTTCAGGAGCAATATCATAGTAACATCCTTCTTGGATCCAGATCTGTCGGTTCTGATCTAGGTCCAAACTGTTTGCAAGGGTTATCAGCCAAAAAAACACCGCTAGTGAGAAGAGTTAATCTAGAAAGTCCTAGCAAACGATTTGGCACTCATGTGGTGTTTCTGAAAGAAAAAATATTTTGAAAAAGTTTGTTTGCAAAAAAACAGCAATCAAAATACGAGTATTTGACATGCAAAAAGTTGCATTAAATAAAGCAATAGCTCCAACACAGAATTCTCAATCAGGATCAACACTGAATTTCTGTGCATAAACAATGGCCGAGACAGTGTGTCAAATTTAAGCAAGCCAAAGGTTTTCGTTTGCGTTGATTATAACGGTCCAGTTAACAAGTTTCCAGTAATGTTTGGACTTTTTCTTGTGTTACTGGGTTGAACCAGCACTAAGTAATGGATAAACTTTCTTGATCAAGGAGACAACGCAGTGTCTCCGGTGAGTCTAGGACCAGTGACCTCTCGATCTCTGGTCTAACCGTTAAAGCTCCAAGAAAAAATGCATTTGAAAATGTCGTCTGCTGAAGTCGTCTGCTGCAAAAATTGCCTAACATTACTGATTAATTAAGTATCGAAGCAAACAGCGTGGACCCAGAACAGACTACTCCTATAGGAGCAGTCAGATCTGGGTCCACACTATTTGCCATAGATGCTACTTAAACATTTCAGCAGACGATAAACGCAGACGACTTTTGTTGCGATTGACGCATTAAGGGTTAACATTCTCCCACTGATCGACTGCGCCCTTCCTTATTTAAGGTCTTTTAGAAAAGCTGAAAGATGGAGGTAGTGTCATTGTTGCGGAAGGATACATGTTGGAGCTCGAAAGACGCGGATATCTACAATTTGGTCGTTTTGGGCCAGAATGCGTGCTCGATCATCCGTCTGTTCTAAGAAGCCTGCATGACGAGTTTGCCCACGCAGGAAGTGACGTCATAGAAGCATTCACGGCAAGTTTTCTTTTCAAAAGATAGAATGATAAACCCATTCAGCTATTATTTTCTTAAAGGGGAGTCTTTCCCGAGATTGCTCTCGATATCTATTTACTTGAGGGTGTAACGGATGAAACACTATAGGCATCGTTAGGTAGCCTAAATTCAGAAAAAGATAGAGAATACTAGGTGAGTGCCTTTTGGTATCAAGTCTACCAGGCAAGGCTTTGAGAACGCTTATTGACATCGCGACGCTTGGCGAGCGATTGAACATGCGTTCTCAAAGCTGAGCCTGGTAAACTTGATATCAAAAGATGCAAACCTGGTATCATATTTATCAGTTTACTCATTGTTTACCTTTTCAAACTGGCGATTATGACGTAATTGTCAATTTTTGTGTTGATTCAGAGTCATTGGCGACGTCATTCAAAAAGTGCAACGTCATCATGACCTGATAAAGGCATACGTCATGAGATAGACAACGTTTATCAATGCAGTTAATATGAGAGGTAACTGATTACTCAAAATATCCAGATTTAAAACAAACAACATTTTTATATCATAGTATGCTTCCACAAAAACCTCTTTTGGCGTATCTTTGTTCGCTGTTGCTCCTATTTTGTGTTAGCTTGTAGGGGGATGTTTAGACCTGGTTTTGTCGCGGTGAAATGGTACTTTGTATCCTTTCTCCTTCTAGTTTATCAACCATCTTATTGGAATAGAGAGAGCTGCTTGGTTTGCTTGTGTTATTGCTTTTAGTTGCATGTCATTCTCTTCCTCTTCTAGTTTTGGATTTTATACCCAAGTGACTTTGCCATTGAAAGTGCATTTAGTGTTTCTTGTCGCGATGTTCATTTCAAATCTGCAGCGTCGGGTCTGGTCGGCACTGCTGTATTTGTACCATAAAAGTGACGATAAGCTCTAACTCGCATGGGTTAGTGGTATTTTACATACACTTGCTAAGTTAAATCTTTTTGCTTATCTCATAAAATCTTTCTAGCGATGTATTCATTAGTTGACCTGGCTCCGAGGTTATAAAACTTTCTAATCCTCAACTCAACTGAGCATGAATTTGATCATGCTCATGAATATTAATATGACAACAACTGTTGGCATTTTAACCCATTAGATTGATAAGAACAACATCCGAGAGTTTGAAAGTAAGAATTTGTCAGCATTTTGGTTTTAGTTTTTCAATCATCTTCACGAGGACGGGAGAGATGTTTGCTTTACTTTATTTGTCTTTCCTTTTGTCTTTTGACTGTTTGTGTTATATGGCTCTTCCTCATGGTGCAATGGGTTAGACTAAAGTGTGTCATCGTGATATGTCCTGCATTTTTATCAGCAGTTGAAACGCTATGAGATTTCCAACAATGTGGTATGAGCAACCGGCAACGTCTCAGATCAGCCTGCGCATATGCGCAGTCTGATCAGAGCCTTTACTAGTCGCTTGAAAATTTTATGAGTGTTAAGCTACTGACAGAACATCACTTGGAGTATATAAGCTTAAAAGGGGGCTGCACAGGCTCGTCTGAGTCTACACATGTCAAAATGCCACATTGTTGGAAAGCACATGTTGCGGCTCATATGTTTTCCTTCCAGTACTATGGCTACAGGGAAAGGCTGAAACATCTGGGGAGAGAGGACGAGGTTGAACATCTGAATAGAACGGCTCTTCGTATTGCACGTGAGATAGCAGATAAAAGCGGAAAACTCATGGCGGGAAACCTATCAAACACGCCATTTTATGACCCAGACGATAGAAAGATGGACGAAAAGATCATGGAGATGTTCAAGGTATTTCTAAGATGTATCTTTATAAATATCATTCAAATAAACGAGCCATCTGATTGGATGAAGTTCAGATTTTGCGACAGTATATTTGGCAATATACTCTAGCTGGCAATTCTCCAAAAATGTGTATTCCTCCACGCTAGTAAAATAAAAATGGCTGAGATCGATATTGAAGCGCTAGTTTGTCGATTTTGAACATAGAAAATCGGAGTCGCTATAAAACTAAATTTCAGACCGTATACCCGACGATATACCTCCCCAAAAGAAATTTTGAATGCAGTTATCACCTAAATAACATTTTTGCATACAGGGTTAAACTCTCGAAACACGCATTGTTCTTGACATACTCTTTAAACATGCACCATGGTCTAGTGGCCTTAACCTTCATTTCATTATTCAATAATATTGTCATAATTCTACGCGGTAAAGTTTGTTTCTTTTGCAATTATAGTGTTGATACTTTCATAGAGATTGTCCTCGGTGTGCACTTTGAGCATGCATTGTGATCTGGCGACCTTGACTTATATTTCACGATTAATTGCGTCATTCCTTAATTAAGTACGTTTCTCTCTAATTTTAAACAGCATCTTAAAATGCATTTGATGGTTGAGAGGCTCTTCCTTGCTGTGATATGGGGTTGTCTGCGGTTTGTGATTGTGGTATTTCCTGATCATACTCACTTACTATTTTTGCCTCAAAACTATATGGCGTTTGTGTGACGGTGATACCGCCTGCTTTATTACTGAGATGTTCATGAAGCAAGTAGAATAGGACGGACTGTGTGACTGTCAAACCACCTTCCACGGAATTCTTACTTTGTTATTGAGATGTTGTTATTTTCAGGAGCAAGTAGAGTGGGCAGTTGAGGAGGGGGCGGACTTTATCATAGGTGAAACATTCGCTTTCTATGGTGAGGCTCAGTTGGCTCTGGATGCCATACTACAATACGGAGGTGGTAAGACCATTTTGATACTTAGAACTAGATTAACCGCTGTACCCATCCCAGGATACTTTTAAGTGAAGCTTTTACGAATACAGAATGAATTGCTAATGTAGTTTCTTTAAATATACTGAGCCAAAGTTCTAACGCAAATTTGTTTTATTTTGATAATATCTTTGTCGGAACGAATGCCCTAGGCCAATTGGTTAGCCTTAACGAACGTTCATTCAGTCATGTATCGATCCTTACTTTAGTTTTAACAATATGCCTCAAACTGTTTAAGAAACAAAGCATTCCAATGAGGAAGGGTGGTTGAAAAAATGAAGGGCATGGTAATGTTCCATTCTTCGATATGTGACATGCATTTCGGTAATTTTAAACTACCATGACATCATCTGTAAATGGTAGGCAATTTTTCATAATCAATAATAATGATATGGACTGAACTTCCTCTGATCTGATTTATGTTATAACTTGAACTGAAACTAATTGAGGAATGCAATATGTTGGACAAACTGGCCGATCCCTTAAGACTAGGTTTCGTGAGCGCTTTCGTAAAATGAAAAAGTCTAAAAAATTTGAAACATTTCTTTATCGCCATTTCAAAAGTAATGGTCATTCACCTAGTAAAATTGTAATTCATCTGTTTGAAAAAATTATATATGATCCAAATTCATCAACTAGATTAAAAAATATAAAGAGACATGAAACTGAACTTAAATGGATTAAATTTTTGCAATCACCTTTTCATTTAGGCTTTAAAGATAATATATTCCATGAAGGTAACATTTCTAAAATGCCAGATTTTGATGTTTTTCTTCTGTTTTGGAATGTAAAAAAACGTAAAAGTAGATCTCATGGTAAACGTAAAAATGGCAACATTAAGCGCAAAATTTGTACTAAAAAACGCTTAAATACTTCTCTAAAGGATCTTTCTTTGGCCTTATCGAATCATGGTCGGCATGGCTTATTTTCATTTTTAAGTTCCTTGCCTATCTCAGTTTTACGCAATTTAGATTTAGAGGCTAATAAACTTTACGATAGAGCAAACAAATTATTTAAAGCAGCTCTCCTTACAAGGTGTTATGTTCAACATTTCCTTAGTCCTTATATCGATTCTGAGGTCAACCATAAACGACATTTTATCAAAATTCCATCCATTAACAAAGGTATTGAGTTTATTGATTTACATAGTATCTTCAAGGATAATTTAGTGATTTCATCTATTCCAAATTACTTTAATAATTCTGAAACTCCTATCATTTGTTATAAATATAACAAACCTATTAGGTCTACTATATTTAACTTTAATAAAAGTGTTAATGATACAGATATAGATTCCAATAATCCTGCCTCCTGAGATTGTAAAAATTTTAATTATTTATATCCCTCTGCAGGGCATGTTATTACAGGTAATCTAAATGTCATTCCTGACGCTAGAGTTTGCAATATTATTTCTAAAGGTCCTAAATATAGATTTCCTTCTAATATCTCTAAATATCGCAGAGAGATGGCTGCTTCTTTAAATGACTTTAGTAATCGTTAGTGCAAACAGGAAAATGTTGAACCTGATGCCTTGAAGGAATGGAAGATTATCATTTTTAAAATTATTGATACTCGTATTTCATTTTACTCTTGTTATACACATCTTTTACTCCCTAAACCTAAATCTTCATTTCGTCATCTTAAACGAGGTATCCAGGATTTTTATATGAACTATGTTTTGGTTCCAGCAGATAAAGCTGCTAACAATGTTGTAGTTGTTTGAAGATTGTATTATATTAATACTCTAAAGCGTGAGCTTGTTGACACTAAAACCTATAAACTGCAGCCTTCTTTGAGTGAGAGGGTGATTGCTGATGGGCATGGTTGTCATACAGCCCTACATTTTGGTGTCAAAGCTAAAGAAAATCAAGACAAAGTTCCTACGTTGTACTGGTTACCTAAACTCCATAAAAACCCTATAAAGCAAGATTTATTGCTAATTCTAGTTCTTGTACGACAACAGAACTTTCTAAATTGTTAACCTCGTGTCTTACAGCTGTTAAAAAACATGTTATCAAGTATTGTGAAAAGGTATATGAGAGATCCGGTAAAAACCTATTTTGGTCTATTAAAAATTCAGGTGAAATTTTAGATAAACTTATAGCTAGAGATTTCAATGCGACCAGTTTGTCTACTAATGATTTTTCTACTCTTTACACTACTTTGTCTCATAATTAAATAAAAGATAAACTTATTGATCTTATTGAAAGAACCTTCCAGAGAGAAGGCTCTCCTTACCTAGCATGTAATGACCGAAATGCATTTTTTACTTCAGAAAAACCTAAAAAATATCATGCATGGTCGTGTCAAAATGTATGTGATGCACTGACCTTTTTGTTGGACAACATTTTTATTCGATTTGGCACAAGCTGTATAGACAAGTAGTTGGGATTCCTATGGGCACTAATTGTGCTCCCCTGGTTGCAGATTTATTCCTGTTTTGTTATGAGAGGGACTTTATGATGTCTCTTTCAGATGATAAACAGGCTGATGTTATTGATGCGTTTAACACTACATCCAGATATTTGGACGATACTTTAAATGTTAATAATGTTTATTTTGACAATATGGTTAGTCAAATATACCATTCAGAGCTCCAACTGAATAAACTAATACCTCTGATACCGAAGCCTCATTTTTAGACTTGCATTTGTCAATTTCTAATGATATTGTTCCTACCAAAATTTACGATAAACGTGACGACTTTGATTTTGAAATTGTCAATTTTCCATTTTTAGATGGTGATGTTCCTCGTCCTACATCCTATGGAGTCTATATTTCTCAACTCATTCGTTTTGCTAGATGCGCATCTAGCATTGTTGCTGACTTCAACACTAGCAATAAATTGTTAACTCAGAAACTTCTTAAACAAGGCTATCGATATCATAAACTTCGCAAAACATTTTCAAAATTTTATAAACGATACTATGATTTGATTTCTAAATTCCAAGTTGGACTTAAATCTCTTTTGCGCCAGGGACTTTTGGAACCTGATTTCTATGGTGACCTGGTGTATAAATTGAAGAAGATTGTTGGCTCTGATCATTTTTCAGCGCAGTTCATTAAAATAATTTCCCATTATAAAAAGATTGGCTATAACATTAATGTATTGCAACAGACTGCATGCTTGGTGGTCAACCCAATCACGGTTGGCAACTTTGCTTTCCTCTTTAATTGCACACCGGTGGGCCGGACTTCAGACTCTATTATGGTTCCGACTTAAAGACTTATCTATTGATAAGATGGTAGGGGCCTGATGCTTCGGCTGTTTGTCCGGCCCACCGGGGTTTACCTGTTGGATTTCTTTTGCTCCGGTATTCAGTTTTATTTACTGTTGATTCCTTATCTTTGCTTTATCTCCTTGTTATATCTTGATTATATGTTTTAGGAGATGATGCATTGATAAGTTAGGGGTCTTTCATGCAAACCAAATATCTATGTGTCTTTGATCCACATCTGAATTAAGGGTGAGGTTGGCGCGCCGTTAAACCGGTTACAGTCCTCCAGTAAAATATTTTACTGACCGTTCCAAGGCGGTACTTCTTTTGGGGATCTTTTATGTTTTTGTTCTGTCTTATGTTTGCTATGTCTTTGTGCGCGTCTGTTTATATGTGCTTTATGGTCACCTGCTGGGAAAGGGCTGCCCTCTTGGCTCTCGTTTGTGGTGTCTAACTGTGAGATTGTAACTTTCCCATTGGTATCCTGGGTTGGGTGTGGTACTTGATTGTATCGACTCCTGATCTTTGCACCCTTACTTACTTTGATTTTGGAGATTTCTGTCGAAATTATTTAAGTTTTTAGCGATAAATTATTCTTCCTCAATTCGACTAGGCGTCAGATCCCGATGTTTGCCAATAAAAAGAAGGATTTAGTCAGAATTTAGCTAACGTTTTTACAGGAAGTTTCAATTATTGTCAGAATGAATATGAATCAGCGTCGGTAAATTTTGTATGCATTTTTGCTCCTCGCTATTTCTAAGCATCAAAAGTAAAACCTGTTTATCATTCTTTCAATGATTTCTACGTTTTTGGTAATTTACGTGATATTGATTTTGCATTGAGTTGTATGGACGTCCTGGCAATAAACGCTCAAAATCTCAATTAACTGAAACTCGACGCTTAATTTTGTGAAATTCAACTGAACAATTTTCAAGCAATACCACTAATCTAACTTGCCTAGCGTTGGAGTGTGTTAATACAGACTTTTTAAATATATGACTACTCACAAGGTCCTGAGTCCCCAAAAGCGTTTATGACCAATCAGACGACAGCTCACAACCATGCTCCAGACAACGTACTCCCTGCGCGCTTAAGATTCTTCAAGATTAGTTGAGCAATTTTTCCAACATAAACTGCCCTACAACAATTGTCCGTTTACAATTCTGACCCTTTACGCGTTGCGTTGGAACTTTGGCTCAGTATATAACCAATTGTGATAATTGAGACGCGTAGCATAAAATCATAAGTAAATATTAAAGACTCAGATCAGCATGCAAGGTCCTCGGGATATGCTTCTGAACACTTCACCGAATGTTCATCTATACGTTTTCTTTTCTGGCAGGATCTGACAACGCATGTTCATTGGATACACATCGGTCTAAATATTCTTTATTTGTGCAGCTGTAATGATGACTCTGTGGTACCCTTTGTTTTCAGTACTGTTAGAATTAATTATTTCCCCGCTAATGACAACTTTTGATGCCAGCTGATAACATTTACTCTGATGAAATTCCCGAAGAATTCTTTTTCTTTGTTAATTTTGTAAAAAAATCACCAGGCGACAAAAAGCATACAAAATTACCCAGCATACAAAGAGTTTAAAGCAAGAGTAATGTTCAGTCACTGGCATATGGATAAAGAGAATACTAGGTGAGTGTCTTTTGATATCATGTTTACCAAGCAATGTTTTGGGAACACTTGTTGACATCGCGAGGATTGCAGAGCGATTCAATATGCGCTCACAAAACCGAGACTGGTAAGCTTGATATCAAAAGACGCGAACCTGATATTCTATTTATCAGTTTACAAGCTGATTCTCTGTTAAAACTATCGATAATGACGTTTTTATTAATTCTGTCGATTCAATGTCATTGACAACGTCATTCAAAAAGTGCAACGTCATCATGACCTGATAAAGGCACATGCTGTGAGATAGACAACGTTTATCAGGCCAACGTGCAACAATTCAGTTAATATAAGAGGTAACTGATAAATCGCTATTGCACGCCAGTGGCTTTCTGGTTTTTTACCTTTCACATGGTTTTATTTTAAGGATGTCCTGCTGTTATCACTCTGGCAGCGTATGTGCCAGATCATACTGTGGACGACGTTCTCTTCCCAGAGGCTTGTCGACGATTGGAAGAGTCTGGAGCCGCCGTCGTCGGCCTAAACTGTGCAAGAGGACCGTCCAGTATGTTACCATTGTTGAAAGAGATAAGAGAAGTTTGTAAGGTACGACATGCATATCCAAGCAAACACTTAACGTTTAACATTGTCGAATTAATGTCGATGCGACGTCATCTTGTCGCATCGACGTTCATACGACGTTTTTAACGTTTTGTGACTACTGGGATGCTATGTCATTGATAATATAGTGTGTCCTTTTATTGTGCATTAAAAATCCAGGGTGATTTTTTAAAAATATATATGGGCTTTAGTTCAAGCGATTTTCATTCTAATCGCGCACGCGCATAAACCTCCATTAGACGCACATGCTGGGGTATCAAGCGGGGCCAACGTCTTTTTGTCTCTGTTTCAGCAAATTGCTATCTGTCTTTTTCGAACCACAATTACAAAAGTGTCACGTCTTACTACAAAACGAAATCTTACATCCTTTTCTCGAGACTACATGGGGCAAAAGTGACGGATTAAAAAAACTCATTCTAAGATTTTGAATATTTGGGAGTACTTTCAAATTTTCAAAATGCACAAATTCCATAGAATGAACGAGCTAAAGAAACAAAATGCTAACATATTTAAGTTGAGTGTACTTTCCAATCCTTATCAATTAGGAGTCATTGTCCAGGTCTCTTTTAAATACTTAGGATGGTATTTTGCATTTTTATTCAAGTTTAACCCTTTTAAGACCATTAGCTTGTTACATTTCATACGCTAAACATCAGTTATTTAAAGCTGCATAGTCTGTAACTTTTGATCTTTTAATTTTAGAACTAATGTTTCTATTTTTCAAGAACACAGTAAAAAAACTAAAATTCGGGTATACATTTTACCAATTTCGAGATCTTAACAAATTATCAGTATCAAAACAACAGCATTTATGTTAAAATTAACTGTCTATAATTATTAGAGGGACGCAAATAATTACCAACACACCTGTTTTTAAAAGATAATTTACTTTTCCGTGCAGTTTTCAGCTATAGTAAACAGACTTATTGTGAAAACAAAACTTAATTCTACTTTTACAAATGATTTAAAAGAAAATAAAAAATTTCAAAAAATGTTCATAGTTGCAGACTTAGTCTCTTTAAAGCCATAATGCCCCTGTCAGTAATCGCAGATACATCAACCTAGCATGAATTTATTTTAAAGAAAACCACTATTCATGCTTGCTACCACAGTTAAAATGTCGTGATTTAAGGTCCCAAGACATTACTTTTTCAGGGTCCAGTCGCAGCTTTACCAGTGCCGTTCAGAACGAGACCAGAGTGCTGTACATTCATGGCTGTCACTGACCCTCTCACAGGTAAAGTTGTGGATCACAAGAACATTCAGAGACCGCCACGTATTCTCGTATGCCATAATCCAGCATCTTTACAGTGTCTGATGTTGTTGTTTCATAGTTTTTTTTTTGTTGCTCACATGATGTGTGTGTATGTGTGTGCATTGGTTTTATTTTAATGATTCCTTGTTTTGTGGTGTAGTTCTAAGTGTTCCTTCAGTATTTTATGTTAAAATTTGTTTATAAATTCAAAATAATTGTTTGAAAACGTTCATTTCCTGGTCTATCCAAACAAAAAGAGAGTGGAATATCTGACTGCATGCCTGACCACAATCTCAATAACGTTTTTCCTCTTTGATTGCATAACGGTGGATCATGCCTTAGCCCGAATGACAACTGACCCAAAAATGTCATCTAGGGGTTGGTGCGTGATGAAGCCCACCGCGACTCAGGCTTTCATTTTTCTTAGACTCTGATTGGCTGTTGATGAAGAGCTCTTGTATTTGTCTTATCACTGTTAGTTTATTTTATTTGCGTGTTGCCCTGTGATGATACATTGCATAAGTTTCATATACGAGCTTAACAATGCTTGTGTACTAACAACAGCAAAATCAGCGATGGAGATAAGGCCAGTAAAATATATTTTAGCCTTAATCCTCCCACTGATGGCCTCGCTGTTGTCCATTCTAAAACCATTGGCTCTGCTGTTGTTGACTCATTGTATATTGATGTTCCCATTTTGTAGGGAATTTTGTGTTTGGTTCTTTTTTATATGTAGTGTCTTAGTTTACTTTCTAGTATTGTAATCACCTAGTTGATGTGGGTGTCTGCGTTCTCGGTCTCTTCCTAACCGTGCCTTGATCTGTGATCCGTGATTGTGGTATTTCCTGGCCAAACTCACTCATGATTTGTGAATTACAGCTTAAGTAAGCCAGTCTAGTAAATTACAGCCAAAGAAAATAATTTTGTGAATTTCAGCCATGAAGTGTAGTTTAATTTAATGTCACTCCAAAAACCTAGAATACTGTTATGAGATATTGGAAGGATAATCAAAAACAAACATGACGTTATTATTTATATGGGTCAGCTCATGATTTTTTGGTTCTTAGCAGGCGCATAAATACAATATTATACATGTTTTTACATTCAAGCACATGTATGGATGGGGCTAGTACACAAGGACAGACTGCACGGATGCACAGACTCATCTAAGGCTTTGCTGATCGTGTCAATGCATTCAGTACCTAAAATAATGTCGTCTTAATGATCTTTTTCTAGGTGAAAACTTGTATCCTGATAATCTGGACGCTGTGAGATCTAGCAGAGCAGACATTCGCAAGTTTGCTGAAGAGGCAAAGAAGCTCGGGATCCAGTACATTGGCCTGTGTTGTGGTAATGCGCCAATTCTTACACGTGAAGTAGCACAGGTGTACGGCCGGGAACCACCTGCCTCTAAATATAAGATGGATATGTCACAGAGTTTTATCATGGGAGATATAGCAAAGGACTATAAAATGGAAAAACTTAGTAACTTTATGACTGGTAAAATTAAGTAAAACATAAAAATAAGAAACCCTCTCTAGTTTATGGATAATGCAATGTACAATATTCCAGCTTTGATGTTAAACATGTTTCATGTAAGTTCGATATGATGGATTGAACTGACTGAAAAAAGCCACATGGCTTGAAGTTATAATTTTTTAGTAATTTTAGGCCTAGGGCAGCGTGATACATGCTTTAAATGTTGAAAGATCGACTTTTTAAAGATTTGAAATAATGTTCAAATTGAGTATAAAAATTACAAGGGAGGACATAGAAATCTGTCAGATCACTTTGATTTTCTGCTTAACCTATGTAATAGATTGGAATCTCTTGTTCGTCCACCAGCCCATCAACATGTTTTAGCTGTTTCCTTAATATTTTAACAAATGCGTACCATTTCATTTAAATTACGTCACGCACGTAAGCAAAGATGGCGGCTCCTGTGAAATGCACTCGACAACTGTTTATTTTGAAAAAAACTGACAAATTATATGGTTATTGATGTCATGAGATACACGATATCTGCCCAAAGATTTGAGACACAAAATTGAGGGAATAGAAATAAATGCTTTTTTCGTGATCTTGAAGAGTTCTGTGTCCGACCTTTGCTTTTTCTATGAGCCACTTTGGTCAAAATTTTCATTTTTTTTCATTGGCTGTTGTTTTCCCGAAAGCTTTGGATTGAATTAAAGAGAAGGCCCCTAAGCATCAGACAAGTTAGCAAATTTTCATAAATTCGAGCACCTGTGGTTCCAAAAAGCGTATACTTCAATTGTTTTTTGCTTGTCTTCATAGACATGTTATCGATTCTTAAACTAATAGCTTAATGGTATGGACAAAATATGCTTATTACACAGATTAGATGGTCATATGTTGAATATGTTGTGTTTCCTCATTTGATGCTATAGTTATTAATAATTAATACGTATTAAATCCATCATAACAAACTACTTAGATTATAACGTAAACCATCATATTATGTAGAGTTGAAGTTATCAAGGCTCGACCATACGTTTTTGCATATCAAAGTATTATTCATAGTATCATTTTCCTTGATGTGACTTTTGCCAGCTGCAAACAGTTTGGACTCAGATTAGGACTGATAGAATATTAGTCCTGATCTAGGGGTCAAACTCTGATAGTGCTCCTGTAAGAATTTTTTAAAAAGATAATTTTGAAAAGAGTCAGCAGAAGACAGCGAAAGCTGGAGAAAATAAACAGTGCAAATAGTTAAACAGTATTTCTTTTTCTGGCACCTAACCCATTTATGTTGAATGTAATGCAAGATTGGCATCATTTCCAATTCAAGGGCTGTTTGGTGATGGTTTTCATATTAGTGGAACTTTTCCAAGGCGATGCTTCTTTTGTGTATCATTTTTGTTATTAATGCTTTATGTTTGTCTTTGTTATGCTGCCGTGTCTGTTCCTTACAGCCTTGTAATCACCTGCTGGGAAAAGGGCTGATCGCTTGGCTCTCTTAGTGTTGTGTTTTTTGTGTGTTTTTGTGTGTTTTTGTCACTTTCCCATACGATGTTCCCGGTCAGGTGTGGTACTTAATTGTATTGATTCCTGATCTTTGCCTTCCTTTTTCACTGGTATGGACACGTGCGAACAACATAATAACTCGCATAGACCGTTTATCACACGATTATAAATGACGTTTATAGTTTTGAGTGTCAGTATATGACGTGAAATAAAACATATATTATATATTTCTTTTCTTCAAAATGTGCAGAAAATTACATTTTATTTTGTTGCATATCTTTTGTCCTTGAATAAATGTTATGGTTCATTCAGTTTATCTATAATAAAATCAAAGTCACTTTGATGTACGTACCTTAACTGATACAATTTATATGATAATAAGATGCGAGTAAACAAACTAAATCGTGCTCACACAAGAATAAGTGTGCATTGATTGCGATTACCACCAACTTGAGTATTGGGAATAGTGTCACAAAGAGAGGACCAAATCACATACAGAGGTTAACAAAACACAAAGATCTTACAAAAAAATAACAACAGATACATCATCATCACTATCATCGTCACGTACCTACCATATCAGTAGGCACCCTCCAGGTAGTTGGCTAGCTGCAACCAAAGCAGGCCCCGAGGTTATGAAACTTTTATTCTGCTCAACTCAGCTGAGCATAAAATTTCAACTGCTCATAAAAATTAAAACGCTGAAAAATACAGGTACTTCTTGCTTTTAAGCTCTCATATGATGTAGTTATCATGCTATAAATCTTAAAATGCCAACATTTGTTGGCATTTTAACATTTATGAGCAGGATAAATTTCGTGCTCAGCTGAGTTGAGCACGAAAAACGTTTTATAACCTCGGGCCAGATCTCACACCTGATCTCCTGATCTCGAGATGTTCCTTTATTCGGGGGATCGACTGTCGTGAGCTTCCGTGGCTGTCGTTCTCCGTCAATTTGTCCTATGCTATCTCGGGCCTCCCCGGCCTGCGCGGTCCATCAACCTCTTTACACGGTTCTGGCTGCACTGCTAGAGTGCTCCACGTGTTCATACCAGCGAAGCCTTCTCTCTCAACAAGGCCCGGCCCAAGAGCCTATGCTGCGCCAGTAGGTCTTTTGACCATACAGTGACTACGTCCTCTGCCTCTGTCTGATCATGATCCTGTCGTTACGCTACAAACACAGAAGATGGCCAAATCCCACTGGCATGGAGCATAACATCTTGTTCACACGATATAGTAAGTCGTGGGAACGACATAGTAAGTCGTAGGAACGACATAGTAACTCGTGGGAACAACGTTATAAAGATGATGAAAGAGATTTCATCAAAAGTTCCATTTATACGAATGGACAAATAAAATCTGATTTTGAGGTTTCGTGTCTCTTATTGTCGTCTGCTGTTGTCTTTTTTCTTTTTGTTTTTCTTCATAACTTATGGGTAATTAATATACTTCCATGAATACTAGTACTATCAAATGTCCAACATTTTGGATCCAGATCAGGACTAGCATTTTGCTAGGCATACTCCGTGTCCAAACTGTTTGCAAATGTTATCAACGGACGACACTAGCAGACAAGGCGTTAAAACCATCAATAAAGATGATTATTGAGCCGTGGCATGTGATTTCCAACAATATGGCGTTTTGACAAGTGTAGACTTGGACTCTGCAGCTTCCTTTTAAGCCTAGAAACTCCAAATGGTGTTCAGTCAGTAGATTAACAATCATAGAATACTCAAGCGACTAGCAAAGGCTCTGATCAGACTGCGCGTATGCGCAGGCTGATCTGAGGCTTTGCTGGTCGCACACACCACATTGTTGGAAATCTTATGCACTGGCCCAATTATGATAAAGATACGCCCAAGGGTTAAGTTTAGTTATGTAATAATAGTAAATAGAAATTTTAATTGGGCCTCGACGCGAGAAAACCTGTCTTCGGTGGTTTGCGAACAGCACAGGCGTAGACCAGCCTGCACAGACCAGCCTGGGCATCCGCGCAGTCTGACCAGCGCCTTTGTGGTTGGCTTTTTAGAAAGAATCATACGTAAACTTGCTTCAGGTGGAATTTGAATGTTCTAGCTAGTCTCTGTAGCTAAGGAGACTGGTTTGAAACTTGCTTTTTCCGAAACCCCGTAGACAGGTTTTCCCGCGACGAGGCCCATTTAAAAGAGATACCTGTCACGATAAAAAAGCAAGTGGGTCTGACCATGGAAGGCCACAACCACAGACCAAGCTAAGGCACCGCAAGAAAAAAGGCAAGGAACAATATGTCAAAGATGGCGGACAGTGTAGTCGCGTATTTGTGAAGCTCTCGTGATTTTTCGGTTTTCTTGGAGTAATTAGTCAAAAAGAATCTTAGGATGAATATCTGCCACTGCAAAAACGTTTCTTTTCTATAGTGCTTAGGTTAGATTGGGCAGTAACATGGCAGAATCACTTTATTCTGTGTCAACAGATAACACATATGCAGTTTTAGGTGAAAACAATATGGCGCGCGATTTTCAAATGAACAAAAGGAAAAGGAACAATACTGAACAGAGTGATTCGCAAATAACTGAATTCGTGAACTGTTCTTCAGAGGATAAACTAAATCTAATCTTCCATGAATTGAGACACATCAGAGAGAATCAGGAACAGACGAACAATGGTATGTTAAACTTTCAAGATAATTTCCTCCATATGCACCAAAAACTTGAACAGGTTGTGCAAGTTACAAATAGAAATACTGACTTATTGAGAACTTTAGCATATAAATCAATTGACCAGGAAGCTAGGTCCAGAAGAAATAATTTGATATTCTGGGGTATTTCGGAAAATTACGATGAGAATTGCTTCAGTCTAATCAGAGAATTTATTAAAAACCATATTGATCTAGATGCGGATAGGATGTACTTAGCACGTGCACATAGACTCGGACAGCGGAAAATAGGCTATCGCAATCCCAAACGACCAATAATTGTACACTTTAGAGATTTCTGTGATGTTGAGGACTTTATGAGTAGATCATATTTGCTGAAAAACAGTCAATTTAGTGTAGGGTACGATCTCCCTAAGGAAATAAATGAAGCCAGAAAAAGACTGTGGGAGGAAACAAAACGCATTAAGTCAAAACAGCCTAGATCCAAGTGTCAAATTGTATATCCTGCCAGGCTCATTGTTGATGGAAAAGTTATGAGGGACGAATTCCCACAGTGGAGTAACGCAATTCAACGGAATAGATTGGTAGATTTTACCCATATTGACCAAAATGACCTTGTTTTTGAGCTTGCAAGTAAACACGATAACACACAAGAGTCGTGTCAGCAGAGAGTTAGTTTTGCAACAACACAGGATACGGTTTTACGTATTAACGGTAATACAAACAGTTATGCGTCAGGTGGTGATTTGGTGAATGAACGTGCTCCAGTAAATAATTCTGTGTCAAACGAAGTGTTAAACGAAGAGCGGACGTCAAGATCATCTAGCCAGAGCACGGAGATGGACACTGAATTGTTCAGACCCTTTGAGATCCCAAAACCCAAGCCTCAAAATTGTGCGCGATCGTCTGAATCTAATGAAAGATCATCACGTTCAATGGTGCGCGGTGAAAGGCGTTCTCAGTCTAAATCGATACCGCGGTCACAACAGGAAAAACCGACTTCTATAAATAGCCAGAACTCAAATAACGACGCATCACAACAGAGCGGAAGCCGGGAACAAGATAATCAGTCTGGAAACCCAATGTCTATAAATAATAACTCAGAGCCGCGACATGAGATAAATACAAACACTAGCCACTAGAAAACTACGGAGAAGGTGTCAATTCGCTGCTCACTTCTAAACTGCCAAGGTTTAATTTCACGCAGGACAAACAAATTACAAACAGAAGAATTTAAGAACATTTTCAGATCGAGTGACATTGTATTACTAACAGAAACATGGACAGATGTATTCTCAGATATAGCAGTAAATAACTTTGAGCCATATATACTGAATCGTGAGATGGTCAAAAACAATTGCAAAAGGAACTCGGGAGGGCTAATAATTTATATAAGGGATAAATATGTAAGCAAAGAAACTTTAGTCTATAAATCAGAGGATGACATAGTGTGGGTCAAACTCAGTAAATCTCTTTTGGCGTTAAATGATGACTTATATATTTGCCTTTGTTATGTCACCCCGGACGATAGTAGCAGACAAACCCTGGTAGAGTCAAATATCTTTGATAGACTTCTAGAATCTGTTTTTTATATAGAAAACAAAGCTCAGAATAATTGTAATATTTTAGTATGTGGTGATTTCAATAGCCGTACCTCTATCAAACCTGATTTTGTAGTTGATGATGACTGTTCACATGCCCCACCTCCCCAATGATTACACCCCAGATATATATTTACAGCGTTTTTCAGAAGACCAGGGTCATACAAATAACAATGGAAATTTCTTGTTAGATTTTTGCAAACAAACAGGTCTGAGGATAATGAATGGTCGCGTAGGTAATGACTATGGTATAGGTAAATATACATTTGTAGGTCACCGGGGAAGAAGTGTAGTTGATTATGTTCTGGCCAAACCTGATTTTTTCAGTTACATAGAAAATTTTGACATACATGAACCAAATATAGTATCAGACCACTGCTTAATTACATTTGTCTTTAAATTTGGCACTGCAGAGTCTCAAAATTCTCAATCTGAGAGTTCTGAGACTGTACAGGGTAAATATAAGTGGAATAGTGATTTGAAGGCAGAATTTATAGAAAGGCTTGAACACAATACAACTACACACAAGTTGAGCTCACTTAATGAGAAAATTACTCAATGCACCAGCCCTGTGGAAATAGATGCGTGCCTGACAGATTTTGTAGAGATTATTGATTCCACAGCCAAACCATTTTTCAAAAAATTTAGGGACTCTGACCAAAATAATATGACTCAGGATATTCCAGACGAAAAAGAACACCCTTGGTATAATGACGAGTGCAAAGAGAAAAAGCTAACATTTATGTATATGCTGGACAAATTTAGAGCTAATAAAACAGATGAAAACAGAAAAAATTTGGTAAAGGCTAGATCAGAATATAAAAAATTGATTCGAAAATGCAGATTTAACTATGATAAAGAACAAACTAATAAACTTTTGTGTGCTAAATATACAAATGCAAAATTATACTGGAATATGCTGAAAGGATTGAGCAATGTGAAGCCAGCAAACATACCGTTATCTTCTTTTGAACAGTATTTTAAATCAGTAAATAATCCTGATGACCCATTTTACACTGCAGATGAAGATATTTTGCACTTTAATGAAAGATATGCTGAAAATGAATTTAACATTATGTTTGCTGAGCTGAATCTTGATTTCACACAAGAAGAAGTGTTAAATGCAATTAAACAATTAAAATTAAACAAATCAGGAGGTCCTGACATGCTTATCAATGAGTTTTTAATCTATGGTAAGCATATCTTCACATCCACATTATGTAATCTTTTTAATCAAATTTTTGCATCTGGTTATTTCAATGAGGATTGGTCAGAAGGGTACCTCATACCCTTACATAAAAAAGGCAGTCTAAATGATGTGGGCAACTACAGGGGCATAACATTGTTGAGCATTCTTGGCAAACTTTTTACTAGAATATTAAATAACAGGCTTACTGATTGGGCGGAAAAATATTATATTCTTATTGAAGCACAGGCAGGATTTAGGCCAGGGATGGGTACAATCGATAATTTATATGTTCTACATGGTTTAATATCACATGTAATTAATCAAGGAAATAAGCTTTATTGTGCTTTTGTTGACTTCACCAAAGCTTTCGACTATGTTGTGCGGGATAATCTGTGGTACAAATTGATCAAATATGGGCTAAGAGGTAGGGTGCTCAACATTATTATGTCTATATATTCTAGTGTGAAATCAAGAGTTAAGCATAATAATCATTTGGGTAATGAATTTTATTGTGGTCTCGGAGTGCGTCAGGGAGAGTGCCTATCACCTTTATTGTTTTCATTGTTTCTGAATGATATTGAAGATCATTTTGTACAATCAGGTACAGAAGGTTTAGATATAGAAATGGTTAAAGTATTCATGTTATTATATGCGGACGATATAGTAATATTTGGAAATAGTGCTAATCAGTTACAAGAAGGCCTAAATTTATTGTCCGAATATTGTCAAAAATGGAAGTTAACAGTAAATGCTGCAAAAACAAAGGTAATGGTTTTCAGAAAGGGGGGAATTCTTCCAAGAAACTTAGGATATTATTATGAGGGAAACCAGATAGAGATAGTTAAAAGTTTCAAATATCTTGGAATTATATTCACAGCAGGGGGCTCTTTTTCAGAAACACAAAACACTCTCTCAGGCCAAGCACAGAAAGCTATTTTTAAACTTAATAAATATTTATACAAGTTTACTTTCATTCCACCAAAACACAAAATGGAACTCTTTGATAAATTGATCACACCCATCATGAATTATGGAAGTGAAGTTTGGGGGTTTATTCAAGGGACATCATTAGAAAGAGTGCATCTACAATTTTGCAAACAGTTACTTGGGGTCAAAAAGTCAACACAAAATGATTTTGTATATGGCGAACTAGGCCGAACAACTCTGATAACAAAAAGGTATTTAATCATAGTGAAATATTGGTTCAAGATTCTAACGTCACCTGATAATAAGTACATAAATCTAGTCTACAGAATGATGTTAAATGATTTGGAATTAAGGCAAAATATTGTTAATTGGGCATCACTTGTTAAACACCTTTTGTTATCATTAGGGTTTTACGAAGTCTGGCTTGCGCAAGGGGTAGGAAACTATAATGCTTTTATTACCATTTTTAAACAACGGCTAACAGATACTTTTATACAAAATTGGCATTCTAGGTTACACTCATCAAATAGGGCAGTTTTTTATAGATCAATTGCAGTGTTCCAGCTACAGCCTTATCTTGAAAAAATCAATATTTCAAAATTTCAAAAAGTTTTTAGCAGATTACGTATGTCATCACATCGTCTGGAAATTGAAGCTGGCAGATGGGCAAGGCCTAATAGTATTCCCATTGAAGACAGAAAATGCAGAACATGTAATTTAATTGAAGATGAATATCATTTTGTTATAGAGTGTTCACTGTTCAGGGAAATTAGAAGTAAATGTATTCATAAATATTATTGGAAACGACCAAGCATGTTTAAATTTGTTGAACTTATTAATTCATCAAACCAAAAGACAATTCGTAACCTAAGCTCATTCATTTTTCAAGCATTCAAATGTCGCTCTGAACTTTTGTATAGTCGACAAGAGTTACCACATTAATTTTAATACAAATATCTAACTTATTTTCACTGATGTTCAGGTTCTGCATTCGTAGTGCTAGTTGGAACTGCCTCAAGTGACAGTTCTATCGAGCATATATGACGCATTTCCACACACACTCTTGTCACAATTACGTCTTGACAATACCCTGTCATGTACTCATGGAAGCCAGCTAGAGTGGTCTCACAGAGACCATTCTAACAAGCATACATGATTCTAATCCAGACAGTCTTTAATCTAGATTGAGGGAAAAAACTAGCATGGTCGTGTATAGAGTTGTCAACAACAACTAACTATTATTGAACTATGGTCATGGTCTATTTGTAAGTGGCATAAACCAATAATTTTTTCACCATTGAGTTATATATACGTATGTATCTAGCTGTGTGCATTCTCGGGTGTATATTATATGTTTAAAAAGTACAAGCTTGTAATACTTGATTAGATCAACCACTTCAGTAAAGAGCGCGCAATGAAAATTAAATTTTCTTATTTCCCAACCAAAACATATTTTTGTGGGTACTCAAAAGAACCATCTCAATGAGACGATTCTTTTGATCACCCAAAACATTTGTTAAAACTCATGGGTAAGAAAATATTTACATGTTTACGCTGAAATTTTTGGTTTATCTAAAATTGGCTGTTCTGACAAGCATTCTGAACAGCATAAATTTGGCAAACATTGGTGACCCCAGATGATATGCTGCAGAAGTTAAGATAAGTGGCATAAACCAACAATTTTTTTTTGACCATTGAGTTATATATATATATATGTATCTAGCTGTGTGCATTCTCGGGCATATATTATATGTTTATAAAGTACAAGCTTGTAATAGCTGATTAGATCAACCACTTCAGTTAAGAGTGCGTAATGAAAGTTTAATTTTCTTATTTCCAACCAAAACATATGTTGTGGGTACTCAAAAGAACCACCTCAATGACAATGAGACGGTTGTTTTGATCACCCAAAACATTTGTTAAAACTCATGGGTAAGAAAATATTTACATCTTTAAGCTGAAATTTTTGGTTTATCTAAACTTAGCTGTTCTGACAAGTATTCTGAACAGAATAAATTTGGCAAACATTGGTGACCCAGATGATATGCTGCAGAAGTTGGCACCTCATCATGGTTCTCACTGTTTGACTCTCGACTTACAAAGACTGAATCAAGAAATTCTTAAACCTGTAAAACCCTAAGTTCTGTGCAATGAATCATAAAAATTTTGGTTTCTAGACTACAAAGGTTGACGAATGCGAATCAACTTATCTGGATTAAGTATGTGTTTTATAAAGATTTATAGTACACGTGACTTTAACACAATGCACAAGATTAGCGGTTTCTTCCATTCATTAAAAAAGAAAACAACGATACCTTGTTCTGCAATGCTGCACATATGTAAAACGGGATGCATACAATATAATTCCGCAAAAGAATGAACTCAAACAGGTTTAACATGATTTCGGCCATGACAGTTTAGTGACCGCATGTGGAACTATTTATAAAATGTGTACTAAATCTATATATAACACCAGATATGTCCATGTATTTTTAGATGCAGGTTTTCCGGGACAAGTTTGAACTTAAATAAAATCGAATGTATATGCCCCCAAGTCAGTCTTCTGTTTCGATTTCGCTAGAAGATGACGGATGGGGGAATGCTAATGTTTTCATTGTTTTGTTATTGCCTATTTGGCAAAAATACCTACGTTCTTCATTGCTAAATGAAGAACTTTGGTTCTTTTCTCAAATAACACAGCCAGATGCTTTAACACTCTCTTAAATGTATTTATTTATTTATTTATTTTGTATGTGATCAAATGTTAATTAATTTGCTTCTTAAACACTACCAGTTTATATAAAACATCGATTGATCTAATCAGTACTGTGCACACCTTCTCCATACTACCACCACAAATCGGATAAACTTGTTGAATCATTGACAATCATTGTAAACTGCTTATGTACTACACTGTTCTTGCCATGTATATGTATATATGTTGTATCCTCATGGGCATTTTTGCCTGTTGGAATTTTCAAATAAACCATCTATCAATACAGTAAAACCTGTGTAAAACGGCCTTCAATAATAGACAAAACAAAGATTTTAATGACAAATGGTAGCTTAATGAAGGTCGAAAGTATTCAGCAATACTTTTGACCTGCATTAAGCGATGATTGGTCTTAAAAACCAATTTTGGTCTTTTTGATGTAATGGATACCTAGCTTCTTTGCTTTTCACTGTTTTACACAGGTTTTACTGTAACAGCAACATAACATCCAGATGACAATAAAGTCAAGTGACCAGCTCTCTCTTCTAATGAAGAAGATGATAACAGTAAAACCTGTCTTAAACTTCCACTCAAACAAGAAGACCAAAATTCTTTTTCAAGACAGATTATTGCTTAATGCAGGTAAAAAAATTGCCGAATGCTCGCCTTGGAGCATTCTGCAATACTTTCGACCTTCATTAAGCTACTTTTTGTCATAAATATCTATGTTTTTTTTCTTTTTTGAGTGGCTGCTTAAGACAGGTTTTACTGTACATGACTAGAAATGGCACAACATACTGCACAATACAATTGCCAAGCACAAAAAACTCACATTAACAATGGGAACAACAATATACAATGAATTAACCAAAACCATCAACTGTGGGACATACAAAAACAAACATGGCATAGCTTCAAATCAAAAACAGTCGTAAAAACGTTTGCATAACATGTGCAGTCCGATCAATCGGACTGCATATGTCATGCAAACGTATCTACAACTGTGTTACTAAAACGCACTGAAATTATGATTATTACATTCAAAACGATCAGCATGTGCTTCGAAAATCAGATGATCGGTATTTGAGTCACAGAAGCCAAAAGTAAGTAAGTATGTTCAATGTGAGATATTATATGGTAGATATCAAAATTTATCTCACCCTTCCCTGAGTTAGGTAGATCTAATATGGTACGTGTTCAAACTGATCTGAGTCTCAAATACAGAATTTATATCAAATTTGCTGGTTACACCCCAATGCAATCTAACCGTGTTTATGCTACCCAAAAGAATTTTGTTCTTACGACAAGATTTCAATAATTCTTATATCAATAAACTGAGTGGATCAGTCCGTATCCATGGCATGAATAGCAACCAGTCTGGGAAAGACGGAGTACCCAATAGTCTGGCATATACTGGAAGCCAGCTCTAGGATAGGAACAACTTAAGAAATCATCGCTGATATTGTAAAGAAAATTTGCGCTTCGACTGCAATCGGTGAAATGAATTGTATAATTCGATTTTAGTCTGATTGATATCACCCATGATTAACTCTAAGGCTGTTGTAATATCTTATCGAGTGAGAACAGCTTTATTTTCTTATCATGTACAGGACAACGTAAACTGATAAGTGCTAGAAGGACAACAACTATATGGTAGGAATATACTTATAAGGGGCATTTGTTTGTCAAAGGTTTCGGAAAATCTGTACAGCAAATAAAACCCTTATATCACAAAACGTCACTTCGTATCATGAATCTAACATATTATCACGCACGCCTACCAATCCATCGCCATCATCACATTTACCAACTGGGTAACACTCTGATTCCTTTTTTAAGAGCAAAAATTAGAAATGGAGCTATACGATGAGACACTCATTGAACATTTGATACCTGATATTGTTTTAAAGGGATATTATGCTCGATAGTTTAAAATGTTTTGTAATGAAGAAACTTAGTATGATTGTTTTCAACAAGATTCTAGAATCAGTCTAAATTCCTGGGTACATAATGTAAGGTATTTCCCAGTAAAGGTCATTGTCATCAAAAAGGATTTTCGGAATTTTAAACTGCTCGATTGACAAGAAAAGATAACTTTCTGAATTAAAGGTATATGTCTTTCATAGCAAAACGAGTCCCCGTACTGGTTAAGCTGTGAATGAGATGCATTGGTGGGTGTGATGATTGTCGATTACAAAGTGTCCATTTGAAAGCCAAGGTAGAAAAGCAAACACTGCATACAGGATCTCGATTTAAACTGATCTGATTTCCCAGTTAAAGCCCTAATATACTGGACCCTTAAACGGGTACTTAAAGCAAATAGTGAAGGCACCTGCCACATGCCTCAGAACGTGACAGCAAATGCAAAAGCCCTGGCGTCATGGGCTATAATCCGTTTAAAGGCGAAGGTTCCGATACTCTCGTTGTTTGTGGGGATTCTGTGTTGGGTCCTTGTTTTTTTATTTAGAAATTTGTGTCTTTCTAGATTTGCAATTATCTTGATGGGGAAGAGGGGTTAGGTTGTCGTCCTGGTAATTTGTGGCTGCTATTCTTCCGCGGCTCTTCGGCGCGGTGCCGTGGGTTGGTCTGCAGTGTGTGATTGTGTTATTTCTTGGCTATTGCTTTTTTCAGTGACAGAAATACTCAGAATTGGGAAATTGGGGAAATTTTAGCCTTTGATCCCTTGATATTTATAACCAGGCAAACACCAAGTTAGAATTTCATTTAAATGAAAAGATATATAAGCTGTCAATAATATAAAAATTGGCTATCTATTATTGTCATCCAGGTGCATGCCAAATTACACAAAAACTTGTTTATTTCTACATTCTCATTACACTGAAACATAAAAAGTAGTAGAGAAGTTTGTGAAAAGCCTGTTTTATGGTGAAAATAATTATTTATTAAATGGACATATGTTGTAGGTGCACATTGGAATTGCCTCATAGAGGCAATTCCAATGTGGTCCAACAACATATGTTACTGAAATTAAGGAAACTATTTCGAAATATACACTAAACAAGTACCATGTCCATTGGCTTTCCTCTTTTAAACATCTCAAACTGCCAATCAGTATTAAAATAACTGTCATTACATGACAGCTATATCACCAAATTTGATTTCGTGAACTATGCTTTGCTAACTTGGTAGTTGCATCGTTATACGATGAGCCATTTTTGGTTCATTGTATTAAACCAATTGAAAAACTGCAATAGTTCTCCAAAACCTCCGTGTTTTGTTATCATCCCTAGCGTTACTATATATCCCCGGTGTTAATTCTTTGTCAATTATCGACATGTCTGGTGTCATTTATAAGAGAATTCTGCGAAAGTGCATATCTGCGGGAGTTACGCAATATGTACCTGTCAAACGGTTTAGTGTGGCGTACAATGGGACATTCACTTTTAGTAAGAAACAGCTCGAACCAACAGTTCAAGGTCAGTGTCAGCAACAGAGAAGATACTCAAACACTACAGTGAAAACTACAAAAACAGGTAAATCTTCATTATTAGATTCATTTTAATTGCTTCACAGACGTTGCCCAATGTTTTACAAACGTCAAATCGACGTTGCTGCGATGTCAATTTCACTTTTAGTTATAGCATCGAAAACAGACCTACAATTTTTCTATGTGCAGGGTGTCCACTTAGTGTGATAAGGATATTTTACTTGTTTTGCGGTTTGTGTCCCAGTTTGTCAACTTTTAACAATTAACAGTGACCGGTAGGAATAGCAGTACATTAGTTTCAATGAAAGTAAACGTATACATGTACCAACGTTGGCGTCTGGTAGCATGGACGTTGGTTAAAGATTCCAAATTTTTTTTAAAAAAAAAGGCTACGTCTCCCAGGGCTCTTGTTTTCAGTCTTTAGGCGTCGGTGTTGGTTTTACTTTTTTGGTCTATGTTTTAAACGGCTGCATACATGCATATGTATATCTTCCGAACAGCTGGACCATAGCCTGGCGTATGGTAAAAGTTTGAAGTTTTATGCTGATCGCAAACTTCTGAGACCGGGTTTTCTCGCATCGATAGATATTTCCAATTCACCGGGAACGTTTACAAATATATTTGAAAGTAGTAGTATTTGTAGTTCACTGTGCTGCCTAAAGCCCGTTCTTGAACGTGTTTAACAAAGTAAGAAAGAGGGCAAAGACCAGTAATCGATACAATCAAGCACCACACCTGACCCAGGCTACCAATGGGAAAGTGACAACGTCACAATTAGACATCACAAACGAGAGCCAAGAGGTCAGCCCTTTCCCAGCAGGTGACCACAAGGCATCAACAAACAGACGTGCATGAAAGCATAATAAAACAAGACAGAAATAACATAAATGATCCACTAAAGAAGCACTGCCTTGGAACGGTCAGTAAAAATATTTTACTGGAGGGCTTAAACCGGTTTAACGGTGCACCAACCTCACCCTTAGTTCAGATGAATCCTTTGATCCTAACAAATACTATAAAATGTGAATTTCAGGACTTCTTGAGAAGCTCAAAGATGGTGGAAATGTTGTTATCGCAGAAGGTTATATGTGGGAGCTTGAAAGACGCGGATATCTACAGTTTGGGCGTTATGGACCGGAAGTTGTACTAGACCATCCAACAATACTCAAAAGTCTTCACGAAGAGTTTGCACATGCTGGCAGTGATGTTATTGAAGCATTTACAGTAGGTGTGCCATATCTATACAATGTACTTGGTGTTTTGTTCTAATGTGATTCAGGAAGCACCGTTTACAAAGAGTAATTAGAAATACTGAAAGAGAATGTGTCCGTGTGCGTGCTTGTATGTGTGCATATGAGCCAGCATGTGATTTCCAACAATGTTGCATTTTGACAATTGTAGACACAGACGAGCCTGTGCAGCCTACTTTTAGGCTTAAAACTGCAAATGATATTCAGTCAGTAGCTTAACAGTCATAGAATATTCAAGCGACTAGCAAATGCTCTTATCAGACTGCGCGTATGCGCAGGCTGATCTGAGGCTTTGCTGGTCGCAAATACCACATTGTTGGAAAGCTCGCGTCACGGCTCATATGTCATTGATCTAAAATTATCATTTGTACTCCTATCAGATTCATTGAACCCAGTGTATATGAAGGTGTACTGGGTCCGAGCTGACTCTAACTGGTAAATCTAGTGTTTTTTGTTAAAAATTCTAGCCATCATGAGCGAAATGACTTTGCTGGATTGATGACAGCTAAGTGGCCGGTTTTATGCTGATCCTTGCAAATGTTAGAATGTTAATTAAGAGTAAACGCATAACCAATCTGCGAAAATACCATCATTACACTATTGGCATATTTTACTATGGTTCCAAACATTTTGGCAACTATTCCTTTTTGCATGAAAGACCCCTGCGTGTTTGAAAATCGCCATATAAGTGAGCACAAGACATGTAAGTACTTGTCGCATAAGGGACAATTGAGTTTTCTTAGAAAGAGCTGTTATTGAAGACAAGAAAAGTAGCAGATGACAGCTCACACGACTTGATACAATGTATCTTAGATCATTGGTTATAAACATGTATAAAAGGTAAGTGAGTATGATCAAGAAATATGGTATTACCGCAATCACAACCTGCAGACCAACCCACGGCATCGTAAGGAAAAACAGCTTCAGAACATTTAGAGTAACAAGACACCCAAAAGACAATAAAAGCAAAGCAGCACGCTCTCTCTTCCCCGTCAAGATGATTGCAAAACTAGAAAGAACATTAAGTAATGCACCGACACATAACCCATACAAACAATGGGGGGTACATTAAAAAATAATAATCAACAACAACAGAACCACATACTTAGAACGGCTAACAGCCTAAGCCACCAGGAGGAGAGGGGGGGGGGTAAATGTATTTTACTGGCGCCAAATTTTCGCCCTAGATTCTGTTGTTGTTGTTAATACACAAAAATGTTTAGCTCGCATGGAGGCATCCTTACTAACTACTGAAAGTCTTATGATCTTTGCCTTACTATTTCAGTATTATGGCTATCGGGAACGACTAAAACATTTTGGGAGAGAGGATGACGTAGAACAACTCAACCGGACTGCACTTCGTATTGCACGTGAAGTGGCAGACGACATGGAAAAACTGATGGCGGGAAATCTCTCCAATACTCCAATGTATGACCCAGACGATAGAAGCATGGACCAGAAAATATCAGAAATGTTTCAGGTAGGCTACCTGTATAAATATGAATCGTCTGCCTTTATCGTCTGCTGAAATGTTTGAAGCCTCTGTGACAAGCAGTGTGCACCTACGTAATCTGAGCATTCTCTGATGTTCAAGTGGCTTTTTCCATATTTTGATATTTGCCATTAACGTGTTAGTGGCAAATATAAAAGTAAAGAAAAGCCACTAAAACGACAGAGAAAACTAGGACTATGACCCACGCTGCTTGCTTCTATATTTAAATCAGTTAGTAATGTTAGCAATAATTTCCAGCAGACGACATTTTCAGCCACTTTGAAAGTTCAATGTTTATTTTTATGACCCTATGTTTGATTTTCTTTGTTTTGTTATCAAAAATATTATTTTTCATAATTTCTTTGAAATTCATTTCTACACATAGGAACAAATAGAGTGGGCGGTGGCAGAAAAGGCAGACTATATAATCGGGGAGACTTTCGATGCATATGGCGAAGCTAAACTGGCACTGGACGCCATACTAAAACATGGAAATGGTAAGAAACCTATAGTTAATTTCTTTTGTCACTCTCATGTGTGGATCCAGAGGGCAACAGTTGGTCCGGACCCTCCCTGGAAAGTACAAATATATAAGGTTCCTTAGCAATACTGGACGGAATCCTCTGGAAAATCCCAAAGCTACCAAGCCAACATTCCATGTTGGGCCATCATGGGCCCGCCAGCGAAACGCCATTTAAATGGCGTTTTGCTGGCGGGCTGTTGATGGCCCGCTAAAAGTGATATACGGATCCTTCCTCCCCTCATCAAACTAAAAAAAAATTGTCAAAGTTGGCCCCCTCTGACAAAACTTACTGGATCCGCGCATGCGCTTGATTAAAATTGGTATATTTACATTTTCGAAGCAATCCTTCAATGAATCTTTAGATTTTTAAAACCGTTCTTGGCCTCACGAATTACATACATTAATTGTGATTGGTAGCTGCCAAGCTCACTTGCCTGTGAAATACGCTTCGAATACAAATTCATTCGCCAGAAGTGACACTGTTGTCGTGATTGACAGCGAACCACGCCTGAGTCGCACGTGCAAATCAAGCCTCTTGTTTTCTCCATTGGCTGTCCGTGTTTACACTGGCTGTTCCGCCTTTCCGTTTTACACTCCAACAAAATCGCTAATACGATTACAAATGGTGTTTTTTCATAAATTATAAATAATTTCTTTATTTTAGATTTCATAATAAAATTTAAATATAAGCAATAAATTCAATTTTTGGAATGTTCGTGGAATCATGAATACTTCGGGTCTCTTGCAAAAATAACGTAAAGCCATTGGGGCTTCACATTAACTTTGCAAGAGACCCGAAGTATTTATGATCCCATGAACATTCCAAAAATCGAAATCATTTCTAAAATGACAATGGCGCATTTTCTTCCGCTAGAAGACATTTTTTCAAATAGTGATAAAAGAAAATGACAAATGGGAACAGTGGATAATGACCTACTACATTTAAACTAAACCAGTTAGATATCCATTTCTTCAGATTTCAGGAAGTATGTACGAAGCTGTGTTTACATCGTATATTCTAACGTATTCAGCATCAACTAAGCAGCTTGACAAAGTCTAAAGTGACGACATTTGACGACAAAAAGTACTGCCTAAAATTTTATTTATTTGTAGCAGCCATGTTAAGTTCCTTATAATCTCAGAATAAATCAATACTGAGATTTTCGTTTACTTAATTCGGTTTACTTTTTTTCGGTAGTTCTCTTCTTGTAAAATTCAGTGCTTGTGACTGCTGTCTGTTCGAATGCGGTGGTTCAGTGTTTGCCTTTATTTCTCTTTGGTCGTTCCCATTCTGTTTCGGGATTTAATCCTATTATGCCATAAACGGCTTTGTGTCCTGTCTAATTTGGCAATTACTTCGCTGAGGAAGAGATAAAAGTTGTCACATATTTGCTTATTTTGCTCTTGTGTATGTATGTAATCTTATCAGTTACGATTCATATGAACTGCAGCGTTGCACGTTGTCTTTCTCAGGCATGTGCCTTAATCAGGGTGACATTGTATTTTTAAATGACGTCGCCAATGACGCTGAATCGACACAAAAAAATCGATCATTACGTCATATTTTGCTAGTTTGAAGAGTGAATAAGCTTGGTAAACAGATAAATCCGCGTCTTTTGATATCAAGTTTACCAGGCTCGGCTTCGAGAACGCTTGTTGAATCGCTCGGCTAGCCTCGCGATGTCAACATGCGTTCTCAAAGCCTTGGCTGGTAAACTTGATATCAAAAGACACTTACCTAGTATTCTCAATTTACTACATAGGCCTACCTATGTTCTTGTGCTTCTTCCTTTTGGTGGCAAAGATTGGTTTGGTATTGTAGCCTTTTTGGTCATCTTAACTTGTTTGTATGATTGTGGAAATAAAAAGAAATAAACAATTTGAGACTTCCCTTTTTAATAATAAAACTGGAAATAATAGTAAAGGGAAAATTTTCTTATGATAAATCCTTTTCGAAAAGTCTTTAATTGCATGGATATTACCCATGAAAAAGCCAAAAAGTGAAGCCGCCGTGGTGTAGGGATAAACCTATGCCTTGTAAACCAGGGGTCGCAGGTTTGATTCCCGGCATCTCCATGAAACCACTTTCGATGAGCCCTCAGGTACTCCCGTCATAAAATACACACACAAACCTTAGACCCTCCCGGCCCAGTACTGGCTACTATCCAAGGAAAACCCACAACCTTTTTTTTTTGGAAAAGCCACAAAAAGTTGGGGGTTTTTTTTGTTTGAGAAGTACATACATGTATTAGATAGTGATAAAAATGCAAACACATTTATTCAAGAAAAAATATGAAATTGACATGAACCGCCTATATTCTCCACATGGCTAGTAAAATGAATTGTTTTGCTATTCAGGTTGCCCAGCAGTTATAACTCTTACAGCGTATGCACCTGATCGTACGGTAGACGAGGTACCGATTCCCGAGGCATGCCGACATTTAGAGGACGCAGGTGCCTCTGTGGTTGGTTTAAATTGTGCCAGGGGTCCGTCTGTCATGATGCCATTGTTGAGGAAAATCAGAGACGCATGCAAGGTATATTCATTGATGATCTGGATATAAAATAAACGGAGCTTCTTAAACAACATCGACGTCACCTGAGAATCAGGACCACAACCCTATTTCCGTTATAACTTCGTATACTTCAGACAACAGATTATTCTAAATAAAACTGTCGTACAATGTACATTGAACTAACGAGATTTGACTGTTACGTTACCGTTTTTCTTGTACCTCTTCTTGTTATGACATAGGTTAGCTATGGTGTTTAATGTAGGGGTTTTCAGATCATTTCCACGACTGATTTCTACCATACTGCATAATCTAGAAGGACCTTTCACATATAAAAGCAACTTTATCGTGCAAAAAGGCTTGAACAAGTTCTTTCAATGACCATTTTGATAAAAAAGGACATTAAAAATGTAGAGTTAAAGTACCAAATAAGTCTTACAAACATGCTAACTTGTTGTGTTCGAATCGTTGAAAGTATTCATGTTACTCATGCATGTTGCTTATAACAGCTGTTATATCAGCAAGACGTGCCGAACCTGATGAGATCCTACTAGATATATGGCGTGATTTCCAACAATGTGGCATTTTGACAAGTGTAGACTCAGACGAGCCTGTGCAGCTTCCCGGGAAGCTTAGACACTCCAAATGATTTTCGGTCAGTAGCTTAATATTCATAGAATATTCAAGCGACTAGCAAAGGCTCTGAACAGTCTGCGCGTATGCGCAGGCTGGTCTGAGCCTTTGCCGGTCGCACATACCACATTGTAGGAAATCTCATTGCGAGGCTCATATGTGTTCATACTATTGCTAATCTCCAATTGAAGGGACGCTAGGCATTAATACGTTTATGTCATAGGTAACATTGTTTTCTTTAATTAAGCCGCGACATGAGATTTCCAACAATTTGGTATGTGCGACCAGCGAAGGCTCAGACCAGCCTGCGCATACGCGCAGTCTGATCAGAGCCTTTGCAAGTCGCTTGAATATTATATGAGTGTTAAGCTACTGACTGAACATCATTTGGAGTTTCTAACTTTAACAGGAGGCTTCACAAGCTCGTCTGAGTGAACACATGTCAAAATACCACATTGTTGGAAATCACATGTCGCGGCTTAATTTGTTTCACTACAGGGTCCTGTAGCTGCACTACCAGTACCTTACAGAACCAGACCAGAATGTTGTACTTTCCAAGCTGTAACTGATCCTATCACAGGTAACGTCTTGTTAACGGGTGTCCTGTAATATGCTAAATTATAGTTTTTTTTAAAGATTTTGACTCGAGTAATAGATTGTAAAGCGTGATCACTGCCATTTTCATTATACTACAAGGGTCATATTTGTAATATGCAGCATGTTTTCTTTCCAAAATATCAGACATGCTTTGGTTTTTAGCTCGTGGTACATTGAATGCATTAGCAATCCTCTATGCATCTGAACAGTTTATATCTTTGATAGATTCAAGGTCGAAGTTTTGGCCAGTGAAACTATCATTGCTGTCTGTTCTAAGATGGTGGTTCTATTGTTGTTGTTAGGTGTTTGTCTTTGTTGCTCCCAATGTGTATGGGGCTTGTTTTTGGTCCTTGGCTAAAACTGTAGTTCTTATTGTCATCTTTAGTTCGAATATCATCTCGCTGTTGAATTTGCAGCTGGTTGCTTTGGTCATTGCATTCTTGTTTAAAATGTATGTCCAATGGTCCTTCCATCTTGATGACACGAGTTGGTCTATGGTCTGTGTGTGACCTTTTTTATGGCCATGCTCACTTGCTTTTTTACTGAAAGGTTAACTTGGTATAAGAGTAACTAAGAACCAGACCAGAATGTTGTACTTTCCAGGCTGTAACAGATCCCATTACAGGTACCGTCTAGTTAACGGGCGTCCTATAGTGTGCATAATTATTGCATTTTTAAAGAATTTGACTCATGTATTAGATTATAAAGTGTGATCACAGCCATTTGTATCATATTACAAAGGCAGCATGCTTTGTTTCAATCAAGGTTCAAAATATCAGATTAGCTCTTGATACATTGAGTACATTAGAAATCCTCTATGCAACTGAACAAATTCTAGGTCGAAGTTTGTTGTTGATTTAGTGTTTAATGTACTTCCTATTGCTTGTGGAGGTTCTGAGTTTGTCTTTGTTTTGTTATGCATTACTTTGTGTCCTTTCTAGTTTTGCAATCATATTGAAGAGGAAGAGAGAGCTGGTTGCTTTGCTTTTATTGTCTTACAGATGTCTTGTTACTGTAAATGTTCTATGACTCTTCCTCACGGTGCCGTGGGTTGGTCTGCAGTGTGTGAGTGTGGTATTTTCCTAATCATACTCACTTACTTTTTGGCTAGTAAAAGTCCCCAAGTAGCTATGATTGCTGTCCAATCTAAGGTGGTGGTTCTGTTGTTGTTGTTAGGTGTTTGTCTTTGTTGCCCTCAATGTTTGTTGGGTTTTTGTTTAGATATTGTTTTATACTGTAGTTCTGAGTGTCTGTTTTAGTTCGCAATCATCTCGCTGTTGAAGATGGAGCTGGTTGCTTTGGTCATTGCATTCTTGTTAAAATGTATGTCCATTGCTCCTTCCAGTTTGATGAAACGGGTTGGTCTGTGATCTGTGTGTGTGTGACCTTTCTATGGTCATACTCACCTGCTTTTTTCTGAAGGCTTACTGGGTATAAGAGTGTGCAATAAAAATATTTTTCTTATTTCTCAACCAAAACATATGGATTGGTTCTTTTGAGTACATAAACAAATGTTTTAACTAATTTATCATATGACGTCGCGTCTGGGAGTAAAATAACGCCATGCATTAAAATCGATAAACCACTAGTGGTTTACAGATTTTCGGGTAACATTATGAAATGACGTTTTAAGCGTCAAGCATATGGTAAATACCTAACGTGTTTCACGCCAAAAACATGTTTAAAATAGTTTTAATGTCCTATGATAAATAGAATCTAGCATTCGTGCTCCTGTATTAGTGAAATTGCCAAACTCGTTGCGAAAAAGAGATACAATGCTCAGCAAGCCTCGCATTTTATCTCTTTTCCTCAACTTGTTTTATAAATTCAATAAGACATGAGCACTCATGAAGATCATCTATGTATACGAAGATATTTGACCTTGTGACGCTCAAAATGCTATGTGAAATTATGTTAAAATGACGTTTTTAGCGTCACACATATGGCAAAAGCCTAACGTGTTTCCCGCCAAAATTATGATTTCAAAATAATGTTAATCTCATTTGATAAAAAGAATCTAGCATTCGTGCTTCTGTGTTATTGAATTTATCAAACTCGTTGCAAAAAAGAGATAAAATGTGAGACAAGCCTCGCATTCCATCTCTTTTCCTCAACTCGTTCAATAAATTCAATGATACATGAGCACTCATGTAATATCCCTTTAGTATACTGAACGAAACTTCTAAACCGCCAGTTAACAAAACACATTTTTTCAATATAGCTTATTCATTTTTAAATTGTTTGAAATGACATTTGACACAGTATATTTGGGCACATGTATCCATCGGTTGAACATATCACAGTTTGATTCAATAAGGATGTTCATTTATGCGTAAATAGAGTACTTAATACCGGTTTTGCACGTGACACACGATGCTAAATAAATTTCGCCTTGTGTATACTCGTATTTTCATCGACAACTTTATTTTATCTTAAAAATGCCAACGTTTGGGTAGTATGAGTATAAAGTAGAGGGGTCGGGCTGTGGGTTCAAACGAAAACGGGGCCTCAATGACACTGATTCATAATTTAACATAAAGTATGATTCGTTTTGTAAGAGCCGAACGTTTACACCACAACCTGTCGGTCAGTTTTCATTTTTGCACTCGCATGACGAGAAAAATCGACAAAAACTGAGTATTACGTATGTCATAAAATGTCCTGTATAGTCCACCATTCATTGGTGCGGTGTTGCACAAATGCTGCATTGGAACGTAGGGAGTGTCAAGATTGATGTGCAATACACGGTTAATGGGTGACGGATGTTTCAATAATATTGTAGACAAAAGCATTTCGTCCCCATAATCACATTTCTGTTTTCTTTTAGGCCATATGGCCCTCCATAGGAACACTGAATTGCATGAAAATTGCTACTTCATTACAAAGTAAACACGATAGTGTTCAATAATGTCCATTTACAACACCAGAAAGTTTCAATAATATTGTGGACAAAAACATGTCATCTCCATAGCGCATTCTTGTGTTGTTTTATGACATATGGGTTTCCGTAGTAACATTGTGGACTACCTGAAAATTCCTACTTAATAAAAGCAAAACCCAGAAATGTTCATTAACGTTCATTTATAACACCATAAAATTGGTGTTTTTCACTTTAGGTCCCTGGATTACTCGGTGTTAAGTGATGAGATCAAATTTTAGCGTGTTTGTGAAAATGAAATGGGATGGTGCCTTTATACAGTCTACCAACTGAGCATGTTAATTTTAATTTATGAAATTGAAATTTTGACAGATTCTGTTTAATTATTTTTTCCATATTCAGTGTAAATTATAGCCATGTATGTATCATATATGTTAAGATATATGAGAAAATATCGAGTGGCGGTTGGGAAGTTTCGCTCAGTATATAAAAAGATATTTTACATTCAGATGCTCAAAATGTTGTTTATCTGAATATACACAATGTATACTATTACAGGAGAGTATCTGTACCCAGACAATCTTGACGCTGTCAGAAACAGTCGTGCTGATATACGTAAGTTTGCCGAGGAAGCCAAAGACCTGGGAATCCAATACATTGGTCTATGTTGTGGCAATGCACCAATCTTAACACGGGAAGTGGCGGAAGTTTATGGCCGGGAACCACCTTCTTCTAAATACAAACCAGACCTGTCAATGAGTTTTGTATTTGGAGCAACATCAAAAGATTATAAAACAGAAAAGCTCAGGAAGTTTATGATGGGAGAAATTAAATAATAAAGTACAAGTGTAGGGGATGTTATGTATATCCTTATATGATTCCGGTGAAATTAAGGCTTAGACTTTGTAAAAAATGGCCATCGCCCTGTATGATTAGCTGAGCATACAGATTTTGCATTACATCGTCTATGGAGTATCATTGAAAATATAAATCTACAATCTATGTATAATAGTATAATTTAGCCAGTGCATGAGAATTCCAACAATGTGGCATTTTGACATGCTTAGACTCGGACGAGCCTCCTTTTAAGCTGAGAAACTCCAAATGGTGTTGAGTCAGTAGCTTAACAATCATGAAATACTCAAGCGACTAGCAAAGGCTCTGATCAGACTGCGCGTATGCGCAGGCTGATCTGAGGCTTTGCTGGTCGCACATACCACATTGTTGGAAATCTCATGTCACGGCTCATATATCTGGACCTACAACATTGAGGCTGGTGTACAACTATTTTCAATATTGTTCAAACTGTACCTAGTGTAGTTTTAGAGACCAATATTTAAACATAGTCAATCAATCAGAAAGCTATAAAGTGTATATTTTCATACATTCATGTTATTATTTATTGTGTAGGAAGCTGGTATTTCAATGTAGCTTCTGTACAATCTTGCTGCTGATCTATTCTTATCTATTCTTATCAATTTCATGCATTAAAGAATGTTCCAGCTTTAGACTACTTATGGTGGTTTATTATTCAAATCACGGCAAATGTTTTGCGTTTCATGCAATATAAAAAGTTTGCATATTATTTTGGTCTCCAGTGCCCCAAATTACAATGCCTCCTTAACTTTAACGACGACCTTAGTTAAGTATTGTTTCAGAGTACGTTAAATACCATTTCAAACTTATTCAAAGCGAAATTGTTTCATGTATTTTGTAGTTCACAATGACATGTTTTAGCATATATATTGCAACGATACTGGCAGATTATTAATCATTTAAAAACATTTTGATATATCGATACTTAACTAAGATCATCCAGATGTTTTGGTGCTACAAAAGTATCTGTACTTCAAGCATTAACGCTCATTAGTAGAGTATAAGTAAGAAAGAGGGCAAAGTTCAGGAATCGATACAATCAAGCACCACACCTGACCAAGGATACCAATGGGAAATGCACAGTGTCACAATTAGACATCACAAACGAGAGCCAAGAGGTCAGCCCTTTCCAAGCAGGTGACCACAAGGCACCAACAAACAGACGCGCATGAAAGCATAACAAAACAAGACAGAAATATCATAAATGATCCACAAAAGAAGCACCCCCTTGGAACGGTCAGTAAAAAAAACTTTACTGAGGGCTTAAACGGGTTTAACAGTGCACCAACCAAACCCTTAGTTCAGATGTGGATCAAGACACATAGATGTTTGGTTTGCATGGAAGTACACTAACTCATCAATGCATCATCTCCTAGAACATGTAAATCAAGATATAAAAAGGAGATAAAGCAAAGATAAGGACTCAACAGTTATAAAACTGAATACCTGAGCAAAAGAAATCCAACAAGTACCGTTGACCTGACAACAGCCAAAGCACCAGGCCCCTCTTGAGACCAAGGGGCCGTGGGTTTGAGCCTCACCGGCGTTACTGAGTTATGTTCCTTGAGCAAGACACATTTATCCTTGCTTAGTACTGGTTCAACGCAGGAAGACCCGTCCCTGTTTAACTGAAAGATTGTTGATAGGACGTAAAGAATCCAATTAACAAACAAAACATCAGGCCCCTACCATCTCATCAATAGATAAGTCTTTAAGTCGGATTCGTCATATAGTCTGAAGTCCGACCCACCGGCGTGCAATTAAAGACAAAAGCAAAGTTGCCAACCGTGATTGGGTTGACCACCAAGCATGCATAACTCTTCAATAAACAAATGGCGAAACTTGCTGTTGATTCATTGTTTACGGTTGCTACCAGTGGTTATGTGGGGCTCTGTGTTTGGTAGTGTCCTTTCTAGTTTTGCAAAGGAGAAAGAGAGAGAGAGAGAGATCTGGTTGTTTTACTTTAATTGTCTTCCTGATGCATTGTGACTATTACTTGTCAATAATAGAGTATGGTCAGGAAAAACCACAATCAACTACTGCATACTAAACCATAGCATCGTGAGGAAGAGCCACAGAACACTGACAATCACAATACATCAAGAAGACTAGACAACCTGCCCTCTCTTCCCCGTAACAATTATTGCAATGGACACTACATAATGCATAACAGAACAAGGACCAAACACAAACTTCCCCAAACAATGGTAGCAACAATAATTAGAAATAAATCATCAACAACATCACCAACAGAGCCACAGCATTAGAATGGACAGTTGCCTAAGCCACTGGGGGTGTTATATGCAATTTACTGATACCAAATCCCGATCCTAGATTCCATTGTTGTTAAAACACAAAAAAATTTAGCTCGCATGGAGAATTACAAACACAAAAATGTTAAGCTCGCATGGAGGATTACAAGCCAGTTTATAAAATGTAGGTTCTCATGGTATATGTGTTAAGTTATTCTTTTATACATATGCATACTCATCGTAAGGAGCTAGAGATGTACATTTTTGCTTGACCTATATCTACATCCTCACTTTGTGTGTGCGATCAATTTTGGTTGGTTGGTTTGGTTCTTTACTTCCCAGTCAACAGCTATGGTCATGGCGTGATGGTCAGTTCACCTTACCACACTTTTTTTCCTGGGCAAGCTTGACTTAGTTAATTAGTAGTTCATCTAGAATCAGCGGAAGGGAGGAGAATGGCCGTAGAAATTATTTCATGCTCAATCTAATCAAAAGTATGGGACCAGGCTGAGATCAAAATGCCTGACCCCTGGATCTGCAGTCAGACATATTACCAACTGCGCTACATGGCCTGGTATATTTGTGTACAATCAGGGAAGGTTCTGGTGAGACCTGGGCATTTACACAGGGCCGTATGAATATTTTGCTGTTCCCTTGTAAACTGGCTTAATTGAAAAATACAAAATAAGAACAGCTCCTGTATCAAGTGCGATAAGCGTATGTGATCTCACTCAAGAATGCATAATAACTCTATATTAAACTACCATGGTCATCCAATAAAGAATGAGACTCTTTTCTAACTTTTTCTAAAGCGCCGAGCATCTACGTGATAGACTTATGACATCTCAAACATACCTAGCATGTTCCTTTAGCTGCCACATGCAACATTTTCGAGGTAATAAATAACCTTAGTTTGTGTTGCTAGCAACATTAGAAGACTAAGCAAACATGCATGGATGGCTTATAACAATTTTTAAAGTTAATAAAACTGAACTAGGTTTTGTTTATGTAAAGTCAATTACAAAAAGCTGTACCAAACCATAAATTTTGCAGGATATCCTTGCTAAAAAACTGTAACCATAGCAAGGCAAACTGGTGTTTTAATGAACAATTGAATAAATACATTGCTAGGTAACCGAAATAAAGTATAATTTATGTTTAATTGATCTTCTTTAAAAACATTTTATGTAGCACAAACATTTTTTATTAGAAATAATAATGTTAAATGATATCTATGCTCGAACGTAATAGGCTCTTCCTCAGGGTGCCATGGGTTGGTCTTCAATGTGTGATATCATACTCTCTAGCTTTTGAATGGCTGTTGGTATGCAAATAGTAATAAAAACGTGGTCATGCGTCTTCAAGTCCTTCCGCAAGCTATCAATTACTATTAGAACTAAACAAATCATATATTTCTGAATTGGTTAGATGACATTCTATTACCGTGGTGACTTTTAACTTCATGCATATATAGATCTTGGAACAATAAAGAAAGTATCATTCTTTATTTGATGACCCACGTATAATGACTAAATTTAAATGAAGAAAATTCTAACTAGATTTTGAAGCTGGGTATGTAGTTGGATTAGCCCTTAAAGCGCCAATCACAACTGCAGCTGCGGACGACAAATTTTGCGACATCTTTTCCAATTTTTTTTATAAAATAAGGTATGATTTTTTCATGAGAATTGTCTGCCAGCAGACAATTTTCATGAAATATCATGCCTTGTTTGTTATTTTTGAAAAAGAGGCAAAATTTGAACTTGTCGTCTGCTGCAAATTATAGGTGGCGCTTTATGAGTCAGATTTCACCTGGTCACAAACCCAGAAGGTAAGAATTTTTTACAATGTTGTTTAAATAATGACCATTCAAATGGGACCATAAAACCCACAGAAAATATTTTAACCCTTAAAACGCCAATCGCAACAAAAGTCGTCTGCTTTTTTTGTCTGCTGAAATGTTTAAGAAGACTCTATGGCAAAGAGTGTGGACCCAGATCAAACTGCTCCTATAGGAGCAGTCTGTGCTGGGTCCACGCTGTTTGCTTCTATACTTAATTCGTCTGTAATGTTAGACAATTATTTGCAGCAGACGACTTCAGCAGACGACATTTTCAGATGCATTTTTTTTCTTGGCGCTTAATCAACCAGTAAACAATATTTGTCTTTTATATATACTTTTATTTGTCTCTAGACATAAATATATAATATCACAGACGATCCATTTCACATATAAGTAAAACACAAAAGATACAAAGGCATATAGAAAAAAACTCTTTGAGAACTATCACTGTTTTGAGGTATGCTTGATTTGTTAATGAATTTTAAGGCCCTTCAGTGGCCCTCCAGGTTTGTTTTCTCTGAAAATCACATTTTATCTATGTTGGACAAAGTATTTCTTGCATTCAATGCCCAAAATTCCTTCCCAACCCATCTTAATTTCTTTCATAACTGATTTCTTGTTAACCCTTATCCCATCATTATTTTGGTGAAAATGTTGTCTGTATTTCACATGAACTGTATATGTTCAAGTGTATTTCAGACAAGAGCAGTTTGATCTGGGTCCATATTGTTTGCAAAATAGGCTTCCTAAGAACATAAGCAGATGCAACAAGCAGACAACAAAAGTCGTGACTAGCCGACAAAGGGTGTTTCCTTTCTGTGACAACAACAAGCCTACCAGCCAATAACCACTTTAGTCAGGGGTTGCAACCGCATAGTTCAGAGTAATTACTAAAGCTAAAATGCTGTCATGATATTAAGTTCCTGTAAACAAGGTATTTCCATGATTAAAATGAATAAATAAACAATTCTAAAGTACTAATTGAGGTAGTATATAATAATGATTGATTTTTGTTTTCGCAACATGACTTTGATCATAGTTTACTGATAAGAAGTTAATCACATTAATTATGTTCAAAATCATGACTTTTGCAGTGCATTGAATGCATGGGTAAATCATCATCAAAACCGTTTGTCACTTAGCACACCAGAATGAAATGACTCACAGCAAAACCAGATTTCAAATGTCTTAAATAACAGTCAAACTATGATTTATATCCTTTCGCAGGACTATTATACCCGAGCATCTGAGACCTTATAGTTAGATGAGTTAATGTAATATAGTATAAAACGAGTCATGACATCAAAATGAGTGTAAGCCCAGCGTTCAGAGTCCTAACTGTCACCATGAAGAAAGTTTGAGTCCTAGGGTATCCATTAAGCACACGAAAGTGTGGTTCCTGAGTTACCCACTAAGCGGACAGAAAAGACTCTGATCAGACTAAGCTGATGCCTAAGCTTTTCTGAGTATTCTCATGACGAACAGCTTTTCATCATCAAACAGTGATTGGTGACATGCTTTTCACATATGTTTATGGAAAGCTTGTTTTGGTGTTATTTGGAATCATCTCCTTGATATGCTTTAAACGAGCACCAATAAATTGTTAATAAAAATTAAAAAGATATCAATAATATCAGAATTTATCAGTCACCTCTCATACTAACTGCATTGTTGTACGTTGCCTGATAAACGTTGTCTATCTCACGGCATGTGCCTTTATCAGGTCATAATGACGTTGCACTTTTTGAATGACATCGCCAATGACACTGAATTGACACAAAAATAAAATAGATACGTCATAATTGCTAGTTTGATGAGTGAAACAATGGGTAAACTGATAAATAGAATACCAGGTTCGCGTCTTTTGATATCTAGTTTACCATTCTTGGCTTTGTCAAGCGTTCTCAAAGCCTTACTTGGTAAACTTGATATCAAAAGTCCCTCAGCTAGTATTCTCTATCCATCTGGTGTTATGATGACTATATCACATTTAAGCATCGTCCATATTAAGAGAGATATTCTGTGACTTGATGATAGCATCCAGCATAAATTCTATACGAGTCATGTCTCGTCTTAGGTCCTTCATATAATCTTTCATCTTATCCACCTTCCTCAAAACCTTCTTCTGCGATTTCTGAACCTCGTTTTCAAACTGGAATTAAATATATAAACATATCATTATGTTCGTTCAAATCACATAATTACAAAGCTATTTGGGAATTAAAGTATGTACTTTCAATGCAGGAGGCAATAGTTCCTTGTTGATATTGTGAATGTGCCCCTTTTGATTGATGAATTAGTAAACAACTTACATTCAGTCATTATGGTTAAGAAGTTAACAAGCTTCTATGCGAGTTAGAACAATGTTTGTGTTTCAACAACAGCAGAATCTAGGGCGAAGATTTGGTACAAGTAAAATACATTTAAGACCCCCAGTGGCTTAGGATACTTTCCGTTCTAAGGCGGCGGTTCTGTTGTTGTTGATTTATTGTTTATTGCTGCTCCAATTGTTTAAGGGAGTTTTTTATTTGGTACTTCTGTTATGCATTACTTAGTTTCTTTTCTAGTTTTACAAGCATCTAGCGGCAATACTTAGTGTCTTTTCTAGTTTTGCAAGCATTTGGCTGATAAAGAGAGAGCTAATTGCATTACTCCAATTGTTTTCCTGCTATCGTGTAACTATTAGTGTTCTGTGTCTCTTCCTTATGATGCCATGATTTGGTTTGCAGTGTGTGGTTGTGGTATTTCCTGGTTACACTCACTTTATTTTTTGTCAAGAATTCGAAACATTGTGTTCGAAATCTTTACAAGTTGCCATGTCATACATTTATTTTTCTTCAAAATATCATATGACTTTGAGCTTGCCATCCCCACCTCAAACCCCAATTCCAGTGTTCCTGGCTTCTGTTATCTTGAGGAGTCTATTTTGATGGTGTTGATTAATTATTTATTGTTCCTCCAGTGGTATGTTGGGGTTTTGGGTTTGTTTCTTGTTTTGTGATGTTGTTAGAAGTATCCTGTCTAGTTTGACATTTTGCTGAGAGAGCTGGTTGCCTGTGTTAATTGTGGTTCTGATGAATTGTGACTGTTAGTGTTATGTGGCTCTTCCTTAGGGCGCATTGGGTTGGTCTGCAGTGTGTGATTGTGGTATTTACTGGTCATACTTACTTACTTTCTTATACTCTTACAATCACTTCTATTTGAAGCACCTGGGACCTGTTTCAATTTTACGATTACTTAGGTGATGAGACGAGATGTATGTATACATAGTGTAAATACGATACAAATAGAGGGTCTTTCATGAGTGCTCATGTTTTACTGAATTTATTAAACAGGTTGGGAAAAAAGATAAAATGTAAGGCTTACCAAGCATTTTATCTCTTTTACGCAACGAGTTCAATAAATTCATTAATACAAGAGCAGGAATGTTAGATTCTATTTATCATATGACATTAAGATTACTTTGAAATCTCTTTCTCCCGTAAAAACGTTATAATTTTGTCATTTATGTACACAACGTTGTCATGGACGTCATAACGTTTCTCATAAATCTATAAACCACCAGTGGTTTATCAATTTTATTGCATGCTTTATTTCACTCCCAAACGCGACGTCATATGATAAAAGTCACGCTGCTATATCTTTTTTTTATCATATGACGTCGCGTCTGGGAGTGAAATAACGCCATGCAATAAAATCGATAAACCACTAGTGGTTTATAGATTTACGGGAAACGTTATGACGTCCATAACAACGTTGCGCACATAATGACAAAATTATAACGTTTTTACGCCAGAAATCAGATTTCAAAGTATTTGTCATATGATAAATAGAATCTAACATTCGTGCTCTTGTATTATTGAATTTATTAAACTCGTTGCGAAAAAGAGATAAAATGCTCGGCAGGCCTCGCATTTTATCTCTTTTCCCCAACTCGTTTAATAAATTCAATAAAACATGAGCACTCATGTAAGATCCTCTATGTAGAAAATCGTTGTGGATAGTTGTGTTATTCTCCTAAATCTACCACCTACCTCCTCCACTGGCTTAACTATAGCTGCTGCCTCTTCCTGAGATTTTGTACTGATTGTTTCTTCAATTGTATAATAGCGACTGTAGAAACGGGGGAATATTCGCTCCACATCTAATACTAAGTCAACCTATAAATATATACACCTTTGTGTTGATATATGTATATACCTTGATAAGACAACTTTTAACCTTTTGAAAATACTACATTGTGTCTTAATTCTTGGATAATTGAAAAAGAGTCACTTAGATATGCTTATAAGATACCCTGGCACAGTAAGGTATGTTTTTAAAAGGGTATTTTAAGAATCAGTGAAAAACTCAGTTTTATACAAGTGATGGTTTTCACCAGCGCATAGCTTAGTTTTGAAAACTAGGTTTCAATAGAATTTGTGCAAATGATCTTTAAATTTGCAATCTGCAACATTTGGGTAGATAAAATGCACAGAAAATATCACAGCTGAAAGTTCTTTGAATATATCAAAGCTTACATTGGTAAAACTGTCTAAGTTCTCATAGCTGCCATTTTGTAAAAGACGATTTTTTACCCTAAAAGTCTCACGTCTGAAATTCCCATGTCATTTCCAAAAATAGCTTGGCAACGTCTATGCTGAGTAACAAGTCAATCGACTTAACCAGACTATAATTATTCAAGTTTAAACTGAGAGTTGTGTTGGCTGTGGAACTTAGTACATTACCAGAATATATAACACAATCATAGGTCATAGATTTACATATGCCACAATAAGAAACTCCCAAGTTGATTTTTCCTGCTTGCATTTTCAAGTATAGATATTATATTAGGTTTACCTGCATTGCCATTCTTTTCAAAGCTGCTTTATCCAAGACTCCTTTGATATCATCTACAGCCAAACCAACCTAATAATAAAGAATATAAATAAACAACCCAGCATTTGTCTTTATCATAATGTATTTTTGAATGACAGTCTATTAATATAAGCAAATGTATCATTTTAATCTATTCTGGCAGTGAGTTTTAATCCATTAATTTTCACCATATTTGACGTCTGTTTACAGCTTTTTAATCACATAGTCTTGATGTACTGACTCAAAGTGGCTGGTCTACATAATATACCACTGTGATATTACATAGAGTGTTGGTTAACATTTCATAACTTTGATTGGATTTGATCAAGAAGGAGACATTACAACATTACAAAATATACTACCCATTTATCCTTTATAATCTGAAAAAACTGGGACATTCAAGAGACATTCCTCATTTGAAATAGCATATATTTGTAAATTAACGCATGTAAAAGGGACTGTGCTTTTCACAATTGTTGCCAAATATTTGTTCTAGGAAAATGTATTGGTGTATTGATAAAGACTAAAATAAGATTCAACAATAGGGTCTATGAAATATATATCAATAGGTTGTTTTTGCCATGCAAATAATCAACCACATTAACTGCTTTGCAAGGTGGCACTTTTATTTGTATGGCATCAAACATCAGCCAATGAGATAGTAGAACATTTTCATTTAGTCTTTCCAACAAGATGGTTGGCATGGGTGGTTCTTCAGTTTGTGTGTGTGGTGTTTCCTGATCATACTCACTGACTTTTTGCATTATTCTCGTTATCTATCCCATTTTGTTCCATTTTATCCGACTTCTTACATCTAAATAGTGAGCTCATGAGGATGTAGGTACACAAAGTCACATATTTATTTTATAATATACAGTCATAATAACCATTAGGACTTGCATTGCTAGATCACAAATCATTAAAAAAAATATGGTGACTTCCATAGGAATTAGATTGGAACTCCAACAGGCTACTCATTGTACTGGAAGACCGGAGATTGATTATGCAACCTATAGTGTATGACAGGGACAGTAACCTTGCCTCCTTTGTGATTCACTTACCAGGAGATTCATTATAATGATTGACATAACAACAATGAACACACACATTAATATATAGGTCAGCCAATAGGCGACATAGTCAGATCCATGGAATATGTCATTGTAGTCAAACTCTCCTATCATCATTACAGTAGTTCGTAGGATGCTCTGCCAAACAGTGGCATATGGGGTCTGGAATAAAATTAGAAAAATATCGGATAATAGCACTGATACTGGTTAATATTATATGAATCTATCATGAGTGTGATGGTGGGACAGAAAAATACATTCTGATGATGATCGTTTGGCATCACCAGGCGACTTGCCTACATGTCCTGTTCATTTTTTATCATTCCCACGAGTTGGTATGGGATTCTCTCAAATGAGTAAAACAGCTGAAACAAGTCGTGATATTGAAAGACGCAAGCTTGCCAGTCTTGTTTAATATCAATACGTGTGAAAGTTTTCCCCCCTGAGATTTAACTTTATTAAGTAGTTTCACATATTTTTCAGTCAGTGTCAGAGATTTTATGATCCAAAAATCTGTGCACGTGTATGACATGTACCCCTATGGCATTGTTCGTGGAATGTTATATATTAAACGTCATCAAATCAATGCCATATAACGGCAGTATAAAATTACATCACATTCAAAATCAAGTAATTTTAGCTTCAGTGTTTGTGTTTTAATAACCAGCAAATCTAGAGCGAAGATTTGGTGTTTGTAAAATGCATATAAGATCCCAAGTGGCTTATTCTATTCAATTCAGTTCAATTCAATTTTATTCAGGTATCAGATCAGACACAAACATAGAATAGTACATAGCACATATCATACATACATATAGGATATAAATATATAAACTTTGATAAATTCTACATAAAATTGATATACATGTACTTAAACATTTGATATAAAAATCTTAATATTTCTGATCTCATATCCTAGGATAACCCATGAAAGCCAATTTAATAGCTTATTTCCAATAGGGTGCTGTATATACACAATAAAATGTGTAGGTTTAAATATGAAAAGATGTATAAAATAAATGCACTATTAAATATTACCAACTATGTCATTAGATGCAGTATCCTTAAAATTCTTATAATTATACCCAAATTATCACAGAAACAGGTTTCTTATAAAAAACAATAAAATGTTAAAAATAGATATAATATCTGTTTACAAGTAGCTAAAATGTCTGCTTAATTAGACTGACCAGCAGTAAACATATGTCTTTTACGGCAATCTTATAAGTTGATTTGTTTGAAATTGGTTTGATGTCATTTGGCAAATTGTTCCATTATAAAATTGCATTGTAGTAAAAAGTATGTGAATCACAACCTTTGATAGACTGTAGGTACTTTAAAATTATATAAACTACCCCTTGTTCTATGTGAGTGGCTATGGGCTACTCTAAAAAATGTTGATTTAGGTAATGAGGAGCAAGCTCATGGAGTACATTAAAAACATGGTTCAACCTCAATTGCTTTGCCATATCTTCTATTTTAAGCATGTTTATTTCAAACAAAACAGAACAGCCTACTCTTGTCATTGGCTTTAGACTTAAATTAGATCTTACTACTTTATTTTGAGCAACATGAAGCTTTTATTTTAAGGTTTTATATAATCCAAGATACCAAGAGGAAAATGAATAATCAAAGTAACATTGTATGAGAGCTGTTGACAGAGTTAACCTTGTTGAGCTATTTAGATTTTTACAATTTCTATATAAAAACTTCAAGCTTGAATTTACTAGTCCAATAATTGAATTGACTATCCTTTCACAATGCTTAGGCTGCTGACCGTTATGTTGTTATTGATTCATTGGTTATTGTTGCTCTCATTGGTTGTTAGGGTTCTGTGTTTGGTTATGCAGTACTTAGTGTCAATTCTAGTTTTGAAATCATTTAAATGGGGAATAGAAAGCTGGTTTTATTGTCTTCCTGATGTTTTGTGATTGTTGGTGTTCTATGGGTCTTCCTGACAGTCCGGTGGGTTGATCTGTGGTGTGTGATTGTGTGTGTGATTGTGGTATTTCCTGATCATACTCACTTGCCTTTTCAGTGGATGTTTTAAAATAGTCTTCTTGCATATTTAATGATTTGATATAATAGCTATATGATAATTATAAATGATCTATAAATAATACGTTTCTCACTCGTTTATAGGGAGTTCATGTGCTCTGTAATTGGTAAAAGCAAACAATTCAACACAAATCATACTGGTATAACAGCTGATACAATGACCCAGTTAAAATCTTTCGTCAAAGTAAAAAAAGGTCAATGAGCAATGTGTGGTCACAAAGTGAAAATGTTTAAATTAAATAAGTGGGCCTAATTATTCATATTTCATTAGTTAAGAGAGGAGGGCCAATCTGACATTTGACATGACATGTAAAATTTATACCTACTTGATTTTGCAATAGACAAAAGAATCCCATGCCAAAAGCAATAATGAATATAAGGAAAACTATGAAGAATTTGAAGAAAGTGTTGAGAATGTTCTTGAACATGACAACGTAGATACCAAACATGGGGAACTTCTGTATAAACAACACAAACTCCAACCAGGTAAGAAATATCGCTAGAGTTCCACAATACCATTGCCAATCCTTGAAAAAAGAATGAAATCATTTAGCTATCATATAAAATCAGCATACATTGAGGTCTTACTTACTAACATAAACACCAAATTAACTGAGTACCATCCATAGCAATCATGGTTTGTTAGGTTGCTGTATTTTATGGTTTCATATGGAAGATGAATTTAAACTAAGCACAATGAAACAGACTAGATAAATCACTTGGTATACAAAGATAATCTGACATGAGTGAGCATCACTATTGAACTTATGCTTGTTGAAACAAAATATTAATTTGAGAGGCTTTGCCAAACATATTATCTTTTTCCAGTGTTTCTTTAAATTCAATAATGATTAAGCACAAATGTAAGATGCTGTTAGTAGCATAATGCAACACAAAATTTTATTTAGGTTTCATATAAAGCTCACAAGCCATGACCCAGAAAGTCGTTAGCTTGGCGCACCCTTTATCTGTAATACGTCACTATCTTCTATTTTGAAGTTTGTATCAACCTAGTTACAACAAAAGGTTTTTGGTTTTCTGCAAAAAGTGATATGGTTATAATTACTTCAAGAATCTTAAATCTTCAAAAAGATGCTAATCAACAGGTAAGCTTAGTTTAATATAATATATAAGAGCTGGCAAGCATTCTTTTAGCAAAAATATGATATTTAACTGATAGGAAGAAACTATTCTAGCAGATAATCTGTATGGGGGGTTTTATATAAAAAGACATACTGTTCTGTAGCCTGTCACCCTTTGACAATCTTCATAATCCAAGCAAAATAATATTGTAGAGAGAAATAAAACTACTTCTAGTAGGTTCTCCCATCCAATGTAGTTCAGCTTTGCATGGTAAAATTGGAATATCTGCAAATAAGAATGTTATTTTTGTCATAGGGTACATTTAAGTAACCACCTTTCCCTATCCTTACCTTCCAAAGGCCTGCCCCTATATTGTCAAATGTATATAGTGTAAACAGATTATGTAGTGTGACGGTACCTAGGTATTTATAGGTAGTACTTTTGGAAGGTAACTGTTGGTAATATGTAGTGGTAAATAACCGCTTACACAAAAATAATAATTGTTTACACCTTGTGTGATGTATTGCATAGCACCACCCATACTTTGTTATATATTTGACATTTTCATCTATTAAATATATTATTCGTATATATTTTGCAGGTTAGTAGCCTTTGCCATATTCATTGCAAGTCATTTTAGTCATTAAGGTGATATTCGATTTGCAAAAATTGCTTTATTGTAAATTGTAAAGTTTACTCATGCATATGTGTAAATTGAGCAATGGCGTGTATGTAAATAACAGATTACACATACACATAATCATTGTTTACACCTTATGTAGTGGGTATATGTATATAACACTTCTACTGCCTTGCGGTAGAAGCCCCCTTTTACAGCGACGTGGTAGAGTGTTTGCCTTTAGATCCTGCGGCCCAGGTTCAATTCCCACCTCGGGCGGTTGGGATTTTTCTGCACCCTGTGACATTTGGTGGCCAGTAAATGGGGTCCACGTCTTGTGTTTCAGGCATCAGGACGGAATGTCCTGGAATAACAGCATGGTTCTGAGCAGATTCTTGGACGAATCTAATTAAAGCAGGGAAATATGTAGTACGTATAGGTATATAACACTTCTACTGCCTTGCGATAGAAGCCAGCTTTTACACCGACTTGGTAGAGTGTTTGCCTGTAGATTCAGCAACCTGGGTTGGATTCCCGGCTGGGGCAGGTAAAATATTTTGCTCTACGTCATTTTGAGTAATGCAAAGTATTTGAATTATGCTAAGTGGTAATGTCAATGTTTGAACTATGTCAACAAATTAACAGGCACGAAAATTTTAACTTGAAGCATGGTTAATATCAGATCTAATTTTGCAAATGGTGCTGCATAATCATGGAAGCTAGATTGGACTGGACTGAATGCATGGGCAAATCTTATCATATATTTCTTTCTTTCCCATCAAGTATTTTTTTTCACTTCTATCTATCCTGTCATTTAATTTAACTCTTCTCACGATGCAACCATCTGCGCTTTAATCATAAGGGTGGCATGTGCAGCAAAGATGTAGATGGTGTGAAATGTTAAAACAGTAAGATTCTGTAGTAGTTGTAATATGAGGATACCTATTTTTGGCCATTTAGTAATCGTTTGAATTCGAAGAATAAAAAATGTTTAGCTAATACTTAGTATAGGGCAAACGCTGTACCCACATCGTTTAGACATTGAAATATATCAATTGCTGCATTATAATAGCACATTGCCATATATTCGTCAGATATTATATAGCTTTCGTTTTAATGATGGATCACGTTTGGCTAAAATTGAAATCTGAATGGTCATTTCCAAATTACAAAGTATGAGGGGTGTTTTATGTTCGTAGAACTGGGTTGTAACCTACAAATACAGAATGTTGGTAACATAAGTATACATTTTCTGATAACATCTACATCATTAGCGCGCAGTTCAGTCAAGATATATAGCTTTGAATAGAGCAGAATGAAGCACACTGGCCTAAAATTGTGCTATTTAAGCTGGCCATTAACAATAAATTAGATGCTGTTAAGTTTTATTTGCTATCGTAAAAAATCAACTGACAGTAATATGCACAATACAGGTTGAATGTTTGCTAATTAGAACGAAACACTTGGTATTTAAATTAAAAACAATGTTTTGGTAGCCGAAATAAGTGTTTTAACATAACTATCAAGGTGGATGAATAGGTTCTACACGAAAGCAGGTTCCAGATAACATGTAGCCTGGTTATTCAAATTAATGGTTTCAAGAAATGCAGACACAATTATCCCTGAAATTAGCTCAGACAATATATGGCAATCCTATAGGCAAATATATGTTAAAATGTATAAGTACGCTAAAGTTTAGTAAAATATACCATGCGGTTCAGGAGTAATAAGCATTGTCACTTAAAGACGTTGACTGGCCAAAATGATGCTCTGCAAACCCTAATCACCCAGTGGCTGGACAATATTATAATACATAAGTATGCAAAATTTGATCCAAACATCCCATATGGTTCAAGAGTTAGGAGAATTTTCACTAACAGACCACAACAGGCTGGACTGATGCTAAGCAAACACTCATCCATAAAAAATGTGGTTTTGCATGCCAGTGGTAAGGGAATGTTGACAAGCAAAATGTTATACAAGGTACCATGTGGTTCAAGAGTTATGAACATTTTCACTATTTACTAATGGGCAGAGAGACTCACATAGTGATTATAGTGTAGACCCAAGAGTTGTTGAATAAGTATTTACCAAGTTGGGACTTTCTTTTGCACCATCACGATCATTCATTCTTACGCTAAGCATAGATGATATTTGTTATTCTGTAGCAATTTGAAAATGCCAATCAATATATTAAAATAATCACAGTCAAGTGCTGGTCCATATACTTATTAAAATTGCAATTACTAATTTCTTCTGGTTTTGCATAGCCCATAGTATATGTGATCATTCATTAGCAATTATGTTGATATATCGATTAAAGCCTGTATTGGCAACTCCCAGTTCTGTCATACCCACATTTTATAAAACGTGGGTGGGTTAATTCAACTGGAGGTTGAAAAAATAAACAAGAGGGCCAAGGCTTTCCTGGAACGCTCACTTGAATTCTTAGCCCTAGAGGCACTTTTGTTAAGTATAGTTGAATCATTTAACCCTAAAAGCGCCAAGAAAAAATGCATCTGAAAATATCGTCTGCTGCCGTCGTCTGCTGCAAATAATTGCCTAACATAGCTGACGAATTAAGTATAGAAGGAAACAGAGTGGAACCAGATTAGACTGCTCCTATAGGAGCAGTCTGATCTGGGTCCACACTGTTTGCCATAGATGCTTCTTAAACATTCAGCAGACGAGAAAAGCAGACGACTTTTGTTGCGATTGGCGCATTAAGGGTTAAGCACTTTAAGGAACAAAGAGTATCATAGATTTGATCAATAACATTTTTGTAAAAATATTTTGAATCTGGACCAATGGATCACATGTTGTATAGTTCTATTTAAGCTCTAGTGGCGGTTTTAAACGCAAATTTGACAATCCCGTACTTATTATATCAACATGCATGGGTAAATCTATCAGAATTAATGGGCAAATATTATATAGGACTTTTTATTACCTCTTTGATAATATTAAGAAATGCTTGAACAAGGATAATGTATTTTCCAAATGCAGCAAAGATATGGTGTGTTGCTCCACTACTCTGGTATTTCTGGCAATCAGTATCACCTGCTAAACTTGCAAAAGCATTTCTATCTCTGAAATAAAAACAATATAGTGTATCCAGGTGTTGCCACACTCATTTAGCATAGCTCAGGGACTGCTAACGACCGAGCAATACTTAGCCCTTAAAGCGTCAATCATGACTGCAGCAGACAACAATTTTTTCTACATCTTTTCAATTTTCGACAAAAATGAGATATGATATTACATGAGAATCGTCTGCCAGCAGATGATTCTCATGAAATATCATGCCTTATTTGTTATTTTTGAAAAAAGAAGCAAAATTTGCAATTGTCGTCTGCTGCAAATTATAGGTGGCGCTTTTAGGGTTAAGACATCACCTTCAATATTTCTCAGCTTTATAATTATGAAGCTTAATAAGAGACGTAATGAACCACATTGTAGAAGTTAGCTATCTACGAAATAGTTTCAAGGTACCAACTAATCTTTTCATTACAAAATATTCTATTTTCTTAAATTATTGTCTGCAATAATATACGGATTACGCTATTTTACTTTACAGATGTACCATTACCTCTGCTTAATGACCTTTGGGTCTTTCTATTTCAAAAGATTTAGTCAGACTACATAAAATAGGCCAGTCAGTCTGGAACATCTGTGTATGCCATAGCTTTTAAAGTAAATGTACGTAAATGCCTAAAACTCTTTTTTAGAACAACATACCAATATTGTAAATACAGTCACGCTTCAATGATTTGGTTTATCTGTACTTGTCTATTCATTTATCTATTCTATTACAGCATTTAAACATTAAATTGATAATCGCACAAAGTGAAACAATGTGAGATATGCTGTTGTATCTCAGTTTTAGATTAGCATTTCCACAATGGAAACAAAAAAACATGTGAATATGATCATAAAATACTAGAATCATATTTCTCACACAACAGATTAGTGTTTCATTTGTTTTACCCATGTGAGATTATAAAAATCCATCATGTGTGTAAGGGTGGGATAGAAAAACCCGTCCTGAGGATCACCCCTTGGCATCATGAGGCTTGCCGAGTGATGACAAATGGTGATTGCTAGGGAAAGATTTTTCTATACCACCCTCACAAGAATAATGGAATATTTTTCTTGCTTACCACTAAACACCTCATTTTATATTGAAAAAACATGCATAAGACTTCCAGAAAATCTTGAATAGGCTGAGATCCGCCATGGTGATGTAACTTTAACACTACAATGGCGTGACGGATCGACGTGCAGCCCATGTGTGCCTGTTCGTTTTCTAATTTTTCCCACAGGCTGGTACGGGTATGTGAGATAGAATTATCTCACATGGGTTAAGACAACGGAATCCTGATCTTTTAGGTTAACTAGACATTACATACATAATGGCTTTGAAGTCAAATAGTTTTTTATATTAATTGCAGTCTGCACTACTTGCTAAGATGCAAAAAAACACAATAAATCCCTATACATTCGAGTACCCACTAGCAGCTAGTATGCTTCATGCAGATACACTAACTGATCTGGCTTACGCAATAGTTGCTTGAATAAAGTACAAAAAGATCCTATGCATCATTTCGTAGATCATCTACTGAAAGGGCATCTGTACTCACATGAGATATGGAGGCGGGGTTACAGCTACATAACCAGTAAGGAAGGCAAGGAATATCATAAACATCACAAAGTTAACATAATAGAAAACCCTCCCAAACGATCGCCATTTATAGTACAACAGGCTTCTCACAAGTGGGTGATTCAAAAGCTCATCTCGATCTGACGTCACCTACAAAAATACATAGAGGATCTTACATGAGTGCTCATGTTTTATTGAATTTATTAAACGAGTTGGGGAAAAGAAATAAAATGCAAGGCTTGCCGAGCATTTTATCTCTTTTTCGCAACGAGTTTAATAAATTCAATAATACAAGAGCACGAATGTTAGATTGTATTTATCATATGACAAATACTTTGAAATCTCATTTCTGGCGTAAAAACGTTATAATTTTGTCATTATGTACGCAACGTTGTTATGGACGTCATAACGTTTCCCGTAAATCGATAAACCACTAGTGGTTTACAGATTTTATTGCATGGAGTTATTACACTCTCAGACGCGACGTCATATGATAAATCATTTTATTTTAATACCAAATCTTTGAAAGTAAGGATTAAACAGCAAAGCCAAAATAAAGAGATAACTGTTCAATTTATGACCAGCATTCATTTTTAGACAGAATCAAATAATTTAGACCCTAGGTATAATATTAGCAGTTTCAATTAATTGTCACAATAGTTATTTTTAGAAATAAATGGGTTAAAAATGTGACCAAAATTGCTCAATATTTATAGTTGTATAATTAGTGGAGTTGCATTGGTGTAAGAGTTTAATATAGTGGAATTAGTCAGTGTCTTCAGCTTCTATCTGTGTTTTCCATTGATATCTAAGTGAATATTGTCTCTATACTCCATCATACTTCCGTTAGCATCCAAAATAGTTTGGAGTATGATCAGGAAATACCACAATCACAAACTGCAGACAAACCCATGGCACCGCTAGAAAGAACCACACAACAATCATGAGACACCAGGAAGACAAACTAAGCAAAGCAACCAACTCTCTCAACACATTTATTTTCATTTATTGTTACATTGAATAAGTTTGGAAGCCTCCACGCAAGCTTAATCAATATATGTGTTTTAATGATTCTACCTACAATTTTTTCCATTTCAATTTAATCATTCAGTTGTTTATAATTTATTGTTCTGATTGTGATCCCTTTATATGTGGGGGTTTGTGTTTGGTCCCGGCTTTGTTATATTGTTCTTTGTATCTGTTCTCGTTTTTCATTCATCTTGCTGAGAAAAGGCGAATTGCTTCACTTCAAGTTTATTTATTTCCTTTTGGTGTGTGTTTTGTTTGTGTTCTTGAGTGGATTCCTTACGGTGACATGGGTTGTTCTATGATCTGTGATTTCAGCATTTTCTGGTCATATTCAATCCTTTTCGTTCTGTTAAAATTACAATATACAAGATAGTAAACGATGTAGCTTAGCAAATTGCTTACTACTGACTGAAACGTGCTTCATGGCATTTGCTTGTCATGTCACTTGCTTAGGCTGCCTTCCGTTCTAAGGCAGTGGCTCTGTTTTTGTTTATTGGGTTCTGTGTTGATCTTTGTTTTGGTATGCATTACTTTGTGTCCTTTCTAGTTTTGCAATCATTTGACAAGGAAGAGAGAGATGGTTGCTTTGCTTTAATTGTCTTATGTCTTGTTACTGTTAATGTTCTGTGGCTCTTCCCTGCAGGGCCGTGGGTTGGTCTGCAGTGTGTGATTGTAGTATTTCCTGATCATGTTTACTTAATTTTTGAAAAAAAACTATAATTAAAGCAGCCACAGAACAGGTATTTCTTGTTCCAGTGTAGATATACATACCATTATCATCATTGGATGATTCTTCTTAAATATTTCAGTATCTCTTGTGTAAGGGTTTCCAATATCTTCTTTCTCTGTAAATATACCCATGGTAATTATTTTATCTGATGTAATAAGATATTTCTTGACTCTGCTTGATGATATATCTTAAATATGTTAATATTTTTTAGGACACACCATTGTATTTCATCAATATAGTTGCAATGAGATTAATGTTGTCATTGTAATAAAATGTAATAAATAAGTTGTTATATCTAGCTTAAGTGTTGGTTCAGTGAGTCTGCAAGTATTTCACCTTAGTTTAATTCTGAAGCGTGCTCTCATATAACCAATAAGCCTATTTATACATAAATAAAAAGATTTGAAAAATTTAAAAAATAAAAGAAAATCTCATAAAACCAATCAGTCCATTTATGCATAGATACGAGGGGGGTTCAATATGTAATGAAAACCCCTTCATAACTCCATCCACAAACGCGTTAGGATTTAATGCCATATGCCAAACGAAAGATCAAAGCGTCGCCGTTATAATGGTGCATGAAACATTATTTTATCTTATAAAATTTAATAAGTTACAGACTTTTTAAAAAGCACACTAATATACACTGCATATAATTTCCTCCGAATTGTAAAGACTCATTTTAACAAAGGTAGAAAGGCATGCTGTATTTTCTAAAACAAACATTTAACATGCATAAATCTCATATCCATAGTTTTCTGACTCATTTCCCTTTATCTGCTATAACGATACACACTTTCGACGGTACCGATTTCTCGTGCTAACGGTTTTATTACGTTATCCCCTCTTACGTTGACGTCGTTTAAAGCAATGGACGTGACAATAAAATACGCACGGTTCTTGAGAATTGGAAATGTGGCTTTGTACCAGGTAAGGACAATTATGATTGTATCGAAGTTTCAATACACACAGTGCATAGGCAGCAAACCAGCTAAACTGAAACCAATATCTAGGGGTATCTCATCTGAGTGGTATACCATTTTCGTTTCCTATCATTACATTGTCTGAAATTAGCCAGCATGTATATGTACATGTAAATACGTGTAACAATGTCCAAATAACGCATCCGAATGCAAACATAGATGAAACGCGGTAATTTGTAGATCCATTCAGTGTAAGCCAATGATGGCATTCTTTTAAGTGATTTTCTTATTTCAAATGACGTACTTGGGGGTACTTTATGAGTGAGATCAAATATGGGAATTTCAAAATCGGCTGTATTACTTGCAAATAAACAACAAAGCGATCAGAAAAAAATGTTTCAAATGATTTCCGTATGAATTTTCGCTATGTATTCGCTCACGCAAAAACGACTCTGTTGATGGAATGCCAGAAAATGTAGCATCAAGAAGGATTTTAACCAAAATGACAGCCTCAGTATTTCACAAATATAAAGCAATATCAAAAAATTTTGCAGGTATAAATCTCAAATATATGGATAGTTCTAACGAAGAAGCAGACTGAAAACATCCCTCGTTCAAGTAGTTATCTGCTTTTGAAAACATTGTTTTATTTCATAACGCAGTGTACTTCAGGACCCTATCTTGAAAGTGGCTTGCGCAAATTAGATAATGAGCTAGACAACTGTAATTTTGCATTTGTTTAGCCAAGACATAGATATTATAATAAAAGTAATTGTGAAGTGTGTAAATATAAAACTATTGGATATACTGGGCTGTTTTCATTACATATTGAACGCCCCTCGTAAAATATCTAAAAAGAAATAACAAAATAAAAAAGATTTAGTTCAAACAACTTTTTATAAGAACCATAAATCAAAAATGAATACATAGGGCAGAATGCGTGAGTGAGGATCATCTTTTAGAAATAGAAGAATTTAAGCTTACTTATTTTTCTGTCCTGTCTCCTCTTAGTCTTCTTCCTCCAGGTGTCGATAGTATACATATCATCTAAGAACTCGTAGTTCATTACCACTTCATATCTATCATTCAAACTTTGTGTACTTCCTTCCTTGTCCTGTTTCCTCTCTGTTATACACCTGTTGAACACTTCTTGAGCAACTTCTACAAACACAAATATTATACTTATTTATTGCTGACCAATAGTCATTTTAAAACTTATAATCAGTTAATCGTTTAAATTCTGGTGCATTGTTCCATGCATGGTAAAAGAATGAGTAAGGGGTTGCCCATTTTTGTATTTTAAGCGGCCACAGGAAGTAATTTCTAAATTAACATAGGGGATCTTATATGAGTGCTCATATTTTTTTTTAATTTATTAAACGAGTTGGGGAAAAGAGATCAAAAGCAAGGCGTGTCGAGCATTTTTTCTCTTTTTCGTAAAGAGTTAAATAAATTCAATAATACAAGAGCATGACTGTTAGATTCTATTTATCATATGACATTATGATAACTTTGAAATCTCATTTCTGCTGTAAAAACGTTATAATTTTGTCAGTATGTACGTTGCGTATGTTATGGACGCCATATCGTTTCCTGACTATCTGTCAACCTTTAGTGGTTTATCGATTTTATTGCATGGCGTTACTTCACTCCCAGACGCGATGGCATAAGATAAATGCAATTCTGTCACGAATGTTTGTTTTATCAATGCAATCAGTGCAGACCCTGATGAAATGCTGCATATTGCAGCATTTCATCTGGGTCTTTACTGCTTGCCAAAGTACCTGTTTACCAGGGTCTAGAATGAAATAGGTAAAAAGAGATTTTACCAACAATATTGAAATACTGCAAAGCAAGTTTTATTAACTCTGTTTGTGACAGGAAGTGGAAATTCCATTTATCATACTAATGAGTTATAACAGAAAGTGAAATAAAGCTTAATCAAATGCTAGGGGCAAGAGTAAAAAGTAAGAAAGGCGGCACATATCAGGAATCGTTACAATCAAGTACCACACCTGACCCAGGATATCACATAGAAAAGTGACAAAAACACAATTTAACATCACAAACAAGAGTCTAGCGGTCAGCCCTTTCCCAGCAGGTGACCACAAGGCAGCAAAAAATAGATGCAAAAGCATGACAAACACATCATATAAATAACATAAATGATCCATGGAACGGTCTGTAAAACTATTTTACTGGAGGCCTTAAACCAGTTTCACAGCGCCAACCTCACCCTTGATTCTTAACAAGATTGTAGCTGCGTTTATCAAGTACTACATTCATGCCAAATGTAATGCCCAAGCATTTTCAATTAGAAAGGTTCCATTTCCAATATTGATGTTGTCAGGTATATATTTTTTTTATTTTATTCTCAGTTTAAGTACATGCAAGAAAACAATGAAGCGCCTGGTCAGACACTCAGTTTGCCAGTATGTTAGGCTTTTATAGGTTAAGTACTAAGCTGAACACCAAAGTACCATCAAGGAGAACAGTAAGAGCTTAAATATATATTTCATATTAACTATTTGTGCTGATGCTAAACGTCTCTGTCAACATGCCATTAGTCATGTCAGGACTTTTCCTAGGTTGCATCAGTACTTAGAAGAGGAAAACGTGTCTTGCTCAAGGACACAAATCATTGTCTCTAGTGAGTCTCAAACCAACGACCCTACTATTTAAAGATAAGCACTCTACCACTGGTCCACTACTACCATCTTTTTATCATGTTAAGAAACTGTTTCTGCTTACCTGGCATTTTCCTGATGAGCTTCCGTAAAGGTGTGTCAACAACTCCATTGTTGTCTGTGATGTTTCTTAATGCCTCCTTCCATCTCTCTGACTTTATTATCTGCAGCGCTACATCACTGATATATAAAAATATGCATAATGTTGTAAATATGCCGTGATAATAACAGGTATAAAGTGAGTCCTGTGTTTTTAAAAGCTCTAAGAGAGACAACGTAAAAAATACAACATTTGGCAGAACCCATATTAATTAATGCATTATATTCACTTCTCGCATAGTTTAAATGTGCATTTTTGTAAAGAATTAAACCCAATAGTTTATAATTTTATAATAGAAAGATGTAGTATTGGAATTTATATGAACCACTTTAGTGAGACAATTTTATGAGCTACCAACTTCACATTGCCTGATTTTAGATGTTTTCTTCAGCAGCTCTCTCTCTCTCTCTCTCTCTCTCTCTCTCTCTCTCTCTCTCTCTCTCTCTCTCTCTCTCTCTCTCTCTGGTCTGAATCAAACATTTCCTTTATTTTAATAATCATGGATATAAGTCCCCAGTGACTTAAGCTACTGCTTGGTCTAAGGTGGGGGTTTCGTTGCTGTTGATTCATTGTTTACTGTTGCTGTCATTGTTCGTTGCAGGTAGTGTGTTTGATCCTTGTTTTGTAATGCAGTACTTCGTGTCTGTTCTAGATTCGCAATCAAATTGATGGGGAAGATAAGATGGTTGCTGTACTTAAATATCTTCTTGATGTCTTGTGAGAGTTAGTATTCTGTGGTTCTTCCTCTCGGTACTGTGAGTTGGTCTGCAGTGTGTGATTGAGGTATTTCCTCATCATACTTATACTTGCTTTTTGGTACTGTTATGTAACAGTGGCATTCTCTAGTCATCTAAAATTATCGTCTTCATGGATACGCTCATGATGCTATGCGTTAATACAGTCGTGGATTTGGTGCGTTGGTTGGGGTTATGAGGGGATGTGTTTGTGTGGTATGCCTGGGACGTTGCGTGTTTCTTCCATTTAGTACCATGCGCGGATCCAGAGGGGGATAGGGGGTCCAGAACCCCCCCCCCCTGAAAAATCACAAAAACATAGGTTTTCTTAGCAATACTGGTCCTGATCCCCTGACAAATCACAAAGCTGCAAAGCCAGTATGCAATGTTGGACCAACATCGTTACGCCAGCGAAATGCAATTTAAATGGCAACTTATAGGGGTATTGCATCCTTTTCTCCCCATATAAGAAATAAAAATAAGAAAAAAGTTGTCATAGTTGGACCCCCCTACCCCCTCTGATCAAACTTTCTGGATCCACGCATGAGTACCATTATTATACTATTCATTATATGACTGCGACATGACCTGGCACAATCATTTTATTTTGTCTAACAAATAATTATTATTGTCAGTTTTATTACAAGTACTATGTCACTTACAACAAAAACATTTTAAATAATATAAAAAGGTAGCAGTAACTATATACAAGAACATGTAGAATCTTGACACTTAATATGTTCCAAAGATTCTATGCATGTGTACTGTTCTCTGCCATGGCTAACTTACGTGTTATCATTGATGACAGCAAGATCAAGGCAATTGTTACCAGCGGAATCACAACTCTTCACGTTAACTTTGTTATTCAACAAAAAGTCCACTACGGCTGCATGACCATTCTGCGCTGCTATTAACAAGGGTGTCATCTATAAAATGAATCATTAAAATCATTGGTATTGAACATAAAAAGACAGGATATAAGAAAAAGAATAAGTGAAGCAACATCTTATAAAATGAAACCCAGCTTAGTCATATTTAAGTGTGAATTCAATGAAGTTAAGCTATGATAGAAATATCTTAGCAGTCCAGATAACTTCGAATAGAATATTTACAATATTTAAATATCTAATGGCTCAGAATGATAGCATCTATGTCACCAATTAGTTCACGTAAATTGCAATTTGATGCAATTTTGTACATAGGTCATTAAAACTTTAAATGCATGTTGAAATGCTTTGCCACAAAGCTGTCATTACTAGCAATACTTTTATCTGTTTTTTGTTTTAAGCTAAGGTTGTAAAATGGTTTGCACCTAAACACATTTCTTTCAAATATCTAAAATTTCCTGTACAGTAGAACCTGTGTAAAAGGCCACTCAAAAATAGACAAAATTAAGGTCTTAATGACAACTGGTAGCCTAATGAAGGTCGAAAGTGTTGACACTTTTGACCTGCATTACGCGATAATCGGTCTTGAAAACTACTTTTTGGTCATTTTTAGAGTGGCAATTTTACACAGGTTTTACTGTATGGTGTACCTTTAGTTTGTCTAGGAGATCTATCTGAGAGTCGAAGTTCCAAAGCACTTTGTTTGTCTTTACATAACCTTTCTCAGCTGCACATGCAAATGGAGTACGGAGCATACTATTTCTGGAAAAGTATCAAAACCAATATAAAATAAACTTCTTAAGCTGGTTAATGTCATGTTGCTGTTTGTGTTCTGTATCTGCTCCTCAAGGTGCTGGGTATTTGTCTGCAGTGTGTGATTGTGGCATGTCCTGGTCATACGCACATCATTTTTGGTTTAATTCCCAATCACTTATTTCAGACAAGCTCTTTGCGTCAATTATATAAAATATTATCACGATATGAAATAAACAGAAGGTATAAACTCTAATTAGCTGACCTGAAGGTATCAAGAGAAATATACTTATAAGCAAAGGTCAGGCATTTATAAATGGTTTCTATCACGTATCATCTACCTAAAGTCAATTTCGATGTGCGTGCACATCTTCTACCAGTGGGACTTGATGAATATGGTTTGCACTAAGCTTTATTTACCGTCATACTATATATATATATATATATGCGGGAAAGCAACAAAACCGCTAACTGTCTTGCAATATACCTACAACTTACATCCGTTCTGGTCATTAATGTATATAGTCCTTTCTATTAGCTGTATTTATATGTTAACGTCATTTTGAAACATCATATAACACCTTCACATTTTATTGTGACAAGATAAAATGTAAGCGGATTTCTACTTAATATTGACATCAACTTTGACCTGAATTTTAATTCAGGAAATCCTCTGGACATAACTAGACAATTATTGGCTAGGACGTAAAGCATCAGCACTAACAAATTGTTTTAACAGATGCTACACCACTAGTACAGCACTAATTATTACGACAAGTAGTAATGTTGTATATCTGACATTAATGCCAGTTAAGACCACTATTATGATTACAAAAATTGAAGTATTGATATATACCTGACATTAACATCAGCTCCAACCACCAAGAGACACTGCACCACTTTAACATTCCCCTCTATTGCAGCAAGATGTAATGCTGTATTGGAATCTTCATCTCCATCGTTGATACAACTACTGTCACGTCCTGCTAATTCCTTTATAACACTGTAATACAGGACAAAAATGAATAAAACCAAAGTCATTCTTTATGTGTTGTAAATGGTATTTGCAAATATGTAGCCAATTCAGATTAGGCTGCTGCATGTTCTAAGGCGTTGTTTCTGTTGTTGTGGATTCAGTGTTAAGTGCTGCTACCATTGTTTTGTGGATTGTTATGTTTGGCCCTTGTTTAGTTGTGCTGTACTTTGCGTCGTTCATAGTATTGCAATCATCTCGCTGGGGGAGAGATAGTCAGTTGCTTTACTTTAATTCCATTTTGTTGTCATGTGACTGTTAGTGTTCTATGTTTTTTTTCCTCATGGTGCCATGGGTTGGTCTTCATGATTGTGGCATTCCCTGCTCAAATGCACTTACGTTTTGAAGGTTAATCAAGGATGTCCAGCAGACTGTGACAATATTCTATCAAAGATGGCTCTTAAACCTCATAATAATTCTTGCTGCTATTAGGGCCAAATGGGCTACTAAAAAACCTTACCTCTATCCTAAACAAATAGCATTAAAACACAACTATTTTAGTTACTTTACCAATTGACTTCAATCTGGTTTGAACCAAATTGTTTTGAAAACATTTTTTCAAGAAACAAGATGATCCAAAATGTTATAACACTTGCTATTTATCAGAAAATAACTACTTTACTGATTTAGCAAGGAATATTTATCATAGTAAAAGTAAGTAAGGGTGCATGTCTATGAGGTAAAAAGCACTTCCAAATTAATTTATAGGCATATCAATTGTTCTGTGTGTGTACTTATTAGAATATTTAGAAATTAACAGCGTTAACAGTACATATAACTCCAAGGAAACAATATTGTTTTACTTACTTTACGTGGCCACCTTGTGCTGCCATATGAATTGCTGTCTTTTCTAAATCATTTCTGGTGAAAATGTCTGCACCATTGTCTAAAAGGCACTGTAAAAGAGTACAAATACAATACAAATATTTTAGTTAGCAATTAAAGGCCACTGGCCCAAAGTACATAAATATTACAATGCAAAATTTGAGTGATATACACAACATTCATTAAGCTACGTTGTGTTACATGATATAGATCAACAGCTATTGTACATGCTATTAGCACAGCAGACTGTTGATTATTTAAAATGCCTGTAAATCAGTAAAACGGCGTGTTATGTAGTAGAATGTATTTCTTTCCTATGGGTAAAACAACTTAACAAGTATTTGGCAGCTGATAACATATTTGATTTAGCATAACTCGATATAATATGATAAAATGTTGTAATAATATTTTTTTCTATTATGATGTAAAATATATTTGATGTAAAATATATCATTGTGGATCTTTGAAACTATTAGAGGGTCACTGATGAGGCCTAAATGGCCAAAACTAGCTAGTCTGGTCCAGGAAATTTGCACACTCTAGTTTTAGTTCTTTGGTGCATTCTTTGTTTCTGAAGGATGACACTTTAAAGAACATATTTGACTTCACTACAGACTGTGATTGGGACTGTGTGGCGGCGGTAGAACGTCTCCCTGCCCTTCACTATAGTGTAGATTTTATTCTCTTGTCCTTTTGGATCATGGGTTTTAGTGTGGAACTTTGAAACTATTAGAGGGTCACTGATTAGGCCTAAATTGCCGAAACTAGCTAGTCTGGCCCAGAAAATTTGCACACTTTAGTCAGTTCTTTGGTGCATTCTTTGCTTCCTAAGGATAACCTTTTTTAGAACAAATAAAAATAAGGAAATTAATATTTTGGTACGCACTCTTAACTAAAGGCCCCATTGTATATGTGAGATAGAGATCTAAACTGATACATTGACCTAATAGAGATGCCAGTTAGTGTGCTATTGATTCTTTCTATGCAACTTGACTAAGCTCTTAACTGCTAGATACAAAGACGATACATTCCATGGAATCAGATCTCTGATGTACATCGAGGATATACTTTGATAACGTGACGCGCTGACGTCACAGAAACCATACCAACGCAATAAGAATTGTTATTGCAGCAACACAAATGGTTATTAATGTAGTTTATGTGTTGTTGTATTTTTCAATAAAATATCGCTATTTTATTGAAAAATACATAAACTTCATTTATTCTGCTGATTAATCTTTTTGGGTAATCAGGAAAAATAGATTTTAATATGGCTGAACCTACATGGTACAGAACTAAATTGAAAGTGATGTGAAGCAAGTGAGAAGATAGCTGATATTTTACCTTGACAATGTTTATATGGCCTGAGTGTGAAGCAACATGTAATGATGCATCACTGTCTTAACTGCTAGCTACATTGACAAAGATGATGTGAAGCAAGTAAGAAGATAGCTGATATTTTACCTTGACAATGTTTATATGACCTGAGTGTGAAGCAACGTGTAATGCTGCATCGCTGTTTTTGTCTCTTTGGTTTATTCTTTCTTTCAACTCTTTATTCTTCAATAAAACCTGTGAAGAAAAAAATGTTTAAGGTAACACAAGTATGCATTCCTACGCTTGTTAGCAAAACGTTGGAATGTAACTTTCTTTTAATCACATATTATGAATGTAGGAATGTAGCTATAAAACAGCAGCAGCTGAGTATTTAACTGAACTTTTTGTACTCAGATGTATAAAAGTTATAGGCTCTTATATTTCCAAAAGTAAGAGTTAATTGAAGGCAAGTAGTCCTGGACAGGTCCAATTATCATTTTATAGAATAAGATTAGTTTAGTTATACATTTAGTATAAGCAAGTGTATTTCATTCGACTTATCTTAATAAATTATCAATAGAAACTAATTTTGTAGCACCAGTGACAGTGTGTGCAGCTTTATCGTTTCAAATATATTTGCCACATACTATGTGCAGCTATAAAGCTCACACTACAGTTGTGGGTGGATCTGATAATTGAGTTATTAAACCTGAACCTTTTACCAAATTCTAGGTAGTCCATTATCAGTATGTCAGCCTTAAGTATACCATTGTCATATAATCCTGGTGATTGATATACATACTTGTATATTCAGGAATGTATACTTTTGGCAATCAGAAAAATTCGATTTTGTCATGCACATTTTGCATAAGTGTTGTGATATATCACTAAGTGTACGATATAGAGAGTTATTTTCTATGTTTCACAGCTTACACTATCTTGCAATCTGGTCTAAAATTCAAAAGATTCCTGCAAAACTGCACTTGTGTACAGCACTTGTATATCAGCTATTTTTCCATATGTTGCTAGCAGTTAACAGAGGCTAACTACACCTTCCATGACTTGCACTGCACAAGGTCATATAAAGACATCACAATAAAACTGTAATGATCACCTGTAAAACTTCCAGTCTGTCTTCCTCAGCAGCCAGAAACACAGCTGTCCTGTCATTCTTATCCTCTGCAATAATACTAGCATTGTTCTTGATGAGAAGTTCTACTGCTCCAGCGTGACCGTAACATGCCGCCAGTAGTAAAGGAGTAAAATTATCTCTATCTTTGGCCTCAATATCTGCACCACTTTAAAAAAAGACAGTGAAAACATCAGTTATACTACCAGGCCTCGAGGTTATAAAATATTTTTCATTTTAACTTTGATTAGCAAGATACATGCAACGTCTGGGAGTTTTAAAGCATGAAAAATCTTTATTTTTCAGTGTTGTTAGTTTTAATTAGCAGTTGCATTTACATCCTGAGTTGAGTTGAGGACAAGATACGTTTTATAACCTTGATGCCTGGATTGTAAAAATCATGTGAATACTAATGAATTCTCATATACGTTTTGCTCAATAAGGATGTTTTCATTCATTTTGTATTTAAAGGGGTCATGGGTTAACATTGTCATAAGATAATTATTATCTTAGTAAACAGTTTCAGCCACTGGTGAAATACCACAGCATGTCATCAGGGTCTTCACAATATTCTAAACTATCCGGTAGCATCCTATTTTAATTATTATTCAAATGCACTTGCTTTTGTATTGCAACGTCTGAATGGATAACGTCAAAAAATTGCGACAGTATATCCTGCGAGTATGTGATTGTGGTACTTCCTGGTCACTCTCACTTATTTTGTATTAAGTGCGTGTCTGATTTGTTTGTTTGTTTTATTTGATTCTTTACGTCCCATCAACAATCTTTCAGTTAAACAGGGATGGGTCTTCCTGGGTTGAACCAGTATTAAGTTAGGATAAATGTGTCTTGCTCAAGGACTACAACGCAGTTATGCCAGTGAGGCTCGAACCCCCCACCTCTCGGTCTCGAGTCAAGCACTCTACTACTGAGCCAATGCCCTCCCTAAGTGTGTGTCTGAGATATAACGAACAGTTAAATAGTTTACAGCATAAAGTGTACTGTACGTACGCATCTAAGAGGGTCTTCATGCTCTCCAAGTTGTTGTATAATGCTGCCTTGTGTAGTGGGGTCTGGTGTTCATGATTATATGCTTCTACGCACGCGCCTTTCTCAATAAGATACTTTAACACAGCTAGACAGTTGTCTCCACTAATTGCTGCTAGGTGGAGGGGTGAATGTAGAAACTTGTTTGTACTTGATACGCTTGAACCTAGACAAATAGAAGAGAATATACGAGCCAGACTATATACTAAATGGTACTTGGCCCATACGGGCCAGCAAGTGGTATGTCTTTGCAGTTTGCTATGATGTAAGGTTCAATACAGCATATTCAGCTACAGAGACTAGCTGGAAGCTTAAAATTTTGCATGCTGCATGCTTCGCTATAGTACTTTCCAAAGATTGAATAAAAAGATGCTGATGCACTGGCTGGTCTGTATCTTTGTTGTTCGCATGCAACTAAGTCAGGTTTTCTGGAGCGAGGCCTAAATTAGAGTAAATTCACTCATCTGCTTTCAAGTTGGGCCAGAGTCCTATGTATTGGTCTGAGCCTCCATAATTTGTGTGCATGAGCAACAAAGGCTCTAGCAAGTCTGCTCATATTTACTGGCTTATCTACATATTGGTTGCTCGTCCATGTGAAAAGTACCAAAACCTCGTGCTGGCTCATATGAGTTCTCATTCTTTAAATGTATATGTGCAAGTTATTTCTATCTACATGTAGTTAAAACATCTTTTCCCCAACAAAATTGCTTTAACCTGCATGTCTGTTAACAATATATAGTGAATACTAGGTGAGTGTCTTTTGATATAAAGTTTATCATGCAAGGCTTTTAGGAGGCTTGTTGACATTGCGAGGCTTGCCGAGCGATTCAACATACATTCTCAAAGCCGAGCCTGATATCAAAAGACACGAACCTGGTATTCTATTTATCAATTTATCCATTGTTTAACAATTTTCAAACTAGCGATTATGAAGTATTTTTCTTACTTTCGTGTTGATTCATCGTCATTAGCGACGTCATTCAAAATGTGCAACGTCATCATGATCTGATAAAGGCACATGCAGTGAGATAGACCATGTTTATCAGGCAACGTGCAGCAATGCAGTTAATATGTGAGATGACTGATAAATACCAACAACGTGCCACGTAATGATAAATATTATAAAAAGGTTATTCTTTGAAAGCTAAGCATTAATCAAAGAACTGATAGTGTAGAGTGGCCAGACTAGCTAGTTTCGGACATTTAGGCCTCATCAGTGACCCTCTCAAGGTTTTAAAGTTCCACAATGAAATCAATGATCCCGAAGGACAAGAAAATAAAATCTACACTATAGTGAAGGGCAGGGAGACGTTTTATCACTAACCCACAGACCCAATCACCACCTGTAGTGAAAGTAAAGAAGCCAAAAAACAGGAAAAGTCAAATATTTTGCTTTTTTTCATGGCACCAACTAATGCACAGGCAACCATACACATTCGCATAGTCTGATCAGCAACCACACTTGCAACATCTATTTTTTCAAGGTCCAAAAAGTAAGTCAAAATCTCCATTGATGGTTGATGTTAATTTGCCAGGATGAAAATAAAACAAATCTCATGGAGTAGCTTTCAACAGTTGCGCAAATTGGTAGATATCATTTTAATTTAACACATACCTCTATCAACGAGCAACATGGCAGCATCAAGAGATCCAGATTCAATAGCTAACATCAACGGTGTATTACCATCTTCATCTTTGTCACTCAGTAATTCTTGCTGAAATATATGTAAACTGTTAGTAGGCCTTTACATATAAAGGAGAGAGCTGGTTGCTTTGCTTAGTTTTTCTTCCTGGTGTCTCGTAACGGCTGTGTGGCTCTTCCCCGCAGTGCCATGGATTTGTCTGCGGTTTTGTGAATGTGTTATTTCCTCATCATACTCACTTACTATTCTTTAGAGTGCGTACCAAAAAAATAATTTTTTTTTTCTACTAAGGGATAAGAAAATATCTAAAGATTTCATACTCAAAAATTGTGTTTGTTAGTATAAACAATATTCTGTGCTGTCCGTGGTATGACCAAATTCAACTCCTGTATTAACTCCAGAGCCAATAAAGCAAGACTACGCAAAATTTATATATACCTACGGCACCATGAGGAAAAGAGTAAGAAACAGAAACTGGTCCCAGAATTACAATGCTTGCTTAAAGTTAAGCAAGACTTAAGTTAAGTATTGAAATTTCAACATGCTATATTAAATGCTAAATAAACTGCCTGGATTGATGCGGTATTTGTGGTCAAATATATTATTGGGATCTTCAGAAAAATTAAAACTATTTTGATTTTAATCAGTTTTAAAAGTTATTTTTCGCATCCTGAAAAATTAATACTTAACTTAAGTCTTCCTTAACTCTAAGGAGGCCTAGTAATTCCAGGCCCTGATAGTCACTTGATAGCAAGAACAAAATGCAGTTAAGCAATCAGCTCTCTTTTATTTAGGTGGTTAACAAACATGTGTACCGAAAACCAAACACATACGTTTACCTGTATCTAATTCTTGGGATCTAACTTTCATCTTAGGAATTCTTCTTTTTGCTTCCTAAGGTAGGTGTCTGTGCTAAGTATGTGAGCCTTGAGATAGTGTTAACTATAAGAATAAATTTCACTATTCTATATTTAAAGTGCCAGTCACGCTGCACCAGACAGGTCATTATGTGATGTATGGAGAAAATAAAGCTTCAAATTACACGTTTTTGTCTTTTTGCATACGTTAAGTTGAAATAGACAGCTTCATCGTTTTTAAAAGAAATCATTACAATTTATAACTATTGCTACAAAGGGGTACGTGCATTAAGGGGCTATTTTGGCCCCCTCTAGAGCCAAAAACTGAAATTTGCTTTTTACTAATTTCATCTCATTGGTTTATTAGAAGAATAACCCAAGTGTATAATTCTAGCATTTATTTTACTTTTACTGGTTGCTATGGTAACCAAAATGGCCGACCAAATGGGCTTAAAATAGAGAAAATGCCATTTTAGGCCAAATTTGAGGCTTTTGGAGACCGATATCAGCACAAGCAAATACCAAAAAAACCTTTTAATATATTGTGTGCCGTGATAATTCTCATCATCTGTTAAAACATTTTTTGGTATTTGCTTGTGCTCTATATTAATTCCTCTGTTACATGTCTCAAATTTGCTCCAAAATGGTCATTTTCCTATTTTCAGCCTATTTTGGCGGCCATTTTTGTTACCATTGCAACCGTAAAAGTTGAATCAATGCCAGACTTTTACACTTTGGCTATTGTTCTAATAAACTAATAAGAAGAAACATATGAAGAGCATCTTTCATTTTTTGACCTCATAGGGGGGCCAAAATAGCCTCTTAATGCACGTACCCCTTTTAGATGGTTCTTTCTTATTTTTTCTTATTTTTCACCTAAAACATATGTTGTGGGTTCTCAAAAGGTTCGTTTCAATGAGCACCCAAAACTTTTGAATAAGAAAATATTATTATTTATACGCTCAAATATTTTATTTATCAGGGCCTATGCTCACCTCAGTGTACCCTGTGAGTTCTTTCTTACAAGCGTTGAGTATCAATTTGACAGTCCTATCACAGTCTACGGCAGCTGCCTCGTGAAGTGGCGTTGAGAGTTCATCGTCTACGCTACGTAAGTCGGCCCCTGCCTTGATCAATAATTTTACAATTTCAACGTGGCTTTGGCACACAGCAGTATGTAACGGCGTCATATCTTGAATGTCTTTGTCCTGAAACCAAACAAAAATTAAAGGTGTATAAGGATAGGCTTTCATGAAAAGCTTGGTCTATGCTTAACATAATATATAAAATGTCATTTTTTAACCAAAGAGCAACGTAGATTTGTGACAGACAGATAGAAAAACAGACAGGCAGATAGATTTAGCTGCTCGGGAACAATGGCCATACGCTTAAACCATCTAAACTACCTGGGTGGTCAAGAATCACAACCATGAACTTTTATTGTATTGATTAATTCGGAATGTTTTGACTTGGGGACGTCTCTGTCTGAACAAGTCATGCTTTAAGCAAAAGGAAAACGTAGGTTTGTGTCAAAAAGAAACATGTTGTTGCTCGAGCTCACTGATCAGGCGCTCCAATCACCTGAAATACCCAGATGGTCCAAAATCATAGCCACATACTTTTTATTGACCGATATTGGACATTTTGCCTTTGGGACGTGTATCTGGTTGTCCAACAACGGTGAAGCTCCATCGAGTATTAAAATAAGCCAGCACATGATATTTTGGCGTAGCAATGAAGGTATACTGGCTCCAGTCTTTAAAACAATTTATCATCAATGTGTCATATCATATACTTGTAGCTAGTCTAACTCTGAGGGCTGTTCCAGTCCATAAAACAATTTTTTATCAATGTGTCATATCATATACTTGTCGCAAGTCTAACTCTGATGGCTCTGTTTTAAACAGAGCCATCAGTGTTAGACTAGCTACAAGTATATGTTATGACACATTGATAAAAAAGGATTGCAGCCAGTCTACAATGAAGGCTCATGCTAGACTTATCAGTGCCTTCCATGCTCTCATATACTACGTTTGGATTTAAATGGAAACTCAAACCAACAGTTATACGTTCAGCGCCGCTGTATACATAAGCATGAGGGTTTAAATGATTTTTACAAATAAGTATCAAGATTTGATAAGCCACATGTACAGTTCCATATGTTTTGACTTTTTGATCTGATCCATACTTACATTAACTAATGAACGTTCTGGCGTCTGATATATCAGCAGTTGTTCACACGCTACCTCGTCTCCCCGGAGAGCAGCGTGGTGTAGGGGGTTCTGTTTATAGTCGTCTCTCTGAGTAATACAAGCCCCGTGAGAGATGAGGAGTGTATACTTACATTAACTAATGAACGTTCTGGTGTCTGATATATCAGCAGTTGTTCACATGCTACCTCGTCTCCCCTGAGAGCAGCATGGTGTAGCGGAGTCTGTTTATAATCGTCTCTCTGGGTAATACAAGCCCGGTAGTGTATACTTACATTAACAATGAACGTTCTGGTGTCTGATATATCAGCAGTTGTTCACATGCTACCTCGTCTCCCCTGAGAGCAGCATGGTGTAGCGGAGTCTGTTTATAGTCGTCTCTCTGGGTAATACAAGCCCGGTAGTGTATACTTACATTAACTAATGAACGTTCTGGTGTCTGATATATCAGCAGTTGTTCACATGCTACCTCGTCTCCCCTGAGAGCAGCATGGTGTAGCGGAGTCTGTTTATAGTCGTCTCTCTGGGTAATACAAGCCCGGTAGTGTATACTTACATTAACAATGAACGTTCTGGTGTCTGATATATCAGCAGTTGTTCACATGCTACCTCGTCTCCCCTGAGAGCAGCATGGTGTAGCGGAGTCTGTTTATAGTCGTCTCTCTGGGTAATACAAGCCCGGTAGTGTATACTTACATTAACTAATGAACGTTCTGGTGTCTGATATATCAGCAGTTGTTCACATGCTACCTCGTCTCCCCTGAGAGCAGCATGGTGTAGCGGAGTCTGTTTATAGTCGTCTCTCTGGGTAATACAGGCCCCATGAGAGATGAGGAAGTGTATACTTACATTAACTAATGAACGTTCTGGTGTCTGATATATCAGCAGTTGTTCACAAGCTACCTCGTCTCCCCTGAGAGCAGCATGGTGTAGCGGAGTCTGTTTATAGTCGTCTCTCTGGGTAATACAGGCCCCATGAGAGATGAGGAAGTGTATACTTACATTAACTAATGAACGTTCTGGTGTCTGATATATCAGCAGTTGTTCACAAGCTACCTCGTCTCCCCTGAGAGCAGCGTGGTGTAGTGGTGTCTGTTTATAGTCGTCTCTCTGAGTAATACAAGCCCCGTGCGAGATGAGGAAGTGTATACAAGATGCCTCGGGATCTATCCTGTTTCGACCAGGCGACTGAAAAAAAATAGGAAAGACTTTGTTAATCGGGGCTATAATTTTGTTCAGTTTGATTTTTACGTCCAAGTTAACAATTTTTCAGTCATGTTGGGACAGGTTTTCCTGGGTTGAACCAGCACTAAGCAGCGGATACAACACAATGACTCTGCTGGCAGTGATGCACGAACTAGCACACTTCGATCCCTAGTCTACCGCTCTACCAACTGAGCCACTGAAATCACCAATAGAGGGTTATAAGCAACTGATAATGGATCAAGATAGTATGCAACCACTCCTACTTTGCTCTTTAAGCTTAACACATAAGTAATCAATATATGAAATCAATGATACTAGGATGATAATAAAAATGCTCATTTCATCTTGTCTGACACTGTAGAATAGTTAGGTGGTTGAAAAAGATATCTTGTGTTGGTTAAGGTTTGATACATTAATACAGGTTTGATACATTGCGAATTTTATCAATTTAATGTCATATGATAAATACATGTAGAATCTATCATTCATTGAATTTATTAAACCTGTTGCAAAAAAGAAACAAATGCTCTGCAAGCCTCGCAATTTATCTCTTTTCCCCAACTCCTTTAATAAATACAATAAAACATGAGCACTCATGTAAGATCCTCTATACATTTCATGAGCAAATTATTTCTGCAGATGATGTTTTAGCTGGCAATGAAAATATTACTGGCCAAGACAAGAACAAAAAGAAAAACTAAATTAATTTCTTTCCAGTACTAGTTATAAACAATGGGCTGCCCTGTGCACCAACTCCCACACAATTATACACACCTATTATGCACCGCAGTCATAGTTTCTCGCATAAGCCAAATTCATACATTAAATAAACCCATGTTTTTAATTGGGCTTCCTTGTACGAAGACCTGGTTTTGTTGCATGTGTCCTGATCAGCATGCATATACCTGCCGAAGCTGATCAGCGGCTTTAATGTATTTTTTTTATTGCTCTCTGAATTAAAATAGCTTAACATGCACCATGCAAAAGTTCGGCGTGACTATTCTAGTTAATCTCAAAAACTAAACAGACTGGTTTAGAGCCTAACATGATCATGGACCCCGAAGATAGGTTTTCCCTAAAAGAGGTCCCTAACTCGGGTTAGATTATAGCTACAATATGCTTAGAGAGAGTCATCCACCAAATGCCTGCGTTAGTACTTACAACGTCTGGAGAACTCGCAGTGCCATCGAACAAATCAACACGTGACTTCTTCCTTTTCTTCTTTTTCCGGTTGATTCTACATGCGTAGTGGAGGGGCGTGAGACCTTCATCGTCTTCTATGTTCACCTCTGTAACATAATATAACTAGTTTGAGCCGGTATCTAGAGTATATAAGCACAGAAGCCTGAAGTTCGATCCTCATAGCACTTCTATAGCCTTTTGAGGCTATAGAGGTGCTATGAGGACCAAACTTCAAGCGTTTCAAGGTGGCATGTGCGGTCAGCGAAGATTCAAATCAGCCTGTGCATGCGCAATCTGATCACAGCCTTAGCTTAACGCCTGAAAAAAAACGTTGGACCCTTGGCTATCCAGCAGATGAAATCTCTCGCCAAACACGCACAATGTCACTGCGTGATGCAGAACGTGGTGCCAAAGAGGCGCATGTACTATTTACAACATAGACAATGCTGCTGTGCAGAAAGTGATACTACTTATAACACGATGCTTATTTTCAACTGCGTCGATTGGCGCACATGCTAACTTGTACCTTTTACCTGGAGACATTCTAAATAAAGGAAAAGAAAACAATGGTCATCATGCACAAGATGTATTTAGCAGTTGCATACTGGCTATAAATGTTATCAGGCCGTAAGTGACAAAGTAATGTTGTTGTTGAAATTCTGTTACATCAACTCTTTTAAATCTAGCGTCCAATAAATCTGTCATCATCAAACAATTGAGACCCAGTCTACATGCCAGGATCCAAAAAGTTTTTTCGGAGGGGGTCCATCTTTGACATTTTTTTAGTTGATGAGGGGATCTAAATACCACTACTGAAAGCGGACCATCATCGGCCCGCCAGCGAAACGTTATTTAAATGGTGTTTCGTTGGCGTGCCAATAATGGCCCAACATTGAATGCTGGCTTGGTAGCTTTGTGGTATTTCAGGGGATCCGGAACAGTATTGCTAAGAATGGCTAGGAAACCCAATATTTTTTGTGATTTTTCAGCCCCACCCCCCCCACCCCCCGTCCCCCTCTGGATCCGCGCATGCCAGAATCCGTTGATTGCGACCGCTGTTCACTTAAGTGGTGATTCTGTTGTTGTTAGGTCATTGTTTGCTGTTTCTCCCATTGTATGTAGGGGCAGGTGTAAGTTTGGTTCTGGTTTTGTGATGTGGTTCACTATGCCCTTTCTGGTTAAGCAACTATATCGCTGAGGGAAATGCATGAATTGGAAATCGAGTATTTGTAAGCGAACATTGATCAAACGTTGGTACGAGGGCACCGCATTGGTTTTATTTATTTTGGTATCACAGATTATAAGCATAAAACAATACAATAAGATATTAAAGACACATTTAAAATACTTATACAATATCTTAAAATTTGCAAAGTTCCAAGGCTTGCCAATAGTTCCATGGCTTGTTCTCTGAGGTTCATATCAATGTGGCCAGCTAAGAACTTACCTGCCCCATTTTCAACAAGTAGTTTCACTATCTCATAGTGGTTATATCTTGCAGCGTAATGAAGCGCCGCCTGGTGTTCTTCGTCTACATTGTTGATATCGGCCTTGACCTGCTGGTCCTTCAGCATCGACCGGACCTCCTCCGTGTAGCCATTTCTCGCACACTACAATGAAAACATTCCAGATAGTAACTTTATCAATTTAATTTCAAAACAACCGCGTGAAATGTATCGCAACTCTGCACATCGTGCATTTCCCATATATATATATATATATATATATATATATATATATATATATATATATATATATATATATATATATATATATATATATATATATATATATATATATATATATATATATATATATATATATATATATATATGTAGTTAGTTGCAAACTGATGTAATTACCACCAACCAGGTAGCACATGAACCGTACTGCCCTAATGTAACTCTACCAATCGTTACAGACATTATTGTCATTATATGCTTAGACTATTTCGCTCACTGGGTACTAGCAAATAGCCTACGTTAGTGGCGCTTTGTCATTTCAAGAAATGATGAAAAGGCCTGTTCAAGGGCAAATCATGTCCCCAGTTTATATAGTGACCTATTGTTATATAGGTCAATGATTAATAATCATCACTTGAGCCATGTCCAGTTTTTGCCAACAAGTGAGGTTCCAATCAACTGCTCAGCTACAGCTATCATCATGAACATACATGTATTAATTTGACAAGTACATGGATAGCTAACCATAATGGTGCTGATCAGATTGCGTGTATGTGTAGGCTAATATTCTTTAGGAACCCAGTCTTCCTGAGAAGCACGTCTCAGGAAATTATGGGGTTATCTTTTATTTAGTTTTCTTACTATAAACCGTAACACATGTTGTGAGTACTCAAACGAGCCGTCTCAATATGAGACGGCTCTGTTGAGTATTCAAAATATGTTATGACTGTTGGATATGAATTCACTCATCCAAAGAATTTCTCCTAAAGATGTGAGGGAAAAATTTTGTGCTAGCCTTTTTAACCATATTACATGTTGTAGGGACTCAAGAATGCCGTCCCAATATATGACGGCTCTATTGAGTATCCAAAACAGGTCCTTAACTGATGAATAGGAATGCAACCAATCACAGAAATACGTCTGAAGATGTGAAGGGATTATTCTGATTTAGTAATCGTACTTTAAACCAAAACACATGTTGTAGGGACTCAGGGGAGCCATATCAATATGAGACGGCTCTAATGAGTATCAAAAACATACTTTTGACCAATGAATAGTAATTCAGTCATCAATGGAAACATCCCTCTAGACGAAAGGGTATAATTCTGAGTTTGTCCTGTAACTTTTGTCCAAACATGTTGTGAGTACTCCAAAGAGCCCTCCCGCATTGAGGCGGCTCTATGAGCACAGGAGCTTGAGGTTCGGTCCTTGAATCACCCATGTGGCCTCGAGGCCAAGAGCTCACAATGTCATTACGTAGTGAAACCATGGGCTTTTGGTTTTGAGGCTATATGGGTGATGTAGGGACCGAGCTTCAAGCTCCTGTGCTATGAGTATCATATTCATGCTTTGAACTAATGGATACGCTTTCTGTCACTCTACAAAATGCGACTCCATTTTACAAATAAGAGGGTAATCTTGATTTAAATTTGCAATTTTCAAACTTAATCACATGCTATGGCGACTCAGGAGGGCCGCTCCAATGTGAGACGGCTCTAATGAGTATCCGAAGCATGTTTTAAATGATGGATTGATGTTATGTCGTTCATTTAATTAAGCCTTGGGATAAGTAAAAAAAAAATATAATAATACTAATAAATAAAAATAAAATTCTGTAGTTCTTAACCAAACACATGTTATGAGGACCCAGTGGAACCGACTCAAGATGAGACGATCCTACTGAGTGCTCATAAAAATGTTTGGACTAATGGTATAGAAAGCGAACGCAATGTTCCGTAAAATAAAAAAAGAAAAGTTTATATATCTTAGTTAAAAATCTCGTAAAGTGGGTGCTTTGTTTTCTTCTCGGTTAAAATCCTTAAATTTCGTTTCGTTAAGGTTAAACTTAGAGGTATTCAAAGTGGCACAGTCAAAGTTAAGTCACATTCTGAATAGACCTATCAGAACATCGGTGGAACGGATGGGACTAGGCCAAGAATGTGACAGTAAGCGTCTCAATGATTGCAAACGACAGGACGCAGATCAGCCAAGCACACGTGCAGGTTGGCCTGTGCCTCTGTTGTTTACTACTGTGAAATATACTACGGGTTCTCAAACATTTTGTAGATGTACATAACTATTTTGTCTTTGTTTTTGTACGTTTTCTTCTGTATGTTGTATATGTGTTTGCATTGTGCTTTCCATATCTGGAGGATAATAAAGTATCTATCTATCTATCTATCTATCTTTTAAATATAAAGTTCGCAATTGGCTTAGTCAGCTAGGTAGGTTTTCTCAGGACGTCGCTCAATAATAAATATTGGATTGGATTATAATTTTGGATTAAGCATATCTATAGTTGCGCAAAGTTTAGCAATGCTTAATGTTTTTGGGGCTTGTAAGGATCTTGTAAGGGGGCAGTTAACGCAATCGGTAGCGTATGACTGAAAGTTTGACTTCTATGGATGTGAGCTACTGAGGTAGCGAGTTCGAGGTCTGGTTCGATCACGTACTTTTGTGGACCTTTCTCATACTCTGATTCGAGAAGGGCAGTTGACAGATAGTGTCGAAATTATGCATGCACTAAGTACAAGTTAACCTGGCCCCGAGTTAATAAAAAAAATTATGCTCAACTCAACTGAGCACGAAATTTCAACTGCTCACAAAAACTAAAATACTGATAAATGAAGAAGTTTATTGCGTTAAGTCTCCCAGATTTTGTATTTATCATGCTCAGTAAATGTTAAAACGCCAATTTTAACATTTATGAGCAGGATAAATTTCGTGCTCAGCTGAGTTGAGCATGAAAAAAGTTTTATAACCTCGGAGCCTGGTTGATCTGTGTCTATGGTGTTCGCATGTGAAATTAATTGTTTACCCCATCCCTTGACCAGGAAGGTCAGTCAGCTGGTAGGTTAACTGATGCGCTGGTTGGCCGATAGTGACCGGAAGTTACCCCCCCCCCACCCAGCAACACACATAGCTCCCAGTACATACCTGAAACAGCGTTATTTTTGCGGAAATAACATCCGCGGAAATGACTGGCTTTTTTGGCGGCAGATTAACCGTGTCCGTTTTATTCTTATGCATGAACTGTCTGAGGGCCGCTGACGAACTAAATCGCCTTGTCCACCGCTGCATCATATTGAATTATTTAGAAGGAATGCCTCGTATTTCACCCAGGAATATATCTCTCCTATATCGTTCCTATATCATCCCTATCAAAATGTCTCAAATATCATTCCTATATCACAACTATATATATAACTCCTGTATCATTCCTATATCATTTATTTTAAAAAATTCCTCCAATAGTTCTATATCACCGTTTCAACGCCAAATGTAAGAGCCATCTCAAGTCAGATAATGTCCATTATAACACATGTTATTTTGTTTTGTTTTTATGAAAATGACATATTTCTGATGAAAAAAGTGACAAATTAGATCAACCTATATGAGCCGTGACATGTGATTTCCAACCACGAGTGTAGACTCAGACGAGCCTGCGCAGCCGCCTTTTAAGCTTAGGGACGCCAAATGATGTTCGGTCAGTAGCTTAACACTCATATAATATTTAAGCGACTAGCAAAGGCTCTGATTAGTCTGCGCGTATGCGCAGGCTGATCTGAGGCTTTGATGATCGCATATACCACATCGTTGGAAATCTCATGTCGTGGCTCATATCAGTTTACAGCTATGTGTATTTCCTATGAACACAGACTGAAGACTGATCAGATGGCACATAGTTATCTGGAAGGATTGTGCACATCAGAGTTGTGCACAATGCCCTAAAACATTTTCTGGCCAGTTAAGGCCAAGTTTATTTTTATATTATAACTCCGTTACTATATTAATCCTTATTCCACCTTGGTTCCGGTTTCAAATTCACAATGGAAATCAATTCTGTTAAGTTCAATACTAATATAATATTGAATGCGAATTCTAAATAGTCACTTAAGTAGGTATGTGAGAAAAGGGCCCTTCCAGCAGTACACTTTGTATAAAACGGTACATTTTGGTGGTGATGTTCTATTTTATAAACTTAACACATTCATTCCGAATGTTCCATGCATTGGACATTGGCCAACAGTATTGGCCAAGATGAATGTAACAGCGCAGCCTAATTGTCACACACTTTGTCCGCATGTGTTCACAATTCTCTTTTAACGTCCACATTTACATGTTTATTTATATTAGTTCTAAAAGGAATTTCCGAACAAAGGACTTTCCATGTTTTGCTTTTTTTTGACATTACGAAGACACGTACAAACAAGATTAAATTTAAACAAGGAGATAGTAACATGAGCCAGCACAGGATATTTTCGTACATATCCCATTTTGGAGCAACGAGTGACTGGCCAGAGCATTCGCAGAGTAAATGTGTAGAAAAACAAAATTTAGACTCTAGCCCCGCTGTACAGTGTGCGCTGTTTACTGGACGATTTTCATTGCGCATGTGCGATAAGTACCCAATTCTAAAGCGCTGGTCAAAATATAGAGCCTATTGAGGTTTGAATTAATGGCTTCGCCAATAACCCTAGTTTATGACATGTAACACAGATCGATCAGAAATTGGTTTAATTGGAAACGGCCTTGATCCCATTATTGTGGTATATGTGCTGGCCATGAAATGTCAAGTATCTATTCAATAGTATACTAGTAAATAAGTAAGTAAGTTATCAGTAAGTAAGTAAGCCGTAAGTAAGTAAGTAAGTAAGTAAGTAAGTAAGTAAGTAAGTAAGTAAGTAAGTAAGTAAGTAAGTAAGTAAGTGAGTGAGTGAGTGAGTGAGTGAGTGAGTGAGTGAGTGAGTGAGTGAGTGAGTGAGTGAGTAAGTAAGTGGGCAGGCAGGCAGGTAAGTAAGTAAGTAAGTAAGTAAGTAAGTAAGTAAGTAAGTAAGTAAGTAAGTAAGTAAGTAAGTAAGTAAGTAAGTTATCAGTAAGTAAGTAAGCCGTAAGTAAGTAAGTTAGTAAGTAAGTAAAGCCTTTATTTTTAGGGTCACTATGTTTGCTCTCGCTAGCTAAAGGTCCATGGCTTGGCCCTCGCATTTGGCCGCACTATCTAGGTCTTAGGCTTGAACAGATTTTACACGGTTAATAATTTCTGTCTCTAGATGGGAGAATTACGAGCATGCCTGGTATTAATCCCAATCGCGGTTCGTAGCCGTATATCTTCGTGATAAGCAGTCTGGTCTGGGTACAAACTGTTTGCTTCAGAGGTTTTAGATGACAAACCCGCGGGTAATACTGCAGTTGTTTGAAACAATTTGAGCCGTGGCATGAGATTTCCAACAATGTGGTATGTGCGACCAGCAAAGGTTCAGACCAGCCTGCGCATTAGCGCAGTCTGATCAGAGCCTTTGCTAGTCGCTTGAATAGTATATGACTGCTAAGCTACTGACTAAATATCATTTGGAGTTTCTAAGCTAAAAAGGAGGCTGCACAGGCTCATCTGAGTCTACACTTGTCAAAATGTCACATTGTTGGAAATTACACGTTAAGGCTCATTTCTACTAACTTGGTGTATTTCTGCGTCTGGTCTTGCGAATATATCCGGGATCCGAGGGGTTACGTCTGGTTCCATATATTCTTGTAACTCAGGAATAGGTGGGTCTTCGTTGCCAGTAGTTGGGAGGGGGTCGGGGGTATACCCGCCGTTACTACCTTCGTAGCCCTCGTTGATTTCCTGTGAAAATAATTATCGAGAGTTGACGTATATCAAACAAGCCATAGAAGGTTCGGGAACGCTAGCGCAGTCTCGATAAGTCTTCACTCTTTGCACTCAATTGAACTATTGAGCTAGCTTTGTATATAATATAATTTTTATACATATACAGAGATGACATTTGTTACTAGTTTGCTGTTGAAAGAAAATGAGTAATTCGATTTTGATTTTTAAAAAAGAATCTAATGTGCGATCCAGAGGTGGGACAGGGGTCCGAACCCCCCGCCCCCTCCCCCTCCCCCCCCCCTGAAAAATTACAAAAATAAAGAGTTTCTTAGAAATACTGGTCCGGATCCCCTAAAAAATCACAAAGCTACCTAGACAGCGTTCAATGTTGGGCCATTATTTGCACGCCAGCTAAACGCCATTTAAATGGCGTTTCGTTGGCGGGCCGATGATAGTCCGATTTTAGTGGTATTTGGATCCACACATCAACTAAAAACGTTGTCAAAGTTGGACCCCTCTGAAAAAACTACCTGGATCCGCGCATGAATCCTACTGTTCAAGTTTCATTGCGTACTTGCGTATAAAATGTCTGTTCCCCGTGTACTATACCTCTAACGTCTTTTTCAAAATTGTGAACAGTCATCACACAACTTTGCTAGAGTTAAATCAGCCATGTGACGCCATGTTACTCGATTTTGATATCATAGTTTAATTTTGTGAAATTTGTGTGAAAAAGAGAATCTTGTAAGTTCCAAATTTAATAGCCGACAAGTTTAAATAAGGTTCCTTATTTTAATGAATTGACAAACACAAACACTTTATGCCCAAACTGCTATAATACAGAAACTTTGCACATGGACTGTCCTAACTTGAAACTTTTTTTAGTAAAAATGGAAAACCCAAAACCCAGACAAGTTTAATGTTTACAGTTGCGTTGCCGATTCCGAAATGCCTGTCGAATGCTATTTTTGTCAAAACCCTGAAAACTTTTATCTGAAGTAACAATAAACTCGAAATAAACTATGCAATGTTATGTAACGCGTAAGGGTGATGTTTTTGTTCTTTGTATCTGAAGACGGTCTAACAATGCTAAAAAGGTTTATGAACAGCTTAGTATTTTTAATGTTTTTCAAACAAACTGACAGAAATAAAAGGGTCCAAAATTCCAAGGCCTCTTTTAAAGTACGAACAAAGTATATGGATTTTAGGAAACGAAAAATAACGATTCTAATGCATTTTTCTAGTTCTATAGCTATATCCTGCGATGATACTATCAGAAATAGTTTGACATCATGATTAACTACGTCAAATTTAATTTTGATAGATGACGCGCGACTTTATGCGGCCGAGACGAAACTGCAGATGTGCATTAGAATGGGGATAACCATATTTAAAAGGAGCTCTAGCAATAAGGCGTATTTTTCCCTAGTTGACATGATAATACAAATACCATATTTTCAAATTGCTTTAATGTTTTTAAAATTGGCTTGGTTCGGCAACAAAATATGCATAGTAAGCATCAAAATACCTTTCAATGCGATTCATAATTTACAAAGCCGTTAAACCTTGGGCTTTCTACTCCCACCCCTCATTTTAAGTCTTTATACCGAGCGCCGTTTAGACCAGACTTTGAGTGAAGCCATTGTTAGTTTTCAAAAAGTAAAAGTGCTAAAATGTTAAGGATAGAAGTGCTCTTCATTTCCAAAACTTTACAGTATTCCTTCTGCGCATGCGAACGAAATATACTAAAAATTGTGACGTTTGTCATTGAAAATATGAAACTGGTGTCTTTCAATTTGTTTTAGATGCTTTCCCCCTATACCCAAGATGCCATTTGGACAATGATATGTCGCTATAACATATACAACATAAGTAAAGGGCATCTTGGATCTAGGGGTGGGGAAAGGGGTTGTAGAAGCCAAAGAAAACATAAAACATCTGACAACAATACAACACTTTGCAAGATGGTCGTTTTTATTGCAATAGCAGGGACAGTTGATGATCAAAATAAATTCTCATTCAAAAAGAAGTAGTGGTATTTCATGCATTAAGGAAAAACGATTGAAATATACTGACCAGGGTGCAAGGGTGCATAGACGGCTGGTCTATATGTATCTGTTGAAGTGTGTGTGTCTCCATTCCTTATTTCCACAAATTAAACGAACGTCTCACTTAGGGAAATAGCCCGCCTTATTACTAGAAATCCTTTTTTTCATATGTGGAAGTATATCGGAAATCAGGTTTTACGGCTCCACTAAATTTCCGACCGTTTATCAAAAATGCTGCATTTTATCAGAGTCGGTCTACACTGTTTGTAAAGGTAAAAAAGATCTACAGACAAGAGGATACAATATTTTTTTTAAAAAATTATATCATGACACCCTATTTATGTCAAATAAACAATCTGTTCTGTTCCTAGATAAGTACAATGAACAAACCCAAGCTTTTGTATCAAACCATAAGGAATAATCCATTAGCATACAATGGGTTAAGCAATGTAATACTTACTCCTGTAATTGGTGTCACAGTTGCCATATCATAGTTCTGTAGTTCTTGTGTCACTGTAGCTTAGGACCCAGGCAGTACCTAGAACAGAGTAAATAGAGGATCTTACATTATTGATCATGGTTTGTTTTTATTAAAAGAGTTGCGGAAAAGAGATAAAATGCTCGGCAAACCTCCATTGACTGTTCCACTGAACGTAAAAGAATATTGCACACTTAAAAGAGTTTTCAAAGATACAATTGTTTTAATAGCTCTTAAAACATTAAAAAAGATAGGGCTCTTTTAAGTTTCATGGTTATGTTTAATATTGACATTCTGTCTATGTGGTCATGCCAGGAACCCATAAGAAAGCAAATTGGGTTTATTTTATTTATAGATAACAGGCAAAAGTGAAATACATGTGTGTTCAAATAAACAGGAAACAGGCTCTGAGGTTATAAAACTTTTTTCATGCTCAACTCAACTGAGCACGAAATTTCAACTGTTCGTAAAAACTAAAATACCGACAAACGAAGAAGTTTCTTGCTTTAAGTCTCTTAGATGTTGTATTTATCATGCTATTAAATGTTAAAATGCTAACAATTGTTGGCATTTTAACATTTATAAGAAGGATAAATTTCGTGCTCAGCTGAGTTGAGCATGGAAAAAGTTTTATAACCTCGGGGCCAGTTCTTGTACGATATGTACATTTTTTCATGAACTGCCTCATATGTCTTTGTTTGTTGCACAGCCCGCATTTCCCAATATATTTTCTAATAGGTGGCATGACTATCCATCCAGTATCGCGCCTGCGCAGACAATGAACCATTTCCTTCTTTTTAATCCTTTTCGGACCAATGGAATTTTCCACAAAACAACATGCAATAAAGTCAGGATGGCACATTGTATATATTGAGGGGTCACAGGTTTATATGATTTCCAAAAATTATTGTATTTCTTTCTCTGAACTTCGATTTTGCTTAAGCAAACAGTGCAGTCTTCACTGTTTGCCTAAGTACCCATTTAGGGGTTTCCAGGCCCTGAGGTTATAAAACTTTTCCATGCTAAACTCAGCTGAGCACGGAATTTATCCTGCTCATAAATGTTAAAATGCCATAAGTATTAAGATGCCAACAATTGTTGGCATTTTAAGATTTATCAGCATGATAAATACAACACAAGGAACTTCTTCATTTGTCGGTATTATAGTTTTTATGAGCAGTTAAAATCTCGTAACCAGTTGAGTTGAGCATGAAAAAAAGTCTTAATACCTCGGGACCAGTTCTCAAACAGTGATGGTCGTGATCTGAAGAAGAATCACATGTATATCCAACCTGTGAATACATGACACCAAAATAATGTAACTGTGCACGTTGCAACCAGAAGTTGTATGTTAATCACATTCGTATACACACAGGATCAACAAGATAATGGTTCAACAAGACAATGGTTAAAGCCCTACTCATGGACCGTATGTCGCAATAACACATGTCTGTTGAAATATTCATACATTCCTAGCCATGGTTCACTAGCCAATTACAGAATTTATAGAGACCAACTAATATTTCCATTAATATTTATCAACCTTGTCAACCCTTTTCATTCTGGATACAAGTAACCAGGTACTTTGGTAAACAGTAAAAACATGGTATGCACGGTTTGTCAAGATAAAATAAATCTCCATGGACAGAAAGGTGTGCGTGTGTGTGTTTTGTTGCTTTACGTCCCAGCCAACAGCTATGATTATTGGGGGACGGTCAGTTCACTTAACCACACTTTTTTCCTGGACAAGCTTGAACAAGCGGTGAACATACTTTCGCTTGTGACAACAACCCTTCTTGAATGAATCAGCCGAAGGGAGAGGAATGACCGTAGAAATTATTTCATGATCAATCTCCTTAAAACGGGATCAAACTCGCGACACCTGGATCTGCATGCAGACGCGCTTCTGTAGTAAGACACGTTACCAGGGACAGAAATACATAATTTCAAAGAATCCCTTTAAATACACAATAGACTATTTCATGCTCTTGTATCAATTTATATGGAATAAAAAATCAAAAATTTAAGGGGTTAAGGAAAAAAGTATTGGTGTTTTGTTAAAACAGGATTGATAGTGATCTGACAGAATACCCATGAAATAATAAATGGGCTAGCACTCGATATTTCGGCACATTGCATCGGCGAGAAGCGAAGGCTCAGACGAGCCTGTGCTCGCCAGAGCCTTCGCTTCTGACCGCTTCTCGCATACGCAAAGTATTGTGCAAGAAGGCTCTGACCATTTACAGTAGAACTTCAATGGCTCGAACAGGCTTTGGACCATTAAAATTAGTTCTAACCATGGGTAGTTCCACCTATCAAGAGAGGATTATGTCTAAAATGACCTGTAGGGACCATGATGATAGTTCTAGCCAGCCCAGGCGAATAAGCCATCTGGGTTTGAACCATTCAAGTTCTACTGTACATGTATTAGATCTCTAGCCACGCTGGATACGTCCTTATGGACGTTTAATCACAGGAGCTTGAAGTTCGATCCTTAAATCACCCATATAGCCTCAAAACCAAAAGCTCACAATGTCATTACGTACATTATGAGATTTTCGGTTTTAGGGTTTAGAAGCGATAAAAGGATAGAACTTCAAGCTCCTTAGGTTTAATTAACCCATTTAGGCGAATGGACTTGACTTTACTTATCAGTAGGACCAACCCATTTCCAAATTTAGGGATGTTGGGTGGTATTTTCACTTTCATTCAAATTTTAATAGAACATTCTGTAAGCAAACAGTGGAGATCCTGATCAGACGCCGCGTTCAATGGCGTCGATCTGGGCCTGCACTGTTTGCCTATGTCCACTAAAAGAACGCTATATGCTTTCATGGGTTAAAGGATACGTTTGCTCATATACGTTAAGCACCAAAAGTTTAAGTACACCATGGTCTGTTTTGTGCTAATATTGAACAATTCGGACAATGGGGGGTTGTTTCCCTAAAATCGACGTTTGATTTATTTTTGTTGAAATTAAACAAGTATCTGGTCGGTTTATTGGAGTCCTTTATGAATGTAATGGATCTGTTACATGGCATTGTGTTACCTGTAATTGTTCGCCATAGAAACAAGTATTGATTGGAAAATATGTTCACCTAAATAATCGAACCAAAACGGTAGAGAAAATCATAAAACAAAATAGCACACCTTAATGTATCGAATATTATACCACCCTTACCAACTTTAGCACAAAATATCTCATGATGTGCAAGGTCTACACTAATGTAGGTGGTATAAAATAGTTATACCATGTTTGTCCACCTGTACGTAAGATAATCCACTCGCTAAAGCTCGTGGATTATCTCCACGTACATGCGACCAACCCATGGTATAACTATTACTAAGACGATACAAAACATGTCACAGGTAACATATGTCGACGTTACTTCGCCGTCAGGCGATGTCAGCCCAACGTCACAGTTTGGTCCGACACTTGATGCTTGAATGGTTGGTTAAATTGTGAATAAAGAGGTTGACTGATCGATTCATAATTGGATCTCGTCGCGAGCTGGGAAGGCTGGTTCGAGTCTTTATGGTCGGATACTCTGAAGACACATAGACTCTCATCTATGTCCATAATATGCAGCGGAACGTCAAGCCAATGCCTGTCGCAAGGCTGTCAAAAACAATGGCTTGTGGTAGAATTATGATCCCGTAGGTAGGGTATTAAAAAAATGATGTTTCAAAGATAGATGAGAATCGCTGTAAACAAACACTGGCGAGTTTACCTTGTTTTTGGGGCATACAGGTAGTCTCAGTTTACAGTTATAAATGAACCTACCACAGAATACTGCATATACACGTGGTAGTGAATACGTCATCTTAACCTGTTTATAAGAAATATAGAATCGCCTCATTACTATGCATCTTTGATTTTTGTTTGTTTCCAAGTCAACAGCTATGGTCATGGCGGGACGGTCAGTTCACCTAACCACACTTTTTCCTGGGCAAGCTTGAACAAGCAGTTAACCAGTACTTTGTGCACATACTTTCGCTTGTAACTGACAACAACCCTTCTTGAATGATTCAGTGGAAGGGAGGAGAATGACCGTAGAAATTATTTCATGATCAATCTCCACGAAGTATGGGACCGGGCCGGGATCGAACTAGCGTTCCCTTGATCTGCAGTCAGACTCGCATCTGTTGCCAGACACATTAATATACGAATCACCGCTCATTTTCTCAACGAAAGCATAATGTTCTATCTAGAGATATTCTGATTGTGTGTACTCGTTGGAAACGATTCATCGATACGCTGCCAATAAGCGTTGTGCTAAATTGTTTTATGGAAAAGTAAGACAATTGTCCACGTTCTCGGTTGAATATTTTAAAGCGCCTTGAAGAAACGCACAGAATGCCGTTGTGTGTCCAAGGTTTTGCATGGAAGTGGCTATCGTCATTAGTAATGCGTCGAAATTAATATTGTTCTGAAGAAAGCAGAAATACGAGTACATGTAATCACTTTAAAGGAAAATAGCACATACCTTATGTTAATTCCTGACACTGAACACTCTAAGATTCCACCTGCTCAGTTTAAAGGCACTGAGTTGACACTGAGCTTTTGTCAATTGACTCACTCGTATTATTTACTCCATTTTGAGATTTTAGTTTACGTTATCTTAAATAAACAATCGTACATTGACTTTACACAGTTTAATTTTTGTTTAGTAATTCCTTATTTGTTCAGTAGCGTACAATACCACAACACAGTGTCACATTTCCCTATTTTCCGATATCTGCTCTGGCACTAGAACACCTGAGGTTACGAGAATTTAGATATCGGTTATTATACCACCCTTACCAACTTTAGCACGAAATATCTCATGATGTGCAAGGTCTACACTGATGTAGGTGGTATAAAATAGTTATACCATGTTTGTCCACATGTACGTAAGATAATACACTCGCTAAAGCTCGTGGATTATCTACACGTACAGGCGGACAACCCATGGTATAACTATTACTTATATTTTTTATGTCTAAATATTACTGATTTCACATGATTCTCTTCAAGAATAAACATGAAAAAAAATATGTCACAGGTCAATCGACTGAAAAAATAAAAAACAAAGATATTCATGAAAAAATACACACTATGAATAGATAAAACCCACAACACGAAAACAGAGATTTCTAACACAAAAGGGTCTAGTCCAAAACTAATATAGACCCTTACTATTGGAACAGGGCATTTAGTACTAGCAGAAACAACTAGCAGAAACAAATTAAAACTCTGGATCAAATTGCCCTATTGATTTTTTTTATATTTGCTCTTAACCTGCTATTGGAGATGATTTGCTGGGCCCCAAAGATTCTCAATAGCGTACCTGTTTAATTTATTACAGAAATAAATAACTTCATGAAATTATAGTACAACTTACAATTCAATCTATATATAAATCAATTGAAGCTACGATACACGAGAAATTCTACTACCGTTTACGGTATAGTTCAAACGCATAACTATGGTAGAGCATTAGCGCCACGCCTAACATGACTCCAGGGTTGTTTTTGCAAGTCCATAATTTTGAAATTTCCGATTGACATTTGAAATAAATTCCCTTCTACAAGGTTTAGATTGACATCTCGAAATAACACATTCACTTCTAGAAAATTCAGATTGATAAGTTTTTAACAAAAATCTAGAAAAACCCATGTTGAAATTTCAGATTCACATTTTGAAATTTCAAATTAGCATAATGAAAGTTCAGATAAACGTTTCAAGGGGTAATTAAAATTACAAGATGCTTATTTAAAATTTAAAATTGTCAATATGATTGAGTCGTGACATGTGATTTCCAACAATGCGGCATTTCGACAGGTATAGGCTCAGACCAGCCTGTGCAGCCTCCTTTTAAGCTAAGAAATTCCAAATTGTGTTCAGTCAGTAGCTTAACAGTCAAAGAATATTCAAGCGACTAGCAAAGGCTCTGATCAGACTGCTCATATGCGCAGGCTGATCTAAGGCTTTTCAGGTCGGACATACCACATTGTTGGAAATCTCATGTCGTGGCTCATATATTGACAATTTTAAATTTTAAATAAGCATCTTGTAATTTTTAATTACCATCTTGAAACCAGACAGTTTATTTTAGCTCATTTGCGTCTTTCAGGAAAACCGATGCCATTTGGGGATTTTTATCTGTAAATAACAGATTCATCAGTAGGCATGGTTTGTCTCAGTAGTAACCAGCTCTTGCACTATCCCACTGTACATGTGCGGGCGCCATATTTGATAGGATGCATGTTTCTATTAGCTCATTTGGTATAAAGAATTCATTCCTTACTTTCAAAATAATTTGGCAGAAGTGTTCTATAGTTCACCATTTACATAAATAACTTAAATAAATTTTACCTACTGAAAAAGTTGATTGATTGCTTAATAAAACACAAACTACATAGTTTCTGCATAGTACATCTACCCTTACACCTAGTACGTTGTACCAACGTAAATTATGCACTTGACTGCACATCGTCACACTCTCATGATGTGTTGTTTTGTTGGTTTTGTTGCTGTTTTTTTTGTGTGTTTTTTTTTGTATTTTAAGCAAATGCAAAGTGTCCTTTCTATTTTTGTAATCATCTCACTGAGAAAAAGAGAGCTGGTTAATTTGCTTTAATGGTGTTATTGCTAGCATGTGCGGCGGCGGCGCCCCGGGAGGCCTCCAGATAAGAGTGCGTATTGGAAAACTATTTTCTTTATTTCTCACTCAAAGTATATGTTGTGGGTACTAAAAAGATCCGTCTCAATGGGACGGTTCTTTTGAGCACCCAAAACACATGTTAAAATTGAAGGGTAAGAAAATAATTACATTTTTGCGCTCATAAAATTTCCTTATCTGGAGCTTAATTGTGCTGTTCTTGGTTCCTTCTTCGCAGTGCCGTGACTTGGTCTGTAGTGTGTGATTGTGGCATATCCTGGTAATACTCATTTACTTTCTACTTAGAGGATCTTACATGAGTGCTCGTGTTTTATTGAATTTATTAAACGAGTTGGGGAAAAGAGATAAAATGCGAGGCTTGCCGAGCATTTTATCTCTTTTTCGCAACGAGTTTAATTCAATAATACAAGAGCACGAATGTTAGATTCTATTTATCATATTACATAAATATTACTTTGAAATCTCATTTCTGCCGTAAAACGTTATAATTTTGTCATTATGTACGCAACGTTGTTATGGACGTCATAACGTTTCCCGAAAATCGATAACCACTAGTGGTTTACAGATTCTATTGCATGGCGTTATTTCACTCCCAGACGCGACGTCATATGATAAATGATATTAAAGTATTTTCAAACAAGTCTATTCATGAAGGCTGTCTGGAACAGGGACACCTCCACTTGCCAATGACCTGCAATTAACTCATAGCAAGAAAACCACATTGAAAAGTAAGTAAGTACGACTAGGAAATGCTACAATTACACACTGCAGACTAGGCCTAACCCATATGCCACCATGAGGAAGAGATACAGAAAAAAAAACATCCAAATGACAACCAGAAGAAAATTCAAATAGACCAACCAGCTTTGTCTTCCTCAGCAAGAGGATTGCAAAACTAGAAAGAATAACCAAATAAGTACCAAATACAAAGCTCCCACAAACAATGAGAGCAGCAATAAGCAATAAATTAATAACAACAACAGAACCATCGACTAAAAGTTGATCAAATTATAATGCAAACACTTGTACTTGAATAAAATCATTTCCTTCCATTCCATTTTTAACGAAGATGATTTCACTGATACACAGATTCTTGGGCGGTTGTATGATTTCATTTTCTAACACCATATTTAGTTGTTTCATTGACTTCTTCTTCCATATTTACTGATACCTGACATATTGGCTGTTTAAAACGGTAGACGGGTTGGAGTTTCAGATTCTCTGATAACTTGCCACATACTGAAATCTGCTATGTTTTACCAGTATACAGGATCGCGTTTTTACTGACAACAGCAGAATCCAGGGCCTAGATTTGGTCAGTAAAATTAACCTAAGTCCCCCTGGTGGCTGTGACTGCTGTCCGTTCTAAAGCAGTGGTTCTGTTGTCGTTAATTCATTGTTTGCTGTTGCTTCCATTGTGTAGCAAAAAGTTGGTGTTTAGTCTTGGGTTTTGTGGCACGCGCGGATCCAGAGGAGGGGACAGGGGGTCCGGAACCCCTGAAAGATCACAAAGCTATTGGGTTTCTTAGCAATACTGGTCTGGAATTCCCTGAAAACACAAAGCTATCAAGCCAGCATTCAATGTTGGGCTATCATTTGCCTGCCAGCGAAACGCCATTTAAATAGTGTTTCGCTGGAGGGCCGATAATGGCCCGCTTGTAGTGGTATTTGGATCCTTCCTCCTCCCATAAACTAAAAAACCGTTGTCAAAGTTGGACCCCCCCCCCCTCCCTGACAAAACATTTGGGGTCAGCGCATGTGTAGTGTGGTTGTATTGTGCCGTTTTTGGTCTTGCTGTTGTTTATTGTTGCTCCGATTGTTTACGGGAGTTTTTGCATTCAGTTCTTCAGAACGTTGTATACTTTCTAGTTTTGCAATCATTTCGCTGGTTGCATAAGTTTTCAAAGTCTACTTGATGTCATATGGCTGTTATCATTGTTTGTCTCTTCCTCGCGGCGGTGCTGTGGGTTGGTCTGCAGTCTGTGGTTGTGGCATTTCCTGGTCGTACTCACGTTATCATATTAATGAGAGGGGTTGGTTGCTTTGCTTTAAATGAGCTCTTGCCGCGGTAAAGCATTTGTGTCAAGTAGTCATTGAGGTTGAGTCGTCTTACGGTGCACCAGTGGTCAGCGGAGCCCCCCAGGGCGTAGTTCTCGGTCCTCTGCTTTTCCTCATTTTCATAAATGACCTGCTTCAGCATATCCAGTCAAAAGTACGCCTGTTTGCCGATGATTGCATTGTATCCAGGGAAATAAACACCAAATAAATAATCTGGAAAAACGGATCCATCAGAATTAGAGAGAACCTACAATAAAAGAAAACAGCCGACTCTGTTCAAAAGAAAGTGCAATAATTCACACGCCCCCTAGCACCGGTGTATGCCCCTATTCCACAAAGACCACGAATCCTCAAAATATCATCAAGAATCGATAAAAGTTAGGATTCGTGGAGAATTGTAAAATTTTCAACCCATTCGTGATGTTCTACGATTCAGTATGTATTAGCGAAACAGGTAAGAAACAGTAACGAATATTCGTGGGGGTCGCCACGATACTGTGACGATTTCGCTACGGTGTGCAATAACCGATTTGGAAATACTCCAATCATTTAAGAATCAGTCACGAATTAGTTAAGAGTACGCCGAATGCATGCACGAATCGGGCACGACTAAACAGACATTCGTGACTATTCTTGACAATTCGAGAGATTTTTTTTTTGCACGATAGGTATAAAAAGGCCAATCCATGCTTCAGGGGGCATCAGTTCCAAAATGAATTTTCCTTGTACAGCAGCTGTAGTATTGATCCTGCAACTTGAGTGTCGAAAACAGCTGCTTAAATAGCTAGAAGAAAGGCATGCGTAAATAGTCGAGAGGCCCTGGCCCTGACTCTTAGACTTAGAAAAAATGCCAGTCCACCATTGACGCAATCACCAGCCAGGATTCACTGACTGATCCTGATTGTGCTCCTGTGTCTACCACATCTGTTTTCACTCCTGGGACTGTCTCACATGCGCGTGATGGGGTAGTTACTCTAAGTGATCCACCTTCTGCTATCTCTTCATTGGTTTTATTGCTTAGCTTAATCTCCCAAATCCCCCAGAATGCGTTAAGATACCAACCAACGCATAAGAACGCCTCCGAATCGATTACAATGCAGTTACGATCTCTAAGAATCGATAGGATCGTGTTACGAATCAAGTACGACCTTTACGAATTCGAGGAACAAGTGTTGAACAGTTCCAAACTTTTGCCACAAATTCCCGATAGACTTACGAATTGTAAGAACTGACTATGGACGTAACGATTCTGTTTAGATCTTAACGAACTGATTACGTTTCAGTTGCGCTAAATTATCTGGGAAAACGGATCCTTTAGAAGATTTTGCTAAGGCATTTGACAAGGTTCCACCTAGGTGGCTATTAGAATAAATTAGAATACTATGGGATTAGAGGATCCACCCACAGCTTGATCAACTCGTGGCTCTCTGGGCGCACTCAATGGCTAAGCCTCATATCAAGTCCCAGTGCTATCCCTAGTGCCCCATGGCCTGTTCCTCATATTCATCCTGTTCGCAGACGACTGTATCATGTATATGAATATCAATCACTCCAGGATTGTTTGATCTTGCAAGAAGACATCACCAGCTTAGGACAGTGGGAAGCTGATAATGTCACTCTATGAGAGCGACTCAGCCTCAGCATCACAAACAAATACGTTTTGATTATTCACTTCACATCCAAACTTTGGAAAATGTTCAGTCGGCAAAATACCGTGGTATAACCATTACTGATAATATGGATTGGAGTCAGCACATTTCACAAATCTATTCATAAGCAACTAAGATACTTGGTTTCCTTCGCAGGAGCTTGGCTTTTGCGTTTGGGAGTACTGTGGGGAATATTGGGGTGCATGCAAAGCTTTGGTTCAGCCTGAGCTGGAGTGTGCAGCGCCCGTTTGGGGCCCTTGCTCGAGGCTTCGGATTGGTCTGATTGGAACGGTTCGGGGGAGGGGGCAGCAGCCCGCTGGGCCTGCGGGTGGTGACGTGGCATGGGTGGTCTCGGCAAGGTGATTGGTGGACTTGGGTGGCCGTCGTTTGGGGCCCGTGGGGGTCGGTCCACTCTGCTTCTCTTTCGCAGGATTCATTGTGGAGCAGTATCTGTTGAAAGAGACAAGTGTATGACCCCTGGGGTTGGAGCGCTCCTCGTTTTGTCGGGGACGCAGCCAGGGTGTTTTTGTTGTTGTTGTTTTTTCTCACACTCCCTGGCATAATGTGTAGAATTGAGCGAGCCAGTTTTTATAGAAAGAAAGAAAAAAAATAGAGAAAACTTACAATATAAGAAAACAGCAGACTCGGAATCAGATTGTTAGATACTCCCAAACGACCTTCATGCCCTTGAAAGATGGGAGTCAACCTACGCAGTGGAATTTCATCCACCCAAGTGTAGTGTGATGGGAGTGGCCACCTCTAGAAATCCACTTACGTGTACATACTGTCATAAAAATTGAAAGGACACCAGCTATAGGCCGAGACCACCTCTAAATACTTAGGTGTTGATTTGTCAAATAACCTGGGCTGGAAACCTCATATGACAGGATAGTGAAGAAGTCCGTCCAACAGTATACTATGCTTCCAAGGTTGGTCTGCAGTTTGTGATTGTGGTACTTCCTGATCATACTCGCTTACTTTTTCCTGAGACGCAACCTCCGAATCAGCAGCCAAGAAATCAATGGCCAAGAAATCAATGGCACACGTAGCGATGATGCGCTCAAACCTTGAGTATTGTACCGTAGTATGGAACCCGTACAAAAAGGAACACATTCACAAGCTGGAAATGGTCCAAAGACGTGCTGAACAATTTGTAACAACCCAATGCCATAATACAAGCTTCGTCACAGAAATGCTACATCCCCTGCAATTAAATGGGAAACACTTAAGGCCAAAAAATGCAAGCTACAGTTGACAATGTTTTACAAGATAGTATACAACAAAATTTAGTGAGCATATGATCGATAAGAACTTGTACCTTATACCAGCCATGATGTGGTTGTGGATAGTGGGCAAAGGCAGCCAGATTTAATAATAATGGATTTTGCTAAGGCCTTTGACAAGGTTCCACACAGGAGGCTATTACACTAATTGAAATGTTATTGGATTAGGGACAACCCACAAGTGGATCAACTCGTGGCTCTCTGGGCGCACTCAACAAGTTGTTTTAGATGGCCAGGCCTCAGATCCATTCCCAGCGCTATCCGGTGTGCCCCAGGGATTGGTCCTAGGTGTTGTCCTGTTCCTCATCTTCATAAATAACACCAGGTTTTCTGTTTGCCTGTTCGCAGAGGACTGTGTCCTGTATAGGAATATACATTAATTCAGGATTGTTTGATCTTGCAAGAAGGCATCACCAGCCAAGGACAGTGGAAAGCCGGTTGGCAAATGAAATTTGATGTAGCCAAATGATGCCCTGAAGTATTCTTTTTTCCCAAGGACTATTCCCCATTGGAATAGTCTGGCTCCAGCTGTGGTCGCAGCTTGACTACAGAGGGGTTCAGGGCACTCATTTAAATAGCTCAGCCATAAGGGTTCTTTTTTCAAAATTTCATAATTCACTCACCTCTGATAATGATCAGATTCTGATCGACAGGAGAGTGACTCGGCATCAGCATCACAAACAAATTCTTCTCGACTATTCACTACACAGCCAAACTTTGGAAAATGTTCAGTCAGCAAACTACCTTGGTATCACCATCACTGATAAAATGGATTGGGGCGATCAGCATGTCTCAGAAACATCTTCCAAAAGCAACTAAGACGCTGGGTTTTCTTCGCAGGAACTTGGCTTAAAAAATTGCGCCTAGGAGTATGAAGGAAGTTGCATACAAAACTTTGGTTCGGCCTAAACTTGAGTATGCAGCACCCATTTGGAGCCCTCGCTCGAAACTTCAGATTAATCAGATTGAGAAAGTTCAGAGGACAGCAACCATTCAATTAAATCTGTGAACTGTCTTGTGAATAAACTGGTTCCGAGTTGTTCAAATTAGCAGTGTAGGGGAGAGAACCAGTCTATCTTGTGAACTGTTTTGTCGGTGAACTGTCTCGATTCCGATAGAGTGACCAGTTCAACCGAAGTATCAGGGTCAAGAACTGGCACGCACTTTAGTAACCAAAACAAACGTAAAATCTGTTAGAAACAGCAAAATCAAACGTAATCAGTAAATAAATGATCAAAGGTAAGCGTTTAAAATATTTAAGACTTATGTATCATACTATGAATAATGAAAGAAAGACACAAGCGCCCCATGGTCAACTCTTCAGGGCAGAATGTCAACTTGTTCATTGGTATCGTTTTCCGACAGTACTTAATTTCGACCATTTTTTTCTTCACTTCAACTTCAATGAGGATACTTGTCCAAATCCGCTAGGCAGACATCATCGACAAGGGTTTAAAATTGTGCATGTGCGGTGTCAGACGGTCCAAATAAGATGAACTCGGTGAAGATTAAAAACCAACGTGTATTTACACTTTACAATGTCCTGCTGGTTTACATAGTTGTTGGTAATTGAACAGCTAACTTGAAGCTGTCCAAACTCTCCAGGTTTATTGTAGATTCTGGTAACTGATTCCACAATATAACAGTTCGTGGGAAAAATGAATGTTGGTACACATTCACACATCTTGACTTGACGCTTCTTGATTTTTTACATAGACATAGACATAGAAGATTTATTTTACGTCGAATATACATATAACAAGTAACATAAGCCCTGTAGGGCTTTTACTTCGACAAACAAATTTAAAGAAAACAAACATAGAATATATCACAGAGCATGCAAAGTAATATAATACACATATATATACATTGTAAGACTGAAAAATAAACTTTGGGTTAAAAAAACAAAATTATTTAAAAAGTTATATCTCTATAAAAAGGTTAAATAGGGGACTAAGAGACTAGTATACTAGAGTACAAGCAAGTAGCTCTAAAAGCAAGTAGCACTCAAAGGGTAAAAATAAAAATTCTTCCCTTAAAGAATCAAGGGAAGAAAACAGTGCAGCAGAGTCTAAGTTGCAAAGTAATCACATCCTGTTGACATGTAGGGGCCCTAAAACGAAAAGGCGAAAAATAAAAGCAAGACTTTACTCAATGAGGTAGTCTTGCCAGCGAAAATTTCTAAGGCACAAATGTACAAAAGGATGGGTTAATAGAATCTAGAGCCGTGGCATGTGACCTCCAACAATGTGGCATCCCGACACACGCAGACCCAGACCAGCCCGCCCCCCCAGGCACAAAACCCAAACGACATCCAGGCAGCAGCCCAACAGTCACATAACACTCAAGCGACAAGCAAAGGCCCCGATTAGACTGCGCGCATGCGCAGGCTGATCTAAGGCTTTGCTGGTCGCACATACCCCACCGTCGGAAATCCCATGCACTGGCTCAGATAACATTTATCGTAAAAAGCAAAAAGCAAATAACAGCAAAGCGAAGCAAAGCAAAGCAAATCTAAAGCAGAAAGCAAAAAATAAATAAATAAAACTAGGCACAACACAGAGGGCATCCACATCCAAGACCATCCCATCTCCGGAGCAGCCCTTGGAACTGCGGGTATGACTCTGCCACCCGCAAGTTATTTGGAAGACTGTTCCAGATCCGGGGAGCCTCGGACCTGAATGACCTCAGACCATACCTTGTGGTGTTTACTCTGGGAATCTCAGCCTTTCTCTCACCTTTGAAATTATAAGTGGAGGTCTTAATGCTTATCATGTCTTGGATATATTCAGGTGATAGTTTATTTACTATTTTGAACACCTCACATGCCATCAGCTTAAGCCTTTTGACATGGAGGGGCTCAGTCTTAGTTTGGCTGAGTAATTTCTTGAGAGATGAGGAGTAGTCATTGTTTATAAATCTCAATGCTCTCTCATGAACCTTCTCGAGTTTGTTTGTACTGGCAATACTACAGAAGTGCCAAGCTAAGGGGCAATAACTAAAATTTGATGCTATAAAAGAGTTATATATGACCAATTTCCCCTGTTTTGTTAAAAATCTACCAAGTCTTTTTAAAACAGCTAGTTGTTTTGAAGCCTTTTTACAAATTTCAGTTACATGGTCATCAAATTTCAACATAAAATCAATGTTTATACCAAGCAAACTAACATTATTCTCACATTTAATGTCAGTTTCGCCAATCCTGAAAGTTTCAATATTGTCGTAAGTTTTCTTACCAATACATATGGCTTGAAACTTGTCAGGATTGGCCTTCATGGAATTTTCTTCAAACCAGGAAATTAGGCTCAGACTATCTGATTCTAAGACAGATTTTAAAAAGTTAAAATCTTTATGAATAAAAGAGACTGTATTGTCATAAGCATAGTTGTAAATAGTCGACCTTAAAACAAAGTAAAATATATCATTTAAGAAAATGTTAAAGAGTAAGGGACCCAAAATGGATCCCTGGGGTACTCCTTTGAATAGTTTCTCCCAGGTACTGGTAAAGGTGCCTAGTCTAACCTGCTGAGACCTATCACTGAGGTAACTCTCAAGTAGCTCGACCGCCTCCTCTGATAATCCATAGGCTCTTAGTTTTGCAATCAAGAGCCCATGGGGGAGGCAGTCGAACGCCTTGGAGAGATCCATCAGAATTGCGGCAACACATTCATGATTGTCCAGTGCTTTTCGCCAATCTTCTAAAAGTCTCAGCAGGGTGGACTGACAACCAAACCCTTTCCTAAAAGCAGCAAGAAAAGGATTAAAATAATTATCCATGAACGAAGATAACTGGTCGTGCATGCTGCGCTCAAATATTTTAGAAATTGTTGGTAAAACGCTAACAGGCCTATAGTTCTCCTTATTCAAGGGATCTTTTTTCTTGTATAAAGGTGGAACTTGAGCCTTTTACCATATCAAAGGTGTAGAAGTTCCGTATTCCGTATCAGGCCTTGTGGCACTATCTTCTCCAATGTAAACGTCTCACGATGTAGGTTGAGTGACTCAAATGTAAAGTTTCCACAAATGTAATTAAGAGATTTTGTGTTTGATACGGTCAACGGATTATTGTGGTACATCCTCATCAGCAACTCTGCTGAAAAGACGACCAGTACTGGCAAGGTATTGTCCTAATTCGGTTAAGATAGACTCTCTCCAACCAGGATTATTATCATTCTCACTGTAACCAAGAAGTAGATCCATATCTAGATGATTAATGCCAAGCCGAGAGAATAGGTTCTTCAGAAGTTGTTGACGTTTATCCTCATATAGAGGACATTCAAGTATAAAATGCTGAACAGTCTCTATTTCACCACAATCACATTCCGAGCTTTCACACTGATTCAATTTACATCTGTATTCATTCAACTTGCAATATCCAGTCCGGAGATGAAGAATGAAAGGGAAGAGTGCCTTAGAAGGTAAGTCTAAGTAGAGTTTTCCGTCAACTAGAGGCTTGAAGGTATAGAGAAATCTGCCTGTCTCTGAAATGTCCCAGCGCTGCTGCCATTTAAATATAATTGACTTCCTTGCTGCAGACTTGATATCCTGATTGGTGACAATTGAGGAATCCATAGGCATCTCTGAGGCTTGGTGTGCAGCATCTTTTGCTAGCCTGTCAGCAATTTCGTTCCCAGCAATAGTAGCATGTCCCGGTGTCCAGTGTATTGAAACCTCAAAAGCTGTAGATTGTAGTTGTTGAAGGAGAGACTTGATCTGTGAGATAAGAACAGTAAAATTGGTACTTGCCCAGTTCAATGTTAAGATTCCAACTGCAGATTGACTGTCAGAGAATATTTGTAGAGATGAGGAAAAGTCAGAGATTTTCTTAGAGACAGCAAGCTCTAGAACCATAAGTATGGCTATAAGTTCCGCCAAGAGAATAGACCCTCTCGCTGCTACAGGTCTGGTCAGTTCTAACCCGCTGGGATCATCTGGAAAGAAGTGCGCCAGATCCACAGGGTCCTGGGTTCTCCAGACATGATCCATCTGTGAAAGCAAAACATGACCTATCAGGAGCTTCTTAAAGTAATTCATGGATAATATTTTGGCCCATTTCTTGTTGCACTGATGTTCTATTTTTTGAAGACCCTAACTGACTCCAGTAATTAGGCTGTTGAATAGTCCTGACGAGGTCACCCGGGTTGTAAGCAGGTTCGGGTTGAATCATATTGATACTTATGTTTGTGGTTTGTTGCATCTCTGCTGCCTGACTTAAAGCAAGGTTAATTGGCCCAATGCATCTTGACCCTGGACCTTGGTCTATACATTGATTTAGTTGAAATGATACTAGCAGCTTTTTTGCTGACACTTGCAAAAAAGGGTTTGTGCTAGGTATATAGAGTCCCGGGATAGGGTAAGGCAGGTACTGAGGAGTTTAGGGCACTCCTCATTTAGTCAGAACACAGCTGAAAGATTTTTCTTGTTTTTTTTTGTACTGTTTTTGATTTTTTTTTTTTTCATGCATGCGATCGTGCCAGTAGAAAGAGATAGAGATAGATAGATATGACGCAGAATAGCTCGTGAGCTAATGTTGTCTGTTTCTTTATAAGCGACGTTAAATAAGGCTTCTTTATCTTTTTTATTTCATTTTCATGGGATATTTAAGAAAAATGAGATATAATCAGCAAAGCGAACCTCCACACCTTTATTCATATGAACCCCCTTTCCAGAAATCCTGGATCCGCCCCTGAGAATTACTTTAGTAGACTTTAAAGAGATAAGTTTAACAACACTTGTATGGACTTGCTGTACAACCTGGCTTTAAAGGCAATGTTGAATGTTTGATTTCGACCGTGGCAGCCCAGGTTCACAAAGATGATTAGCAATTTTTTCATACATTTGGCGCCCAACATAAACAACCTATGGCATCAGAAAGGCTGGTAACACACCCATGTCTGCCTTTTGTCTGGTATATAGGTTCGTTGAAATTCCAACTGAGACTCTGTGATGAATCTAAAAATGGTGGTGGAATATGTAGTTGAGCTAAGAATATCAGCACTTGTATGAGCTTGCTACATACAAGCCAGCCTTTATGGTGATGTGGTAGTGTGTTGAATTACGAAACTGGCTACCTGGGGTTGATCCTCAGCCAGGGCAAAGGTGATAAGCAATTTTGAACCTGTTACATGTAAAGTAGTACCACGACCTCTAAGTAATGACCCTCGATTAAATCAGTGCATTTACTGTTACGGTCGCGCTTCAAAGCGTTTTGTGGAAGTATACATGTAGGCATGCACTCATTTATTGATTTTACATTATCTAGAAGTGGAATGTGTTCTGTATGATTATAACATGTAACTTATGAGATATGAACATCTGAAAGGCAGAACTCTCATAAATTATTTTAGACAGTGATATGTCACATCCTGATCTGTATGATCGAGGCATTTTAAGCACTCAGTGAATACAGAGGTAATTCTCCATTATCCCAACTTATTTTGGTGAATTATAACACACACTATCTAAATAGCTGCTAAAAAATTTCCATGAACTTTTCACCATCTATTTAGAATGTGATTTTCTTTCGATAAAGTAAGTATTTATAAAATCATCGGATATATATTATTTGTTAAAATGTTAAGATTTTGAATGCTTTTTAATAAGTGCCTGGCATTATATGGTCACCGAGTAGTTCAGCGGAGCTCTTCAACATGAAATTACATCAAGGCTAAAATACCTAAATGACTCAGTGAACAAGAGAATGGGAGTGTACTTAGCTGTAATACTCTGCACAAATCACCAGTACACTACAAGTATTCCTTCTTACTGATTCAAACTGCCCTGTACTTACTAGTATTTTGTGAGAACTGCTGACTGCTGATTATTTTTTTTTGTTAAAGCCCATTTCATACTAGAGAAGTTACAGTACATTATTAACTCTGCATAATAGTGTCATCTGTTGATGACCTTTGTTAAATTGAATTTTAAATTCCATGGTAAACAAATTTGGGAGCCTCAGCATGACACATCCTCGGTAACACCAGGCATGACTCATTACGTACCCACTGCATTTGTGATGAATGGGTCACGCCTGGTGTTACAAAGGATGAACATGATCTGTGTTATAATGAGGTGTGTTAAAATGAGATTATGAAGGACTACAATGTATCTGGCCTGCTCCCTCATTTGCCAACTCTATCCCATGGGTTTAAATATTTCTGTTGGGTGCCATTAAAGTAAATAAATGTGGAAAAATGTGGTGCCTGATGCAGAACTCTGACATGTAAGTCAGTAACTGTTACTGAAACCACTGAGCTTATCAGACCTAGAGTTACAATCATTACGCTCCCCTCCCTTCTACATTCAAGTGCAGGGGCGTGACCTGATCCAATGATATCAGTATCATAGGGTTAGATAAACAAAATTATTGAGCGTAAAATTTTAAATATTTTCTAATCCATCAGTTTGAACATATGTTTTTGGTGCTCTAAAGAACCTTCTCATTGAGACGGTTCTTTTGAGTACCCACAACATATGTTTTTGGTCGAGAAATAAGAAAATTAATTTTTTTTGTTCACACTCTTAACTAACGCCTGAGTATATAGCCTGCTCACAAACTTACCAACTTTTATCCTGAGGGTTATTTCTGTTGGGCGGCATTAAAGTAGCTGAGGGTGGAAAAAAGTGATGCAGGACTGGAATCGCAGAGCTCTGACATGCAAGTCAGTTTCTCTAACCACTGAGCTAATTCGGCCAACACCTCTCCTATTCTACTTTCAAGTGCGTAGACATGACCTGATAATTCGGAATTTCCTCTGATGGATCAATATCTAGCCTGCTCCCCCACTTACAAACTCTAACCCTATGGGGTTCCTTTTGGCGCCATAGAAATAACTTGAAGTGGAAAAATGTGATGCTTGATGCAGGACTTAAACCTGTGACCCCAGCTTGCAAGTCAATTACTCTAAGCTGAGCAAATAAGGCCAACATTTCAATTACTATGCTGTGTGGGGACAGTTTTGATTCCACAGAACATGAAAAGGTTAATATAGGTTTAGTTTAGATAAGCAAAATATTTCAGCGTAAAATTTTGATATTTTCTTACCCATAATTTTTAGCATATGTTTTGTTTGCTCAAAAGAACCGTCTCATGGAGACGGTTCTTTTGAGTACCCACAACATATATTTTGGTTGAGAAATAAGAAAAAAAAATTCAGTGCTTTTGAGCACCCAAAACATATACTGAAGGACATTAGAAACGCACCAAGTATATATTCACTGTCTCTTCCACATGGTTGATTTGAGGATGTTTTCTTTATCACTTTTTATCCGCTTACACAATGGACCATGATTGGTCATAGTTTCAATTTGCTCATGCAGTTCAAGCTGACGTAACACTGACGTTAGTGTTTTTCAACAATTGTCATCTGAAAACGGTGAGATTAGTTTAATTTAAAAGCAAACACTTTGAGCTTATAGCCATATGTCTTGACCAAAGGAAAAAAAACAAGAAAAGTTTAGGAAATAATCGGAAATAATGGTTCAATTACACTCACAGTCGCAGCGTTTCTTTGCTAGCGTCAGTCTTAATTTTTCAATCAGCAATAACAGGCAGAGGACGTCTGCGCATGTCGTGATACCTATGTCTTCTACGCAACAGGTTGCGGAGTATCTTGTTGCACTAAAACATTTTGATTATTCCTGAACAGCCAATTACGTCAAAACAATAATGACGTCACCTAGACTGAATGGACTTTACCAGTGGCCTAAAACTTCATGATTTGATTTTGTCTTTCCTTTCAAGAACAAACATTGGTTCGAAAACTTTTTTGTGCTCATTATGGAAGGTATTGATACTCTTAGACTTTTTTAAATTTGGGATGTCTTTTTAAATTTGGGATGTCTCAGAATAATTGCGACGTTACGGCAACCATAAGCCACAGCGTTTTGATTTTCTTATTGAATGCAAGCTAAAAGAAGGGACTTGTCAATTTAATTTTCACATAATTAAAATATTACATTTTGACAATAAATTAGCATTTTAGCAGGTGGTGCTTTTCTAAAGTCCTTCAGTATATGTTGGGTAAGAAAATAATTGCAATTTTACGCTCAAAATTTTTGCTTAACTGGACCATTAAGAGGATAAACATCTAAACCAATGAAATCACTGTCTGATACTGAAATAGTAATATATTGACAATCTTTCCTTTTCATTCAATTTCAATAGTTGAATATTATTGCTTTATTGATCTGTTACAATGTCACAGGTAGTGTTGATATTGTAACAGGCAGTTGGAATTTTTGCTTAGAAAAAGGCAAGTAGATAATGTTGTTGCTCTAATTTCATTTTTTTTATTTTATAGGGATTTTGCTTTCTCTCTTCTGTGGTCTCTGAGTTTTTCCACAAAAAAACCTAAAATACTTCGTTCATCTTATTCTTATCAAAAATATCTGTGCTTATGCTTAAAAGAACTGTCTTAAGAAATGATGGGGAAAAAAACTTGACCTGAATCTAATGCATTGAGATTTTGCTTCAACTTAACCCTTAACATGCTAAATATCTTGTGTTACACTCCTACCAATTTTCATTCATTTGCACAGGTTTAGATAAACAAAATTTTTGAGTGTAAATTTGTAAATATTTTTGTATCCATCAGTTTTAACATATGTTTTAAGTGCTCAAAAGAACTGTCTCATTGAGACGGTTCTTTTGAGTACCCACAACATATGTTTTGGTTGAGAAATAAGAAAATTAGTTTTTTGATACAGGCTCTTAACTAAAGGCCTGATTTGATACATGTAGCTTGCAGGATCACAATGAAAAGCATGTATTTAAAGGTCAAGTGGAAAATATACTGGAAACCCCTAAATAAGAACTTTGACAAACACTAAAGACTCAGATAAGGTATGGCACTTCATCAGGGTCTGCCATGTTTGTGAAGATGATAATATAAAACAATCTTAGAGTTCTTTGAGGTACATTTGGAATTCTAATACAGCAGCCTTTTCTAACCACTGCATCTCCAACTAAGCAGGACTCACCCTGCCATTAGCCATTGTAGCCATTTGCTACTAATAATGTAGAGTGTCTACAAATATAAGTCATTGGCTAAAAGTAAAGTCTAGGTGGTTCAAAAATTGCATATTTGCGAAAAAGTGTATTTTTATAAGCATGTGGATTTTCAAATATTGCTTTTATCATTCCTTCACACTTTATTATTTTGCCAAATTTTACTCTTTGGATTCTGGATTTTTTCAATACCATCTGGGTATCAAACATTTTGGATCCAGATCAGAGGGGGTGGACAGGGGGTACCCAATCCCCACTTCCCTCCCCCGTCCACCCCACTTCCCTCCCCCTCTCCACCCACTTCCTTCCCCCCTCCAACCCCACTCCCCTCTCCCTGTCAGATTTTTCCCTCCCCCTGATAAAATTTTGTTCTTGTTCATGAACTTAAGCGTAGCCAAGAACCAACATTTATCCTAATAATAGCTTACCAAAGACCCATCTACATTTTCAGGGGACAAAGAGTTAAAACATACCTTAGTTTGTTTGTTTTTATGATTAAAGTAAGTAAGGGTGCAAAGATCAGGAATCGATGCAATGAAGTACCACACCTGACCCAGGATACCAATGGGAAAGTGACTAACTCACAGTTGGACACCACAAACCCTTCTGTTATCAGGGAAAGGGAGGAGAATGGCCGTAGAAATTATTTTAAGATCAAATCTCCACTAAAGTATGGGACCAGGCCGAGATCGATCTCACAGCCCCTGTATCTGCAGTCAGACACACATCTGCAATCCGACACATTATCGTCTGCGCTGCGCGGCCACTTAAAAAGTACTGTCACCAGAGATGAATGTCTCTTCCGGAGTGAGCAAAGTAAACATTATTTATATTAGGCAAAAAACTTCTTGTTTCCAGTTACCCTAACGACCCTTATATTTTGGGGCCTCCTTTTTGGAAATGTTTTGGGATATTCAGTATTCTAATTTAAGAATTTTTAAGGATTTTTTTTACTTTTTTTCATGCAAATTTTTTACAAAAAAAATAAGGTTTGCCTACCTATTGACCGTTTAGATATTGAAGATGTATTCGTAAAATAGACATTTTATCCCCGCTTTTTCTTGTAAAAAAGGGTACATTAATTTCTAAACTGGTTCCGAGTTGTTCAATAGCCAGTGTAGGGGAGAGAACCAGTCTAGTTAATTTCGTACCAAAGTTTGTCCATCTGAGTCCGTCTGTCCATGCGTGTGCGCGTATGTTCGTGTGTGCGGTTTCATGTAATTGTATCTTCTCCTAAACCGTCGGCCGCAGCAGCTTTAAACTTTGTAGCTGCATAAGTTACATGATGTAGAGGATACTGGGCAACAACATTTCATGGTCAAGGGAAAAGGACGCCGCAACTTCAAAATTTGCAGCTGCACAGGTCATGTGATATAGAGGACATTGGGCAACATCTCATGTGACATTTGGCCCCAAGGCCAAGGCCAAATGCTGTATTTTCTTGTAAAAGCATCTACTCATAACTGTTTGATGTAGCAGCTTCAGACTTCGCAGGTGTATACGTCACGTGATACGTAGGATACTAGGCAACATTTCATGCGACCTAGGTCAAAGGTCAAATAATGTATTTTCTTGTAAATGCATCTTCTTCTAAACCATTGGACGCCACAACTTCAACATTTGCAGGTGCACAGGTCATATGGCATAGAGGGCACTGGGCAACAGTTCATTTGACATTTGCCCCTAAGGCCAAGGTTTAATACTGTACTTTCTTGTAAATGCATCTACTCATAACTGTTGGACATAGCAGCTTCAGACTTTGCAGGTGCATACGTCACATGATGCATAGGATACTACGCAATATTTCATGCGACCTAGGTCAATAATATATTTTCTTGTAAATGCATCTTCTTCTAAACCTGTTGGACGTCCCAACTTCAAAGTTTGCGGTAGCATATGTCACATGATATAGAGGGCACTGGGCAAAATCTTATATTTGTATTCTCTTGTAAATGCATCTACTCATAGCTTGAACCTAGCAACTTCAAACTTGGCAATATTTCAAGTGACCTTGATGTCACAGTCAAGTTCCTATACTATATTTTCTTGTAAATACATTTCTACCTTAATGGTTGAATGTAGCAACTTCAAACTTTGCAGGTGCTTAGATCACATGATGTAGAGGGCAACATTTCATGTAAAAGGCGGTCATTTGCGATGGTGTACCATTGACTGAAGTCTAGCGCTTATATATATATATATATATATATATATATATATATATATATATATATATATATATATATATATATATATATATATATTGGCATTACTTACAACAAGGCATCTTATAATCAATAAATACATGTTTTGTCTTACTCTTAAGTGTCGATTAATTATTTGCATACTTTCCGCTCGGATCGCTGGAGCTTTTGAGTACCGCGCACACCATGTAGGGTCTTTGTTTTAGCTGCCATACGAAGTGAAATTACAGGACTGGCACGTGGAGGCGTGTACATTCCAAGGCCGTTTGTACAACATGTGCGATAGGACCCATTCTCACAAGAGCTGAACACCCCCCCCCCCCTATATAACAAGAAATTCAAACACTGTATGTAGATATAACCCATGGTTCAAACTGTTATATATGTTAATACATGTTATATGTGATGCATGCTGTGATGGAAAAATAAAGTTATAAAAAAAATTATTTGCATACTTGGTGATTTTACATGCATTTGTTTCCATCTGCTTTTTTTTTCGAAATTAGCCTTTTCGATTTTTTTCATGAACACCATCAGAGCAAAGGTGTGAAAATACTTTGGATCCAGATCAGGACCAGTAGAATCCAGATCAGGAGGTCCCGGCATTCTGTCGGTGCTGACCTGGGTCCAAACTGTCAGCAGAAGACAAGAAAATAAAGTAAACTTGTTCAGTCAGATCCAGGAGATTTCCTGATCCTGTAAAAAGTTGTATGTTTTAGAAGAAATTTTATAATTCATTTCAGGGAGTTACCTGTACGATAAGGGATGGTTTGAGTCGGGTAGACATTATAACATAAATATAAGTACCAAGGAGCTTTTGAAACTTCATGAAACATTTTCACATGTGTGGGAAAAGGGAATGACTTTCCTCTGCATTTTAAAGCATATCTAAACTCTTTGGAGTACGAGTCTCAATACATGTACTTTTTCTTGCAAATATCACTGTAAAATACGTCGTACATCGATGTGAAAAATCAAAACACTAGCATTTTTCCAAGCTTGACGATATGTGTGGTTTCAAACTAAGCAACCATTGTTCAGTTTGTCTACCAAACACTAACAATTCTTTATCAAAATGCGAATAACCGAACTTAGCACAACTTATGTTGTGTTTTAACTTTTTATGAGTTTACAGAAGTCAATCTCTAGCACGGAATAAATGAAATAGCTATCGACGGCAAAACATAAAACAACAGCTACCATTTCAAAGCGGAAGATCGGGTTATTTGCGCAATTAGGCTAATCGTTTCCGTAAAAAGTAGATTTAAAGCCTCCTATATTAGTTGGATTATTTCTGTTACTGAGTGACAAGATCTATCATTCACTTAAAGACAACCTACCCTGATAATCTCATTTTCTCGGCAGTCTCTGTTCTTTGAACGACAGTAAAAATCAAGCTGAAATCCTACTGGCGCCATACAATACGTGGGTCGTGTGACAAAATAGTCCACACAAATATGCATGTTTTCCTTGGTGGACCTTAATATAACTTATAGGCCCAAAACTGCCATTTTCACTGAATTTCCTATTAAAAAATCAATTTCCTGTCCCAATCTTTCCAGACTCCCCGCCCCCTCTTCCCCACTCCCTGCCCCTCTACCCCAGCTCCCCGCCCCCTCAATCCCCGATTCCGCCCCATCCACCCCGATTCCGCCCCCTCCACCCCCCATTCCGCCCCATCCACCCCCAATTCTGCCCCATCCACCCCCGATTCCGCCCACCTTATCCCCGTACCCCCGCCCCCCCTGTCCACCCCCTCAGATCAGGCCGGACATTTTGTAGGGCCGGATCTGGGTCCAAACTGTTTGAGAAGGTTTATAGCAGACAACAAAAGTCGCCCCTAGCAGGCAAAGAGTTAAATACAAATCAACTTGTTGATACTACTTTCTGGCTAAAACCTTTGCTAAAGTTAATTTCAATTGGCTCCAACTTTTCCATTTGGCTAAAGTGTTAGCTGCAACAAATTCTGAGCCAAGATAGGCCGGGCTAAGGGGGTGGACAGGTTATAGCAAGGATTAAAAGTAGGGCTGGGTTGATATGGCTGTGAATCTGATAAGCAATGCGATACAATACATATCACAATATATTGGCAGTTTGATACAGTAGCACTTACAAGCACAAATCCTGAGGAAATGTTTGCAAAATGCACCTTTAACTGTATTACAAATGCTTATTCCATTTGCAATTTGACAAAGATTTATTTTTGGAAAATTTTGCATTTATAATGTTTACAGAATTTTCATGTTATTGTGTAATTAGAGATTATCACACGGAGGTTGGGTTATTACCTGAATTATCAACCCCAGACCTGAGCTAAACCTCTCAGGCTGATAATGGTCGAGAGTTGACACTGCATGATCGAGGGCCATAATCAAAACCCTGTTTGTTTGTTTGATTTGATTTTCTTGGTCCCAGTCGATAGTTTTTCAATTATGTCAGAACGGGTCTTCCTGGGTTGAACCAGTAAGGGTAATTGTGTCTTGCTCAAGGACACAAGGCAGTGACGCCGGTGAGGCTCAATCTCGAGTCAAGCGCTGTACAACTGAGCCACTGCGCTCCCTACCAAAACCCCGTGTTATAATCTATTTATAACATATTTAGATCACTGTTATTCAAGTTTAAGTAAAATAGATGACTGACACAAACTCTACATGGTGTCTCATTGAGACTGTTCTTTTGATTACCCCCAACATATGTTTTGGTTGAGAAATAAGAAAACAATTTTTTGATTATGCACTCATGCATTTTTCTAGAGCCTAGTTTTTTTGGATTATTCATTAGTATGCAAAGGGTTTACCTATATTTATCTTCTTATAGGGCTTCAGTTAAGAGTGCAAAACAGAAAAATATTTTTTTTATTTTTCAACCAAAACATATGTTGTGGGTACTCAAAAGAACCGTCTCAATGAGACTGTTCTTTTGAGCACCCAAAACGTATGTTAAAAGTTATGGTTAAGAAAATATTGACAATTTTACACTTAAATTGTCTATCTAAAGCTGTGTTCTTATAATGTTTCAGGCTTTGAAGAATTAATTAAGCAAGATGGGCAGCTTTGGTGGCCATGCCTTACCAGGATCCTTCTTCATCATATTTGCTCTATGGTGGACCATAATGACCTTTAATAGATACTACAGTTCTCGGCGCAGAAATTCTAGATTTACATCAACAGCCATCTTCAACTGTCCCTGTCTGTGTGGAAAACTCAAAGACTGGCCGATTGAAGCATGTGTTAAAATTTTCTTTGTGTTTGTGGGATTTTGTCTAGAAATATATACAGGATTTAGCGGCGGTAAATTTGTGAACATCGGCAATGGGCAGCATGCCACCATGTTCTTCTATTTTGGATTCACAGGAATCGTTGACATTCTTCTGTATTATAAAGCCCCCCTCCCACCTGACATGGACTATGTTTCAATGCTGATGGCCATAACATGTGAGGGACTACTTTTTAAATTCCATCTTCATGGCAGGACAGATTTAGATGTATTACTACACACGCTCCTCATACATGTTATAGGAGCTGCTATAATATCAGTTATCGTTGAAATGAAATATCGACACAATGTTTTGTCGCCATTGGCAAGGGCCTACTTATTATTCCTGCAGGGGACATGGTTCTGGCAAGTAGGCTGGATACTATATCCTCCGTTTGAATCTTCCCCCCGGTGGGATGAGGAAGACCATGAACAGATGATGATAGCAACTATGATGTTTGCCTGGCATGCCTGCGTTGATTTGTTGATAATGCTATGTATCGGGGGTGTAGTAGCCTGTTTCCATAGACGGTTTGCACCATATATTGATGAAGACGGCATGGCGATGAAGAGACTGATTCATACCACACGTAACGGTGAAACCAGAGTGAGGCTCAATGATGATGATAGTGAAAGTGAACTTGAATTTGAAAAACCCATGATTAAGTAGTAGCGTAACCACAGGTTTAGATGAACACAAATTTTCAGCTTAAAATTCTAAATATTTTCTGACTCATCAATTTTAGCTTATGTTTTGGGTTTGCAAAAGAACCGTCTCATTTAGACGGTTCTTTTGAGTACCCACAACATATGTTTTGGTTGAGAAATAAGAAAATATTTTTCTGTTACGCACTCTTAACTAAAGGCCTGATGGTAACAACAATAAAGTATGGCACCATGAAAGATGACATAATTTGGACTTAATCGCCATGCCACTATTTTATTTATCCTAAAAATGAGGTCTGCTGTTAACGTTTGCTGCAAATACTCAAGTGCACTTCAGGCTAGATTTTTTCAAAGAAGCAAGCGCCATGAACACTGATCTGACTGCTTGGAAGCATTCTGATATGGGTACAACAGGGGACAAAAATATTCCAATATTGTACTTGTCCTGCAGGACGAGTGACACAATTATTGCTCGTACTGCAAACACATGCACTTGTCCTCTAAAAGCATATGCAATAAGAGCATAAGAGAGTGAATGTAATATGACTTCCTTGAGTTATACTTGGGAAGAATTACTTTTCCTTTCTAGATTTCACTCGTAATTACAAGCCGACGAGTGGAAATTTTGTCCCCTGGTACATATTGTTTGCAATATTGGCTATCTTAGAGCAAAGGACAAAAGTTGTGACTGATGGGCTAAGGGTAAACTCGACAAAATATGTCTCTCCGGTTTCCCGAAGTAAGACTCAAAACCGTCCGCTCTGTGACATGTATGACATGCTAGAATATTGAATTTTAGCCTGTAGCATGTTCCACTTTTTAGAGAGTGAATAACAAAGGCACTGATCAGACTGCATAGATGCACAGGCTGGTGTGCGCCTATTATTCACAAAACATATTCTCTTGTGACGAGGCAAATTTATCTTTGATGAAAGAAATACTTTTGTTATTCCGGGAGAGTTCAAAGATGAACAAGTTGAATGGTTGTGATAAAACTTTGGTCAGACTGCTCGATTAATCTATCTGGATCCAGTTCAAAAGTTGATTTACAAAGCCTAATTCTACTGAAATTAATTGTAAAATAAGGCTGATTTTTTTTTAAAGATTTTCTTTTTTAGTCAAGGTATGTGTTCAGGCCTGTGAAATTCATACATATCACCATGCTCCTTATGCTGTCTGCACAAATTGTATATGGGCCTCAACGCGAGAAAACCTGTCTTCGAAGGTTTACGAACAACAAAGGCGCAGACCAGCCTGCACATATGCGCAGTCTGATCAGCACCTTTGTCATTCGCTTATTAGTAAGTATTATATCTAGGCTTGCATTGAGCGAAACTTCAATGATTTAGCTAGTCTCTGTAGCTGAGCAGGCTGGTTTGAATCTCACTTTGTGGGTAACCCTGAAGACAGGTTTTCTCGCGGGGAGGCCCATATACTTACTACTTTTTTTTCTTTTTATTATTATTTTGAAATCCAGCTATTGTAAATATTACTATCCTGTTATTTTATATTATGTCACTTCTGGCGAATGAATATGATGTTTGAAGCGTATTGCACTGGCAAGGGAGCTTGGCAGCTGTCAAGTATATTTATGTATTTCATGAGGCTAGCACTGGTTGTGAAAATCTTAAGATTTATTAAAGGCTTGCTTTGAAAATGTAAATATTATACATATCACCGCTCCTTATGCTGTCTATGCACAAACATATTAATAGACTTTTCACTGACTGTAAAGGCGGCAACTTTAATATTCATATCTGGGCGTGGTTAGGCTATTTCATCTGCTAAACAAGTGAAATCAGGTTCTATTTATAATTTGGTTAAGAAATAATAAGTTAATTGGGCTGCACAAATGTGTGTGCATTTCATGAAAATCCTAACCGTATGTACGAACTCACAAGTATTAACTCTTAAAGCACATCATCACAAAATGTATATTTTTTTGTCGTCCACTAAATATTTGAAGCCTCATAGACAAACAGTGTGGACCCAGATCAGACTGCTCCTGTAGGAGCAGTCTGATCTGGGTTCACAATGTTTGCCTCTATGCTTATGTTAAATAACCATTTTCAGATGCAGTTATTTTGCTGGCGTTTTAAGGACTAAATAATGTGTTTTGCGTCTATACTGAGGTATGGCGCATGATAATACAGTTACTTTTGAATAAAACCACGCCTCATTTTTAGCTTTTAGCTATGTCTAAGGTTGAGGTACCGCCTTTACAGTAACCAAAAAGTCATATAATACTTGCTATTCTTTTTCTTCTTTTTTTTGTTAATTTGAAATCCAGCTGTTGTACATATTACTATCCTGTTATTTTATATTTTGCTGATATTAAACTATTTCTTTATTAGAGTTTTCATGTTTGTTGAATTATATATTGAGGATCTAGCATGGGTGCTCATGTTTTATTGAATTTATTAAATGAGGTGGGTGAAAGGGATATAATGCGAGGCTTGCCGAGCATTTTATCTCTTTTTTGCAACAAGTTTAAAGAGACAAAGTCTGCAACTATGAACATTTTTCGAAAATTTTTACTTTCTTTTTAAAACATTTGTAAAAGTAGAACTAAGTTATGTTTTCACAATAAATCTGCTCACTATAGCTGAAAACTGCATGTAAAAGTGAATTATCTTATAAAAACAGGTGGTTTTTCTCATGTTGGTAATTATTTGCGTCCCTCCAATAATTATAGACAGTTAATTTATAACATAAATGCTGTTGTTTTGATACTGGTAATTTGTTAAGATTTACGAAATTGGTAAAATGTATACCTGAATTTTAGTTTTTTTAACTGTGTTCTTGAAAAATAGTATAATTATTTCTAAAATTAAAAGATCAAAAGTTACAGACTATGCAGCTTTAATAAATTCAATAATACAGGAGCAGGAAAGTTAGATACTATTTATCACAGGGAGTTATTAGCTCACTTGAGCCATTGGCTCATTGTGAGCTATTGTGATCGTTGGATGTCCGTCGTGTGTCGTCAACATTTGCTTCAAAGGACATCTCCTAAATTACTGGCTGGATTTTGACCAAACTTTGCAGGAATGATCCTTATATGGCACACAGGCTAAAATAGATTTTCAAAATGAAATCACTAAAAATCTTCTTGTCTGAAACCACAAGGCCTAAAGCCTTGATATTTGGTATGTAGCATCGTCTAGTGGACCTCTACCAAGTTTGTTTAAACTATGCCCCTGGGGCTAACAATGGGCCCGCCCCGGGATCTTGTTTTACATAAGCTTATAGGGAAAACATGAAAAATCTTCCACTCTGAAACCACAAGGCCTAACGCCTTGATATTCGGTATGTAGTATCATCTAGTAGACCTCTATAGAGTTTGTTCAAATTATGCTCATGTGGCCAAAAATTGATCTGTCCCTGAGGCCACATGTTTTACATAGTCTTATATAGGGAAAACACAAAAAAATCTTCTTCTCTGCAACCACAAAGCCTAGTGGTAGTGATATTTGGTTTATAGCATCACCTAGTGAACCTCTACTAAGTTTGTTCAAATTATGTCCCTGGGGCCAAATATGGGTTCGCCCAGGGGTCACATGTTTTACTTATAGGCTTATATGGGGAAACATGAAAACTCTTTTTCTCTAACCCCACAAGGCCTGTAGCCTTGATATTTGGTATGAAGCATCACCTAGTGAACCTCTACCAAGTTTATTCAAATTATGCACCTGGGGTCAAAAATGGGCCAACCCCAGGGTTCACATGTTTTACATGGTCTAAACATGAATAAAATTTCTCTGAAATCACAAGGCATAGAGCCTTGATATTTGGTTTGTAGCATCATATAGTGTACCTCTACCAAGTTTGTTCAAATTATGCCCCTGGGGCCAAAAATAGGCCTGTCCCAGGGGTCACATGTATTACATAGGCTTCTATTTGGAAAAACTTAAAATATCTTCTTGTCTAATATCAATTTCATGTTAAAAGTCTTATTAAAAGTGCTGTCAGATCCATCATCAAGCTGTTTGGTGGGCTGGATAATGCTTTTCCCTGACCTTATGAACAGACATTCTCAGGTGAGCGACCCAGGGCCCTTGGGCCCTCTTGTATAATTTATAATTTGCCTGCTAATATTAAACTATTTCTTTGTTATAGTTCACATGTTTCTTGAATTATATACAATAATTGACTTATGTTGATGTGAACATGGAGTATTATTGAACAGTAAACGTCATATTGACTGACGCTCGGCGTCGGTCAATATAATTACATTTACTGTCCGCATTGGCCAATCTGATAATGTTTACTGTTTAATAACACTCCCTATCTGCCGAAACATCAGTAAGGATTGTTTTATTAAGAATAAATGTATGTTATACATTTCCTGCCATTTCGGACCATTAAAACCATTGACGTTACGGATGGATCAAGTGAAAGTTCTGACGTCACTACCCATTAGCCATGCAATATTTCCTCTTGCCATGTGCTTTGCAACGTCAAGCCGGGCAAACCATGCCACATGTAGTTATATCAGCGGCATTGGATAATTATCTGAGCCAATCAGAAAAATTTTTATTTATAGATTATATAAAAATAAATATTATTTAGATAACTCTGCTTCCAAGATTTAAGTGGATAAAGGTTTTGTTTGTTTTCAACTGTTCTTTTTTTCTCTTTAACACGGGTAGGAAGCTTCATAAACAGAGCCACAGCTCTGAAAAGGAATTCTTGTGAGGGTCTTACCTGTTCTGTATATGAAGGCTGAAAAAATCGCCTCAAAGCCCTTAGTTTTCCATTCGGTGCTTTTATGGTGTAAAATAGGGAAAAAGGAAAATGTAAAGCTCTGCTCTGGTCTTTTAACTTCTTTTATCATATGACGTCGCGTCTGGGAGTGAAATAACGCCATGCAATAAAATCGATAAACCACTAGTGGTTTATAGATTTACAGGAAACGTTATGACGTCCACAACAACGTTGCGTACATAATGACAAAATTATAACGTTTTTACGCCAGAAATAAGATTTCAAAGTATTTGTCATATGATAAATAGAATCTAACATTCGTGCTCTTGTATTATTGAATTTATTAAACTCGTTGCGAAAAAGAGATAAAATGCTTGGCAAGCCTCGCATTTTATCTCTTTTCCCCAACTCGTTTAATAAATTCAATAAAACATGAACACTCATGTAAGATCCTCTATATCTAATATAATGGGAGCTGTGAATTGTGTACGGGTTTGACTGAATCCTTTTTGTCGTGAGGTACATGAAGGTTGTCTACCTCACAACAAAAACAATTGAGGTAGAACTGTACACAATTTGCAGCTCACATCAGCTTGGATTAGAAGTTGAAAGACCAGAGCGGAGTGCTACATTCTCCTTTTTTCACTATTTTACAGGATATAAGAAATATTTTTAGTTTTTAGGCAATTTTTTCAGCCAAAGTTTCCTACCCGTGTTTTATAAAGTAAAAGAATTTTAATATCATTTGTGGGGTAAAATTATGCATGTTGACTCAACAGCACACTGCCTTATTGCCATTGGCATCTCCCATTGAATCAGAGGGATATAGTTTTGGCTTGTCCATCCATCTTTTCCTCTGGGCATCCATCTGAAACCATATGAGCCACGGCATGAGATTTCCAACAATTTGACATTTTGACAAGTGTAGACTCTAAAGAGCCTGTGCAGCCACCTTTTAAGCTTAGAAACTCCAAAATTAATGATGTTCATTCAGTAACACTCATAGATTATGCAAGCAACTAGCAAAGGCCCTGATCAGACTGCCCATATGCTCAGGCTGATCTGAGGCTTTGCTGGTCGCATATATGACATTGTTGGAAATCTCATGTCACGGTTCATATAGTTTTGGCTTGTCCATCCATCCTTTCCTCTGGGCATCCATCTGAAACCACATCTTAGTAACATTGTTCTTTTCTGATACATTTATCAGATGTTTGATGCATTTCCATGCATTGTGTGTCCTCTGCTGACTTTTTTCAAAATTAACTTTTTGAAAAAAATATTTTAGGAGCACTGTCAGAGTGTCAAATGGTTTCGATCCAAACTGTTTTTCAAAAGTTATCAGCTGATGACAAAAGACACCGCTAGCAAGGGATGAGTTAGTAAAAAGCATTTTTCATTCAACACAAATCATCCAAGAAACATTTATATCTGCATTGATATGATTATTAATTGATATTAATGTTAAAAAATTATGATAAAAAGCCAAAGATACTAATTTTATGATTCAGATTTCCAGATAAGTGTATGTAATTAGATTATTATTTTTTATTTCTCAACCATATTATATGTTGTGGGCAGCACCCAAAATATATGTTTAAACTTATTTATGGGGAGCTCAGTGTCTGAGTGGAACAGTGCTCGACTCCAGGTCGAGAGATTGTGGGTTCGAGCCACATGGCATCACTGCATTGTGTCCTTCAGCCAGACAAACTAATTCTTGCTTAGTACTGGTTCAACCCAGGAAGACCCATCCTGGCATAACTGAAAAATTGTTTTACTGGGATGTAAAAAATCAAAACAAATAATAATTATAAACTTATTTATCAGTTACCTCTCATATTAACTGCATTGTTGCACATTGCCTGATAAACGTTGTCTATCTCATGGCATGTGCCTTTATCAGGTCATGATGCCGTTGCACTTTTTGAATCACATTGTCAATGACACTGAATCAACACAAAAATCAAAAATTACATTATAATCGCTAGTTTGAAGTGTGAAACAATGGGTAAACTGATAATGAGCCAAAGGCGAAAGTGAGGTTCTAATGGTCTTAGGTCGGTTGTTGTCATCCATCTGTCCACATTTTCAAAGAGGTGACAAAAAGGTCTGTTGACCAATTCTGATCAAATTTCATGTAAAGCATCAACAGGTATGGGGAAAGACTGCATATGGATTTTAGGCAACATATAGCTCCCTTAGACTTATAATGGGAAAAACTTTTAAAAATCTTCTCTGAGACTATGAGGCACACAGCTTAAATGATTAGTATATAGCAATTTCTGGTGGTCCCCTACATAGGTTCTGCTAATCAAGCCACTAGGGGTCCAAACAGAACACACCCTTGGAATCAATAGCGGCTAGCCCCATATACTACATGATAGGAAAAACATACAAAATTATCTTTTCTGAAACCATGAAGCCCACAGCTTATATATTTAGTATTTACAGGTGGTCCTCTTCATAAATTCTTCTGACCATGCCCCCATGTCCAAATTGGCCAAGCCCCAGGGGTCATTTGCTCCCATAGACACATAATGAAAAATAAAGAAAAGATCTTCTGAAACTATGAGGCCAGCAGCTCAGGTGTGCAGTATAGGCTAACTGAGCCTATTGTATTTAGCATATACGGGTTTATGATAATGGTATGTTTGTGTTGGATTAAAAATGCTCATTTTTAATAGACATGGTGCCTTAACAATATAATAATATACATGTACTGTGCAATAGATACAGTGCCTTAGATGATTTTTCCTTTCCTGAAACCCTGAAAGAACATATGTGTCAGTCCATGAGATTTTGGTACTTATACAGTGAAACCTGTCTTAAGCGGCCACTCAAAAATAGACAAAACAAAGGTCTTAAAGCAATGTTGTAACTTAATGCAGGTCAAAAATATCGCAAAGTGCTCCCCTTGGACCTGCATTGAGCCATAATTGGTCTTGAAACCCCATTTTTGGTCTTTTTGAGAGTGGCTGCTTAAGACAGGTTTTACATTTCTTTTGAGTACACACAACATATGTTGGATTGACTCATATTGAGTAAACACACCACCATCTTATGTCAGAAAAAATGATCAAATGAGGCAGTATATATGTCCCTCTTCAAAGTGGGAACTTGTCTTAAAGGAACAATTTTTTTTTCTCCCAGAGGGAACGAATTCTTTTATTTAGGAGCAGTTCCTTTTGGTATGGAAAATTAGGTGACTTCCCTTGAATGTTAATATTTTTATTACACATAATAAATCCACAAAACGTATGCATGTTTAAGGAATTACTATAAACTTATGCATTAAGACTAAAGTACCACATGGGGAGTGCAGTGGCTCAGTGGTAGAGTGCTTGACTCGAGACCGAAGGGCCGCGGCATCGAGCCTCACCGGCGTCACTATGTTGTGTCCTTGAGCAAGAACATTAATCCTAGCTTAGTACTGGTTCAACCCAGGAAGACCCGTCTCTTTATAACTGAAAGATTGTTGATGGGACATAAAGAATGAAATCAAAACAAACTAAAGTACCACAGTCCCATTTTATTAAATTGTCTGAATGCAATTTCTGTTTTGACATTGATGGATAGAGATTTCTTGTCCATATTACCCGTATCTATGCAGTCTTCATCAGTGCCTGTCACATTTCAGTATTTATCTTGGAGTGACAGTAGTGACCCATTTTTTCAGAAGTCCAATAGATATTGCTGCTAGAAACATAACCATAACTGTAGCCATGATATTCACACCAAAATATGCGGCATTCAAAAGCGCTTTCAACAATCAACGAACGTGGATAAAAAAAATAAGCTAGAAACAGTGTTTTCGATTGCAATTTGTCGCCAGGCGGGCGACAAATGGCAATTGAAAACTGTTTCTAACAATTTTTGATCGATTATCCACAAGTGGTTTACAGATTGATGTAAAACGATGCATACATAATGACAAAATTTAATATTTTTACTCCAAAATGAAATTTCAAAGTAACCTTATGCCATATGATAAATGGAATCTAACATTCCTGCGCCTGTATTATTGAATTTTAATAAACTCATTGCGAAAAAGCGATAAAATGATTGGCATGCCTCACATTTGATCTCTTTTCCTCAACTCATTTACTAAATTCAATAAAACATGAGCCGATCGTTGTTTGAGAGTGTAATAAGTACCAAAATTTAATTGGATTATTTTGCTTACTGTTAAGCATGTTTGCTTTACATTTATTTAAATTTTCTTCATATTATTCGAATAAATGCGATCTTGGGAAATGAGTTTTATTTTTAGTATTCCTTCATTTATTAGCAGCAATATACGATAGCATGGGTGAAAGTTTTCAGGATTTTGAGACTGACTTAATAAAGTCACAAAATCACAAAGCTACCAAGCCAGCAGTCCATGATGGGCCATCATCGGCACGCCAGCGAAACGCCATATGTATGGCATTTGGCTGGCTGGCCGATGATGGCCTGCTTATAGTAGTGGTATTTGTATCCTCTATTCTTAGTCCACGGACATGTGTACTCCCGTGGGATTTTTTTTGAAGAAAGCAAACCACTATGATAACTTTGATTGTTATACCCTATGCAATGCAAAACTGGTTGTTGGCAATTCTGAAATTGTGGCAGAGCCAGATTATGACGTCATCAAAATGGTGGCCATCTTGAATTTTAATACAAATCTACTTTGCTTAATAATATCCATAATAGTGGGTCAATTTCAAATTTTTAAGTATCAAAATGTTCAAAATGATAAGTACTGTCTACTCATAGCTAAAACATGGCTGCACTAAATGATGACGTTACAAAAATGGCTGACATCTTGAATTTGAATGAAAATCTGCTTTGTTTTGTTTGATTTGATTCTTTATGTCCCATCAACAATCTTTCAGTTATAAAGGGACAGATCTTCCTGGGTTGAACCAGTACTAAGCTAGGATTAATGTTCATGCTCAAGGACACAACTCAATGACACGGTGAGGCTCGAACCCGCTGCCCCTTGGTCTCGAGTCACACACATTACCACTGAGCCACTGCGCTCCCTAATCTACTTTGTATTATACTAATATTAATACTGGGTCATTTTAAAAACTGATAAATACACATTATCATAATAGTAACTTGATCTGACGTACTGTATCACGTCGAGTGGATGAGGTCATACCATCGGATCACCCGAGACGCGTAGCGTCGAGGGTGATCCAATGGTATAGCCTCATTCACGAGACGTGATACTGTACGCCAGATCAAGTTACTATTATGATAATATGTTTATTAAATGCCTTTTTTCTGACTTTCTGATTTTAAAATCTGTTTTGGTCTTTAATTCGAAAAATTGCGGGAACGTTTGCTATAACGTTTCGTTTCTTGACGTCACGTCAACATATTTTCCGTATCTGGTTCCATGCTTGCAATTTACTTTACGTAACGTCGCCGCAAAAGCAGGTAACCGACGTTAGCCTCGTTTTAAAGGATAGTGATATGGATTCAGAAAACCTCAGTTCGTTGATCCGGCTTTCTATATCAGATGGCCAGAAAACAGACAGTTCTTAAGTCGTATCAGTTATAGGTATTTAATAAATCAATTTGATTATTGTGATCAATGATATCTAAATTATGGCAGAGCCTAGTTATGACATCATCAACATGACAGACATATTTTATTTTATTGAAAATCTACCTAGTCTAATAGTATTTTAAACAGGATCAATAATTAAAGCTGCGACAACATAATGTTCAGAGGTCACCGCAATATCAATATACGCTGATGATATATATTATAACAAGATTTGTTACATATCATCAGTTAAAGAGTCCTCATCAATGCTTTGATCATCTAGCATAAGATTGTTACAAGATTCGTCCACAAGTACACATTTCAGTACAAACCAGTCTGTTTCTTCTGCATTTGTATCATAGTGTTGTACACTTTGTTTTTATGTACAGCTACATTTCACTAGTTGTAATATCACCTCAAGAGCTGGATCAATGGTAGTCATAACAGGAGAGAATCCCCCAGCTTCCTCTCTCCATCCATACTCTGATTGTGATGGTATATTTGGATTAGCAACAGTGTCATTATACCAGACAATACATGGAAAATGTGCTCTTTTGATAACCTGAATTAGAGCTGCCTTTGTTGGTGGTAGCCTCTCAGGCTCCGCTTGCTTACTTCGAAAAATCCACCATCTTAATTCATTGACAGTAACTAGGGTCGTGTCTGACTGATAAAGCATACAAACATAGTGTTCAAGTTGTCTTACAATGTGGTCCTCAAGAACTGCCTGCTTGCCAAGATCAGCAAATACCTGTTTACTTTCAATAACACAATCATTAAATGCTTTCCAAAAAGACAAATTTCATTTACATGCTATTGTATCAGCACCAGAAAATGAATGTAGACCGGGCAGAGACTGAGTGTTCAAGTCCCCAAGAGCCAAATAGATTGCCCTCATTTGAATTTTTCTCCATCTCTTCCCGGTGCCTGTCACAATAATAAAAATAGTCTCCCTTGGAAATTCTGGGTATCTTTTTAGGCAAAGAACAATTATATCTGTGTCCAGTGAAAAAATGTTCATTATGTTGCACCATTTTGACTTGCATCAACGGCATGGAGTATCAGCTTCTTCTTTACTTCTGCTGAGATGGTTTATGGGCACTAATTGTGCTCCCCTGGTTGCAGATTTATTCCTGTTTTGTTATGAAAGGGACTTTATGATGTCTCTTTCTGATGATAAACAGGCTGATGTTATTGATGCGTTTAACACTACTTCCAGATATTTGGACGATATTTTAAATATTAATAATGTTTATTTTGAAAATATGGTTAGTCAAATATACCCTTCAGAGCTCCAACTTAATAAAGCCAATGCCTCTGATACTGAAGCCGCATTTTTAGACTTGCATTTGTCAATTTCTAATGGTATTGTTTCTACCAAAATTTATGATAAACGTGACGACTTTGATTTTGAAATTGTCAATTTCCCATTTTTAGATGGTGATGTTCCTCGTTCTACATCCTATGGAGTCTATATCTCTCAACTCATTCGTTTTGCTAGAGCATCTAGCTATGTTACTGACTTCAACACCCGCAATAAATTGTTAACTCAGAAACTTCTTAAACAGGGCTATCGGTATCATAAACTTCGCAAAACATTTTCAAAATTTTATAGACGATACTTTGATTTGATTTCTAAATTCCAAGTTGGACTTAAATCTCTCTTGCGCCAAGGACTTTCGGAACCTGATTTCTATGGTGACTTGGTGTCTAAGTTGAAGAAGATTGTTGGCTCTAATAATTTTTCAGCGCAGTTCATTAAAATAATTTCCCATTATAAAAAGATTGGCTATAACATTAATGTATTGCAACAGACTGCATGCTTGGTAGTCATCCCAATCACAGTTGGCAACTTTGCTTTCCTCTTTAATTGCACGCCGGTGGGTCGGACTTCAGACTCTATGATGGTTCCGACTTAAAGACTTATCTATTGATGAGATGGTAGGGGCCTGATGCTTTGGCTGTTTGTCGGGCCCACCGGGGTTTACCTGTTGGATTTCTTTTGCTCCGGTATTCAGTTTAATTTACTGTTGAGTCCTTATCCTTGCTTTATCTCCTTGTTATATCTTGATTTATATGTTTTAGGAGATGATGCATTGATAAGTTAGGGGTCTTTCATGCAAACCAAATATCTATGTGTCTTGATCCACATCTGAATTAAGGGTGAGGTTGGCGCCGTTAAACCGGTTTAAGCCCTCCAGTAAAATATTTTACTGACCGTTCCAAGGCGGTACTTCTTTTGTGGATCTTTTATGTTTTTGTTCTGTCTTGTGTTTGCTATGTTTTGTGCGCGTCTGTTTATATGTGCTTCATGGTCACCTGCTGGGAAAGGGCTGACCTCTTGGCTCTCGTTTGTGGTGTCTTCTGTGAGTTTGTCACTTTTCCATTGGTATCCTGGGTCAGGTGTGGTACTTGATTGTATCGATTCCTGATCTTTGCAACCTTACTTACTTTTACACCCCATCCCTATGTGATGCCTCTGCTTTATTTTGCCATGCCTTTTGAGAATTCCAGCAATTCTTTTGACAAAATACTGTAAGCTCATCCTTTGTTGCTGTGTGGGATAACAGTTTCTTCAGTGAAACATTTGAAATATTTGTAGTGTCTGTGCTGTGATATGCCACAGTGTAAGAATCACCCAGCTGCAAATGCATTGTTGCTGACTTAAGTGATTTTGGAATGTCATACCTGTCAAACACAATATGTGATTCATCATATTCATCATATTTTCTTTATATAAATGCAATGAAATGAACTGACAGATCTTTGCACACCTTAATCCAGCTAGGTTTGTCCATTAGCTGAACGTCAGTCATAGTATCAATTATCGCAACACAGTTGTTTGGTTGCAGTATATTACTGGAGGTGTAACATCAGAGGTCTCTACACTAGATATGTTTTCATATATGTCCATTAATTTACTCTTGGCAGAGCAGTGCAGCATTGTGCCATCTGCAGCAAACAGTGATCTTGGCACTATAGACAGCTCACAATTACTTAAGCACTCTTGGAGATGCATATCAGGGCAAGCGTTGGCGGTAATTCTAGAAAATAACTAACTCTCTGTCTTCTTTTAATTTTAAAACTTTGTTTGATATTGCTACGTGTGCATTTTGTAAAGAGGCAGACCAGGTTTGAAGCAGAACCTTTTGCATTGTAGCCCAAATGTTCACCTGCTCAGTTTTGATATGTTCTTGAATGAAGGATTCCATCTTTGCAACCCCAACATCTTCAATAAGGCATATATACTGTTTGATTTTCTCTAGCATTACAGTTTTTGTAACCAGATTTATTATATCATTTTCTTGATAGGTAAATGGATTTATAATTCCTTCTATGGGACTGACAAGCTTTTGAGCGTTCTTTGTTTGCCTTTTCAGAATAGCCTGTGACAGCTCATGGTGGCGGTTTTTTTTGCTGCCTCTGAATCTCTAATCATTTCATCGGCTTCTTCTGTCAACCATACAAGATTGGCTGAGATCAATTGATTTCTTGCATTTTCATTCAGTGTTATGCCAACAAAGCCCCCTGTTCTTTCCATCCATCTGTTGAGTTGTTCCAAAGCATGGTCTGGTCCTATAGCACAAACGGAGATTGTGTTTTTATTTACAACCCGATTTCCATTACTGAATTCTAGCCATATTTCTGGATATGTTCTATTAAGCTGTGACATCTCTGCTAGATATATGGGAATCATCCTGGTATAATTGAGCTTGTCCAGTGCGAATAAAGTACTTGACAAATTTATCTAAAGCAAAGAGTTGCAATGCTCAGTTGCCAGCCCGTACAACTCTTGTATACAAAACAAATAACTCCAACCAGATGCATATACTGCCTGATTGATTTATGCCTAGGTTTGACTTGGGGATTTGACCCAAATTTCTTCATCTTCTCAAGTACCTCATGCGATTCAAGATGAAGATTTAATTGAAGGGTTTATCAAGACTTTCCAATGGGCCAGACACGAGATTTTGGGGCTTAAAATATATGCGAAAATATCTCTTATACCCCCCCACTCTGACGTATCCTGAGCTTTCATCTACATCCCTACTTTATGTAAGTGAGCAGCAGGGTTCAGGCGAGTCTGCACTACATGCGTAGGCTCGCCTGAACCTTCGCTGCTAGTCGATCATCAGTACCACAATCTCGGGCACTGACACAAATGGATTCTTAGAGAACGTTGTGTTGTATTATGATCTTATGAGGAGGGCTACCAACTGTACACGGAATAGTTTTTCCTTAAAGGGGACGGCAACCCTGATGATTACTATGTTTTATATGAAAGATCTTAATAAACATTAATTTTGATACCAGTTTGATCTAAATCGGTTGAAAAACGTAGAAGTTGTGGACGTTTGAAATTTTGCAAATGAATTTTTATGGAGGCGTATGCTTAGTGGCGTCACACAGCCTAATTAATTACGCGTAATCAAAATAAAAGACAAACCAGTGGATTACTTGCAATAACCTTTAATAAAACATTTTCCTTATGTATAAAGCTGCATATCTGCTGAAATTCAGATGCTTTGATAGTTTTCATAACTAATAATTAAGCAGTTGAAAATATTCTGAAAACTAATTAAATATTCAAAATGGCGGCCATATTGAATTTTTAAATGCCCATAACTTCCCCATTTTTGAATCGATTTTGATGATACTTGTATCAAAATTCATTGTTCATAGAATTCTTTCTGATAATGCATACTTATCATTAGGGTTGCTGTCCTTTTTAATGTATCCCAGACATTTCTTATTTGAAATATTGTATACTGTGGCCACCTGACTGATTTACACAGTTTAATCTGCTAGAGACATTTTATTTAGCTAAAGAGAATTTGTTAGCATATTTGTTTTATTCAAAAAATAAGTCTCTCTCTATCTCTCCCTACCCCATATCCCAACATTATAATATCCCGACATTTGCTCAGCAAAAGACTGTGCTTTATATTATTCCAATGTCATATTTGCTATAATAAGCACACAGTGTACTTATAATTCTCTTTAATGCACACCTATGGAAATTCATAAAAATCGGATGCGCTCTCAGTACAGTTCAGGACTTTAGTTACCTAAGAGTGCGTAACGAAAAACTAATTTTCTTATTTCTCGACCAAAACATATGTTGTTGGTACTCAAAAGAACCGTCTCAATGAGACGGTTCTTTTGAGCACCAAAACATATATTAAAGTTGGTATAGGTAAGAAAATATTTACAATTTTACGCTGAAAATTTTTGTTTATCTAAACCTGTGCAGTACTGCAGCATTTATTGGTGAAGCAGGGTTCTCGGTGTCCATTCTTGTTTTGAGATCATTTTGCAGAGGAAGAGAGAGCTGTTTGTTTTTATTTAAGTGCGTTCCTGCTGTTGTGTGGCTGCCTGCAATGGCGTAGCCAGAACGCTGAAAAAGTTACGCACATCAAAGGGAGACTACTGGATCAAGTAATGATTCTCTTCAATTCCCTCCCTTTTCAAAATGCGAACTTCTCTTAATAGAAAGAATTTGCTCCCAGACAGAGAGAGAGAGAGAGAGAGAGAGAGAGAGAGAGAGAGAGAGAGAGAGCGAATTCTTTCCTTTATGAGCAGTTCCTTATAGTATTGAAAATCACAAATCACTTTTACCACATTAGGCGACCTCCCTTGATTGTTACCATTTTTATTACGCACGTGCGTAACTGCGTAAGGCCTAAATGAAATATGTGTGTGGTTCCTGTTGCATACCAGCAAAATTTAGGGTAGGTAGGTAGGGAAATTATTAAATTTTGTTATAACATTTGTCAAAGAAAATAGTGAAAAAATCTGGAAAAAGTGCCCATTTTAGGTATTTTTTCTCCAAAGACCATTTTAATGTTTAGGGTAGGGTTAAAAAATTAGGGTAGGTAGGCCAACAGGAACCACACATACACTTCATTTAAGCCTAATGGGAGCTACGCCAATGGCATATTTTTGTGGATCTCTTCCTCGCGATGGCGTGGGTCGGTCTATGATTGAGGTTCTCCCAGGTAACACTCGTAATCGGCAAGGAAACATGACCAAAGATTGTAATAAATGCGATGCTCATCAGATACATCTACATTACAAAATGTGACAGACCGCTGACGATGAATTTTCTGGTTGCCTGACTTGATCGTCAAAGGGAAGGTCTGATTGTTTTATTATTACCCCATTACCGTTCTTGAGCATATATAATATATGTTGATGTCCATATTTTATCGCAGCACCATATAATGTTAATGGACAATATGGCTCAAAGAAGTTTTCTTTGTGAGAATAATCTTTGGTATCCATATCAACAGTATAATGTTTCAGTAAAAATTGCATCTTATCTGCATCACCAGCTATTGTTGCATGAGCGAATTCGATTGACACTTCATTTTCTATCAACATTTTAACTATCTTTTCTTGAGCTCCTTTTTCTTTAGCAAACTCTATTAGACTTTTACCATGCTTGTTTAAATTGATTCTACACCAGGACTTTACCAGTACATTCACTTTAAACGCCTTATTTTCCTCTACCGGTACCCAGAAACCAGGAGCAAACTTCCGGTATACAGACCGGAACTCCCATTCTACAGCACCGGAACAGGAAGCAATTAGTTCTTCGTCCTCTTCCGGGTTACATTTAGCGCCACATTTGATGAGCGCTACCATAAGTTCTAACAAATGTCCTCTGATTGCTAAATGCAGTGGAGAAATACCCTCCTTGTTTAAGGTGTCGAGGCAAGCATTGGCATTTGACAGTGTATACACCATTGGGACATATTTAGTTTCTGTGATTGGACTAGCTGCCACCATTATAATATGTAGAAAACTGTTTCCTGTCTTGGAACATGTTACGTTGATATCAGCACTCTGTTTGATACTCTCTCGCATTTCACCCAATCTTCTTTCAGAAATAGCTCTAAAGATGTCCGTCGAAGCGAATTCTTCAGATAAGTTGAGATTGTCTACCGCTCTTGCTACCATCTTTGTGTCTCTTTCTCTCTGTCTAAGACGAGGGTCTTCGGGAGCCTGTACGAGAGTCATCCCCATTTAGTCATTTGATTTCCTTTTTATTTCATAATAGACCTTGGGCGAAGCTGTTACAGTTGCTAGACGACTACAGGTCATGTGTGACCATTGCGTTGTATTCTAACACTGAATTTCAATTCACGTTGGTCAGAACATGGATCAATTGAATCTAAAGAGGTTGCTCTGTGTTGTACTGAACAACTAAGATTTAAAGCACTGCATTCTATAACGAATATGAATCTAAACTTGATGGTCATGGGTTTTCCCTGCTAAGCATGTCGTTTAGTTCTCAGTTTTTTCGTGACGTTTTGGTATAACTGCAAGAAAAAAAACATAGTAAATATTTTTAGGTACCGTTAATAAAAAGGTTTGCTTAATTGTCTTCCCGGTGTCTCGTGCTTCCTCGCGATGCCATTGGGTTGTCTGCGGTTTGTGATTGTGGTATTTCCTGATCATACTCACTTACTATTTTTGAAAAATATCACGGAAATCAATAGCCGTGATAAACCATTGGAGAGCTGTATTTCCTCAGCGCAGACATGTTTTTGCCAAGTGCATTTCCAAGTGCACTGCCACCCGAAATACCACCTCATACCTCTATCACTTGAATCAACGATCAATAAAAAAAACGTATGACTGGGAAATGCCACTATGACATATCTCGGCGCAGTCACAAACATTCAGCAAACTATATACAAAGTAAGTAAGGGTGCAGAGATCAGGAATCGATACAATCAAGTACCACACCTGACCCAGGATACCAATTGGAAAGTGACAAACTCACAGTTAGACACCACAAACGAGAGCCAAGAGGTCAGCCTGTTTGTTGTTGCTCCCAGACTGTGTGGGTGTTTTGTGTTTGGCTCTGTGTTATAATTTTTTGTGTCCAGTCAAGTATGTGACTGAGGAAGAAAGAGCTGGTTGCTTTGTTTTAATTGTTTTCTTGATGTTATGCGTGTGTCTGTGTTTGGATATTTCTTCCTCTTGCTGCCATGGATTGGTCTGCGATCTGTTATGGTAACATGGGTGAAAGTTTTCAGGATTTTTCCTGAATTCATGATTTTGAGGCTGACTTTCCACAGAAATTCAGCCTCAAAATCCTGAATTAGGGAGTTCATAATAGCTTCACTGATTTATTTTCAGTGTGTCTAAGGACAATTGACAATTAAACTTGACATTGTGAATATTTAGTGGGCATACTGCAAGTATTATTGGAGTTTCGAAAGTTCTGGATTTTGGAAATTTTGAACTTTCACCAATGTAGTAACATTTCCTTTTTTTAATTGAACAGTCGAATTTTTTAATTGAACAGTAGAATTTTTATGCTGGTTTAAGTGATAAAATGTAGACGATGATATTTCGGCTGGCTGCAGTGTCTGCTACAAGAACATTTACCTACAATTATAACTTGCTCATATCAATAACATAATGTTGATGCATTGCTACAGTACCTTTCCCGAGCAATGTAAGCATCTGAATGATTTATGGATAAATGCTTCCGCGACTGCACGGACACAATCAAGACTTCTTGCTTTTTTTTGAAGGAAAGCAATTTTTTGAACAAAGCACTGCACATTCCGGATATAATATGTTTTGAAAACAGTGTAGATCTAGATTAGTTGGCACCTAAAGCCAGCTGACCAGGATCCACACTGCTTTCCACGCTGCTTGTAAGTACATACTAATAACTGGAGTCCTGCTAGCTTCATGGAAAAAAAGTTTTGGATGAGTGTAAACCATATAAGCCGCGACTTGAGATTTCCAACAATATGTGCGTCGAGCAAAGCCTCAGATCAGCCTGCGCATACACGCAGTCTGATCAGAGCCTTTCGCTAGTCGCTTGGATATTCTATGATTGTTAAGCTACTGATCGAACAGCATTTGAAGTTTCGAAGCTTAAAAGGAGACTGCACAAGTTCATCTGAGTCTACACTTGTAAAAAAAACAAAATGTTGGAAATCAAATGTCACGGTTCAAATAAATCCAGCGTGATAAGGGTTATTTTGATCTTGAAATTTGAGCCGCGACATGAGATTCTCAACAATGTGCCATTTAGACAACTGTAGACCCAGACGAGCCTATGCAGCCTCCTTTTATGCTTAGAAACTCCAAATGCAGTTCGGTTAGGAGCTTAACCGTCATAGAATATTCAAGCGATTAGCAAAGGCTTTGATCCGCAGGCTGGTCTGAGCCTTCGATGGTCGCGCATACTTGGTCACATTGTTGGAAATCTCATGTCGTGGCTCATTATCTCATTGTCCGAAAATACGAGTTAAACCACAGAAGTCAATATAATCGATATCCAATCTTGACTTACTTATGAATAATATACGTTTTGGATGAGAAAATATCGGAGATAGAGCAAGAAAATGTAAACTGAATGGAAAAGGTGGAGATGAGGATAGACCATATAAAGTATCATGCGTGACAACGTTTAAGTTGATTTTGATATCTTATTGTCCGAAAATATGAGTTAAATCACAGAAGTCAATATAATCGATACCCTATCTTGACGTACTTATGAATAAAATAACTTTCATATGAGAAAATATAGGATACAAAGCAGAAAAGGACCCTAACATAGCATGTATATTCAACACCAACACGTACTCAGATCAACACGCGTCTCAACAAATAGCTGATCAGGGCTATTGAGCTGGACCAAAGTTTCTCAAATATGCCACAAGGGTCATGTTTCTATACTTGACAGCAAAAGAAACGCATATTATCCAATATCCATTTAATACCAGAAACACTTATTACATTTTACCCTGAATGATATGAACATGTTTAAACGGACTCATGCGTTCGTCCCAGGCCATTTTTTTCGTCATAACACGGTTAACTATTATTTTGTGTTAATTAATGCAAAAACCGCAAAAACAGTGCCGTACATTGGAAAAAAATCATGATTTGAATCAGATTCCATTGCATGTCTCGAGACCATAATGTAACAGATAAGAAAACAGTATAAAATTTTAAAATTCATTGCTGTATGATTTATACTGCCAATCCAAAAAATCTTCATTTTTGCATTTTTTGAATTGGTATTGTAAACCGCTGGAATCTTTGGGGTATAAGAAAATCTGTCACATTATGATTGATGTCAAGTAAGGAACTGTCCAACAAAACCGTTTAAAACCATTTTTTGAACACTTTCTTGCCTGTCTTAAACACACTTCCGGTCAATTGTCCAATAATGTAACTGGGTCACAATGGTCCACTTTGAAGAATTCCGGACAATTCAATCTTCACAAGTAGTCTGCATGTCAAGATTGTTATGCAGAGTGATTCTCATTTAAATCCGTTCAGTGGTTTTAGGCAAACCCCATCTCGGAAGTCGCCTTTATTACTGGCTATTTCGTTACGCCCAGAGTTACCCCCCTTTATTATCAGTATTCAAATGAGCTATCTATTTGTGATGCAATTGGTAATACACATGATCCAAGCATCATTGATACTTTGCATATCATTGGATCAGTATTTAAACCCCAATTTATACACTATACCGAATATGCAAAATATGCGTTTCTTTTGCTGTTCAGTATACGATCTGCACAACATGTACGTCTTAGCCAGCATGCAAACTAAAGCTACACTACGCCCTTAAATATGTTTAAGAATATTCGATACCATGCTATGCTTAGCCCATATGTATCATCTATCCGCCGAGTGTCTAACCGGCTGATCAGGATACACACTGTATCATTTTAGCATATGAATCAGGAGAAATGGCCATATATTTTGCCCGTTCAGCAAGACGAGGGATAAAATCCCATTGGGGATATTTTTATCAAATAAATTCTATAGCCCGTATAAGCCTAGGGTCCTTTTCATAGGACATACATGTAGTCAAACAGTATAGTTTGCTTACAGAATATTATATTAAAATTTGAATAAATAGAACGTATTTGTAGGCCAGGCGTTATGTATTGGTAAAAATCAGGCAATGAGGTGAAAAAGTTCAGTTGTATCGTTTATTCAAATATATATATGCATGGTTTGAATTACAGTAAAAATTTGTCTTAAGTAGACAAAACAAAGATCTTAATGACAAATAGTAGCTGAATGAAGGTCTAAAGTAGCTGAATATACTGCAATACTTTTGACCTGCATTAAGCGATAACTGGTCTTGAAAACCAATTATGGTCTTTTTGAGAGTGGCCATTTTAGACAGTTTTTACATATAAACGTAAAGTACACACTAAACAGTCGAAATTTCAGTAGTTTGAAGGAAATTGGGTTACAATGAGCTAGACCTGCAAAACATATCAGCAAATACTATTTGACCAAAATTGATTAATTCGCATCAAAGTTGTAAGTAGTTCAGAACTGGCTCTGGGTTTCCAGATTTTTTAAAACTTATTTTTCAATCAGTTCCACTTTTAGTTGTTATATATTGAAGATTATGTAGAAATACGTCCTTTAACTGAGCCCACTAAACCCCCAAAGTGTCTTTGACTTAGGCACGAGCCTCGAGTTATTGAGCAGAACGCGAGTTACCGAGTGAGAAACGTCATGCGGAGTAAAAGGCGACGAGTTAGTGAATTAAAAAAAAATAGTATGAAGAAAGTTCAAGCCCCTTCCGACCAGGGCGTTCGTTTCCAATGCAGTCGTCATACCACGATCTACACTAACTACCATGCTCATTGTTTTATATTTTTTATTTATTCATTTATTTTGAGATAGAAAATAAAGTTTCTCACCTGTAAGTAAGACAATTTCCTTTTTTTTTACGCTCAATCTTTGTACTATTGATTGTATAGCTATCTCAAGCCACAGTCGATCGGACCCATTAATATTTTATATCAGCATGTCTTATAAGTAAATCGAACAGAAAACCAACATTGAGCGATAAAAAAACTCGAATAATCGAACTGCACTTTGGGTTCCTTTCCTGGTGGATTTTTTAATCACAAATTCACTTATGGGTCGATATGTAGTTAACATTCTTAAATCTACACGTTATTCAAAGAATGTACATTGTACGAGTATTGAACTTGTATGGTAAGTTATAGAATAAACTTACAATAACAATTTGGCATTGGCTTACAAAACTCTTTGCATGCTGTGTAATTTTGCATACTATTTGTCAGTTGATTTTTTTCAAAATGAACTTTTTCGAAAAAAATATTTTAAGAATACCACAATAGTGCCAAATAGTTTGGACCCAGATCGTCGGTCCTGATCTGAGTCCAAACTTTTTGCAAAGGTTAACTTTTTGCAAATGTTATAAATAGACCACAGTAGCAGGCAAAGCGTTAATACCCATGCTTTACCACGCCTAGATAGAATGGTTTAGTAGGACGCACAATTGAAAACCACCTCTAAAGTTGTAAGTTACAATAAGTATTGAAGAAAATATATACCTTCAATGAAGTCCTTGAAAAGCCTGCGCTCTAATACATGGATATTTTTCGTCGTCCATATCTGAATTATATCTGCCCTAAAGAAACCTTTTTAAGGACACACGACTCCAATCACACAATGAAATCTATTTAACCAGCACAATGCGGTTAGTTTACGTGTGATATGACCTTAAGGTGGTAGGGGACCCATGTCAAAAGATAACCTTACTTTTACTTAAAAGTAAGAGTGTAAGAGTTATCGTTCCTGAATCTTGTTTTTAAAAGAGAATACTTATTTGTAATCCGGTAGATATTATTCTCCCCTGACAACTCTTTGATGCGTTGGCAAGTAAACAACAAAATGGCAGAATTGCTAACTTCACGACAAAACAGATCCAAAAAAGGCTAGTTCGCTAAACGGAAGCCAAATTCGCCGGATGACATGACTGACGAGAACAACAATGATATCGTGGAAGATTTAGAATAGCACATACAGTGGAATGAAGGCCGCAGGATTGTGGAACTAGGTAATTTAGCGGTATAAGTTGAAGATAAGTATTTTGCTTTCACAAAAAGAAGGAATGCAAGTATTAGCTTTTAAAAACATCACCCAGAGTATGAAGTCATTCAGTATTTTGAGGGTTAAAAGTTGCGGACCGTATAAATATACACACTATATACATGTCTCGGTTGCTATTTCTGCTTGCTGCCGCTAATGGTCAATTTCAAAGAAATCTATCGTTTTCAAGGCTCCAGATGGGGTCCAACTTTTTCCAGGGGGTCCAACTTATTCCAGGGGGTGTCCAATTGCTTATTCCCTATAGAAACCCATATAATTTGTGATTTTCCAGAGGGGGTCCGGACCCCCTGCCCCTCCCCCCCCTCTGGATCCGCACTTGGAGCAGCCCTTACAGCTTCATGGTTAAGGCTACAATACATTATCTCATTTGGGCTTGGCAAACGTTAATAGACAGAAGAATGTATCATCCTCTTATTGTTATATACCTTATAATAAGTGTTTACTATAGGGCTTAATTGCCATTTCAACCTGCTCACGGGTATCCTCTGCGAGTTAAGATACCGTCGCTAATGCTTTATTGAGAACTGACCAAACTATTCAATTATCATAAGATACGCTACTTTATCACATTGGATAGGCGGCAATCTAGAAGGCTCTGAACAATCGATGAACGTGGATCGCAAAATCGCTAGATTTACCATTTGTCGCCAATCAAGCAAACAAACTGCAATCCAAAAAGTATGTTTCTGACGGTATTTAATCTACGTTCGTCGATAGTATCAACCTGTTCGATTGCCACCTATCCGGTATGTGTATTGATACAATGAATACGTAACCAAAACGATCTGAAACAAGAGCTACGAGTTATCTACATTTTTCAGTCATGTTTCTGTTGAAAAAAAAATGTTTCCACATCGGATAGTGAGCAATCGAAAACACTCCTAACCATTGACGAACGCGGATCAAAACTCGCTAAAAACAGTGTTTTGATTGCAAAGTGTCGCCTGTTCGATGAGGCACGGATGGTGATAAAAAACTATGATTCTAACTATTTTTGGTCTATAATCGTCGATAGTATCGATGTTTTTGATTGCGCCTATAAGGTGTGATGTTGTTGTATGCTTCACGATGTTACAGTGGACATTTTTTTGGGAATGCTTTTGCTTGAAAGGAAAATATTCACAACTTTTTGGATACTGTAAAGGCGGCACCTCATGACCGCGTTATTCGTCTACTTTAGACATAGGTAAAATCTGAAAATAAGCGTTATAACTACATTCGAAAGTGTTTGTTTATTGTTTAACAAAAGTATAGAGGCAAACAGTGTGGACCCAGATCAGACTGCTCCTAGATGAGCAGTCTGCTCTAGATCTACAGTGTTTGTTTAAGAGGCTTCATAATATTTCAATAGACGATAAAAACATACGATAGTGTTGTAATATACGCTTTAAGGGTTAATAAATGTGGGTTCAGTGCATTAACGGACAGGGCTTTCATGAAATGCACGCAGGCCTGGGCGGCTCAAGCAACTTTTAAACGCTTAACCAATAGATAGAACCTGATTTCCATTCTTGAGCAGTTGAAATAACCGAACCAGGCCCAGATATGAATATTAAAGTTGCCGTGCACCTTTACAGTACCCCAAAAGTCCTATAATATATAACAATGTCAATATAACATTCCTTTCTGTATATTAACGTGTGTCAAGCTCTTGTGCGATAATGTGTTGCAGGCCTCACTGCTGTGTGGTTCTGGTTGGAACACATCACATTCAGGCTTGCCAAACATTAATACACGGAAAAGAATTTTTATCCTATATTGCATATTTGTAAGTTTATTCTTTAAATGACATTTAGATCTATGCATCAGGAATAAAGCTATAATTTTTAGCTTTTATCTACATAAATCCTACGTGTAAGAAAGCATCAAAGTATCAAGACATGTTATAGCCATGCTTTAATAAGAGGATAAAACATTCTTTTACGTATATTAACGTTTGCCAAGCCCGAGTGTGATCATGTGTTGCAGCCCGAACCGCAAAGCGGTTCGGGCTGCAACACATTATCACACGAGGGCTTGGCGAACGTTAATATACGGAAAAGAATATTATATCGTCATTGTTATATACCTTCCTTTCAAACACAAGCAGTCCCAAATTATTTTATTCAATTGTATGCAAAAAATGTTCACCGTAGCATCATGAAACGTACAACGAATTCACACCAGATAGGCGGCAATCGAAAACGTCAATATTATCGACGAACGTAGACCAAAAATAGTAAAAAAAACCACAGAGTTTTTGTTTGCCATTAGTCGCCCGACTGGCGAAAATTGGCAATCGAAAACACTGGTTGTAGCGATATCTGACTCGCGTTCATCGATTGTTCGCCAAGAGTTTTCGATTGCCGCATATCCGGTATGGAAACATATTTTTTATAACAGAAACATGAAAAATGTAAACTATTCCTAGTAGCCCTTGTTTCAGATTGTTTTGGCTAATGTTTACAGTAGGCCTATATTCAATAAACACTTCACATAAGGGGCAATCGAACACTATAATACTATCAACGAATGTAGATCTAAGATCGTTAGAAACAGAGTTTTTGATTGCCGTTTGTCGCCCGACTGTAAATTATTCCTAGTAGCCCTTGTTTCGGATTGTTTTGGCTACGTATTCAGTAGGCCTATATTAAATAAACACTTCAGATAGGAGGCAATCGACAACGTTAATGCTATCGACGAACGTGGAGATCGCTAGAAACAGAGCTTTCGACTGCCGTTTGTCGCCCGACTGGCAACAAATGGCAATCGAAAACAATGTTTCCAGCTATCTGTGATCCGCGCTCATCGATTGTTCAGAGCGTTTTCGATTGCCGCCTGTCCGATATGATAAAGGAGCGTATTTTATGCTAATTGAAACAGTTTGGTCATTTCTCCATAAAACATTAGCGACGATATATCTTAACTTGCAGACGATGTCCATTAGTGGGCCTTTATGTCGTTGCAGCCCTCTGCTGCCATGTATAAATGGCAATGAAGCCCTTGGACAGTGATTCGTCGCATTGCGACACGTTAAATATAGATGAAAAGTACAACTGTCAGCGATTGAAACACGTCAAGTTTCTATAGTAAACACTCATAACGTATATATCAATGAGAATCATAATGTAATGTGCTGGGTCACATATGCTAGGTCAAAATCTTTTTTGTCATTTTCTACGCCCATTCTTCAGTGCATAATCAATAATAGCTATGTCTCCGCCCAGTGATATACATAGGGCGTACATAGGGCGTAGACAAACAAAAATTGGTTGAAAGGGGAGACAACACTAATTATAGTCTTCTTTTTTTTCAGGATTTTTCAGAAAAGTCACCAAAACAAAAAAACGAGCACGGTGACACATATTTTTTATTCAATCATTATATTCTTCAAGAAAATATCTTTGTTAAAATATGTTTTTTGTTGTTCCAGTTACATTCTCTGATATGTTTATTTTGTATATTAATGATTTTTTTGGCATTTATTCGTCTGACTTAATTAGGATTTTGCTTAATAAATTGGGTAAATACATGTTATTTCACGAATTTTTGTTTTTATTTATATCTCTGGTGTGAGTAGTATATGTTCTGAAAAAAACTGTATTGCGTTTCTTGTTAATTTGTCAACAAAATCTGTGTTTGTTTTTTTCAAAAACCTGCGATTTTGCAGTTTTTGACATCAAATAACTTTTTAAAAAGAACGGTGAGGTATTGTTTTTTTCGTCTTAGATTATAAGTATTAGTCTATATTATAATATATTAAAAGATAAAACACTTTTGGACATATGCCGGTGAGTCCTCTACTACCTTAATTATTTAGAAATTGCTTTAGAAATCTACAGAAAAGGCTGTGCTTTGTATTTTATATTATGTAAATAATAATAATAATAATAATAATAATAATAATAATAATAATAATAATGATGATAATAGATAAATATATAAATATGAATACATAATGTATAAAAACAGTTTAATCGAGTCCGCACATCTTGGGCACAAAAGCAAGGAAGTAGATTGAGGTTGAGATCAAGGTCCTACTGGATCACGACCACGTTTTTATACTTGCTTGACACATTCCGTACCTTGTGCGGCTAGGCGTCTGCAGCTGTAATTTTGGATCCCGTATAGCAAATAGTGTTCACCCAGATCAGACTGTTCTTCGTGGATATAGCTGCAAAATTAATATGGGCCAGCACACGAGATTTTTTGTGCTTATCGCATTGACGAGCAGGGATGGCTTAGACCAGCATGTGCATACGCGCAATCTCGCCAGTGCATTCGCTTCTCGCATTGAAGCGTAAGACGCAGACCAAAAATTAGACTCCCAGCCCTGTTGGCTACATCATCATAGTCTATCAGTACCATAATCGCAATATGTTGCTAATGCGTGCTACATGTTGGGTAATTTTATATGCTGCTGCACGGGTGGTAAACCTAGGAACTACCACGAAATTGTGTTAACGCAAATTTGTTCCCAAGCCACATCCGGGACACGTCGTGGTAGTTTCCAGGCCGAAAATTGGATAAAGAAAGGTTGGTGTCACGTTCATTTTTGTTTTATTTTACAACTAAGAACAAACAATGGTGAAATCCGACAATGCAGTTCCGTGTAAATGTGTTTCAGCGTCCCCTCTAGCCCAAAATTTTGTATGAAAAGTTATTTTCTTTCTTTTGATTCGTGTTTCCCCACTGAGCATCGGACCAATTTTCCCCAAAGTTCGAAAGATTTTAGCCCATATCTGTCAAATTAAATGGAATTTGATACCATTTGACGATGAAAATGATTAAAAGACCCTCAATAAACGTTCCTACACAGAAAAAAACATCTGAGTATTTACTCGTAAACGATTCATGCCCAGTTCGTCCTGTGTGGTAGTTTCCAGCTCATCGTGGTAGTTAAAATGCTATTGTGGTAGTTTCCAAGACTTTGTAGGATACGTTTCTGAAGTGGTACAAATCATTTAAGTGGTTGCTTGTTTTGCATGACAACCCTCAAATTCGTCAATTAATTGCCACGGTAAACAATTAAATCACATTTTAACTCCATGAAGAAGCAAAGCTGAATTCGATGTAATGCGTGACAGGTGGAGATCATGTCCTGGACTACCAAACAACATCTCTTGAAATCTAAAGCAAAAGAAGGTCATCAGTTGAGTCCCAGTGGACCAAGCAACAGACAAAAAAAACATATTAATTTTTTCGTCACTCGCTACGTTGTTCCATGTTCAGTCAACTTTAAGATAAAATGGCAGGCTAAGACTACTGGCCCAGAGTATCGTTAGTACTTGCGCTTCAGAAAAAAGAGGAATATACTTGGGTTGGGTCACTTTTGATATACATGTGAGTGCGACTATAAACGGGCATGTTATTTGATAATTAAAAAGCATAGTTATTCAAAAACAAAATATGTGAATATCCCTTCTTTTCATTCTTCTCATCATTGATTAGCCCACTAAATTTAAAATTCAGGCAGTCGACATTTGTTATCTGACAAAAGGTTGTTTGAAAAGGTCTCTGTAGGAATAAGAGGGGTATTCAAGGTTCAGTCCGCACACCCTGTCTTTAAAGAAATGAAGTAGCCCCTGAATAGAAAACATCTGCTGATGCGAACTACTACTAAATTCCTACAAAGTCTTGGAAACTACCACAATAGCACTTTAACTACCACGATGACCTGGAAACTACCACGCAGGACGAGCGGGGCATAAATTGTTTACGAGTAAATGCTCAGATGTTTTTTTCTGTGTAGGAACGTTTATTGAGAGTCTTTTTATCATTTTCATCGTCAAATGATATCAAATTCCATTTAATTTGACAGATATGCGCTAAAATCTTTCGAACTTTGGGGAAAGTTGGTCCGATGCTCAGTGGGGAAACACGAATCAAAAGAAAGAAAATAACTTTTCATACAAAATTATGGGCTAGAGGGGACGCTAAAACATATTTACACGGAACTGCATTGTCGGATTTCACCATTGTTTGTTCTTAGTTGTAAAATAAAACAAAAATGAACGTGACACCAACCTTTCTTTATCCAATTTTCGGCCTGGAAACTACCACGACGTGTCCCGGATGTGGCTTGGGAACAAATTTGCGTTAACACAATTTCGTGGTAGTTCCTAGGTTTACCACCCGTGTGCTGACTTCTTTCATGATTAACTTTTTTCCAAAAAATATTTCAGGAACACTATCAGAGAGTCAAACGGTTTGGATCCAGATCAAGACTGCCGGTTCTGATCTGGGCCCTTACTGCATTTGCAAAGATTTTCAGCAGACGACAAAACTCGCCGCTAGCAAGGAAAGCGAGTTAAAGCTGGTAGTAAAATGTTAATGGTACATTCGTGTATAAAACAGTGAGTTTATTGAAAAGATTAAAGAATATTTTAAATCCTTCCGCTAACATACTATTTATTTATTGATAATTTTATCCACGTCAAAATGAAATCTTATTTAATCACTATGCAGGTCCAAATGAGTAAATATGTAATAGATAAAGGATACTTTTCCGAGGCTTTCTTGTTTAAACCGCGAGGTGGGCGTAGCCCACCGAGCGGCTTAAACAGAAAGCCGAAGAAAAATCCTTTATTTAGCTTGCAGTATGGCGCAGGCGCAAATAAACACGTGTTACTGACACCTGACGAAATTTACATTCGCTCCTCCCAGCATTCGGCCTAAGCTGTCAATTATATTACATTTACCTACAGGTTTAGGATGTTCCCGCCTAGATCGCTGTTTAACTAAAATTGGTAGTTAGAGTACGGTTTTAAGCTCCGCCTTCGTCGTTATTCTAGGATGTCTGATTTAAACATCAGCAAATATCAAAGAAAAAAGCATCGGCCATACTACAATGAATATTGTAGCGTATTCCCATTTTCTTAAAAGTTCATAGAAACCGTTTGATGATAGATATATTTAACTTGGTTACACAAAAATCGTTAACTCGTCGTAAGGCAAATGTAACCGAGGCATTAAGCTCCTAAATACAAGAAAATGTTTCAGAACTCACATACAGCCAGTATTCAGGTAAGCCATGGTAGACCCAGCCAAAAGTGCACCAGACGCCAAAAAGCATGTGAGTATGACCAGAAAATGTCACAATCATAGACCAACCCACTACACGGCACCGCGGGGTAGACCAGTCACATAACAGCAGGAACACAAATGGGCCTCATCGCGACAAAACCTGGCTTCGGGGTTTCCGACAAAACGAGACTCAAACCAGCGTCCTCAGCTACAGGGACTAGATAGAAAATTAAAATTTCTCCAGATGCAAGATTACATATGATACTTTTCAAAAAGTGAATAACAAAGGCGCGGATCAGACTGTGCGGATGCGCAGGCTGGTCTGCGCCTGTTTTGTTCACAAACCCCAGAAGATAGAATTCCCACGTCGAGGCCCAAATAAAGTAAAGCAACTAGCTCCCTCTTCCTCTTGAAAATGATTGCAAAACTATAAATGTCAACATGAACCACACCTTAGAAAAGACAGTAGCCGAAGACAAAGGGGTGGGGGTTACTGGTCTAATCATCGCCCTGGACTCTGCTATAGTCAAACACAAAAATGTTAGGTTAGTATATGGCCTAACAAACCATCGTACAATTTTAGAGTTTACTACCTTAATCCAGTTCTAAATGCCTTGCTCAAGGACACAGCACAGTGCCTCTTGAAAGACATCTCGGTCTGAAGTCGAGCTCTCCACCAATTAGCTCCACAATGGAGATCAATGGGGATTTGGAAGGCCTGTCGGAAGGCCTATGAACATATGCAAAATATACAAGAAATCCATATTGAAAAACTTGGTGCAATAAAAATGTAGATACGAGGGGCATTTCGAAAGCTCTTAGCATGGTCTTTTATCTCAGTAACCAATGCAAACACGAAAATTATTATTGTAAATACATGTACTGTTTGTATACTGGAAAACGCAAAATTTCAGTGGAAAACATATTTTTTTATCTTTGGAAAATCGTGCAGAATATTAAGAATAGTAGTAGTAATGGGGGGCACTCTGGCCCAATTTTTTTAAGCCTGAAAAGAACTTAGAATTTTTCAGGCTAAAAAAATGGGGCCATAGATGCCGCCCCTGGTAGGCTTGAGTGACTAGCTGTGAATAACTTAGTTTATTTTTAGGGGTATTTTGGTCGGGCCTATAATTGTGATAGTTTCCTGGGCTATTGGGTAATGACTTAATTGATTTTCGACTGCTTTGTGATAGTTTCTTGGGCTATTGAGAATAACTTAATTAATTTTTGACTGCTCTGTAATAGTTTCCTGGGCCATTGGGAATAACTTAGTATATTTGAGAGGTATTCTGGTCTATGATTGTGATTTCTCCTGGGCTGTGTTTATTTGTGTGAAGATAGATCTAATTGTAACAAATTCCTATCTACTCTTCTCTCGCTAGTAGGCATATTGTGGTTATCTTTTTATAAAGACTAACTTTACTCGCATCACAAACAATAGGGTTTCTAATTTGCTTGTGCTTCTTGTACGTTGCAATAGCGTATTATATTTTAAGTAAGGAATTTCGGTTCATGGAGTTCTATGTATCTTATAGTCCCTTTAGAAAAATAACTTAGATATTCAAGGATAATTTCTGTAGCTTAGAAATATTACATTTAACGCACTTTTTCGCTTCTCACGACTTCCAATGATAAGTTATGTCATATAGATTATACATGACGTCATTGAAAAGCAAGTAGTATCTTCTAAAAGCGACAACTAGTATAACTTTTCGAAACAATAGATAACTTGGTCATTTGAAGAGTAAAGTTGTGTACTTAGATATGATGTCTGCTTGAAAGTTTCTAAGGATTATACTTTTTCAGGTTCTTGCATGGAGTTGTATTTGATAGCTAGTATCAATCTTATGATTAAGTTAGATCTTCTGTTGATATCTGAGATAATTATCATTGGCATGTAATAGTATTGGGGTTTAATGGTTAGATGTTGATGAAAGTGCCCATATCGCTTGAGATGTTGATGCAATGTGGACCTTCACACGTAAAATGTAGATGCAATGTGGATCCACCACATCTCCACATTTTGAATGTGGATGTATTGTGGAGCAATGTGGATTTCCACATTTCAAATTTGAAGGAGGCGTGGTAGCTCAGTGGTAAGGCACTTGCCTCTGGTGCTAGAGGTCCCAGGTTCGATTCCCGCTCGCGTCGAGAAAAATTTCGGTGTCCGAACACGCTTTCTCTAGTGTCATTTGCAGGGATGACGCTAGATAAGTGCATCATCCTTCGGATCGGGACGTTAACTGGATGTCCCCTGTGCAGGGAAAGTCACCCCCTGTGCAGGTTAAAGAACCCTACGGTAATTTCGATATGGTTACTTGTAGGCTTTCATCCTGCAACCCGGAGTGTACAATGTACACCTGCCGATAATGCTCGAAAGCGGGCGCCAGGCAGTATATAGAGAAAGAAAGAAAGAAAGAAAGAAAGAATAAATGCAGATATATTGTGGGTCAGCATAATGGAGATTTACGTTAATTCTTGGATAAATTCGAAATAAATGTGGACCGCAACACTAAAAATGTGGATCCGCCACATCTCCACATCTTGACAATGTGGATCCACCACATCTCCACATTTCCACAATGTGGAGTTTCCACACCTACACATTCGACAATTTGACTTATACCCTCTCTCAATTTCAGGTAAACTTCGGCTTATTCGTTTTGCTAGAGTATGTTCTAATGTTGATGACTTCAACAACAGAAACTTATTTTTAACTGCTAAATTATTAAAACAAGGTTATAGATATCATAAAATTCGAAAAGCATTTTCTAAATTCTACCACAGACACTCAGAGTTAATTGTTAAATACAACATTGGGTTAAAAACTCTTCTGCAACGAGGCATATCAGAACCTATATTTTATGGTGATTTAGTCTATAAATTCAAACGAATTGTTGGAAAACCTAATTTTAGTGATCAATTCAAAAAGATAGTTAAACGTTATATAAGGGTTGGATATAACTTGGATATCATGCGACAATCTGCATGCCTAGTTGTAAACCCAATCACGGTTTATAGCTATGGTTTCCTCTTTAATTGCACGATGGTGGGTCGGGCCTCAGACTCTATGACGGCTCTGACGTGAAGCTTTAATCGGTGGGTTGGTGCCTGATGCTTATCTGTAGCTGGACCCACCGTGGCTCAACTTGAGGTTTTCTTTAGCTCTGACTATCTGTGAGTCAAGAGCCCTTTTCTTTGTATCATCATGGTGTAGTAATTTGATTAGAGTGTTTTTCCATGATGATACATTGCATTAGTTAGATGGCCTCCATGCGAGCTGAACATTTTTGTACTTCAACAACAGCAGAATCTAGGGCGAAGATTTGGTACCAGTAAAATGCATTTAAGCCCCCCGGTGGCTTAGGCTGCTGTCCGTTCTAAGGCGGTGGTTCTGTTGTTGTTGACTTTCTGTTAATTGTTACTCCCATTGTGGGAGTCTGTAATTGTTCTATGTTTTGTTGTACGTTACTTTATGTCCATTTTAGTATTGCAATCATCTTGATGGGGAAGAGAGAGCTGATTGCTTTGCTTAATTTGTCTTCCTGGTGTCTCGTGATGGTTGAACGGCTCTTCCTCACGGTGCCACGGGGTTGTCTGCAGTTTGTGATTGTGGTATTTCCTGATCATACTCATTTACTATTTTTTTTCGGTGCTGAGCTGAAAATAACTATGATTGTGAAAGTTTTCTGGTCGTATGATAGTTTCCAGGTCCTGCTGTGGAAATATATAAAATAACTTAGTCAAATTCAGCTTTGAAAATAACTTAGTCATTTTAGGAGGTATAGTTTTTGGTGATATATGGTGTGTGTAATAGTCAAGGCTACTAAGTTCTATGCGTCTTAAGAGTCTCTTGGTCAATCAAGACCTCATCTCCTAGAGGCATCACTCTGTAGCATTAACTAGTGTATAGCTAGCCGTCTCAAGTTTACTACTACTAATTTTTTAATGAAAGAACAACAAAGACTGGTGAACATTTCTATAACTTTATTGCCCCACTAACTATAACTGATTACAATGACAGAGGATTAGGGCCATCCCTCTGTTTATTGTTTACAATAAGAGAAATTAAAGAATATATGCCATCATACAAAGTAGAATTCAATTAGAATGTCTTAAACATTGATCCAGAGCCTAGTTGACTTTGAGTATATTTTGGTCCAAAGTTGTTCTGTTGCAGCTGACTTGGTGCATATTTTGATCCTAAACTCTGTTGTAATGAATCTGATTCATCATCTTCACCTAAAGAATAGGATGGTGGATCATATTCTTCAAGTTTTCCATCCAAAAGGTATCTTCGTTTTTTAATAGCATATCTCAAAGCTTCATCCTCATCATACTTATCGTCATCTCGTAGTCTCTTTGCTGTAGCTGTTATCTTTTTGTGCAAGGGATCTTTCTTCGTGGCCTTAGATACTTTAAGGAAGCTCTGGTAGCGATCAATGACCTCTGCTCTGTATCTAGGTTCTAGTTTATCAAAAGTGACCTCCTCTGCGTCCATGTCTGGATGTTTCTCTACTGTATGTTGTACACTTTCATTGAAAGTATCTTGCAGGTATCTATGGGCTCCACCAACAAAAACTTGCCAAGGATCAAACTTGCTCTTTTTTCTAGAATAATGTTGGTCTTCATCATCTTCATCAGTATAGTCTGTATCACTACCATCATGAATGCCATAATCTTTGTTTGTATATTTTCCAAAGATATCTTCCTTTTGATGACTTCTAGAAGTCTCTGCATCAGATTCTTCAGACATAGTAGAGTCTTCATTTTCTGACATTGTTTCTGACTCCATATCTTCACTGCAGATACCACTTGTCAGATGTCGTCTCAAACTGTCTGATCTTGCAAACTGTCGTTCACACTTTGGACACTAATGTTGACCCATTGAAATCGTTTTGGTAAATGAACAGCTTCGCATTGATTGTGTCCTTTTATACTTGTAGTGACATACAAACACACAGTTTTGTCAATATTTATCACAAAAATATGACAATTTCTACTCTTTATTATTTGCATGTACTTCTTTTGCTGCAACGCTTGAGAGAGGACTGCATTTTCTTGTTTTGCTGTTCTCTTTTGCAGAAGAAAAATTCTTTCTTTTATCACATCTTTGTTCTGTTATATTTCTACCCTTCATATATTTATTTTCTAATGGTCTTCATCTAGTTGGCTTCCTATCAGCTTACAAAGTTCTCTATGGCACATTCTACAGTACTTTGGTGGTCTTCCTTGCTTGAGTTTACTATCCAACGCTGTACTCAGCCTTTTCATCAGATATCGATTTTGTCCATAGCTCATTTGATATTTAGTTGATCTTTTAGATGCAGGTGTTTTCATATCATCATTGCAGCTTGTATTTTTCTGTCTTGTTGAGAGATCCATTCTTCTTCTTTTATTGTTCCTAGAACAATAAGACATGTCAACCAGAACCATCATATTTATACTGATAGCAAAATGGATCAGCTTTTTATACGTTTGAAATGTATTTTTACTAAAGTTTTTCGACCACCAAAAGGAAAAGACCTACCAATTTCATCTTTGATATCAATATAAACTTGATCAATATAAGATTTTGCCAAAGGTACATAATGCAAGTTCACAAATTCTTGATGCGATTGAGTGCTAGATTTGGACTGCTTATAAGAAACAATTCTTAGTATAGGAGCTGTTATATTTCCAACGTAAGTGTAATCTGCAACATCAGAATAAACAAACATCTGATGGTGGGTCATGTTCAAATCAACAGCATATGTAAAAGTCTGGTTATCATTCCCAATCAGTTTATTTGAAAGATCAGGATTCAATCCAAGTATTTCGCCAAGAGACTTTGAAAATCTTATTTGAACTCTATTTTGATTTTCAACATGTAAGTTTACACGATTGCCTGATTTTTTATAACTTAATGAGATCATACTGTGGATTTGACGTAGAATAGCTCCACATTTTTCTTCAATTGCAATCTGAATTTGCTCTACTAAGTGCTGAGGCGAATTATAGTTTCCTGCTGGGATAAACAATTTTATTTCAGGACAACTTCCATCTTTCATGCATACAGTATTCATTTTACTTTTTCCCAGTCTTTTAAAAACATTCTCATCGTAAAAGTGAATATAAAAATAATTGCTTTTATGTGAAATGTTATATACTTCTGAAGGAGTCATAATTTCTACCAACGCTACAACCCATTGTTCTTTCTGGACTTGAATAGGATGGTTTAGCTTTGTGGTAAATGAGAACTGTTTATTTTTAGGGAAAATATCCATAGAACTATCACTCAGTAAGCTCAGATAAAATTCGTCCATGATCGCATTTGTGAAACAACCACCACACTTGATAGAAATATAATGACAATTAGACTTTGCTTAACGTCATATATATGTAATGACTACTCTCATATTAATCATATGAAGATGGAATATATATCATGCAAAACTTTGTATGTTATGCAGATCTGAAATCTACTATGTGAAGATGTATATTCCACGTTTTAATCCTAGACATATTCATCAACTTGTCAAATATGTAAATATGGAAAACTCACAGTGTAAAGAGGTAAAATAATTAATAATGCATGGGCTAAACATTTTTATTGACCATCAAAGGTAAATTTGAATGGTGCTAGAACCAAAGATGTAGATTATCAGAAATTAACTATTGAGAGATTTTTAGATCGAGTTAAGGCATAGAGTCCCAGTCAACAATATTTCAGTAAAGTCAGGATTCTCCCATAGACAATAAAATAGAAAGGAAGAATAGGATAGATGACTAAAAGGGCTCAATTCAGATTTGCCTCAAATGAAACAAATATTACCTTGCCAACAATTCAAATATGACAGGGCCATCTCTCTGAAAGCTGCCATAGCGAATATACCATGCTACTATCAACTAGAACATTATTGATCGGAGAGAGGGTATAAGTCAAATTGTCAAATGTGTAGGTGTGGAAACTCCACATTGTGGAAATGTGGAGATGTGGTGGATCCACATTGTCAAGATGTGGAGATGTGGTGGATCCACATTTTTAGTAAGGCGGTCCACATTAATTTCGAATTTATCCAAGAATTAACGTAAATCTCCATTATGCTGACCCACAATATATCTGCATTGTTTCACATTTGAAATGTGGAAATCCACATTGCTCCACGATACATCCACATTGCTCCACATTACATCCACATTCAAAATGTGGAGATGTGGTGGATCCACATTGCATCCACATTTTACGTGTGAAGGTTCACATTGCATCCACATCTCAAGTGATATGGGCACTTTCATCAACATCTAACCATTAAACCCCAATACTATTACATGCCAATGATGATTATCTAAGATATCAACAGAAGCTCTAACTTAATCATAAGATTGATACTAGCTATCAAATACGACTCCATGCAAGAACCTGAAAAAGTATAATCCTTAGAAACTTTCAAGCAGACATCATATCTAAGTACACAACTTTACTCTTCAAATGACCAAGTTATCTATTGTTTCGAAAAGTTATACTAGTTGTCGCTTTTAGAAGATACTACTTGCTTTTCAATGACGTCATGTATAATCTATATGACATAACTTATCATTGAGAGTCGTGAGAAGCGAAAAAGTGCGTTAAATGTAATATTTCTAAGCTACAGAAATTAGCCTTGAATATCTAAGTTATTTTTCTAAAGAGACTATAAGATACATAGACATTTACTAGCGAGAGAAGAGTAGATAGGAATCTGTTACAATCAGATCTATCTTCACACAAATAAACACAGCCCAGGAGAAATCACAATCATAGACCAGAATACCTCTCAAATATACTAAGTTATTCCCAATGGCCCAGGAAACTATTACAGAGCAGTCAAAAATTAATTAAGTTATTCTCAATAGCCCAAGAAACTATCACAAAGCAGTCGAAAATCAATTAAGTCATTACCCAATAGCCCAGGAAACTATCACAATTATAGGCCCGACCAGAATTTCCGCAAAATAAACTAAGTTATTCCCAAATAGCCCAGGAAACTATCACAATCATAGGCCCAACCAAAATACCCCTAAAAATAAACTAAGTTATTCACAGCTAGTCACTCAAGCCTACCAGGGGTGGGATCTATGGCCCAATTTTTATTTAGCCTGAAAAATTCTAAGTTCTTTTCAGGCTTAAAAAAATGGGGCCAGAGTGCCCCCCATTACTACTAATAGTTCATGATATTAGATAATTGTGCCACAATCTGGTACAGTAATTATACAATTGATTACCGAGCTGGATAATTCTAATATATAAATACTGGAACAGCAATCTATACCAAACCCGTTTAGAAAGCAAAGCAATTCGCCTAGTTTTACGTCTAAAAATCGCATGTCACAATTCACATATTTTGAAAATATATAACCGACAGTAGTTTAAAAATGTCGTATGTTGGTATTTTTATCAAGCTCATTTTATGTTCTTTGTATCGAAACCAAAAGAAATTTTGCAAACCAGACAAAAGGGAAGATAACTCTTTAAAACTTCCAATGGACAGAATGAGTTTAGATATGGGTTGACGTTCTGGTTCATTTCAATTGAAAACAGTGGCAAACAAAAAAGTAAAAATACCTTGAGAGTAGAAATCGATCAATTTTGTGAAGGTTAACGCGATACCATGAGAAGTTCTTATGTCATCGACAAAATGTGCGGGGTTGAGTTACCCCACCCACTTCTTGAAAAGTAGGGGTAGTGTTATAAGGAATAATTTTCTTGAATACAGAACTGATAAAGCCACACATTTTGCGCGACGAAATGATTTTTATACAGTGTTGGCTATAAATAAAGCAAATCATATACTCAATATACTTTTTTCGTGCTCCTGTAGTGACACAATTTATGGTAAAAGTATAAAGAAAAATCGAAAAAGTCCCATTTTTTGAAGTTTACCATTTCTCTATTAGTCAACATTTTTCGACTGTAAAGGTGATAGTCGTGCAAGCAGTGGTCGCATAATGTATTTTAATAAAAAATAAGTTGGAACCAAATCGTTAATTTGTCAAATCATGATCGCAAATAAGGTCCCCAATTTTCCTTTGCTTTTTTCCAAGTATTTTGCTTAAAATTTCCGCCAGTATATAAAACCCCTACTCATTTTGAGCATGCGATGCACGTGCACGGCAAGTCCTTTTTCGACAAAAATTAAATCATCAAGTAGACGTTGAATTCTAGTTTCCGAAAATGTATTGTTTGATAGCATTTTATCAACGCGTTGTGGAGTTATAATGCCATGCTAAGAACTTTCCAATTGACCCTCGATGTATAGCGTATACATATATACATATGCCACTCCATCATACGATGTTTCTTATGTGCGTGTAAAATTACCTTAGAGAATAAAAAAAGTTTGTCTGTCAGTCATAGTGCATCAATGAGGATTTGGAAGGCATTTGATCAGCTACATTTCATACAGCATACCCATAAGTGCATCAAAGTTGCAGCTACATTAAGCAATTTAGCAAGGCTTTAAATAATTTAATTCAAATGTACAACATCAGGCCTTTCAAATAACTAGAATTTCGAGAATCGGATGTGTCGCCTGACAAAAGAGAAGTCAAACAAGGCAATTTTGTCGGATTTATATCCACCGGCGAAGGGTTATTTTAAAGAAACGTATAAATAACAAAACATAAATCCCATTTTGACGACCCCTAAGTTCACCTTGGGTATCATACAGATAATAGTTAAAGTAAGAAAGGTGGCAAAGATCAGGAATCGATACAATCAAGTACCACACCTGACCCAGGATACCAAATGGGAAAGTGAAAAAAACACAATTAAACATCACAAAAAAGAGCCAATAGGTCAGCCCTTTCCCAGCAGGTGACCACAAGGCAGCAATGAACAGACGCGAAAAGACATAAATAACCCAACTGATCCACAAAAGAAGTACCGCCTTGGAACGGTCAGTAAAATTATTTTACTGGGGGGCTTAAACCGGTTTCATGTCGCCAACCTCACCCTTAGTTCAGATCAGGATCAAGACACATAGATATTTGGATTGCATGAAAGACCCCTTACGTATCCATGCATTATCTCCTAGAACATATAAATCAAGATATAAAAAGCAAAGATAAGGACTCGCCAGTACATAAAACTGAATAGAGAAGTAAAAGAAATCCAACAGGTAAACCCCGGTGGGCCTGACAACAGCCAAAGCATCAGGCCCCATACCATCTCATCAATAGATAAGTCTTTAAGTCGGAACCGTCAAAGAGTCTGAAGTCCGATCCACCAGCATGCAATTAAAGAGGAAAGCAAAGATGCCAACCGTGATTGGGTTGACCATCAAGCATGCAGTATGTTGCAATACATCAATGTTATAGCCAATCTTCTTATAATGAGAAACTATTTTAATAAACTGCGCTGAAAAATTATTAGAGCCAAAAATCTTCTTCAACTTATACACCAAGTCACCATAGAACCCAGGTTCCTAAAGTCCTTGGCGCAAGAGAGATTTAAGTCCAACTTGGAATTCAGATATGAAATCATAGTATCGTCGATAAAATTTAGAAAAAGGTTTTGCGAAGTTTATGATACTGATAGCCTTGTTTAAGAAGTTTCTGAGTTAAAACCGTATGAACTATTTTTCATTGTTTAGTTAAATAAAAAAAAACTTATCTGTACAATTTTAATATCTGATATGTAAGGTCAAAGTTTTTGCTTCTATGTTGGTTTATACTTTTTCCCCTTTACTTTGATATGCAACATGACCACATTCATTTTAACCCAACCCACAGGTTGAGGGTGTGTGTAAGGAGACAGCATGTGCTTGTATGGTGCTCTAAGCTCCATTCCCTTTATTTTGATATGCGGCATGACTACTTTCAGAAAACAAATGTGTTTACCGTTTGAAATTACCTCAGAGAACGAGGATGTGTGTAAGGACAGAATATGTGCTTGCATTGTGCTCTATGCACCATTCCGTTTAATTTGATATGCAACACGACTACTTTCCGAAAAAAAATGTTTTGACCTTGTGACCATACATCAGGGGACGAGGATGTGTGTAAGGACAGAATATGTGCTTGCATGGTGCTCTATGCACCATTCCCTTTAATTTGATATGCAACACTACTTTCAGAAAAAATGTTTTGACCTTTTGACTCCACCCCAGGGACCAAGTGTATGTGTAAGGACAGAATATGTGCTTGCATGGATTCCCTTTATTTGATATGCAACATGACTACTTTCAAAGAACAAACTGTTTTGACCTTTAGGCCCCATCTGGGGTTGAGGATGTGTGTAAAGACAGAATATTGTGCTTGCATGGTACTCTATGTTTCAGTCCCTTTAATTTGATATGCAACATGACTACTTTCAGTAAAAAAATGTTTTGACCTTTTGACCCAACCCCAGGGATCGAGGGTGTGTGTAAAGACAGTGTATGTGTTTGCATGGTGCTCTATTCTTCATTCCAATTAATTTGATATGCAACATGACTAATTTCAGAAAAAAATGTTTGACCTTGATCCCAACCAGGGGTTGAGGGTTTGTGCAAGGACAGAATATGTGCTTGCACGGTGCTCTATGCTCCATTCTCTTTAATTTGATATGCAACATTTTGACCCCTCTTAAGGAGTCGAGGGTGTGTGTAAAGACAGAATATGTGGTTGCATTTGTCATTTCCTTTAATTTTTTTTGTTAGTTTGCTTTACGTCCCAAGTCAACAGCTATGGTCATTGCGGGACGGTCAGTTCACCTAACCACACTTTTTCCTGGGAAAGCTTGAACAAGCAGTTAACCAGTACTTCGTGCACATACTTTCGCTTGTAACTGACAACAACCCTTCTTGAATGATTCAGCGGAAGGGAGGAGAATGACCGTAGAAATTATTTCATGATCAATCTCCACGAAAGTATGGGACCGGGCCGGGATCGAACTCGCGACCCCTGGATCCACAGTCAGACTCGCATCTGTTGCCAGACACGTTACCGACTGCGCTACCCGGCCCGGTAATTCCCTTTAATTTGGTATGCAACATGACCATGTTCTGAAAGTTGAGTTTTGACCTTTTGACCCCACCCAAGGGTCAGGGGAGGGATGGTGGTCTACGAACAAAATATTTGCTACCATATTGCTGCATGCGTCATTATCTTTAATTTGATATGCAACATGACCATATATAGAAAAAGTTGAATTTTGGCCTCTGCCCCACCCCCTAAGTCCACCCTGGGTGACGGAACCAGGTCTTCAAATTATAAATCCCATTTGATATGTTTCATATATATTGTACCTCTGTCTGTATGCGAGTTTCAGTAAAACCAATAATGCAACTGAGTTATTGCGAAATTTAAATATTTGACATTTGACCCCACCAAAGGGGTCAGGGGGTGGGGTACAATTTTAATCACTGTCTTGTCTATCTAAAGACACTGGGCCTAATCACGGCCTATAGTGAGAAGTTGTCAGATATAATAGCTTTGGGGAAATGTGAAGTTTATTACACCAAAAAGCTAATATGGCGTTTGCATTAGCCTAAACCTAAGTTAAAAAAAAGCCATAACTAGTCAAAATTTTGCATGTGACCTCCAAAATAAACATGATCTGTATTTTATGATGCTTTGCCTTTCTGTGAACTTGAAATGAAAATGTTGCATCCCTAAAAAGTTATTGATCAGAAACCACAATTTAGCCAAAAGCTAAGTCAAAAAGTGCTATAACTCAGTCAAAAATTTGCGGATGACCTCCAAATTCGAACTTGACCTGTATTTAATGATGCTTTACCCTTCAGTAAACTTTGAATGAAATTGATGCATCCCTTCAAAAGTGATCAATCAGAAACCAAGTATGACAACCCAGACGACAATAACAACGGAGGCATGTTCCCTATACGAATAGATATCTATGCAAGAATGTGGTGTTTCCTGGTCATACTCACTTACTTTTAAGGGCTAAAAGTAGAAATTAAAATGCCTAAAATCTTCTCAAGTGAGATGGTTGCAAGACTAGAAAGGACACTAAGTACTGTATCACAAAACCAGGAACAGACACTGAACCCCCAAGAAACAATGGGAGTAGCCCAACCCCTATAGAAAATGATATAATATACACAGATGACAAAGAAAAGGCTAATTTGCTTAATTCATATTTTAAAACACAATCTGATCTAAATGATGCTGGCAAGGAATTACCACATATCATCCAATCAAACCCAAACAATTTGACACAATTAGTAACAAACCCTACTGAAGTTAAATCCATATTAGAAACACTACAAACGGGAAAAGCGTCTGGACCAGATAATATAAATAACTATGTCCTTAAAACTTGTTCTTCAGAACTCTCTCATCCTCTTTCTAAATTATTTAACTTATCTTTATCATTGAGCAAAGTACCTAAGGCATGGAAAGAAGCTAATGTTACGCCAGTTTTTAAAAAAGATGATCCTACGGACTGTAAAAATTACAGACCTATATCATTACTTAGTACATTGGGAAAAGTTATGGAAAAAATAGTTCATAAACACGTCTTTAACTTCTTAAGTGCCAACAATGTTATAACGTCCTTGCAATTAGGCTTTGTCCCTGGCGATTCAACTGCCAATCAACTAGTTGATATCTATAATACATTCTCAAAGGCATCGGATGATGGCTTAGAAGTAAAGGCAGTCTTTTGTGACATAAGCAAAGCATTCGACCGTGTTTGGCACAAGGGATTATTATTAAAACTTAAATCTGTAGGCCTTAGTGGCTCCCTGTTAGGATGTTTTCAAAACTACTTGAGCGATCGCAAACAAAGGGTTGTCTTACCAGGGGGTCCTCCACCTGGGTAAGCATAAATGCGAGTGTACCCCAAGGCTCTATTTTAGGACCACTTTTATTCCTTATTTATATCAATGATATTGTAAAGGATATCAACTCAATTATTCGTCTTTTTGCAGATGATACTAGCCTTTATATTATAGTTGACTCCCCAGAGGAAGCATCACAAACCATTAATCAGGATTTAGTAAGAATATCTGCATTGGCTGAGAAATGGCTGGTATCTTTTAATCCAAATAAGACTGAATACATACTACTGTCTCGTAAATTAAATAAACCTGTTCACCCACCTGTAAATATGAATAATCAAGTAATCACAGAAGTCGAAAGTCACAAACATTTAGGAGTAACATTTGAAAGTAGTGGTACTTGGCACACGCACATACAATTAATAACTACAAAAGCATGGCAGCGAATTCATATTATGCGTAAACTTAAATTTTGCTTAGATAGAAAAGCACTAGAAACTATATATATGGCATTTATTAGGCCAATCTTAGAATATGCTGACGTTGTCTGGTGCAATATTACTAAGTATGAGGAAGACGAACTTGAGAAGATACAGCTTGAAGCTTCCAGGATAGTGACTGGAACAACCAAATTAGTATCCATTGAGAATTTGTATAAAGAAACTGGCTGGGAGACTCTTAGCTCAAGACGAAGGCAACATAAATTGACTCTGTACTATAAAATGACCAACTACTTAACTCCAGCATATCTCAGTTCATTGCTTCCTCCCCTTGTAGGTGCCATGTCCAGGTATCCACTAAGAAACAGCGAACAATATCAAACAATTGACGCTAAATCCCAACTGTACTATAATTCATTTCTCCCCTCAACCATACGTGAGTGGATTCTCTAGGTAACACAGTTCAGTCCTGTCCATCAGTCTCTTCTTTCAAAAAGAAGATGTCAACGCGACAATTATTATTATCTCACTGGCAGCAGAAACGAACAGATACTTCATGCTAGAATTAGGACAAATTGTAGCAGTTTGCATTGCACTTTATTCAGTAAAAACATCATACAAGACAAGTTCTGTACATGTGGCGAAATTGAAGACGTCCAGCATTTCCTCTTCTCTTGTGCAAGGTTCACTGCCCAGCGTCAAATTATGCTAGAAAAGGTTCAAAGACACTGTGTCCCAACTCTTAACGTGTTGTTGTACGGTGAACGAAGCTTAAACAGCAATACCAATTGTATTATCTTCAAAGCTGTTCAGGAGTTAACCACCCATTCAAAACGATTTTAGAATTAACTACCAATATAATGGCACTTTTTCTTATCCAATAAGGTCGATACCGTGGAAACCTCTCTCTCTATCTTATCTGCTAGATAAAAACACACACACACACACACACACACACACACACACACACACACACACACACACACACACACACACACACACACACCTGCATAAAATGTAATCACATATAATTCAATTAGAAATATCATCAAGAAATCAACTGCTAATCAAATTATGTTATTTAGATGATTCCTTTAGGGAAGCAGATTCAAACAAGTCTTAGACTTATTTCTGTATCCCTTTCAAATGTATTGTATTGTATATATGATGTATCTGTTGTATCTTGATGTACTTTATATTTGAATAAAGTATTGTTTACACTAATGGGAGTAGCAATACACGATGAATTATCAACAGAATCACAGCCTTAGAATGGACAGGAGCCTAAACCACCAAGAGGCAAATTTGTAAGTCTAAAGGTTTCAGAGTAATATTATGCCATACTGACTGGTAACAATGTTCTGTATTGATGTACCTGGTCCCAAGGTTTTAAAACATTTCAATCACTAATAAAAACGTAGACTTTTTTGCTTTCAAATTCTAAAACAATGTTTTAACATGTTTTACTGTAGGCATTATAGCATTTATGAGCATGCTAAATTTCATCCTCAGTTAAGATGAGTATGAAAAGCTTTTATTTACTTGGGGCCTAATCATACTGACTGGTAAAATGTTAAGAATAAAATATCAGGTCATTCTAACTGGGAATAACTGGGGAAAATGTTCAGGACAATGCTAGGTTATACTGACTGGGAATAATGTTCAGAATAAAGATATGCCAGAACATACTGACTAGAATAAATGCTCATAACAATGTACAATAACAGCTCATATTGACCATAAAAATCTTCAGAACAATGTTCTATTATACAATTATTGACTAATGTTGAGGTGGACATGGAGTGTTATTGAACAGTTAACATCACATTGACCAACACGAGGCGGAGGTCAATATGATTAAGTTTACTGTTCAATAACACTCCATGCCTACTGAAACAGAAATCAACAATTGCTTTATGATAAAATAAATGTATGTTATGCAGTTTGTGTCCTTTTATACCATTAAAACCATTGACGTTACGGATGGATCATGCGAAATTACTTGACCTTCTGACGTCACGTCCCGTAAGCCATGCAATATTACCTCATGCTGTGTGCTTTGCAATACAAGTCCGGCAAACCATGCAATATGTAGTTATATTGACTCGAGTGGGTATGCATCTGGGCCAATCAGAAGATGTTTATTTATAGATTATATAATAAAAGATTATAATGACAGGGAATAATGTTCAGAATAATGCAATACCAGGTCATCCTAACTGTGAATAATGTTCAGAACAATGCCGTACCATGTCATACTTAATTGGAATAATGTTCAGAGCAATGCTATACCTGGTCATAATGACTGGGAATAATGTTCAAAATAATGCTAATCCAGGTCATACTGACAGGGAGGATTGTTAAGAATAATGCTATACCATATCATACTGACTGGGAATAATGTTCAGAATAATGCTATAACAAGCCAGGATAATGCTATATAGTGTAGGCCCCTGTGTCGAAATTTGGGCTCCCGTGTGCATTTTTTGGTAAAAGTGATTCTTATCGATTTTCAACTAGAAAAATATATGCAGTGTAAGGAAAAAGATGTTTACAATTTTTTCTTGCAGAATTAACATCACAGTGACGTCACAAACTGGGTCACCATCTTTTCACTTGCATCAAAGAGCTTATATGTGGTGGAGTTATTTACACACTTAAAATAATCTTATTTTTTTATGTGTGTTGCATTTTAATGGTTAAAAACATCTATCGAAACACTAAAATGAAAATTTGATTCAATATGGATTTCAATTTTACAAGAAATTGACGTCGATTTGACGTCAATGTGCTGGAAAAACACATTGCGGTCAAAAAATAATAATTATGGTAATTCGCGTGTGCCTTGTGACTAAAATCAGATCTTAGCATAACTGTATGTTCCTGGCTTAGCTTTTCGAAACAAGTAAGCTCTCTGATGTTTGAGGTGTTCAGCTGCTACAGCGTGTTAACTACGTTACCCTATTTTTTAAACAAAATAAATAAATGTAATCAAGGTTGTTAAGGTAATACTTGAATTATTTATATTGGACAAACATTCACGTACCATACAAGGACATTTTATTCCTTCTTATATCTATGTTTCTAAAAGTTATATAGGCCCATTGAAATGTTATTTATGTTACATTTTAAGCTACTTCATTTAAAATCACTTACATTCTGTTAAATAATTTTCTTTGGTAAGCTTCCCAGTTAACTGCGAGGTTTTAAATACACCTTCCAAAAGACAAGTAATAGACCATTATATAGATGCAAACAGTTTGTTTGTATCACAAATACTTAAACAGATATAAACTGTTAAATATGATAACCCTGGACAAAAAGATCATTCTTTATTTCAGCATGAAATTCAATTGGAAAATCTTTATGCACCAAATATGAACATTCTGTTAATAAGCAAGAGTGAAAAGCCATACTTAACTTCGTTTCCAGTGCAAAATATAAGTTTTGTTTTTGTATGTACAGCATCATGTAACGTATATTACAACTTTCAAGACTGCATAGACATTGCTTTATTCCGTTTATCGTACGTCATAGGATACTTTATTTCATCTCAAAACTGACTGTGCGTGTTAAATAGATGTAAAAATTCAGTCTGTCTGAAAAAAGGATTTATCAGTTTGCATTTAAGTTCCTACTATTCATCCATGCACATTTATTTTTGCAAAATAGTATATATTTGAAATGATTTGCACAAAATTATAGATTTTAAAATTCATAAACAAAGGGAATATCAACACTCAAGTTGTAGTACTCTACAAAATATATTATATTGCCATCTGTTTATCCAAAATGTTAACAAAGACGATATATTATTTAGCCAGAAAAGCTTATATATTATGTTAAGTTTAGAGTATTGTAATATTTTCTGAAGAATTCTAAGTTTAATTGAGCTGCTTCTATTCAGTTATTCAAAGAGTCTATAAATCTTGTTCAAAGTGACTGTCGAGGAGTCAATTTATATCCTGAACTTTAGCGGTGTATGCATATGATAACGCATTACAGAAGAATATGAAATTAATCTTAGTTTTTATACAGTATAGCTTTCGTTGTGCAATCCACAAAACTGTCCATCGTATTATGTAAGTACCTTGCTTCACTTGCTCAACCAATACTATCTAAAGAACTGCTTTATTGATGAGAAAATTCATTTCCCTGGAAATATAGAAAGTTGGTTATAGTGTAGAGCTTTACTTTAAGGCCAAATTAGATTCGGGCATTTACAAGGAAAAAGGTCAGCTGTTACGACGATACCAATTTAAATAAAAAACTTTTCAGCTAAAATTTTATCCAGCCAAATTTTAACAGGTGACAGTCAAGTCATTGGTATGTGGATTTTACATTGGTTTTTAGAATGCTGGATGAAAATGTGAAATATTAAAAAAATGTAGTCAAGAGATTAGATCTGATTTAGTTTTAGCAATACATGTTTATATACCTGATGTTAAATTCCACGAAACAGAATGTTGGCAAAATAGTACAGGAACCTCGCAAGCATGATAAATGTAATCATTAATAACAATGTTTTACATGTATATGTGTACCTTAGATTAGAATGAGTTGTTAACTTGCCAGGGCATAGATTCAAAAGGAGCATACACAATGCTAACTGTTCAGCATTAAGATGGCACTCTTCTCAGTATCAACATTGTCACTAATGATAGTCGCACACGCAAAGTTTAAAAATGTGCATGAGCTTATGCATATCTAATTTGCCATGTATACTTTTATTCAGTTATCTCTAAAAGAAGTCATTTCATTTAAATGTACAGGATATCACTATAAATCTCAGAGGTTGATTTAGCAGCGCCTCATTGTCAATTGTGTAATATGTGTGAATGGTATAATTTTCGAAATGTTACAAGCTATTTTTCACATATGTTCTTTGACACTAGCGCAAGTATAAATCACGTTGCTTTTAGATGAAAAATATTTTTGACTCTTTTACTGTAATTCATAAATAAATATTTGGACTAGCATATGCATTTTTTAATCACTCATGATGATGCAGAGGGGCTAGCATTCGAAATTTTGGTCATCAATCTCCATACTACTTTGTGTATACGAGCAGCAAAGGCTCTGGCAAGTCTACCTACACATATGCACATACTCATCTTAAGCCTTAATTGCTCGACACTGTGACAAGTACCCAAATCAAATGGGCTTAGTCCTTTGATCTGTTCTTTCGTTACTAGTAAATATATTTTGCTTGATTTGAACTATGCAAATAATTATTTGGCTGCAATTTTGTATCAACAATAATGTTTAGAACCAGACAGAACGGATGATAAGACAGTGCAATATGTCCTGAATTTTTTCTTGTTATGCATTTACCATCTTAAATGGTATTCTTTTGTCGCAAAACTGGACATAGTTCTAATATAAAGCCGTTTTAACCATAGGGATAGACTAGGCGTGTGTCATACCTTTGGGCAAAAATCGTTGTGTTTTTAAATCATTTCAGTTTATTTTTTTCAAAAGATAAGGATAAAGAACTGTTTTAAATTCTCAATTCCCAATTTTGATATATGCTTGAATTGACCTACAATTACAAATTTTGAAAAGGTTTTTTATTCCTGAATGGTATCAGCATAGTACAATGTAGTTGTAATAAAAAGCTGGCTTAAACATTATGTGATAAGTCTTTCTAAGCTAGTCCATGCTAAAAAATATTGTGTTATCTAAAATACGATACATTAAACACAATGTACTTTATTCAGCATTTAACATATAGCCATGTTTATAAACTACACACAATAAGTTGATATATTTATGTAGTGAAACAACAACAATGATTTTCCTGAGGAGCATCTAGCATTTCTTCTGATATGTTTGATGATTTTATATGTGTCTTTTATGTATCATTTCACGCATAAAAGAGGCAAATATATCAGTGTCAGTGAGATAAAAGATATTATTTAATAAGAATTTAAGAAAATAAAATGCTTTTTACATATTTAATTAAATGAACAGATTTGAAAGAATCGTTGTATGTAAATAAAGATCAAATTTTATTCTTTTATTCATCCATGCGTTGTTGATATTTTCCTTTAATGACAATTAATGGCAGTTTAATGGCAATAAATGTCCCACTAGCATTGTAAACTTAAATAGTGTTCCTTTGTAATTTAAAAATGTATATAAAAGAAAGTAACGTATATCACAGTAATAACAAATAAATTTTCAATCTTTGATAACATCATACTGCTAGTTATTTGTTTACAATTAAAAGGTTAAATTGTCTTGTAAGAATAAGGAGTAATTAGATGAGATTTCCAATTTTTTTACAGTAAACAAGAAAATTTTTGCTATTGTGTGGTATCGCCTCAAAAGCTAAAGAGTTAACGTACATTATTTGTGGCTTGTAGGATGTGGTTTTAGAAAATAATAGTGTGCTAAACTCCCCTAGGAGGTATTTTGGTAGTCCAATGTCTAGTGACAGTAATGCATTAAATAGTTATACATTTAAAGTAACATATATAACTGTAACATCATAGTGGTGTATTGTTTAAATGCATATCGGCTGTTCCCTTCATTTAAAAATGTTTTAAAGCAAACACATGTTGATAAATAATAATTCGGTCGGTATAACTTGGTATTTGCAAAATAGGATTTGAAACTATAATAGGGTAACGTAGTTAACATGCCTGTCGAAATATATGTCAGAGAGCTAACGTATGCCATTTTGTATCTTATATAATATAGTTTCAGAAAATTATAGTGAACAATATTTTCCCTGCTGTGTGGAGTGGAGGGTCTAGCTATTGGAGCTTTTAATATCACAGAATTTTCATTTTGGTATTGACGTCACTTTTCCATGTACATGCATCATTTTGAAGTTAATGTAACCTCTTCAAAATTCAGAGTCAGGGTTTACGCTCCTCATTTAACATGTCGCCAGTAAAATTACCACAACTGATCAAACAGTTCATTTTTATGCCTGCTGGAATTCATAACACTCCACTTTCAAGCCTTAAATAAGTTAAAAATTGATACGTCACTTTGTGACGTCACTGTGACGTTCAAACGCCAAAGAAAAATTGTAAACATCTTTTTTCTTAAATAGGATACATTTTTCTACAAGAAAATGTATGTTTGGCACTTTTACCAAAAAATGCACACGGAATTACACAGCGGCCTACACTAATACCATGTCGTGCAGTCTGGGAATAATGTTCAGAACAATGCCATACCACGGCATACTTAATTGGAATAATGCTCAGAACAATGCCATACCTGGACACAGTCTGGTCATACAGACTGGGAATAATGTTCAAAATAATGCTAATCCAGGTCATACCGATAGGGAATAATGTTTAGAATAATGCTATACCATATCATACTGACTGCGAATAATGTTATAACAAGTCAGAATAATGCTATACCGTGTCATAAATCTGGAAATAATGCTCAGAACAATGCTATACCATGTCAAACTGACTGAGTAGTAAGTGCAGAATAACCCTTTACCATGTCATTCTGAATGGGAATACTGTTCAGAACAATGATTTACCATGTCATACTAAATGGGAATAATGTTCAGAAAAAGGCTCTAACGGGTCGTACTGACTGGGAATTATGTTCAGAAAAAGGCTCTAACAGGTCGTACTGACTGGGAATAATGTAAAGAATAATGCTGTAACCGGCCATACTGACTGGGAATAATGTTCATAATAATGCTTTATTATATAACTAAGAAAAAAGACTGAATTTCATTGGCTTAGAGCGCTCACTTGGCCAGTCAATATATTGTCATATTCACTGGCTTGCGCGCGTTTGCCAGTGTATATTAGTTACTAAAATTAGACTCCTTTCTGTTTTTTTCCGTTATTGTTCTGCTTTTCTAAAGCGTGGCTAATAATCATATCGTAGATGCTGAGAACGCAACAAATCACGCACTGGAGCTGATCTATTTCGATTTTAATGCACAATAAACGGCGAAAACAAATTTGAAGTCTTCAGCTTCTTCCAACTTTCCGCCTTTGCACTGAAGAACTCCCGCCAATACTTAGACCACGTCGCATACGTTTACATGTATTTGTAACGTCTTTCAAGCGTAAAAACGACGTTACATCGTCTAACGCCATGAATGACGTCATTTACCAGTAGCAAATGACGTCAGCTATCGCACATTTTCCCTGCGCTTTCAAAGCTGTGAATTATTGTTTGGAATATCACATTTATTTTATCATTGGCTCTACATGCGAAGTATGTTAGAATTCTTGTTTGTAAATGTTGAATGATGACACTCATGCACAACATATATGCAATTGTAAAAGGGTGGTCTTATTTAGGGTTGCACTGTTTCTGCTAAATGCTTGTCTGTCCCAAAACTTGTATATAAGTTCAGTATTTTTTTCCAGGTGCAATAACATCTGTACATCTTTCTCTAAATGTTACATAATAAAACAGTTATTGACTAATGAGTTATTGGATATGATGTGATATCGACCAGAGAATACCAATATTGACCTCGGCTTCGCCTCGGTCAATATTGGTATTCTCTGGTCGATATCACATCATATCAAATGCCTCATTAGTCAATAATTGTATAATAACAAGCCATATTGATTGGTAATATTGTTCAGAATAATGCTATAACAGGCCATATTGACTGGTAATATTGTTCAGAATAATGCTATAACAGGCCATACTGACGGGGAATAATATTCAGAATAATGCTATAACAGGCCATATAGACTGGTAATATTGTTCAGAATAATGCTATAACAGGCCATATTGACTGGTAATATTGTTCAGAATAATGCTTTAACAGGCCATATTGACTGATAATATTGTTCAGAATAATGCTTTAACAGGCCATATAGACTGGTAATATTGTTCAGAATAATGCTATAACAGGCCATATTGACTGGGAATAATGTTCATAATAATGCTATAACAAGCCATATTGACTGGTAATCTTATTCAGAATAATGCTATAACAGGCCATATTGACTGGTAATAATGTTCAGAATAATGCTATAACAGGCCATATTGACTGGTAATATTGTTCAGAATAATGCTATAACAGGCCATACTGACAGGGAATAATGTTCAGAATAATGCTATAACAGGCCATATTGACTGGTAATATTGTTCAGAATAATGCTATAAAAGGCCATACTGAATGGGAATGTTTAAAATAATGCTATAACAGGCTATATTGACTGCGAACAATGCTCAGAGTAATGCTTTAACAGGCAAGACTGACTGAGAATAATGTTCATAATAATGACATAATGGGTCATACTGGTCGGGAATTCAGTTTGATATACATAAAAAGCTGACATCTAAGTTGAATTTGAGGATAGGACAAATACAGAGAAATGAAGACCTATGCCATTGATGTAAAAGCAAGTGGAAACAAACAAGATATCTTTCAAATCTACTATTAGATATATAATATAAGCTGTATGGTTTTGTTCTAATCCTCACCTTATTCATTTATATTGTATATGTATGTACAAACAAAGTTGAATAAATGTGTTTAAACCAATCTAAACAACATCATTTCCAAGTGAACACAATGTGGAAATATAAATATAACAAAACTGAAGTACATTATTTGGAATCATAGTTTATTTCTATGTTATAATTTCTCTACATAGCTTAATCTTTTTCAGAACAAATGCTTGTTTAAGAAGTGTTGGCTTTGCATTTAATCATTTTATTGTATTGTCAATCATGTTCGCTAGCCCCATTGCAAGCTTGGATAGTAGGGTTGATGCTGACAAACACATCAATTCTTTGCATGCTAGGTAACTTTTTATTGCCTTTTTCATCTATCAAAGTATACACAGCATGAACACTATCAGAGCATCAAACAGTTTGGCCTGATCTGGTTCAGACTGTTTGCAAAGTTATCTGCAGACAAAAAAGTTCATGCTGGCAAGAAAAGAGTTAATACAAAGTGAGATTTTCTCAAATAAACAATTGTTCTCAAAAGAAGAAAAACAATTAAAAAAACAATTAAGTCTAACAACTATCACAATTTATTACAATAGCAAAAAATATTGTAAAATTAACATATCACATTTCTCCTTGTTTGAATAAGTATTTCAATAAAGGATATCTAAAAATAGATTATTCTCAAAACATGTATACATGTAAAGGGTAGTAAAAGCTACAAAATCTAAAATATTTCATACTGACAAATGTTGTCATAAATATTTCACTTTGGACGGAATGAAAAAAACGTTTTCATAAACATACATAAGCAAGCAATGATGACCCACATCATATTGCTCCCATTTGGGCATTTAAAACATCAACTTGCAGCCTTAAATTTGGAAATGGACTGGTCATAGTGATAAGAAATAGAGAGTGCATTCGGCTTAAATAAGTTAATCAGTACTTCAAAAACCAGGTAGTGAAAATTAATGGAGTTCAATGTAAACCCAGTTGGATAGCACAGACAGACTTACTTATCCTATTTCAAAAGGTAGAAGGTCAAAAACAAAACAAAGAATTATATTGATCACAGTTAGGTAAATAGAATGATATCAACTTGCTGCTAAAACATTCTCTGATAACACAATTACATTTTTAAAAATGGATGGATGTTACAAAAAATATGTTTATGTGTCTGATATGCAGACATATATATTCCTTATTAAATGGTACACTCACAAAATGGCTTCTGTATAACACAATGTATAACTGGTATTATAAGGGTTAACTGAAGATAGCCTCAGAACCAGTTAAAGGTCTCGGACATTACCTCTTCTCTAATCTTTGAAAATCTATTCCTATTTCAAACATCACACACACACATGACAGTTTATTAGAATTAAGTACTTATTGAATATGGGAGCAGCAAAGGCTTGACCATCTGCTCAGAAAAGCAAGAGCTTTCACTGCTCATATACATAAGCAGGGATGTAGATGAAGGCTCAGGGTAAAATGTAGGTTTCTAGCCCCACTAAATAGCTGCACATATATGTTTAGCCCTTTGTATACGGGAGACTCCTCATTGTAAACTTTGGCAAACAGTGATGACCAAAATAAAATGCCGCATTATACAACCAAAAGGAAGAATCCATTAAGTGTTATTTAATGATGTTAAATATATGCTATAAAAACCCAAATCTCATGAACATTTAGTTAGATTAAAGATATGAAGCAATTGGGTGATCTTGATCTACGCTTTTACATACATGGATGCTGATACAAAGTCAGCAAAACTAGTATTATAGCACACATACCAGTATTATAAATACATTTCTTGCATTAATTAAATCAATGGGCTAGTTCAGGAGATTTAGGTACTTACTGTATATGTGTAAAGCCACTCTTTAAACATGCAACAACAGCTAGAGGCCTTATTCTTGGGTCTCAGCCTCAATCTACTGCCCTACTTTATGCCAGCAAAGAATGCCCTTGCAAGACTGCATGGAACCTGGATGGTCACCAATGACATAAATACCAAAATCTCATAAGCGGACTCATATAACTCTTGCATTAAATAAATAAATAAATTATTGGACGGACTTCTATAAATGATGAGCAATAAAAATAATTCTATCACAAGTATCCAGCAGTGTCTACACTACACAGCTTACATGATGGGCTATAATCCTTTGCTTCAACAAATAATGTAAACCTGGATTAGTTATTCAGTACATCTATAGTTTAACAAAGTTGTTAGTGGGAAATATAATCAGCTGTCTAACAGATACAATGATAATTCTATTGCATCCTACAGCATCTAATCTGGGTATGCCCCATAGATAGGACACCAGGTTTTTATGGGTTACAGGGTTATAACCTATTCACATAGCCCATCTTTAGCTCAAAAATTTTGTTTTATGGCCAAGCCCGCTAAAACTACTCAGGTATCTATGACTGTTGGACTGAAGTCTAGTCCTAGAAACTGTGTGGAGGGTGGCTGGTTACTATCTATACAAGTCATCATGCTGTCCAGGCCATAACCACTTTGTTGTAAGCAACAAAAACACCTTTACTTGGTTTGCTGAAAGTAAAAGAGAAAGATACTGTTTTTTCATGGTATTTTATTTTGACAAAATTTCAACACAGCATAGCATATTTGAGCCACAAGCATAGCATATTTGAGCCACAAGCATAGCATATTTGAGCCACAACATGAGATATTCAACAATGTAGTATGTGCGACCAGCAATGGCTCAGACCAGCCTGCGCATTTGCGCAGACTGGTCAGAGCCTTTGCTCGTCGCTTGAATATTCTATGACTGTTAAGCTACTGACCGAACATCATTTAGAGTTTCCAAGCTTAAACAAAGGCTGCACAGGCTCGCCTGAGTCTGTTCATGTCAAAATGCCACTTAGTTGGAAATCACATGTCACGGCTCATTTGGTATTTCCCCACTATATTTTTATGATCTGATGATAACATTTGCAAACATTTTTGGACCAGGAGTGAAAAATTTGTTTACACTGATATTTATCTGAGTGTTTTTTTTAATTAATTAAAAAAAAAACAACGGCAGATGCATGTAAAAGGACTTCACTGTAGTATCAACAGAATGACATTTATCTGTTCTTGACTTCTTCAGCAAGAAGCACCTGAATATTTTCGAGAGCATGTGCATTCTGGTGAAAATCTTGGGAAAATGGAACTTCTTGAAGAGATGGTGAAACATTCAGGCAAAAATGGCATATTATGATAAATACTTTTCTTGTTATTCAAAAATCAAACATTACAAGTATTCAAAGTCACTGCCTAAGTGGGGAAACTTCTCTTGAATACTGGTAAAGTGTTCTTGCTAAGAAATCAGCAATTTTATTGTCTTCATCCACTCTGTATTCTGAGAATCATATTAAGGTTGGAAGAGTACAGTAAATTGTCTGAATTTCGAACAATTTGTATTTTTTCTTCTTAAATAAAATGTTGGGTTGGAGGGCTGGAAGTAACAAATTTCTTGTCACAATAGCAAACAGGAAAGACCTATGCATGGGTGAAAGTTAAAAATTTCCAAAATACTGAACTTTCGAAACTCCAATCTTAAAACACGCAGTTTGTCCACTGAATATTCACAATTTCAAGTTTAAATGGTCAATTGTCCTTAGATATACTGAAAATAAATCAGAGAAGCTATTATGATCTCCCTAATTCAGCATTTTGTGGCTGACTTTCCTTGGAAAGTCATCCTAAAAATCCTGAATTCAGGAATAATCCTGAAAACTTTCACCCATGCCCATATCAGACTGATTCTGCAGAAACAGTCTGATCTGGATCCGCATTGTTTGTCTATGCCTTTTTCTTCAAGAAAACTAGCGTTCACGATTTAAGAACATCTACCATATACAACTGATGTGTAAGATAACTCACCACTTGAAATATCGGATTCCTTCAAAAGTCCCATCATGTTTACCATCTGAAAATATACAGTAGTGGAATAGTTAATGTTTATCATACTAAATGTATATGTACTGTCCTGCCAGTCAAGAGTGACAGTGAGGTCATGTTTTGTTTACAATTGTTAAGTAAGAAATTAACTTGTACACCCCATTTGAGCTAAGGCTTAAATGAAATATGTGTGTGGTTCCTGTTGCCAACCTACCCTATTGTTTTTAACCCTACCCTGAACATTAAAATGGTCTTTGGAGAAAAAATACCTAAATGGTCACTTTTTCAGATTTTGTCATTATTTTCTTTATTATTGTTATAACAAAATTTAATAATTTCCCTACCTGCCTACCCTAAATTTTGTTGGTATGCAACAGGAACCACACATATATTTCATTTAGGCCTAATGCGAATCGATAGAACACTTGTGTATAAATCCTATCCTGTGGATAGGATTGATACACAAGTGATCTATCGATTCTAAGTACCTGATGAATTTGTAAACAAAACATGACCTCACTGTCACTCTTGGCTGGCATGACAGTATATTGTCATCTGCTGATAACCATTGTAAACAGTTTCGACTCTGGATCCATATTTTTCGACACACTAATGCAATTCATGAAAGAATGTTTTGAAATTATACAGAAGTAGAATAATTACTGTGTGTCAAACTACATGTCTAGTGTCATCTGCTGATAGCCTTTGCAAACAGTTTGGATCCAGATGACTCCAATATGGTATCCCTGAAAGAACTTGTTGAAAACTATACTTTTAAAAAATCCAGCAGACAACAAAAACATTCAGATTTCACAGCATGTAAAAACTGGAAATGTAATGACAAGGTCAACACAACTGGTAAAATTTTATACAATCAACTCTTTCATCCCCAATATCTATGGATCTACATTATATGACTATCAAGTTTTTATTCTTGCATAAATAACAGCTTGAAGGCATTGTCAAATGTTGGCCAAATCCATGTTCAAATGAGCGGCGACATGAGATTTCCAATAATGTGGTATGTGCGACCAGCAAAGCCTCAGATCAGCCTGCGCATATGCATAGTCTGATCAGAGCCTTTGCTAGTCGCTTGAATATTCTATGACTGTTGAGCTACTGAATGAGCACCAATTGGAGTTTCTAAGCTTAAAAGGAGGCTGCACAGGCTCATCTGAGTCTAATCATGCCAAATGCCGCATTGTGGAAATCTCATGTTGGGGCTCAAATTATGAAGCTGGCATGATGTTTGAACATAGGTTGAGACTTGAGAATCCTTAAAATGGCCCCTTATTTGTTTGCATGGCAGTAAGAACAAAATTGAGCCGCGACATGAGATTTCCAACAATGTGGTATGTGTGACCAGCAACGCCTCAGATCAGCCTGCACATACACGCAGTCTGACCAGAGCCTTTGCTAGTTGCTTGAGTATTCTATGGCTGTTAAGCTACTGACTGAACACCATTTGGAGTTTCTAAGCTTAAAAGGAGGCTGCACAGGCTGGTAAGAGTCTACACTTGTCAAAATGCCACATTGTTGGAAATCTCATGTGGGGGCTCAAATTATGAAGCTCACATAATGTTTGAACATAGGTTGAGACTTGAGAATCCTTAAAATGGCCCCTTATTTTTTTGCATGGCAGTAAGAACAAACATTAAGAAATATGAGCCATGACATGTGATTTCCAACAATGTGGCATTTTGACATGTGTAGACTCAGACAAGCTCCTGCAGCCTCCTTTTAAGCTTAGAAACTCCAAATGATGTTCGGTCAGTAGCTTAACAGTCAAAGAATATTCAAGCGACCAGCAAAGGCTCTGATCAGACTGCGCGTATGCGCAGGCTGATCAGAGGCTCTGCTGGTCGCACATACCACATTGTTGGAAATTAATCTCATGTCGCGGCTCAATTATTATTTACCTTCTTTGTCTAGCTCTACACCTAGGTAGATATCACCTCGTCCTGGTAGATGGCCAATAAACTTGATCGTTCCCTGACTTAATTTACCACCCTGTCTAGAGAACTTGATCACATCACTGATCTGGAGATCTGCTGCACTTCGAGGAGCAAAGGGACGTAACCCCTGGGTCAGTGACATTGTTCTGCAAGAGAAACACATACAAAAGATAAAACATTGGGGCCAAACATTGACTGTATAATATCCCTGATGCAAGAAAACCTTCTGATCAAGTAATGCTCTAAACTGGTTCCAAGTTGTTCAAATTAACAACTGGTAAGGCATAATGTTTCGTGGGCTGTGATTGGTCCGCCAATTATATGTTGTATTACAAATCGTTAAGTTGACAAGACAACCACAGAACAATGACGCAATCCGAACTGCCTCTGCCAATTCTGTCGGACAAACATCGAGGATCTACTTTGATAATGTGACGCTGACATCACAAAAACCATGCCAACACAATAACAAGTTTGAATGCAGCGAAACAAACGGTTACAACATTCCACAATATTAACGTTATAGAAAGGAAAATGAAATAGCAATATCTTATTGAAAAACCCTAAACTTTTTTCTGTAGCCCCTATGGAACTTGTTGACAACGCTGATAAAATCTCGCTAGATCCGTGAAAATTCGTGAGACGGACAGATTTCTGCCCGTTTGGATTATTGATTAGCTAGTGAAAGGGAGAGAACCAGTCTAGTAATGCTCAAGCCAGACTGCTCAGCTTAATGGAAGCTTTGCATGTTGTAAGTTTACCTATTATATTTTCCAGATTTTGAATGACAAAAGCACTGATTGGTCTGCATGGATCAAAGCTGTTTTCAATGGCGTAGCCAGAACGTTAAAAAAGTTACGCACATCAAAGGGAGACTCCTGGATCAATCAGTGATTCTCTTCAATTGCATCCCTTTTCATAATGGGAACTTCTCTTAACGGAAAGAATTTGCTCTTCTTTCCTTTAAGAGCAGTTCCCTATGGCATGAAAATCATTTTTGCCACATTAGGTGACTTCACTTGAATGTTACTATTTTTATTACGCACATGCGTCACTGCTTAATGGAAGCTACGCCAATGATTTTCCTTGGACATTTTTAGTACTGTATGAATTCTAAATGCAGACATGCTACAGTTAAAACAATATTACTAAGACATGACTTTTCAAGATGGATACAAAAGCATATGCTTTCTACTACCAAGTCAAGATAGAATTGGTGCATTATAAAGCAGGCAATAAAAAGCAAACTCATCATTTTTTTGTTTGATCTCAGTGTAGATGAATAAACCCTTAATGCGCCAATCGCAACAAAAGTTGTCTGCTTTTCTCGTCTGCTGAAATGTTTTAGAAGCCTCTATGGCAAACAGTGTGGACCCAGATCAGACTGCTCCAAAAGGAGCAGTCTGTTCTGTGTCCACTCTGTTTGCTTCTATACTTAATTCGTCAGTAATGTTAGGTAATTATTTGTAGCAGACGACTTCAGCAGACGACATTTTCAGATGCATTTTTTCTTGGCGCTTTAAGGGTTAAGTCAACAATTTTTCAGCAATAAGAATTAAGTGCTTGCTCAAGGAAACAACGAGGTAGTGATGGTGATTCGAACCAGCAACCTCGTGGTTGGTAATGTGTATTCAAGAGAGTCTCATACTTACCCTGGGGATAATGACATTGATGATTTATTATGTTGAGTAGTTAATGGCTGGGGAGTTAAGGCTGGGGAGTCAGAATATACCTACCCAGGGGATAATGATATTGATGATTTATTATGTTGAGTAGTTAATGGCTGGGGAGTCAAGCTGCGGAATCCAGTCTTGGTACTAGCTGTTCTCTCCCCTTGAACAGGTGTAGTAGGCCCACTTCTAGCTAATGTGACAGATGGTCCAATTCTTCTTAACACTTCTGAAAAACAAGAATGTTGAGAAGCTCAAGCACACATCCTACTAACCCAAGTCATTCAATAATCAAATAATCAAAACCAGTACTGTTAGGATTACTACCATAATGGCTCTATCATAAGCTTTCAGGTAAGCAGTTTTATGAGTGTAAAATTGTTAAGGGAACCAAATTAATTTTTCAGAATTTCCAATCAAAAGAAAATGATGGTGTTTAAATACAATCTTACACAAGCATCTGAATTGGATTATTTCTTTACATAACCAGTGTCTAGATCTCTTGATAGTAAATAAGATAAATATTTCCAGAAATACACTCTGAGATATACAGCCCCTGAATCAGATTTCCAGAAATACACTCACTGAGATATACAGCCCCTGAATCAAATTTTCAGAAATACACTCTCTGAGATATACAGCCCCTGAATCAGATTTCCAGAAATACACTCTCTGAGATATACAGCCCCTGAATCAGATTTTCAGAAATACACTCTCTGAGATATACAGCCCCTGAATCAGAGAGGAATGGTTGTATATTGTGAGTTTATGCAAATATGTCAATGTCATTTGCCACTTGTTACAGAAACAGATCTTTCCAGCGTTTGCTGATGGTGAAAAAAGAGCATAATATTATGAGCATACGCTTCATAATAAAGAACATCGGCAGCATAATTTTAGATCTTTGTCAAAGCGGCACTGCTGAAGAGCAACTTTTATGTTTTATTTCCTAATACAGAAGAGCTCTTTGATTGTGCACAGAATCATGTTTTTGGCATAAAGGTATTCTCAAAATTTGGCTAAACAGGGGGCATTACTCACCTCTACTATCAGCTGACTTTGACCTTTTTCTAGCTGCTGCTGTGATCTGTTCATCAATGTCACTGAATGACTCATTAGAACCGTCAGATCCTACCGAGCCTCTTCTTGGTCTCGTACGATTCCAGGCCACGGTAGTAGGAAGACGTTCTAAAGGTTGAGCATTAACTAGGATGTCAGTGGCGGTATCGCTCGTGTCACCATCATATTGATATGGCGCTGCTGGTCGGTGATCAAGACCTGAAGAAGAAGGAAGAATCTAAAGATACAAGATAAACAAACTTTTTGAACATAAAATTGTTGATATTTTCTTACCCATTAGCTTTAACATTTGTTTTGGATGCTCAAAAGGACCGTCTCATTGAGACAGTTCTTTTGAGTACCCACAACATATGTTTTGGCTGAGATATAAGAAAATTAGTTTTTAATTACACACTCTTAAATAGGATGTCAGTGGCAGTATCACTCATGTCTCCATCATCTTGATATGGTGCTGCTGGTCGGTGATCAAGACCTGGAGAAGGAGGAAGAATCTCATAGTTCAAGATTAACAAACTTTTTGAATGTATAGTTGTTAATAGTTTCTTACCCATCAGTTTTAACATTTGTTTTGGATGCTCAAAAGGACCGTCTCATTGAGACGGTTCTTTTGAGTACCCACAAAATATATATTTGGGTTGAGAGATAAGAAAATTAGTTTTTAATTACACACTCTTATCTAGGGACCTGAATCTACCATGCCTGTCTATGGTAAATGGATAAAACTTTCCATAGTTTCTGTTGAGAGGGTTCACTGTTTGGCATTGTAAAAGTAGACAACCCTTGAAACAGATTTTTCAATCAATACCGGTATCAAAAAGTAGTGGTTGGCTGAATAACTCTTTCCTTGCTAGTGGTGACTTTTGTCATCTGCTCATAACCTTTGCAAACAGTTTGTTCCTGAAAGAATTTTTTGAAAAAGTTAATTTTGAAAAAAGTCAGCAGAAGATAACAAAAGCATGAAAAATTAAGCAGCATGCAAAGAGATAATTTATCATTGGTCAGTTGAATATGCCAATATGGACCATTAACTTTGAGTTGAATTCAAACATCATCAAAAAAACAATTTGATTTTTATAACAGGTAATTACAATACAAAACTCAGTTTTGCAGCTGCAGATATAGTTATCTACTTAAATGTGAGGAGTTGTCCTTATGTTATAGTGTTTGTTATTTCCCGCATTTATTAAAACTTCCCAGTTAGATATGATGTTTCCATCTAGACAAAAAGTCAATAGTTTTCAGATGTTCAGATTCGGAAGTTGATTTTTTCTATTTAAAAACCCTGCAGGCGACTAAGTAGCCCCGCATGCAATGTCAAACCTTTGATATTGAAAGGAATCGGGTTGATTACATATGATTGAAGTCCTATAAAGAATATACTCTGTACTTAATTGCATTCTTTCCTATATCATTTTGAAGATTTCTTCATATTCCTAATTAATGTTAGAATTTTGGTGCATTTAAAGATGCAAATAAAACAGACAAAACTGACAAAAACGTTATAATAAATAATTTGAGTGAAATGAAAATTAAATCAAACGCCCACACCAAATTATCAAAATAATAATGAAAAGAATAGAGGAGAAAGAAATAAACAGCTGAAAAAATAAGTTAATGTATAGAATGAAATAGGAAGTATCTAGAAAGTAATCCTAAATTTTCAGTGAAAACTCAGCCTGCGGTGTGGGTACTCACTAGAATCCAGAGAGAAGATAAGGCCAGGCCCAGAGGTTATAAAACTTTTTTATGCTCAACTCAACTGAGCACACAATTTATCCTGCTCATAAATGTTAAAATGCTTAAAATGCTACAATTATTGGCATTTTAACATTTAGTAGCATGATAAACACAACATCTGAGAGTTAAAAAGCAAGACAAATCTACATTTTTCTGCATTTTAGTTTTAACGTGCAGTTGAAATTTCACGCTCAGTTCAGTTGAGCATGAAAAAATCTTAGATCTAGGTCAAAATTGTTTGCAATAGTGACTAACATGGGTATAGAGTTTAATAAGTGGGATCCAACAGCACTGAAAGTAACACCTCATCATTTTTATGTCATTAATGCAAATTAAGACCCCGGCCACCTGCTCTTCATATATCCAGTAGAAATTATGGTGTTAATTATAATCGTACACAAGCATCTCAGTGGGATTATTTCTTTGCATAACCAATGTATAGCTCTCTTGACAGTAAATTTAGATAAATATTTTTGAAATACACTCTCTGAGATATACAGCCCTTGAATCAGATTTTCAGAAATACACTCTCTGAGTGCCAAAAGTGACAACACTAGTAATTCATCAAGGGTGGGGGACATAATCAAAAAAAAATATCATCAAAGTAGAAGAAAGAAATAAGAGACCACTTCCTATCTTATAAGATCTTACCTAAATACCTGGCAACTGTTAACAACAATTCAAAGAAAAATATAGTTAATGTGATGAAAATAAATCATAAGAAGAAAAAATCTGTAACAGCCAGGAATACAACCTAGGCTGTTGGATCTATGGTTGGAAACCAATACCATAAAGTTATAAAAACCAGCTTCTTCTGCATGACAGCTAGTAGAAGTGTACTTTATATCTAGAGCCTGTGATATGTACCCCCGCCAATTTGACACTTCTTGATAAAGTAATCACATGGAATGAGACCAATTAAGGGAGATATCTGTGCACAGTATGGTCATAGGGTGGGTTATTTACGGTAGGCACCTTTGTTGTTTTGTTTGTTTGTGTTGATGCTTTACGTCTCAGTCAACAAATTTCAGTCATATTGGGATGATTTTCTGTCTTCCTGGGCTGATACAGACTACTAAGTTGCAGATAAAATGTCTTGCTCAAGAACACAACATAGTAACTCCACTGTGAGTCTCTTTGTCATTGAGCAAAAAAAAAAATTCCAACCTGTCTTCACCAGAATCAAACCACATTTTTGGCTTTTTATTTCTTGAGATTTCTGGATAGATTTTGAATAACATGACATGGAAGCCAATTTGGTAAGGTGACCTGGACCATATTGTCATATTACAGTTGTCTAAAAGTAAGGATGATCCATATGAAATTTGACTATGATTGGTCCTCTGGTTTCTTATAAAGATGTTAGATACCTAATATGCGTAGCACAGTCGGTAACAGATGTGTGTCTGACTGCAGATCCAGGGGTCGCGGGTTGGATCCCGACCCGGTCCCATACTTTCGTAGAGATTGATCATGAAATAATTTCTATGGTCATTCTCCTCCCTTCCGCTGATTTATGGTTGTTGTCAGCTACGAGCGAAAGTATGTGCCCTAAGTACTAGTTAACGGCTTGTTCAAGCTTGCCCAGGAAAAAAGTGTGGCTAGGTGAACCGACCATCCTGCCATGACCATAGCTGTTTACATGGGCCATAAGGCATCAAAACAGAATCAAAACAAAAATTAAATGCATTAAGAATCACATTTGACCTTGATGGTCAAGGTAAACCTAGGATAATCATTGAAACAAACTTTCTAGGCCCCACATCCCCAATACATCCCCAATGCTACATATCCAGGCCCAATGCCTTCTGGTTCTGGAGAGGAATTTTTAAAGGGGTTTTACCATATATGAGTGTAGCAGCCATATTGATCATGTGACCAGAATCATTTGAACAAGCTATTAATTGTTATCTCATCCTCCAGTCTTCATATGGAATTCGAGGTTGATTGGCCCAGTGGTTTCAGTGAAAAAGATGTTTGAAAATGTGGATGGACGGACAGATGGATGGATGGATGGATGGATGGATGGATGGATGGATGGATGGATGGATGGATGGATGGATGGATGGATGGATGGATGGATGGATGGATGGATGGATGTTATATTATCAGCTCACTCACGAACCATGGCTATGTCAAGGGCTGATTCATTACCTTTTTCTTCCCTGCTGTATGTATCTGTGAGTTTCTTTGCAGCAGCTGTACTGGTCTGTGCACTTCTAGTGTAAGCAGAACCACCGACTTCTGGTGAGATCCGAAGCCTTGTCTCATCTGTTGAGAAAAAATTATGACAAATGATTACATAAGATTACCATATTAGCCATGGCATGGGATTTTCAACAATGTGGTATGTGCGACCAACAAAGCCTCAGATCAGCCTGTGCATACGCACAGTGTGATCAGAGCCTTTGCTAGTCGCTTGAATATTCCATGAGTGTTAAGCTACTGACCAAACATAATTTGGAGTTTCTAAGCTTAAAATGAGGCTGCACACAGACTCGTCTGAGTCCAAACTTGTCAAAATGCCACATTGTTGGAAATCACGTGTCACGGCTCTGATTTCTCCAAATTTTTAAAACCCAGATCGGATAGCTAATAGAACATTCTCGCCTAGATCTGCACTATTTGCTTTTCTTTTTTCAATTTCCTACAACTAAAATAAAGCAAATGTCAGGTGTATATACAATTGGCATTTTAACATTTATAAGCTGGATAAATACAACATTTGAAAAATTTTAAGCTAGAAAGGTCTTTAGCTTTCAGCATTTCAGTTTTTAGAGCAGTTGAAATTTCATGTTCATTTGGGATGAGCATGAAAAATATACTGAGGGAAAATAGTTTAGCAATTATTTATAATGGGGTTTCCCATAGGTGATCTTTGAAGCATTAGATCTTTTTAATTGGCAGATTCGCAAACATGTCAGTTGTTTGAAAATGACCTAATGGCTACCCGCAAGTGGTCAAAAGAAACAAAATCCAACTTCATAGTGAGGCTTTGATCTGCTGAGCATTTTAATTTTAAACGTTATTCAATCGAAAGGGAGGTAATTTGGAGAAATACGATTTTTAATTAAAAACTGTACGAAAAGGGTAAACTGAACATTCAGTTTTAAACCGTTTTTCACTTTCTTGCTTTTGGATCTAAACATTGGACAGAAAAATGAAACTTTTAGTCAAAAACTTTTCGCACTATTGCCAGATAAGCTGTTTAAAAAAGGGGGCATAAAATCCAACTTTACATTATGTGAAATGTCAACCTGTTAATGTCATTGTATCCGTGAAAGTTTGGCAACATATATATTTGACAATATGGAATTAAAAGTCCTATTTCATCTAAAACTGTGAATCCTCAAAGTATATTGCTAAACTTTTTTCCCTCAGTATATTATAACTTCAGGGTAAGGGTAACCCTAACTCTAATCGAATAGTATAAAATATATCAAAAATTTCACATTACAGTTGCCTGCTTTTACATAAATTCATTGTATAAAAACATAACCTTTCCGAATACAAATTTGCTATAGTCTAGTACTATTTTCATTCCTGACAACTGCAAGAAAAGGAAAAGAGGTTTATGTGAAGACTCAGATGAGACTGGAAAAGAACATAGGGTAGACATTCTAAAATTTGGATACTAGTTGCCTGCCAAAGAGGCCTACACAAACAGCACACACACAGGGTCTTCACTGTTTGCTATTTTGAGAAGCATTTTGTGGATTCCAGCCCTGATAACCAATATTTTATTTGAGAACAGAAAGAGAACACTGTTCAAAATTCAAAACATTTTCAGTAAATTAAGAAAAAATCTATTCTTTGCAAATTTCTGCTCTATCAACAAGAAATGACCTTGAACTATCTTAACCCTTAAAGTGCCAAACGCAACGAAAGTTGTCTGCTTTTCTCGTCTGCTGAAATGTTTAAGAAGCCTCTATGACAAACAGTGTGGATCCAGATCAGACTGCTATAGGAGCAGTCCGATCTGGGTCCGCCTTGTTTGCTTCTATACTTAAATTTGTCAGTTATGTTAGGAAAATATTTGCAGCAGACAACTTCAGCAGACGTAATTTTTTTCAGATGCATTTTTTCTTGGCGTTTTAAGGGTTGATATAGACAATTGTACAGCATCACATATATTATAAGGAGTTATTGAAAAAATATTGCATGTAATTTACATAAAGAAATATCCAAGTTATCACTTGCTTTGCCAACTCATACTCTTGTAAATACTATCAAATAAGAGCAGATAAGTAGATCTTTTCAGCTTTGAAAGGTTTGACTAATTAGACTAATTTCCCACAAAATAAGAATTGTGCGAATCTAACTAATCTTACTATTTGGCTATTTTGGCATAAATGGCACTGACTCATCTGGATCTATGAATTTCACAAACATATATCGGCCAGCACATGAGATTTTGGTACTAGTCACAGATGTGCAAAAGCCTACTATAAATGCTGATGCTAGTGTACCAAGCAGGGCTAGAGGTCAAAATTTTGGTCTGTGTCTTCATTCGCATCCATACTTTATGTAAGCACACGAGCTTAAAGTTTGATCCTTTTTTATAACTTCTAAACCGTTAAAACCGAAAATCTCATAATGTCATTATGGATATTGTGAGCATTTGGTTTTGAGGCTATAGAGGTGATATAAGGACCGAACTTCAAGCTCCTGTGGTGTATGCAAGCAACAAAAATTCAGGCAAGTCAGCACATTTGCCTGAGCCTTCATTGCTAAACTGTGTGCGCGAACATTGAAGGCTTTGGTAAGACAGAATAGATGCATAACTTGTTCTGAGCCATCTCTAGTCACATATGTAAAAAATACCCAAATCTCAGGAGCAGGTTCATTTGTTTCTTCCGTATAAATACAATGTATGGTAAATGTTCTAAAACTTTGACCACTCATTGCCTGTCAAAATGGCCTAGACAAACAGTGCAGAAGCAGTCTGATCAGGGTCTTCCCTGTTTGCTATTATGACAAGCATTTTGCGAATTCCAGCAATGATAACGAACATTTGTGAAAAGAAACTTAAAAAGTGTTTGAAATTTTAGAACATTTACCAAAGTTATTTTCTGGGTTATATGTCACTACAATTCACCAAACAAGTCCTTGTATTTTGGTTCTCTGGTATATCTCTGTTGTTTGTTTTTTGCTTTGTTTTGTTTTTGTTGTTGATGTTGATGCCGCAATAAAACATAAAACTATTTTGATGAATGCACAAAGTACTTTAAAATTCAAAATGCTGCCTCCTAACTTCGGTTTTCTTTTTAAACAATTAACATTTAAATACTACTATTAAAAATATTACCTTTAATTGGAACCCTAATTTTAATCAGATGACACAATGTGGCCTCTAATCAGCATTTTTAAACACTCTTGTATTAAAATTTAGCAACAGACAAAAAACACAACAAATATTTATAGGCACACAAATAAATTCAAATAGATCTGCCCAAATTGTAATAAGTCATAAGAGTCAACTAACCCTTAATGCGCCAATCGCAACAAAAGTCGTCTGCTGAAATGTTTAAGTAGTCTCAATGGCAAACAGTGTGGTCCAAGATCAGACTGCTCCTATAGGAGCAGTCTGTTCTGGGTCCACGCTGTTTGCTTTTATACTTAATTCCTCAGTAATGTAAGGCAATTATTTGCAGCAGACGACTTCAGCAGATGACATTTTCAGATGCATTTTTTCTTGGCGCTTTAAGGATTAATGGGTTAAAATGTTACATTTTAGAAGCATACACTAAGCTCATCCAAATTTTTTCTTAAAAGTTAAAAGGCTTAAAATGAAAATATATAAATTAACTTAAAGGTAAAACATGAAATGACCAAATCCCTTTCACATGAACACAAAGTCTCACATCAACACCAAAGCCATGTGCACTGCACACAAAAGCTGTACTTAACTTCCCAGGTGAGTGTTTTATTTCCTGTAATAGGCAGCTTGGTTTAAACAGAGTGCTCTCTACATGTTCCATATTTACCCTCACTATCTGAATAACTTAACTTATTGCATACTGGGTAATTTTTTTCAGGTTTTAGTTGTCATCAGCTGACTTTTATCAAAAATAGCTTTTTTAAAAAAAAAATCAAAACGGTTTGGATCCAAAATGTTTATAACATGGGGGAAAGTTCAACATTTCCAAAATCCTAAACTTTAGAAATTCAAGTTTTAAAACTTGCAGGATGCCTACAAAAAATGAATAATTTCAAGTTTAAATTATTAATAGTGTTCAAATAATCTGAAAACTAATCAGAGAAGCTATTATAATCTGCCTAATTCCGCATTTTGAGGCTGACTTTCTGTGGAAGTCAGACTCAAAATCCTGAATTCAGGATTAATCCTGAAAACTTTCACCCATGTAATATAAAGGTTATCAGCAAATGACAAAAGTCAGCGCTAGCAAGAAAAGAGTTAACTTGATCCAATATTTTAAAATTATTAGACCTCAAGATAGTCAGCAGTTGTTTTGTCTTGCTTTTAGATGAAAGAAAAATCTGTAAAAGCACCTGTCAGTGTCTTCATTGTGTTTAGGTTATACAACTCTTAAATACAGGATAACGCTTCACAAAAAAGATTGAATGTACCAACCAATCAACAGTTAAGTTTTCTTTTTTCAAAATTAACTATTCCAGAAAATTCTTTCAGGAACACAATCAGAGTGTCAAGCAGTTTGGATCCAAATTAGGCACAATGTTTGTCGGACCTGATCTGGGTCCAAACCGTTTGCAAAGGTTATCAGTAGACAAAAGTGGTCACTGGCAACCAAAGATAGAAACTGTTATAAATCTTATCAAAGTATGAGTTTGCATGTGCCCTGTAAGGGCTTTTTCCAGCAATTTTGGGAAAAGGCCCCTGGCCAAAATTGGGAAAAAATGATCGACTTAACATCAAAATTGGGAGAAATTAACGACATAGAACATAACAAGGGTAGCAAAATATATCCTCAAAATCAAGTTATTTTAGATTATATTATGCCAAGCATACCACTTATGCACAAGTGTAAAGTATCATTCTGATATGGGTCATTGTTTCTCATAAATAGTAGTGGTCTCTAAGAAAAAAAAAAAAAAAAAAAGTAAAGAAGAAAATTTTTTTTTTTTACTTTTCTTTATTTGGGAAAACCGGACATGGTATTGGGAAAAAAGGTGGCTATTTCCATTAGGAAGAGACGGGCAGAAAATCCCCTGCCTGTTATACTGTTTTTGGCCTTTTTAACCATTAGTGTATGAACCTTGTAAATGTCTAATATGAAATATGAGTAATGCCATGTATAAAAGCAAAATTTGTATCAGTCATCCTTTCTACATGCTATTAGCAGTTAAAAATAGACCAATTACAGTATCTACATTGAGAACTGTCACATAAAACAAACCCCAGGCAAACTTTGAATTTTCCATTACAAAATCTTTAAAAACTTGACAGCAAAAACAAAATATGTTGCACTCCAAAAGACAAATTTGATTTGACAAAATCATCTGTTTTTAACTGCAAAAACAAAATATGACTAGACTTGTTGTACTGCTGGGTATTAAAAAATGGCTGATGTCTTGGAGAATGTAAAAATAAACGTTTTAGATGAAAAAAGTAATGACAATACATTTAAAGCATTATTCAAATACTTCCTTATTGCATATATTTATAACTTCAAACACCAAACATATTATATCTGTTGGGTAGTTTAACCAGGGATTGGAGAATATATATTGGAGTAAGTAAACTTTTTAAAAATCCTTAATGACACAATACAAAGAGTGCTAGACTCACTCATGGTGGTGCAAATACCCATAACAACAATAAAAGAAACAAATTCACTCTGTATTGAATATCATACCCGCCCATCTATTAGCAGTTTTCCTACTAGGAAGTGGCTTGACCAAAATTTTGGATGATTCATTGATGATTTTAGAATATTTCTGGTTATCATGACTACTAGGTGATGATGACTCACTATACTGTGATTTTCTGTTGCTAGGCGACCATGATCCTGACCTTGACCTGAGGTCGGACAGTGACTTGTAGATAGCTATAAATAATGTAAGACATATTAAAACTTCAATGTAATTACTATTCCTTTTTCTCCATGAAGACACATTCAATATATTCCTGAAAATATTAAACCATGGAAATGGGTTTTGTCTGTGTTCATCTGCATCATTGGTGGGTAATAACTATGAACTTTATTTTGAGCAACAACAAAAAAAAGAAGTCAAATTAATTAGATAAAATATAGCTAAAATTATACAAGTTGTGTCACACAAAAAATTCAACCAGACTGTTAAGCTTCAAAGACTAGGAGATCAATCTTCCTCCTATGAGAAGGGAGCGGGGGATTGTTCTGACAGTGAAAGCAGTCTCCAATGTACTTTACAGTAGGATTTTATACATTATCATAACCCTGTAAGGAAACTTGTAGAAAAAAGAACTTGCAACTTGTTCTGAATCAAATGAAAGAATAAAGTATGCCATGAAATATCAGCTAGAAATTAAATGATAAAGAGGTTTCAGTAAAACCTTTCTTAAGCGGCCGCTAAAAAAGAAGACCAAAAAATATTTTTCAATACCAATTATCACTTAATACAGGTCAAAAGTATTGCAGAATGCTCTAAGGGGAGCATTTTGCATTACTTTCTACCTTCATTAAGCTAAAATTTGTCATTAAGATCTTTGTTTTGTCTATTTTTGAGTGGCCGCTTAAGTCAGGTGTAACTGTATATGGTAATTTAAGCTACTTTAGTTTAAGAACTAAATGTAAACCTGCTTTAACAAAAATTAATATATTTTGGTTATCTATCATTCTTTGCAGTTACAAAAAAGTAAAAGCTATTGCATGAGTATCTCCATAAGGTCGAAATATCAGCCTGTCAAACATGTAGTGCATCTTTTATTTTAGTGTCAATGTGCCAAGTTCCAATAAAAATGATACACTCACAATTTTAATATTTGTCCTTTTATAAAACTCCTCCCAAGAGATCAAAATGAGAGGTATATGCATTTTGTTTGCATATTCTTTTTTATTTTCTTCCTCTTCAATTTGATATGCACCATGATAACTTTTAAAAGAGAAAATGACCTCTGGCCCTACCCCAGTGGACAAAGGTGTGTGTATGGCAAATTAGTTGCTTGCATATATTTTATTACTTCATTCCTTTCAATTTGATAAGCAACATGACTACTTTCTGGAATAAATAAGGGTATGTAAGGCAAGAATTTTACTTGCATGTTGTTCTATTCTTCGTTCCCTTCAATTAGATATGCAACATGATGATATTCAAATAAAATGAAAAAAAGGTAATTTTTTAAGCTGGTAGGACACTAGTATACAACAAAAATATCTTTTGCCTCAACCTCTTTCTTTATGGGTGAAAGTTCAAAATTTCCAAAATCCCGAACTTTAGAAATTCAAATTTTGAAACTTGCAGAATGCCTACAATAATGAATAATTTCAAGCTTAAATGACTAATTGTGTTTAGATAATCGGAAAACTAATCAGAGAAGCTATTATAATCTGCCTAATTCAGCATTTTGAGGCTGACTTTCTATGGAAAGTCAGCCTCAAAATCCTGAATTCAGGATTAATTTTGAAAACTTTCACCCATGTCTCTTTGAGACAGCCCAACATGACTGGAATCTATGTCCTATTAATGATACAAGCTTAAAGACTAGTTACCTCTAGATCTCCCTGACAAAGCTGGCATGGTTTTGGACATGTCGGAATAATGTGAAAGTGGCGCTGATCGAAAATCTATCTCTGCAGAGCTTGTTCTACTTCTCTCCTTATTTACTTTCATAGCTAAACTGTCAGATTCCAGTCTCTCAGCTTTACTTCTCTCAAGGGGCTGTGAACTACTGCTGTAGTAGTCCCGCTTTGGAGGGCCTAGTGCACTGGGTCTCTCTGGGGTCAGGGGTCGAGGGTCATACCGAGACCTAGATTTTTCTGTTGAGCCACCATCTGGTCCTGATCTGTAACTTTCGTATCTGCATTAGATAATTCATTTCTAGTACATGTAATGCATAAAACAAAATAATCGGGCCCAAATGTATAATTTACATGAGCCGCTGCATGAGATTTCCAACAATGTTGTAGGTGCGACCAGCAAAGGCTCAGACCAGCCTGTGCATATGCGCAAACTGATCAGAGCATTTGCTAGTCGTTTAAATATTCTATGACTGTTAAGCTACTGACGAATTTCATTTGGAGTTTCTAAGCTTAAATGGGGGCTGTACAGGCTCGTCTGAGTCTACACTTGTCAAAATGCAACATTTTTGGAAATCACATGTTGCGGCTCATATACCTGTATAGAGGGCCTCATGGAAGGTTAGCAGTTACATTGTGTTTGTATGTATTTAATATATGAACGTCTTTAAACTCACTCATTCAGACCAATATATAAACCTCTAGCTCCTCTTACAACATGAAAGCCACAAGTATAAGGCATAGAAGAAAATATTCCCGCACCCTGGCTGGGAATCAAACCCGGGTTGAACCTGTACCAGTCCATGATCTAACCACTCAGCCAAAGAGTCAACTATATGTAGAGAAATCGACCATAACACTCCCACTCTTAGAAACTCAACTTATCATATTAATAAAAGCACCGCAAGCACTGCGTAATACCCCGCCACTGCTGGGGGCACCAAAAGTTATTTTGTGAGATATATAATGCCTAAATAGCAACAGAACTGAGATAGACAGTGATATGACGTCCTTAGTCACAATATGTAACCTTTGATGGTCAACATATCTGTGAAGTTTCATTCAGATACTCCATATAGTAAATGAACTACAGGTCAAAAACCATTTTTCAGATCAATCAAGGGCGGATAACTCATGAACTGGAAAGGTAAGGGTGACGGTCCTTACTAAAAATATGTAACCTTTGATGTTCAACATATCTGTGAAGTTTCATTCAGATATTCTATATAGTAAATGAACTACAGGTCAAAAACCATTTTTCAGATCAATCAAGGGTAGATAACTCATGAACTGGAAAGGTAAGAGTGAAGATCCTTAGTCACAATATGTAACCTTTGATGATTAACATATCTGTGAAGTTTCATTCAGATATTCCATATAGTAAATGAACTACAGGTCAAAAACCATTTTTCAGATCAATCAAGGGCAGATAACTCATGAACTGGAAAGGTAAGAGTGATGGTTCTTTGTCACAGTATGTAACCTTTGATGTGAAACATATCTGTAAAGTTTCATTTAAATATTCCACATAGTAAAGGAACTACGGGTAAAAAACATTTTTTAATTCAATCAAGGGCGGATAACTCACAAACGGGAAAGGTAAGAGTGACGGTTCTTAGTCACAATATGTTACCTTTGATGTGAAACATATCTGTGGAGTTATATTCAGATATTCCACATAGTAAAGGAACAATAGGTCAAAAACCTTTTTTCAGACCTATCAAGGGCGGATAACTCACAAACTGGGAAGGTCAGAGTGACGGTCCTTAGTCAGAATATGTAACCTTTGATGTGCAACATATCTGTGAAGTTTCATTCAGATATCATGAATAGTAAAGGAATAACAGGCCAGAAACCATTTTTCCAATACGAAAAAGGGCAGTAACTCCGTTAAAAATGGACAGATTTTGCCCATTAACAATCCCATACCACTCATCGCCGATAACAATATGTATGCAAAATTTGAAAAAATTCCGTGAATAAATACTCAAGTTATCGATCGGAAATGGTGCGGACGGACGGACGGACGGACTGACGGACGGACGGACGGACAGACGGACGGACGGACGGACGGACGGACAGACGGACAGACACCGAAGGGTATAACATAATACCTCGCCACACTTTAGTGGCGGGGTATAAAAACTGCAAAAACAATAAGATTTTAGCAAAATTGTGAAATTCCCTGAATTCTCCCTGACCTTTCATATTCTTCATTAATTTCCCTGTCTGAAACTAAAATTCTCTGACCTTTTCCTGACTAGGATTTTTTCCAGACATTTTCCCCCGACGATGGCAACCCTGAAACTGGGGAAAAAATGATATACAGGTATTTGTTATTTACCTTGCTGATGTTTCCACAGTTGTATATCTCTCTTCCTCATAACTTCTCTCTCCTCTAACCCTCTCTGTCTTAACATCATATTTCATCTTAGACTCATAACCTGGTGTTCTGTAACTATACACGTGTTTATCTCTATCTAGATTATTTAGCATTATAAACGTACCTTGCTGAGGTTTTGACAGTTGTATATCTCTCTTCCTCATAACTCCTCTCCCCTCTAACCCTCTCTGTCTTAACATCATATTTCATCTTAGACTCATAACCTGGTGTTGTTTAACTATATCTTAGCATTATAAGCATACCTGGCTGAGGTTTCTACAGTTGTATATCTCTCTTCCTTATAACTTCTCTCTCCTCTAACCCTCTCTGTCTTCACATCATATTTCATCTTAGACTCATAAACTGGTGTTGTGTAACTATATACATGTTTCTCTCTATCTAGATTATTTAGCATCATAAACGTACCTTGCTGAGGTTTCGACAGTTGTATATCTCTCTTCCTCATAACCCCTCTCTCCTCTAACCCTCTCTGTCTTCACATCATATTTCATCTTAGACTCATAACCTGGTGTTGTGTAACTACATCTTAGCATTATAAACGTACCTTGCTGAGGTTTCCACAGTTGTATATCTCTCTTCCTCATAACCCCTCTCTCCTCTAACCCTCTCTGTCTTCACATCATATTTCATCTTAGACTCATAACCAGGTGTTGTGTAACTATAAACATGTTTCTTTCTATCTAGATTACAGTCGAACTTCGATGGCTCGAACTCGCCAGGACCGTCGGTGCGAGTTCGAACCATCCATGTGTTCGAGCCATACCTAGCCTGACAATTTTCAAGTTGGTTCATGTGTACTTTGTGTCATCACTGACACACGTTTTTTTCGACCAAAGTTGCAAACCTGTCACTGATAAATAACACTTTGCACGCTAATGTTAAAATGATAAGCCGCATGTGTTAGCATATGAACCTGTTTAAAGTAAATACATTTTTTCAACATGTGCAGGCTGATCAATGCATTTGCTATCGAGTAAGCTGTACCGTTTGTCTTCTTGTGGGTGAATGTTCCTGTTTATGTGTCGCTATAATTTATGCTCGGTTGTTTATCGTTTGCTTTAGAACAATAAAAGAAAAAAAAACAAGTTTTTTTCTTATGTTTTATTCACAATTAAATGTGCATGTTTCAATTAATAACAACGAATAAAAAAATGAAAAAATGACAAACTCCCCAGGATGTTTGCAACAACAAAGACGCGGACCTGACTGTACCGCCGTACAATCTGATGCCCAACTTTATCCAGCCAGGCATGTTTTACTCATTTGACACACGAATTCTTGATTACAAAACATCTTATTAATTGTCCCTAATCATTTTCGGTGACAAGTGAGAACTTACTCAAATCTTTGATCTGATAAATTGCCGCTAATTGCTTCACATGTTCCACTGGTCAGTGTGAAATCATCATTGTCACTGAGCGCTTATAAAAATAATAATGAACTTAAATCAAGCGTGTGACTGATTCATGAAAAGAAATATTTGGTTCGAGCCATCATTGTGTTTTTACATGGAAAAATCGCCCTGCCGACCATGCTTTGAGTTCGAGAGTTCGAGCGACCACTGTTCGAGCCTGGGATGTATTTTAACATTAAATGTTTAGGGAAATTGCCGGGACCGGCAAACGAGTTCGAGCGATCCCTGGTGTTCCAGACAAGCGAGTTCGAGCGACCAAAGTTCGACTGTATTTAGCATTATAAACATACCTTGCTGAGGTTTCCACAGTTGTATATCTCTCTTCCTCATAACTTCTCTCTCCTCTAACCCTCTCTGTCTTAACATCATATTTCATCTTAGACTCATAACCTGGTGTTGTGTAACTATATACATGTTTCTCTCTATCTAGATTATTTAGCATCATAAACGTACCTTGCTGAGGTTTCCACAGTTGTATATCTCTCTTCCTCATAACCCCTCTCTCCTCTAACCCTCTCTGTCTTCACATCATATTTCATCTTAGACTCATAACCTGGTGTTGTGTAACTACATCTTAGCATTATAAACGTACCTTGCTGAGGTTTCCACAGTTGTATATCTCTCTTCCTCATAACCCCTCTCTCCTCTAACCCTCTCTGTCTTCACATCATATTTCATCTTAGACTCATAACCTGGTGTTGTGTAACTACATCTTAGCATTATAAACTTACCTTGCTGAGGTTTCCACAGTTGTATATCTCTCTTCCTCATAACTCCTCTCTCCTCTAACCCTCTCTGTCTTCACATCATATTTCATCTTAGACTCATAACCTGGTGTTGTGTAACTATACACATGTTTCTCCCTATCTTTATCTTTGCCCAAGTCTGCCTTCAAGTCACTGAGGTACTCAGAAGACCTGTAATCTCTGTCAATATGTGGTTCATTGTGATAACTGCTATCTAGCGACTTAGACTTGGGTTCTGAAAGAACAAACAGTTTCTATTAACCCTTTATGCACTAATGGATTCTTCCATCTGGTTTGATGCAATAAACTTGAGATGGTTTTTTATATAAATGGAGGTGATACAGGTTATAATTTCCAACAAGAGCTCCGCCAGTGGAGCAATATACACCCATCTACTAAGACAGTGGATGCATCACTTTCAAACTTAGAAAGGAGGAACATTCATTCTTGTGCCAGACACATTGTCCTGACTAAATTCTGAGTGAGTTATGGTGAATACAAGAATGTAAATTATACAAAATAAGCATAAAAACACAATCGAAGGGCAATTACTCAGAAACAGAAAGCAACCATAATTGTCATGCGACACATGATCTTTACCTGATATACATTCAAATAAAGTTTCATGAAGATATCCCAAACAGTTACAGAGTTCAAGAATTATTGGGAAAAAAAAATGGAAAAAATAATCAAAGGGGCCTAAGTTGGAAGCAAAGAAAGGGGGAACAACCATTCTTGTATGTGACACATCGTCTTTACCTGATATACATTCCTATAAAATTTCATAAAGATATCCCAAATGGTTACTGAGTTATGGGGTATACAAGAATGAAAATAACACAAAATAAGCAAAAAAATATCAAAGGGCCATAACTCTGAAATGAACAAGAAATGTCACAATCACGTGACGAATGCCCCCAAACGAATTGGTCTAGCATAAGACGCATTAAAGGAAAGTTAGCTGTAATATAGGAGATATGCTCCAGACACGAAAAACCTAGAAATGAGGCCACTCACTGAAGTCAATGTCAAGGTAAAAATGACCCAAAATGGTATGCACCACTCCGCCATCCCAAGAGGAATCAACACACCGAATTTGGGATTCCTACATCAAATAATATAGGATATGCGCCAGACACGATTATTCTAGAAACTAGGTCATAGGTCAAGATCACAGTGACCTAAAAATGGTATGCGACACATCAGCATCCAAAGATGTATCCATACAGCAAATTTGGGATTCCCATCTCAAATAATATAAGAGATATGTTCTGGACACATTTATTCTACAAACAAGGTCAGAGGTCAAGGTCAAAGTGACCCAAAATGGTATGTGACACTCCGCCATCAAAAGTTGCATCCACACGCCAAATTTGTGCTTCCTACCTTTAAAAGTATAAGAGATTTGCTCCGGACACAATTTTTCTAAAAACTAGGTCAGAGGTCAAGGTCACAGTGACCCATAAATGGTACAAGACACTCCTTCATCCCAAGATGCATTCACACACAAAAATTGGGATTCCTATCTCAAATAAAATAAGAGTTATAATCCTGACTCAATTATTATTAAAACTAGGTCAGAGGTCAAGGTCAAGGTGACCCGAAAATGGTAAGTAAAACTCCCCCATCCCAAGATGCATATACACACAAAATTTGGAATTCCTACCTCAAAGAATATAAGAGATATGTTCTGAACACAATAATTCTAAAAACTAGGTCAGAGGTCAAGGTCACAGTGACCCGAAATGGTATGTGACACTCCGTCATATCAAGATACATTTAAACGCCAAATTTTGAATTCCTATCTCAAAGAAAATAGGAGATAATGCACCAGACTCAATGCAGTTTCTAGAAACTAGGTCAGAGGTCAAGTTCAAGGTTATAGTTACCCATTAGTGGAATGCGACACTTCGTCATCCCAAGATGCATTCACCCACCTAATTTGAGATTCCTACCTCAAATAATATAAGAGATGTGCTTCGGACACGATTATTCTAAAAACTAGGTCATAGGTCAAGTTCAAGGTCACAGTGACAAAATTATGGTTCGCTACACTTCTTCATCCCAAGATGCATCATCACACCAAATTTGAGACTCCTAGCTCAAATAATATTAGACATATGCTCCAGACATGATTATTTTCTAAAAACTAGGTCAGAGGTCAAGGTCACAGTGATCCGAAAATGGTTTGTGACACTCCGCCATTCCAAGATGCAATTACACACGAAATTTGGAATTCCTATCTCAAAGAATACAGGAGATATGCACCAAACTCAATGCAATTTCTAGAAACTAGGTCAGAGGTCAAGTTCAAGGTCACAGTGACCCAATTATGGTCACGACACTTTATAATCCCAAGATGCATCAACACACCAAATTTGAGATTCCTACCTCAAATAATATAAGAGATATGCTCCGGACACGACTATTCTAAATACTAGGTCAGAGGTCTAGGTCACAGTGACCTGAAAATGGTATGTGACACTCTGCCACCCCATGATGCATTCACACACCAAATTTGGAATTCCTACCTCATAGAATATAAGAGATATGCTCCGTACACAATAATTCTTAAAACTAGGTCAGAGGTCAAGGTCACAGTGACCCGTAAATGATATATGACACTCCGCCATTCCAAGATGCAATTACACACGAAATTTGGAATTCCTATCTCAAAGAATACAGGAGATATGCACCAGACTCAATGCAGTTTCTAAAAACTAGGTCAGAGGTCAAGTTCAAGGTCACAGTGACACAATTATGGTACGCAACACTTCCTCGTCTCAAGATGCATCCACACTCCAAATTTGAAATTCCTACCTCAAATAATATAAGAGATATGCTCCGGACATGATTATTCTAAATACTAGGTCAGAGGTCAAGGTCACAGTGACCCGAAAATGGTATGCGACACTCCGCCATCCCAAGATGCATCCACACATCAAATTTGGAATTCCTAACTCAAAGAATATAGGAGATATGTACCGGACACAAAGCGGGACAGAGAGACTTACGCCCAATATTGAATATGGGGCCAGTTTATACAGGGCCATTAATTAGGGGCCAAGTGTCCAAAATAGCGGGCCAGTTTAGCTCCGAATTGGCCAATTAACATCAGACTGACAAATTACTGAGGGTCATTTCCAGTTTAGACGTCCATCACCATAGACATAAAATGGCACTATTTCAGAAGTTCATTTTATTATCTCCCCTGAGGTCTCCTGAATCATTTGAGGCAAATAACAGAAACTTACAGAGGGCCATGGCCCCTTGATTTTTTATGGCCCCTTGTCTATCACCAGAGGACTAAAAAGGCCCCTAAGTCGATATCTGTAGCATGGACGGACGGATGGACGGACATTGTGATTACTATAAAAACTGAGTCAGAGGTCAAGTTCAAGGTCACAGTGACCCGAAAATGGTATGCGACACTCCGCCATCCCAAGATGCATCCACACACCAAATTTTGAATTTCTACCTCAAAGAATATAGGAGATATGCACCGGACACAAAGCGGGACGGACGGACAGTGCGATTACTATATGCCTCCCAAAGTTCCTTTGGGGGCATAAAAAATGAAAAGTAACCGTAATTGTACCTGACATGTTGTTTTAACCTGATACACATTCCTTTTAAGTTTCATGAAGATACATATATAACGGTTACTGAGTTATGGTGTGTACAAGATTTTATATACAATAATCAAAGTGACATAACTCAGAAAGGGGAACAACCATTCTTGTATGTAACACATCATCTTGACCTAATATTAATTCCTATAAAGTTGCTTGAACGATTGTTGGCATTTTAATATCTATGAGCAGGATAGATTTTGTGCTCTGCTGAGTTGAGTATGAAAAAAGTTTTACAATCTTGGGCCCAGACTGGACAGAGTCTGTGCTGGTTCCCTATGTACAAAATATTAATGGAATTTTCGCTTACTGTAAAGGCGGCAACTTTAATATTCATATCTGGGCGTGGTTCAGCTATTTCATCTGCTAAGGAAGGGAAATCAGGTTTTATTTATAATTTGATAAAGAGTTAATAAGCTTTTTGAGCCGCGCAAACGTGTAAGCATTTCATGAAAATCCTAACAGTATACTGACTAAACTCACATTTATTAATCCTTAAAGCGCATAATCACAAAATGTATATTTTTGTCTTTGAAGCTTCATAGATAAACAGTGTGGATCCAGATCAGACTGCTCCTTAAGGAGCAGTCTGATCTGGGTCCACAATGTTTGCCTCCCTGCTATATTAAATAGACATTTTCAGATGCAGTTATTTTGCTGGCGTTTTAAGGACTAAATAATGACTGAGGTTGTGGCACATAATGATAGTTACTTTTGAGTAAAACCACCCCTCATTTTCAGCTTTTACCTATGTCTAAGGTTGACCAGCCCTAATTATGTAATCATGAGGCGCCGCCTTTACAGTAGGCGAAAAGTCAAGTAATATCAAACATCTAAATCTAATGAAGTGGCTCACTTTCACTTACCATGAATATTATAGCTCTCAACATTTCTGGAAGTATGTCTGTCATCCGCGTACGATTTACGGCTACTTTCCATTGCTTCAAAACTCTTTCTTAGGGTAGCTAACTCTTCCTTCAGTTTGATATTGTCATCATGGAGCTGATAGTTTCTCTCCCTTAAACCTCGGTTATCTTCCTTGACTTGTTGTAGTTCTATTTTTAGCCTATAATCACTGACTTCAGTGTGGCTGGTCTGTTCTTTTAATCTTGATATCTGGATGACAAAAAAGTACAATAGATGATCAAAGATTTCAAACACAAGTTAACTGCCAAAAAGGCCTAGACAAACAGTGCAGACTAAGACCTACTGTTTCTCGTTCTAACCATGCGCCGATCCAGAAAGTTTTGTCAAAGGGGGTCCAACTCTGCAACTCTGACAACGTTTTTTTGATGAGGGGAGAGAGGATCCAAATACCACTAAAAGCAGGCCCCACCAACACAGGCCATTTAAATGGCGTCTTCCTGGCGGGCGGATGATCGATGATGGCCATTGAATGCATTGAATGCTGGCTTGGTAGCTTTGTAAATTTTCAGGGATTCCAGATCCCTGTCCCCTCCCCCCCACCCCACACTGGATCTGTGCATGCTAACAAGCATTTTGTGAATCTAAACCCCAATTACCAACAGAACATTATATATAAAACTAAATCAGATAAAATAGAAGGATGACGTTTAAAGATGTTCTTATAAATGATGCAACAAAACATAAAAGAAATGTGCTGATATTAGAGTATATGGGTAAGAGTTATGTCTGGGTACAGCTACTTTAAATGAAAGCATACATTATGTGGACTCAATGAACCAACTCAATTATAATCACAACATTTGTTTGTTTCTTTTTCAAACATAAAAATCATTCTTTAATATTTGGTTTGACCTCCTCTAGATCTTTCATATTGCTGGCCTTGGCGGCTCTAAATGTCTCCTTATCTCCTGTTATTATATTTAGAGATTAATTACCTCATGTTTTAAATGGCTTTTATCTTATATTGATGACCTGAATGGCTCTCAATGTCTCAGTATCTCACGTTTACAGTTAATATCTAAAGTTAAATATATATAGCTCTTTATGTCTGCCCCTATCTCCTTTTAAGAGTTTATTTTGTTTGTTTGTTTGATTTGATTCTTTATGTCCCATCAACAATCTTTCAGTTAAACAGGGACGGGTCTTCCTGGGTTGAACCGGTACTAAGCTAGGATAAATGTGTCTTGCTCAAGGACCACAACGCAGTGATGCCGGTGAGGCTCGAACCCGCGGCCCCTCAGTCTCGAGTCAAGCACTTTACCACTAAGCCACTGCGCTCCCTTTTAAGAGCTTATATTTAAAGTCATACCTTGTGTATTAAATGCCTATTATCTTATATTGCTAGCCTGGGTGGCTCTCAATTTCTCATCACCTCCTGTTAATAGCTTAAATTTATCTCAATTTCTCATGTTAATAGCTTATCTTTAGTCTAATTACCTCATGTTTTAAATGTCTATTATCTTCCTCAAGGTCTCTTATAATGCTGGCCTGAGTGGCTCTCAATGTCTCATTACCTCCTGTAAATAGCTTAAATTTATCTCAATTTCTCATGTTAATAGCTTATATTTAGTCTAATTAACTCAAGTTTTAAATGTCTATTATCCTCCTCAAGGTCTCTCATAATGCAGGCCTGAGTGGCTCTCAATGTCTCAATATCTCCAGTTAATAGTTTATATCTGGAATCTTACCTCATGTTTTAAATGTCTATTGTCCTCCTCAAGGTCTCTCATATTGCTGGCCTGTGTAGCTCTCAATGTCTCATTATCTCCTGCTAATTGTTTAATCTTATTCTCTGCTGCACTTATTTCCTCAACAGCTGATTCATTAGCTTCCTGCAGATCTTGTATCTGGCTCTGTAACTCCCCTACAAGTACAATACATGTTATCATAAAACACTTTTTATTTAGTTAAAGAGTTTTTAGTATGCTGCAGTTGTTATAAGAATGAACTACAGCTAATTGAATAAATAAAAAAGAATGCCATTTATGGTTTAATTAAATGTCAAATAAGTGTAAACATTTTCAACCATGCTGAGGGTTGGTCTGTGATCTAAAATTGTGACATTTCCTCGTCACACTCACTTTTTTCAGTTCATGACAAGCTATATGAATTCAGTGTCTTACCAAATATCCTTTAGAGAACACTAGAGTAAAACATTAAACACTTACAAAACATACACAACTACTAGAACACGTTTGAAAAATCAATAGCTAATCAAAAGATAGGAAAGGACACTGCTCCATAACAGCACTACACAGAGAATCTGGTAAGCCTGTATATATTTGCAATCTATTCAATGTTTCAATTGCCGTGATAAAGATACTGTATAAGAAATAATGTCTTGTAAACTGACTAAGCTACCTGGCTGATTAGTGTCTTTGCAACTTGCATATATCATGTGGTACCTTTCATTATTATGTGTCCCATGTATATAATCTCTAATAATTGAAAAGGTTGTTCGATTAATCCATAAGCCTACCATGCACTTTATGGGCACATGGTCTTCAATGTTTACTTTCATGAAAACTTATTCCATATGAAATCGAAATTCAAAATTGTACCTGGCACCCCTAAAAATTGAAATTAGATATTCCATTTGATAATAATCAAGAAGTCCATTCAGTTTATGTGGGTTAACTTGTTTACCCTAACATAGCATACAAGTCTTGTGAATTCTATGTCCAGGCCTTTAGTTAAGAGTGCGTAACAGAAAAACAAAAGCACCCATAACATATGCTTAAACTTATGGGTAAGGAAATATTTGCAATTTTATGCTGAAAATTTGTGTTTATCAAAACCTATGTATGTCTCATTATAGAATTTTACAGAGAACTAATATAGCCACTTGTCTAGATAGCCATCTTATCTGGGTTGTTGGAGTTAATCCAAATAGTTCACATATAATCTTACTAAATATATGAAGTTCATTTTAATCTGCATATCAGCAATAAAACACAGCCTGGGTTAAACTTTGCTAGACTAATGTATTTACCCTAAATATTCCAACACATTTTGCTTCTTACCATGGCATATAATATATGATATAAATTGATTTCCATTATAGTATTTGACTAACATATACTTGACTATTGTTATGTACATTTTTTCAAATTTTAATAAAATTAAGCCATAGTTAATCAAAGAAAAGAATTGAGTTATTTTGTCCTCAATATCTGTGTCACCAGTGTACATGCAAATTTTAAGCTGTTCAATTCAAAAAGTGTATTTTGGTGTTTACAAAATATTCAAAGACTTTTGGTACATCATTTATCATACTGTTGATCATCAGCCCTATTTGGCAACACATGGTGTCCTTTTATGTGTTCAAATTCTACCAAAGAAATAATATTACAGGAAAAATTTAGACTGTTCTTTCAAAATACCAGAAAATGAAATGGTTCAAATGTCTGTGCTGTGGCTAAGTAACTAACCCTGTGATCATATACTACATTTTTACAGTCATCTTGTAAATTGGTCGCTGTTTCCGAACAATAGGTTCATTTATTTATACATGTATATCATATGTATGTTCCAGTAAAATGCATTTAAACCCCATAGCGGTTTTGGCTGCTGTCCTTTCTATGGAGGTGGTTCTGTTTTTCTGGGTTATTGTTGCTCCCATTGTTTGCGGGGGGTTTCGTCTTTGTTTTGTTATAAGTACTTGGTTTTCTATCTAGTTTTGCAATCATCTCACAGAGGAAGAGAGAGCTGGTTGCTTTACTCTAATTGTCCTCTTGCTTTCATGTGGTTGTTAGTGCTCCGAGTCTCTTCCTCACAATGCCATAGGCTGATTATGGCATTTCCTGGTCATACTCACTTATTTTTGGACAGAATCCACCTATTGGTTAAAAAAAATTGGTCATTAAATCTAAATCACAATGCTATAACCTTGTAAGCTTGGTCAGATGATAAGATTACTTAGAATGCAAAAACAGGCTAACTACATAACCTGCACTAAAATATGTTTCATTGCCAAAGAATTGAATTTCTCTTACCTATCTTCCTCTGTAGTGCCTGAGGACCATTAGGGTCATAGCTGTTCAGGCTTGGTTCTTCCTCCTTACGTCTTAGTTCCTCTTTGAGTCGATAAACTTCAGAGGACATAACCTCTCTCTCCTCAACAGCCTCTCGATACTGTCTCTCTAGCTGATAAAATAAAAACTCCATTACATATTTTGCATATCTTTCATGTTAAACTTACACAGCTTATACCTTTAGTTGTATGCATATCTTTATGCAAATGTCACTGTTTTGCTTTATAGTCCAATTTTGACTTAAGATGGTTCAAAGATTGGAGGAGTCTACTTAGTAGCATGTGAAAGGTTAATCAGATAGTAGCAGTTATCTCTATAATAAACCTTATACTTACTAAAACCATGCTAACTAATTGGAACATGTATTTCACCCTGATTTTCATTTAACATACCAAGCCATAGACTTTTCTAACTTTTTATATGTCTGAGGTCAAAATCAGACAACAGACTAGTGACATCAAAATTATGGGATTAAATTGATAATCAAATTCATGGAACTCATTCAACATGAAGTGTGTAAGATAAAATTATCCTTCTCCAATCAGGTTTTTAGCTATTTCTATCGAGTTCCTCTTACATGCTCACCACTCCATGTTAGATAACTCAAGCATTACTTCTGGTGACCATAAAATCGAAGTATTAACTTTTGAGATGAATCTTCTGAGAAAAACTTAAATGCCATGAATACCCTAGTAGATGTGATATGGATGATGCATAATGCTGAGTGTAATTGCAAGGAAAAGAATTGCAAGGAAATTGACCAATCTACTTACAAATTTAATGTTTAACATCTGATCTGATTGGATGATACCTTAAACTGGTGGCATTCTATTTTTAGTACACTGTCCAAAACTTGATAGGCAACACCAGTTACTAAATGATTGGCTGATTTTATATGTGTGTGTGAAAAATATTTCAAGAATCAAACCACAGAATTTAGGAAAAACAAAATGTCATGACTGACACGCTGATTGAAAGACAGAAGACCTGAAGGACAAAAAGATGGATGGATGGACTTATATTTCTTGCAAACCGGATAAGGATATCTGATATTTATTCTGGGATAAAAAATCTTATCTTACCCAAAAAATCTTACCCAGGCTGTCACGTGAGGGCTGTAAATTGGTTGTATTGGCACTCACGCACATGGTCATCAAGTGACGTCATTGATATGTTAAAATGACGTCATCATAACATGTTGCATCTCCGCGTAATTAGGAACTTCTGGGGGGCTTTTTTTCAATATAAAATGCAGTATCTAATGGTGAGCAAGAAAAAGAATCCATTATTCGTGTGAGGGTGGGATAGAAAAATCAGTCCCTCGGGTTCACCGTTTGACATCAGTTGACAAGCCTCGTGATGCCAAACAGTGACCCTTGTGACAGATTTTTCTATCCTACCCTCACAATGATTCTTACAACCCAAAACAAAGTTTGTGGGGGTATAAATACCTCTTCTTTGAGAATTAATAGTTATACATGTATATCAACTAAAACATATAATGGCCTACCTCAGCTATTTGTAGACCAGGTGAGACCCGTGCTCTTCTCTGATCTAGCTCCTCCTGTAATGATGTATTAACTTCTCGCACTTCTTGTAAATTTCCTTTCAGTTCAAACACTTCCTTCTCTCTTGAAGCTAGAAGAGTGCGCACATTAGACACAGTGTTCTCCAGGTCCAGGAGTCTCTGAAAACAATACATAACCCAGGGTTCAAGCTAGGGTCTGACAGAAGGGAAAATAAACTTCTCCCTGCAGGAAAATAAGGGAGAAGTGACAGTCAGATAGGGAGAAGCTATAGCGCAAAATTACGGCATTTTCTGTCAATTGAGGAGCAAATTAGCCATTACACATACTACTGCCACTTAATGGAAGGAGAAACACAATGCAGTGGTGGTAGATTGTCTGATAATGTCACCACAGCTTGGGTTTGTGTGGTAAGAGAATGAAAATGAGTCTCCCTAAATTTTTTTTTTTTTTTTTTTTTTAGGGAGACTCCCACTTCTCCCTGGGTCCCATTTAGGACGAAATTTTGGCCCCTAGGAGGACTATTTTGCACTAGTCGCCCCCTAGCTTGATCCCTGTAACCATTTACCTCTTTTATCTGATTTCCAGTAAATCCATTGGCATCATTTAACCCATAAAGCGCCACCTATAATTTGCAGCAGACAACAATTTCAAATTTTGCCGCTTTTTCAAATATTAACAAATAAGGCATGATATTTCATGAGATTCGAACGGCCACTCTAAAAAAGACAGAAAATTGGCTTTCAATACCAATTATCGCTTAATGCAGATCAAAAGGGAGCAATCTGCAATACTTTTGACCGTCATTAGGCTACCATTTGTAAATAAGATCTTTGTTTTGTCTATTTTGAGTGCCTGTTTTACACAGGTTTTACTATACCTCTTGTAGGGAGCGCAGTGGTAGAGTGCTTGACTCAAGACCGAGGGGCCGCAGGTTCGAGCATTACAGGTGTCACTGCTATGTGGTCCTTGAGCAAAACACATTTATCCTAGCTTAGTACTGGTTCAACCCAGGAAGACCCGTCCCTGTTTAACTGAAAGATTGTTGATGGGACGTAAAGAATCAAATCAAACAAACAAACTATACCTCTTGTAATCTAGTGTGTTCCTGTGCATCAATGCCTGTATTCACTGGAGTCACAGTTCTACTACTGGCATTAGAGACTGGTGTCCTCTGTACACCTCTATTTGGTAATAAGGAAGACTTGATAATGGGACCAGTCACTGGTACTCGGATATGGTTATCTGGTGTCAAACTTCTTCTCTCAAATGATTGTTTCTGGGTACCAACCGTTGGGAGGCTGGAAGCACTTCCTGTTCGCTGACCTTGACCCCCATTAACACTAGAAACAGGAGGAAGTCCTACTTGGCCACCGCCACTGGTTAATTCATAATATTGTGTAAGTTCCTGTTCACTTGTAAGGCTCTGAGGCCGGGACCCATGGTTACTTCCACCACTTAAGGAACCGTTCAGCTTCTCTGTTGACCGGCGGATATCTTGACCTGAATATAACTTCTCTTGACTTGCTCTGAGGGAATCATTGATGAAGTCCTTCTGAGGAGTCTGTCTTTGTGAGCTGTGGGTAGACCCAGGTAACGATCCATGCTCAGACCCTCGCTGTGAACTGTGGGTAGACCCAGGTATTGATCCATGCTCAGACCCTCTATATGAGCCATGATCTGAGACATGCGGGGAACCAGACCCTCTCTGTGATCCATGATCTGAGACATGCGGGGAACCAACTAAATACTCTCTTCTGATGGGTGAGTGTCTGTCAGCTGGGTTTAGAACATCAGCAATTTGTTCAGCAAGTGGTGTACTTCTCTCAGACCCACTTCTAGAACCTCTAGACATCTGCACTGGAGATCTTTCCCTGTTAAGAGAAACATCAATTAAATCATCCATTAGATGTTTTTCTAAACTATGGCTGGAGCCCTCTGAATGCACACTCTCTCTGCTAAAGTCCTGAGTTTGTGATACAACTGGTGTATGCCTTGCTGAGCTGTGAGCTGAACTATTTCTAGAATATACGGGAGATTCAGTGGAATAGATTGGCGGTCTAGACTGACCATTTCCTAGTACATCATCTACTACAGCCTGAGGTGTATGTGCCCCTGAACCCGGAACCGAGGCACTGCTCGACCTACCACTCCTTTCAACATCATCCTGCACCAATGATTCACTCCCATACTGTGTCTTAAGAGAAGTTTCACCATTCATATTATAAACATGTTTCATCTCTAGTTCCTTAACACCAGCATCACCGTCCTGATACTGACTACCACCGTCATCTCCGACGGGACTTCTCCGACCATCTAGCCGTGAAAGAACCGGATTTTCAAACTTATCAGCTTCTGGTTCCATGTTATCACTTAGAGCACTCTTGTTCTGGGACATCTGAGATCTCACAAGGTCTTCGTATTTACTAGATAGATGTATGGGATTATTTTCCTGATCTTTTTCTTCTTCCATACCAGTTCTGGCAGCACTATAGCCGATATCTCTATACTTGTCTACATCAGTACCATTCTGTCGCTGGTTGAGGAAATGTTCCGCTTTACCAACACCAGTCTTATCCACCTCATCATCAATGATATCTGCAAAATAAGTAATAAACTTTAACACTTAAAGCGCCACCTATGATTTGCAGCAGACGACAGTTTCAAATTTTGCTGCTTTTTCAAAAATAACAAATAAGGCATGATATTTCATGAGAATTGTCTGCTGGCAAAAATTAGGAAAGATGTCGCAAAATTTGTCGTCTGCTGCAGTCGTGATTGGCGCTTTAAAGGTTAACCTTTATGCATTAATGGATTCTTCCTGCTGGTTTGATACAATAAACTTTGGATGGTCCATTGTATAATTCAAGGGGTCACATACAGGTTATTATTTCCAAAGAAAATTGTATTTCTTTCCCCGAAGATCATTTTTGTCTTGGAAAACAGTGTAGACCCTTGATGAAATGCCGCATTTTGCGGCATTTCATCTTGGTCTTCACTATTTGCCTGCCAATGTAACCATTTTGGGGTTGGTTAACTCTTCCCCCCCTCCCCCCCCCCCCCCAGCCAAGACTGTTGTTGTCTGCTGTCTCATCTGCTTATGTTCTTAGGTAGACAAAATGGACCTTGAACAGACTGTTCCTTATAGAGCAGTCTGATCAGGGTTCTAAGTATTTGTTTTCATGATAAAATCTAGTATGAAGTGCACTTGAATATATATAATGCAGCAGACATAATAAGCAGACAACATTTCCAGGACAAAAATTAACAGGACAAGGGCTAATTAAGATCAATTGGTTTTTGTCATAAAAATCTAAAGGTACCTTAACCCTTTTTGCGCCAATTGCAACAAAAGTCGTCTACTTTTCTCGTCTGCTGAAATGTTTAAGAAGCCTCTATGGCAGACAGTGTGGACCCAGATCAGACTGCTCCTGTTCTGGGTCCACGCTGTTTGCTTCTATACTTAATTTGTCAGAAATGCTAGGCAATTATTTACAGCAGAGGACTTCAGCAGACAACAGTTTCAGATGCATTTTTTTCTTGGCGCTTTAAGGGTTAACCTTTATGCATTAATGGATTCTCCCTTCTGGTTTGATACATAAACTTGGGATGGTCAATTATATAATTCAAGGGGACACAGGTTATTATTTCGAAATAAAATTGTATTTCTTTCTCTAAAGATCATTTTTGCTTAAGCAAACAGTGTAGACCCTGATAAAATGCCGCATTACTCGGCATTTCATCTGGGTCTTCACTGTTTGCAAATGTAACCATTTTGGGGTTGGTTAACTCTTCTCCCACCTCCCCCCCCCCCCAGCCAAAACCTATGTTGTCTGCTGTCTCATCTGCTTATGTTCTCAGGTAAACGATTGCAAACAAAATGGACCTAGATCAGACTGCTTCTAATAGAGCAATCTGATCAGTGTTCCTAATGTTTGCTTCCATGTCAAAACTAGTCTGAAGTGCATTTGAATATATGCAGCAGACAAACTATTGTAGACCCAGATTAAAAGCTGCATTTATATATAAACCCTCACCATAACCCTAATGCATCATTTCATCAGGGTCTGCATTGTTTGCTATGCCAAAATCGATCTTCAGAGAAAGAAATACGATAATTTCGGAAATTATAACCTGTAACCCCTCAATATATACAATGGACCATCCTGACTTAACTGTATCAAACTTATGGGAAATTCCATTGGTACTAAAAGGGTTAAAGAACCATCTCAAACTTGCAGCATTAACATTTTCAAATTTTGCTTAACTTTTAAGAAACTGAACAAGGCTATATATTTCATGTGAATTATCTGCTACAATTCAAGTGAAAAGTCAAGTCATTTATTCCACAAAAATCTAGAAAGAGTGCACCAAATTCTGCTGCGTTAGCGATAAACACTTTAAGGGTATAGTCTAAAAGCATGTCCTAACACATCGATCTTAATTGCAACCATACCAAACTTTAAAATGAACAGATTAATTATAAAAAAAATTGTTTCATGAGAGCACTCCACTTAACAACCTGCAAAACCTACGCATTATTAGAAGTCTTATATTCCTTATCTTAAATTTAAATTAAAACAGTTCAAAAACATGTTGGGTAATTTGCATGTTTTTCTTTTTGTCAACTGCTGATTTTAATAAAAATTTTAGTTAATCAACTGATGCAAAAACAATTCTCTCATGAATACGGTCAGTGTCAAACAATTTGGATCCAGATCAGGCCCGACATTTGTCGGGCCTCATCTGGGTCCAAACTGTTTGCAAATTAAGGCATTAATATATCATCAGCAGATTATAAAAATTGCAATTGGTTGCAATGATCAACTAAAAAAAGAAAAAATTAAGCTTGTACCTTAAGTTAAGTTACCAATCCGATAATAACACAAAAGATGATCTGAGAAGAAATACAATTCAATATATTCCGATAAGAATCAACAGGCACAAGAATTTTAGATAAGAGATTAATGTACAATAATTTTGTGTATTATCCTAGTATTAAGGTAACTGTGTTAAGTCCTACCCGACCATTCAAAGTCAATATACATATCGATCAGGAATTATTGGGTGTATAGGAAATCAGCCACGCAAGGTGAAAAATCACTCATTATATGTAGACTTACACAATAAAGTATGCGTTTATTTAGTAGAGAGACAGACATTTGATCACTTCAGCTGAATTTATATAATAGAACTTTTTGCTCACTGTAAAGGCAGTAACTTTTATATTCATATCAGGGCATGGTTTGGCTATTTTATTTGCTAAAGAAGGGAAATCAGGTTCTATTTATAACTCGGTGAAGTTAATAAGTTATTTGGGTTGAGCAAACGTGCGTGCATTTCAATTTATTCCTAACCGTATACACACTGAACTCATATTTATTAATCCTTATAGCGCATATAGACACGAAAAGTTGTATGTTTTTGTCGACCGTTGAAATATTTGAAGCCTCTTAGACAAACTGTGTGGATGCAGATCAGACTGCTCAGACTGCTCCTATATAGGAGCAGTCTGATCTGGGTCCACAATGTTTGCTTCTTTGCTTATGTTAAATAGACTTATTCGGATGCAGATATTTTGCTGGCGTTTTAAGGGTTAAATAATATGTTTTGCATCTGTGCAAGGAAATACAGTAGCTTTTGAACAAAACCTCTTCTCATTTTCAGCTTTTACCTATGTCTAAGGTAGACCAGTCCTAATTTCGCATTCATGAGGTGCCGCCTTTACAGTAAGCAAAAAGTTCTATAATACAGGTGTTGTGTCTTGTGCAAACTGCCCTTTTAATACACAAGTACAAGGACATGTCTCTTGGGTACTTATATCTATAAGAACTTGGCCATTTGGTCGGAAACGTTATGCTTATACAGAAATATCAAAAGGTTGCAGGTTCAAGTCTCTAGTCTGGCAATCTTTTTTTTGTATACAGTAACAGCTAATTCAAGTACTATAGGGCAGTTGTCCATTCCTGAGGCTAGGTAGTATCAGGGATCAAGGTAGGGGGCGACTAGGGCGAAATAGTCGCCCTAGGGTCGAAATTTCGTCCTAAATGGGACCCAGGGAGAAGTGGGAGTCTCCCTAAATTTTTTTTTTTTTTTTTTCATCTTTTTAGGGAGACTCATTATCAGACAATCTACTACCACTGCATTGCGTTTCTCCTTCCATTAAATGGCAGTAGTATGTGTAATGGCTTATTTGCTTCTAAATTGACAGAAAATGCTGTAGTTTTGCACTATAATTTCTCCCTATCTGACTGTCACTTCTCCCTTATTTTCCTGCAGGGAGAAGTCACTTCTCCCTTCTGTCAGGCCCCAGCTTGAACCCTGCGGTATGTTCTCAAATTTCAAACATTTTTCTTTTTCTTTTTTCAAACATGCTATTTATCAGGGCTGGAACTCACAAAATGCTTGTCAGAAAAGCAAATGGGGCGGCCCCCCTGTTTGTCTAGGCTTTTGTGGCAGGCAACTGTTCGAAATTTTAGAGCATTTACCATATCCATTGTTATAGAAATAGATATTCATTTCATAATGATTGATACAATTAAAAACCCGCTTTTGAAAGATTAGATATTTCATATTATGAGTGCTGATTCATCATTTGAATTATTGTTATTATTATCTAAATCTTGGAATGATTTACTCATATCAATATGATTTTTATATGGTTTATAGATATCAATAAATTCTAATAATTAATGTGTATCCTGTTTCACAAAGCTTGGTTTAGATAAAATTATAACTTAGATATTTTGACCCGATATGAAAATTATGGTAATTTATCATTTAGAAATAAAATTTAAAACCTGCATTTATAGCTATCTTGTGAGATTGGGTGTCAAAGTGTTAAGTTAGCTAAAAGGACTGACGCATGATGGGGAGAGTCAGGTACGGTGGGGGTCAATGATTTCAAGAATTGTCTGCTAGATCAGTCCTACTTATTTTAATTTGAAGCATCATTGGAACAGCTTGAAAAACCTTCATTAAATATTTTCAAAAAACATGCAATTTCAATTTCATTTAGATGTCCCATAAAAAAATTAAGGTATATTTTTTTTATTAACAGTTTTTAAATGTGTCAGCTGAAATTGAAAGTTACTTCTCTTGCTTTTTCATGTAAGTTTGTAAGTTGAGGAGTGGGTAGTGGGGTATCTTTAGATAAGGCAATATAAAGGCAATATATTCTTGCTATGATTCATTAAGAGTGCAGAGTATATTCGAGAAGTAAGTGGGGCCAATGTTTTATTATTATATAGGCCTCAACGCCACAAAACCTGTCTTCGGGATTTCTGACAAAGCGAGACTCAAACCAGTCTCCTCAGCTACAGAGACTAGCTAGAAAATTTGAATTTCTCTTTAGATATTATACTTTCCAAAAAGAAAATAACAAAGGTGCTGATCAGTCTGCACAGATGTGCAGGCTGGTTGTTCACAAAACCCTGCATGAAGACAGGTTTTCTCACATTGAGCCCCATATGAAATATTAACTAGACAGAACTCCATAATTAAAGCCCTAGTGGTGCATAATAATTGGATGCAGTGGGCTAATTGGCCTGCAGGACCACACTTAGACTGGCTCCAGTGCTTAAAACAATTTTTCATCAATGTGTAATATCTTGTACTTGTAGCCAGTCTAACTCTGATGGCTCTGTTTTAAGGACCTTAAAACAGAGCCATCAGAGTTAGACTGGCTACAAGACAATGAAATAACACATTTGATTTAAAAACAACATTATAGTTAAATAATTTGTTACCTTGCATACAGTTGAGAACAGCTGACGGAAGGCTGGCAGCGAGTTTCTGCCATTTATCTTTATGTTTATATTGCACCGTACTGCCGCTATTATTCTTCTTCTTTAGGCCAACTTTATTACATAACTGCTCCACAACAGTGGCAAAGTCAAACTTTACATTCAACTCCATCATAAGACACAATATTATCTTTGATTCCAATTTCAATTTGTTTCACTCAAAACAGTCTTTTTCAACCCATTCTTAATGAGTGGATACCTAGGTCCACATTTAAGTGTGATTATTTTTTTATAGTCTTTTGAGCATTAACTTGTGATTACTTATTATACCAGCTTTTTCGTTAGAAAAATAGGGTATATTAATTTCGTACCAAAGTCGGTCCGTCGTCAGTCTATCTGTCCGTCCATCTGTGCGTCTGTCCGTCCGTCCGTCACATTTCTTGTAATTGTATCTTCTCCTAAACCGTTGGACGTGGCAACTTCAAACTTTGTAGATGCATAGATCACATGATGTAGAGGGTACTGGGTGATATTTCGTGTGACCTTGACCCCAAGGTCAAGGTCAAAGGTCAAATAATGTATTTTCTTGTAAATACATCTCCTCATAAACTTTTGGAAGTAGCAACTTCAAATTTTGCCTGTGCATAGGTCACATGATGTCGAGGATACTAGGCAACACTTCATGTGACCTTGACCTTGGGTCAAGGTCAAATAATGTATTTTCTTGTAAATGCATCTTTTCCTGAACCATTGGACATAGCAACTTCAAAGTTTGCAGGTGCATAGGTCACATGATGTGGACAGTACTGGGAAACATTTTGTGTGACCTTGACCCTAAGGTCAAGGTCATATAATGTACTTTCTTGTAAATCCATCTTCTCCTAAACTGTTGGACGTAGCAACTTCAAATTTTGCAGGTGCATAGATCATATGATTTTGAGGGTACTGGACAACATAGCAACTTCAAACTTCACAGATGCATAGGTCACATTATGTAGAAGGTACTGAGCTACATTTTGTGTGACCTTGACCCCAAGGTAAATGTTACAGGTAAAAAAGCGGGTATTTGCGATGGTGTACCGTCGACTGCTGCTCTAGTTATCAATAACTCTAAACATGTGCCTTGGGTGCTTTTGAGCACCCAAGGCATATGTTTTGGTTGAGAAATAAGAAAATTAAAATTTAATTACGCTCTGTTTTCTACTACGGGCCTGTAACCTTTCTTCTTTTAGTTTTACGGTACCTCTTTTCCCAATTACAGTCTTTTTAACCCATTCCTATTGAGTGGACATCAAAAGGAAATTTTTTGAGCACTTTCTTATCCATAAGTCTAAAAATATGTTTTGGTGCTCAAATTTTAATTACGCACATTTTTCCAGCGGCCTGTAACCTTCACTCCGATTTCCGTTTGTTTTACAGTATCTCTTCAAATTACTGCAAATGTCTTATTGAATAGACACCAAAGGTCAAGTTAAGAATTTTTTTTGCGCAATAAATGAAATTATTTTTCATATATCCAGAAGTCTTAACATATGAGACAGTTCTTATGTGTACCTACAACATACGTTTTGGTTGAGAATGAGAGATAAGAAAATAAATTTTTGATAGCCCCTTTTATCTGGAGCGCTATAGTCAGACTCTGACTCTTCTACCTTAAAGTCACGCAATTTTAACCCTTAATGGGCCAATCGCAACAAAAGTCGTCTGCTTTTCTCATCTGCTGAAATGTTTAAGAAGCCTCTATGGCAAACAGTGTGGACCCAGATCAGACTGCTCCTATAGGATCAGTCTGTTCTGGGTCCACGCTGTTTGCTTTTATACTTAATTCGTCAGTAATGTTAGGCAATTATTTGCAGCAGACGATTTAAGCAGTCGAAATTTCAGACACACTTTTTTCTTGGCACATTAAGGGTTAGAGTCCCGCAATTTTAACCTATTTGTGCGGATTTCTTCCATTCTTAACCCATATCAGCCTAGCGTGCTTTTTGTGGGACATCAGCAAACAGCGCAAAACCAGATAAGATGCCGCGTTTTGCGGCGTCTGATCAGCTTCCCCACTGTTTGCTTACAGAAGTATCTTTTAAAATTTGAACAAAAATTCACCCAAAAATTGAAAATGGACTAGTCCAATTGAAAAAGATGGGAAAATACATTCGGCATAAATGGGTTAATGTGGTTATTTTTCAAAATGATGGGGTGCTGGTTGAAACTTTTAATTTTCAAATTACTAAAGTAGCTGAATATGGTGTTTACAGTAACAAAAAGTGCATACCCAGATGAAAATCTGCACTTTTGGCCTCATGACATCTGATTCTCCCAGATCAGCTGTTTGCAAAGCTCTTTACAAATTTATCAATGATTTTCCAGGCCCCTAATTAGGAGTATAATAATAAAAATGTATGTTGTGGGTACTCAAAACAACCATCTCAATGAGATGGTTCTTTTGAATAACCCCCCCCCCCCCCCAAAAAAAAAAGTTAAACATGATACATAAGAAAAATATTCACAAATTTACACTGAAATGTTTGTTATCTCAACCTTTTGTTTTCTTTGACAAATAAAATCTTTTCAATTAATTTTCATTGTAGATGCTTGGTTAATTAAACACTTGTATACAGTAAAACCTGTCTTAAACAGCCACTCAAAAAGAAGACCAAAAATTGGTTTTCAAGATCGATTATCACTTAATGCAGGTCAAAAGTATTGCAGAATGCAAGGGGAGCATTCTGCAATACTTTCCACGTTCATTAAGCTACCATTTTCCATTAAGATCTTTGTTTTGTCTATTTTAAGTGGCTGCTTAAGACAGGTTTCACTGTATTTGTCTTTCAATACATGAGGCTTTGAAGCATTCTGTACACTGTCTACACCTCGAGTGAATGGAATTTGGTAGAAAATTGATAATTTCACTATTGATAAGAAAATCCACTATTTGGGAATACAGAACAAAATGAACACTCTTTCTTGTTTAAAACAGACAAAAGGAAATAAGAGAAACATAACTATTCCAAACAAAACACTTCGGAAATGAACAATGCGGTCAATGTCAACCTTTTAACACATTTTCTTTAGAAAGCTGGCTATGTCATCAAAACATCCAATAACTCTTTGCATGCTGGGTAATTTTGCATGTTTTTTTCTGCTGATTTTTTTTCAAAATTAACTTTTTTTAAAAATTCTTTCAGGATTACCATCAGAGTGTCAAACAGTTTGGATCCAGATCAGGACCGACATTTGTCGGGCCTGATCTGGGTCCAAACTGTTTGCAAAGGTTATCAGCAGATGACACTAGTTGGCAAAGAATTAACCTGCTTGCTTAAGATCTTTCTCAGATATCACGCAACAAATAACCGGACAAAGTAAAATGTTTAGTTGTGAGAATGGTAACAATGCCGCGTCACAGCCAAATAACCCTAATGAATCATTGACCAATGGAATCTTCCTTCCTGAGTTTCAGAGCTAGAAAATTTCTCAAATTTAGTTTGTCCAACATGAGCAACAGGGTATAGTATGTTTATTTTGGAATCAGTAAAATGCAACATGACGCATCAGTGATTTTATTTGGCCATTTTTGCCGCCTTATATGGGAGTAATTCCCAATCCAAAAATGGCATTTATTTTCCAAATTTCATGTATTTTAGTACATATTTTCCCAAATGTGAAGGAAAAGGTAGCTTCTCAGAATCCCAAATAAAACCACTGCGCATTCTTTATGATGACCTTGAACTTGATACGGTCATGCATTATTATACCTTTAGGGGGGAGGGGAATATTTTTTATATGATTTTTTCTTGACAAGAGAGAACTATGAAGAGGATTTGATAAATTTGAAAGATTTACATGTTTGCAGGTGAAACTAGATATATCAAACAACTTGTCTCGATCATTTTAATTTGTCAATATTTCTTCTGAACAATAGTAATAAAATAGACTCCAGATATCAAATAATCATTATAAATGACAGAGCATCTTCACTCAGGTAACGTCAGGTTTAATTTCCACAATAATTCAATGAAGCAGAAAATAGAATTCCCATGTTTCTGTTATCATTCTTGCATTTTTTCCAGAGCGGAATTCCTACAGCTCATAACATGATATTCCTAAAGTTCATAACGCCAGGTCATGGTATAATTCCTTAATACCAATTTGATATTCCTAAAGGTGAACCAAATTTAATCACAGAGTTCCTGAATATGGGCAAACTTTAATCATGGTATTCCAGAAAATGGCAAAATTCAATCCAAACACCAGAAAATGAAATGCTGTTTATGCCTAAAATCCAAGAACCTTCCAATTTCACAGACTCCAAATGCTTCAAAAGTTTGGTTCCAAAAAGCAATATTTAACGCTACTATTTCACAGAATGCTACAGTGGCCACATCATGAGAAAACTTGTTTATCATGTCATGTGACAAAAATTCAAAGATCATGATCAGCTTGCACATCAATGAAGGCTACTCAGCTTCATTGGTGTAAGCTCTCTAGAGTATAATAACTATTGCTTGCTACATCTAAATTTTCAAGATTATAGCTGGTCCCTGTAGCTGAGCAGGCTGGCTTGAGTCTAACAGGACTCCAAATACAGGTTTCTCCCGACTTACTGGCTTAAACGATAGTCTTACACCACATTAAAAATTTATTCCTGTCTTTAAAATTTATACCATTATAAGATCCATTCTCACACCTACGTAACCATACATAATAGATAAGTCTATAGACAGGGAATAAGCAGAGGGCAATTTGGGCGAAATAGTCGCCCTATGTGCTGAAATTTCGTCTTAAATGGGACCCAGGGAGAAGTGGGATTCTCCCTAAAAAAATATACATTTTTTAAGGGACACTCATTTTCATTCTGTCACCACACAAACTCAAGCTGTGGTCACCGTGACAATCCACTACGGTAGATAAACCAAAATTGTGGACATTTTGTTATCTTTCAATTTTAACATTTTGGGTTGTTTTGGGTGCTCAAAAGAACTATCTCACGGGTGGTAAACCTAGGAACTACCACGAAATTGTGTTAACGTAATTTTGTTCCCAAGCCACATCCGGGACACGTCGTGGTAGTTTCCAGGCCGAAAATTGGATAAAGAAAGGTTGGTGTCACTTTCATTTTTGTTTTATTTTACAACTAAGAACGAACTATGGTGAAATCTGACAATGTGGTTCCGTGTAAATATGTCTCAGCGTCTCAACTAGCCCAAAATTTTGCTTGAAAAGTTATTTTTTTTCTTTAGGTTCGTGTTTCCCCACTGAGCATCGGACCAACTTTCCCCAAAGTTCAAAGGATTTTAGCCCATATCTGTCAAATTGAATTGAATTTGATATCATTTGATGATGGAAATGATAAAAAGACACTTAATAAACATTCCTACACAGAAAAAAATCTGAGCATTAACTCGTAAACGATTCATGCCCCGTTCGTCCTGTGTGGTAGTTTCCAGCTCATCGTGGTAGTTAAAATGCTATCGTGGTAGTTTCCAAGTCTTTGTAGGATACGCTTCTGAAGTGTTACAAAACATTATAGTGGTTGTTTGTTTCGCATGATAACCCTCGAACTCGTCAATTAATTACCACAGTTAACAAATAAATCAACTTTTCAACACCATGAAGAAGCTAAGCTGAGGACAAGAGATTCAATTTGATGCTTGACAAGTGGAGATCATGCCATGGACTGCCAAACAACACCTCTGGAAATCTAAAGCAAAAGAAGGTGATCAGTTGAGCTGTGGTGGACCAAGCAACAGACAAAAAAAATGATATAAAAAAAATGCGTCACTCGCTACGTTGTTCTTCCATCTTCAGACAACTTTAAGATAAAATGGCAGGCTAAGACTACTGGCCCAAAGCATCGTTAGTACTTGCGCTTCAGAAAAAAGGAAAATACCCCCTGGTTGGGACACCTTTTATATACATGGGAGTGCGACGATGAACGGGCATGTTATTTGATAATTAAAAAGCATATTTATTCAAAAACAAAATATGTGAAAATTCCTTTCTTTTCATTCTTCTCATCATTTCAATAGCCAACTAAAATTAAAATTCAGGCACTCGACATAATGTTATTTGGCAAAAGGTTGTTTGAAAAGGTCTTCGTATGAATAAGAGGGGTATTCAAGGTCAGCCCGCACACCCTGTCTTTATTAAAAATGAAGTAGCCCCTGAATAGTGATCATCTGCTGATGCGAACTACTACTAAATTCCTACATAGTCTTGGAAACTACCACGATGGCATTTTAACTACCACGATGAGCTGGAAACTACCACACAGGACAAACAGGGCATGAATTGTTTACGAGTAAATGCTCAGATTTTTTTTTCTGTGTAGGAATGTTTATTCAGGGTCTTTTTATCATTTCCATCGTCAAATGATATCAAATTCAATTTAATTTGACAGATATGGGCTAAAATCCTTCTAACTTTGGGGAAAGTTGGTCCGATGCTCAGTCTGGAAACACGAACCTAAAGAAAGAAAATAACTTTTCAAACATAAATTTGTGCTAGAGGGGACGCTGAGACATATCTACACGGAACCACATTGTCGAATTTTACCATTGTTCGTTCTTAGTTGTAAAATAAAACAAAATTTAAAGTGACACCAACCTTTCTTTATCCAATTTTCGGCCTGGAAGCTACCACGACATGTCCCGGATGTGGCTTGGGAACAAAATTACGTTAACACAATTTCGTGGTAGTTCCTAGGTTTACCACCCATGTATCTAAGCTCAAAAGAACTATCTAAATGAAACTGTACTGTACTCACAACATATAATATGTTATGGTTGAAAAATAAGAAAATTATTCTTTAATTACTCTGACCTACATCCCCCGCTACAACCACCATACATAAAGTTTTGTCTCCCAGTAGGATCAGTAAACTCTCTTTCTACAAAACACACCATTTACCTACTCACTAAAATGGGAGGATGTAAAATCATATTGAAGAGCCTCCTATTAAGTATGACTTACAGCTTTAGATAAAAATTCCATCTGATTTTTAAAAAAAAGAAAGAGCTTTACTTCACCATGAGGGTATTGCGGGCAAACATAATTTTACTATTAAATTGTTTACTTTTTGCAACCTTGATATGATATGCTATATGCTCCTTACTTTTCAGATTGACATGGTATCCCTAAAAGTAATTTTTGAAAATGTTAAGTGACAAAAGCTTGCACAATTTTAATTACCCAGCATTCAAAGAGTTCAAACTATCCAGTAAGTAACATTTTCATATAAGCTAGTTGGTATGGCCCCTTTTCTCTTTCTCTTCAAGACACCAATTTACTTTGTGTGGCATAGTGATAGAATAGATGAATCAGTTTGATTGGAAATCAATTACATGCTGACATCTTTATTAATTAATAATTTAACAAGACAAACGTTTCCAGGTAAAACATAATATTTCTCAGGCCATCCTTAAAAAAAGTTTGATTGCTGTCCTGCTACTCATGTTTTAACCCTTACCCATCATTCACTACAAATACTGTCTGCTCTCTCATCTGCTTATGTACTTTAGTTGCCTATATTGCATACATTATGGGCACAGATCAGGCTGCTCACCCAGAAGCAGTCTGATCAGGGCTCAATCCGGCTCATTATGTTGTTTAAATGGCATTTAAATGGCATTTCACTGGCATGCTGATGATGGCCCAACACTGAATGCTGGCTTGGTGATTTTGTGATTTTTAAGGGGATTCGGACCAGTATTGCTAAGAAACTATATATTTTTTGTGATTTTTCAGGAGGGGGTCGGGACCTCCTGCCCCCCTCTGGATCCACGCATGCTGATCTATACCTACCATCTTTCAAGTACAGATCCACTTCAAAAGTATAGTGTTTCACTACAATGTCTTCCACTGGGTAAAATACGCCATCAATAACTAAGTTACCAACATATTTTCCTGTTGGAATTTTAAACTCTTCAGAATAAAAACACTTGGAGTTTTCTGTCCATGATAGTTTGATTGGCTCAATTTCCTGAAAAAAAATATAAAAAAAAATAGAATACATGTACAGCACTTCAACAAATGGGCCATGTGGGGATCCAGAGAGGGGGACAGAGGGTTCCGACCCCCCTGAAACATCACAAAAATATATTGGTTTTAAGCAATACTGGTCCAGATCCCATGAAAATCACAAAGCTACCAAGCCAGCATTCAATGTTAGGCAGTCATCGGCATGCCAGTGAAAAGCCATTAAAATGGCGTTTCGCTGGCGTGCCGATGATGGCCCGCTTTTAGTGGTATTTTGATCCTATCTCCCCTCACAAAAAAAAAACATTGTCAAGAGTTGGACCCCCTCTGGCAAAATTTTTGATCTTATCTCCCCTCACAAAAAAAAATGTTGTCAGAGTTGAAATTCCTCTGGCAAAACTTTCTGAATAAGCACATGTGGACTTCATGGCAAGAAAACCTGTCTTTGAGGTTTACAACCAGGTAGGGTTCAATCCAGTCTGTGCAGGTAACATAGAGCAGAAAATAAGCTAGGGGGCGACTAGGGTGAAATAGTCACCCTAGGAGCCTAAATGGGACCCAGGGAGAAGTGGGAGTCTCCTTAAAAAGAAAAAAAAATCTTTTTTTAGGGAGGCTCATTTTCGCAAACAATCTACTACCACTGCACCGTATTTCTCCTTCCATTAAATGGCAATAGTAATGTGTAATAGCTAATTTCAGGACTCTCCATCACCCGATTTGGGGGCCGAAATTCTGCCCCATTCCCAATGCCAAAAATTATGTTTTTTCCCAATTCCAGACAAAAAATTCCCAATTTGACCAAAAAATTTTTTTTTTTTGTTCTTCATCTTTATTTCATATAAAACAAATACAGAACATATTTACAATTATATATCAAGAAAAAAGGTAAGTTTAATTATTGGAGTCAAACTAGCAAAAGGACGATGTCTTATTTCCCAATTTTAGTCAAAACGCCGCTAGTTTTCCCAATTCCATGGGCCCCGGTCCCATTCCCAAAAAGGGGTGTGAGAGCCCTGAATTTGCTTCTAAACAGACAGAAAAAGCCGTAATTTTGCACTATAACTTCTCCCTATCTGACCAGTTATCACTTCTCCCTAATTTTCCTGGAGGGAGAAGTCACTTCTCCCTACTGTCAGGGCCCAGCTTGAACCCTGATAGAGTAGCTAGAATATTAAAATTCTGCATGTTATATCCCATTCTTTTATAACTTTTGATTATCCTCTTGAATTGATCAGGCAAAGAATGCTTTCCAAACATCTTTTTAATTCATAAGCTTAATCACCTTAAAATAAAACAGCGTTTCCAGGGGAAAACTATGTCTATCCAACCTTCAATTTAGTGAAGCATGGTTGCGAGCAGAAAAAGCTGATTTATAAAGTCTTTATACACTGAACAAAATTTCTAATTGGTCATGTCTGCTTATTGGCTATCCTCTATTTTTTATTTTTCAAAGAAGTACGAAAGATATAAAATTTAAATTATGTATATATAATTCTTCGACCCCGATAATTCCTTTACTTCTCTAAAGATTTGTGTATTGTTTTTGAAATTGTTTGACTTTATTGTTGAATAATTGAATAAAACAGAAATGACCTATTAGAAAGTTTGTTCAGTGTAGAATGGTGAGCTTGAAAATGAGATCAAGGTCACCAATTTATAATCAACTCACATTACTGTGTCACAATGATACACTTTATAAAGTATGGCTAGCATGCTAAAAGGCAATTTTGGTCAAAAGTGCTGGTGTGACCTAGAAAATAAGGTAAATGTCGCCAAAATTTAATCAACCTCTCATCCTCCCAACAATGTATCTATGCAAGTTTGCTTAATATCCATCCACTTTTCAGAAGTTAGAGTTTGGGAAAGACTGATATTTACAGCCTAAATCATGTTTATAGGATGGTGACCTTGAAAATTAGGTCAAGATCAACAAAATCCAATCAACTCTGTTTTATATCACAATGATACAACATACATGTATTAAAAATAGTAAGCGAGTATGATCAGGAAATACCACAATCACAAACTGCAGACATGGCACCGCGAGGAAGACCCCACAGACTCCCACAATAGGAGTAACAATAAACAAAAAGTCAACAACAACAGAACTACGGCCTTAGAACGGACAGCAGCCTAAGCCACCGGGGCACTTAAATGCATTTTACTGGTACCAAATCTTCGCCCTAGATTCTGCTGTTGTTGAAGTACAAGAAATGTTTAGCTCGCATGGAGGCCATCTAACTAATACAATGTATCATCATGGAGAAACACTCTAATCAAATTAACACACCATGATGAAACAAAGAAAAGGGCTCATGACTCACAGATAGTCAGAGCTAAACAAGACCTCAAGTTGAGCCACGGTGGGTCCAGCTACAGATAAGCATCAGGCCCCAACCCACCGATTAAAGCTTTACGTCAGAGTTTGGCCAGAATCACTCATTCAGTTCAAGAGACAGCAGGTGAAAACACTATTCTGGTCAAAATTTGAAATTTAAAAGTGCTGATATGACCCAGAAATAAGGTATTGGTAACCAAAATCTTATCAACTCTTTCCTGCTTCCCAACAATGTACACATACAAATGTATCTATGCAAGTTTGGTCAAAATCCACCGATTGGCTCAGAAGATAGAGTGTGGAAAATGCTGACTTTTACATTCTTTATAAAGGATGTAAACTAGGACAGTCACATGGTCACTAAAATTGAATCAACTCTTTATTGTGTCACAATGATACAATAATTATAAAGTTTGGCCAGAATCCATCATTATGTTCAAGATATAACATGTTAGAATGCTATTTTGGTCATTTGACATTTCAAAGTGCTAGTGTGACCTTGAAATAAGGTCAAGGTCACCAAAATCTTATAAACTCTTCCCCCTATTAACAATGTATCTATGCAAGTTTGGTAAAAATCCACCCAAATGGCAATGGTTCAGAAGATGAAGTGCAGGAAAGGCTGAATTTTACAGTCTGTATAGGATGGTGACCTTGAAAATTAGGTCATCTCATGAATCAAATCTTTATTGTTTCACAACTGTCATACAGCGCAGCCAGAATCCATTATTCAGGTTCAAGGGAATGATATTTTGGTCAAAACTGGCCCGAGGTTATAAAACTTTTTTCATGCTCAACTCAACTGAGCATGAAATTTCAACTGCTCATTAAAACCCAAATACCGGCAAATAAAGAAGTTTCTTGTTTTAAGTCTCCCAGGTGCTGTATTTATCATGCTAATAAATGTTAAGATGCCAACAATTAACATTTATGAGCAGGATAAATTTCGTGCTCAGCAGTTTTATAACCTTGGGGCCTGGTCAATACTTGGCATTTCAAAGTGCTGTTATCTGGTAATGAGTGTTGTGACCTTGAAAATAAGGTAATGGTCACTAAAATCTAGCTTACTCTCACCCACCTCCCAACAATGTACCCATGCAAGTTTGGTCAAGATCCACAAACTGAATCATAAGACAGAGTGTGAGAAAGAAGCTACGCTAAATGTGATCCAAAAAACCAATTTGTTGGTTGGTGAGGGGGTGGGGGCATAAACTTAAATGTCAGCTCTGATATGCCCCGTTGCAGAAGTTTTCAAAACCATTGGGTTTAAGTACAGTCTCGGACCTGGGTCCGGATACACACGTACCCTCCTCCCAAATGAATCATAATTTGGTCAGGCGCCGATTTAGGTGTAAGATTACGCCTCCGAATGTCATTTTTGGTTTTGACACATTCTACGGCGTAATATTTATGTGCACATTTTTCTCAAAATTCTAATTGATAAGAGTGGACTCAATTTTCACTTCAGTTTATGACGGAACCTTATAAAAATTATATTGAAATGTTCCTTAGATACTTATCTTTACTCCGGTAGGAATGTTTTGGGGAAAAAACTCACCTGATCGTTTTTATTGAACTTCAATCATATGTTTACACATTCTGTGTACGTTTTGAATGGCCGGTCATGATTTTGAGAAAGAGGTTGTTAGGGTTATACTAAATACCGAAATTGTTCTTCCACGAATTTTCAGAGGGCTGCATAACCCAATCTACCTACCTACCTACCTACCTACCTACCTACCTACCTACCTACCTACCTACCTACCTACCTACCTACCTACGGGTCTGACTACCTACAGGTCTACCTACCTATTTACCTACAGGTCTATGTACAAACCTATCTATCTGTACCTTCCTACCTATCTATCTATTCACATACGTACCTGGAGGTCTACCTATCTACCTACAGGAATATTTACCTTCCTACATACAGATCTACCCACCTACATGCAGGTCTAGATACCCTCTTACAGGTCAACCTACCTACCTACCCATTCACCCATCCACCTACCTATATATCCACCCACCTCCTACCTACCTACCAAATAAGGCATATGGAAATATAATATGCTGCATTGCTCTGTTATATGACTGACATCTGTTACCATTCCATTCCTAGCCATCCCTTCTGTATTTATTGCCATGCGTGTTTTATAAACAGCATTTGTTACTTACAAGCACTCAGGTGTGTAAGTAATAGTATATCTGCATAAATAGGTATTTGATTGCAGCTAAAGGAAAGGTAAAGAATAATCCAAAGATCAGATAGATACAATCAAGTGCCATACCTGACGGAGATAAAATGCACTCCAGACCACAGCTAATGTTATACTTGCTATATATGTTATGTAATTTAATAATGTGTGTACAGATTGCGTTAAAATTGGGAATAAGCATGATACAAACCTGGTATAAATTTATTTTCAATCGATTCAATGATAAATTCAAATCATAGAAAATAAAAATATCACACCATAAGTAAAAGTCACAAAATCACATAATGGCACCAATTTTCAAAAGAATATCACAGACAGGCACTGGTACAGCAGCAGAATAGTCATCGGTTACCATGGCTAAAGTCACCGGACATTAGTGTCATTGAATATTTATAGAATGAGATAAAACGATGTGGCAGCCAAAAGCTCGGCATGTCCAACAACAGCTGCAGCAGTCCTTTATTCAGGAATGGAGAAACATCCCATAGGCATTCATACTGACCTACGTTCTGTCAATGAGATAGAAGTGTCAGCAAGTCATTGGAGCTAGAGCGTGTCGCACCAGATATAAGTTAATCAAAGCTGAATCCTGAAGATGGATCAATGGATTTTTAGGTAACATGTGATAAAATATCGTTATCATATGATATCATTTCACTTCTGCTGTGATATTCTTTTGAAAAGTGCCGATGTTACGTTATTTTGCAACTTTATTTATGATTTCATTACTGCACGTTCCAAGGTGGTAATTCTTTTGTGCATCATTTGTGTTATTTCTGTCTTGTGTTTGTTATGCTTTCGCGGGCGTCTTTTTATTGATGCCTTGTGGTCCCCTGCTGGGAAAGGGCTGACCTCTTGGCCCTTGTTTATTTGCCAGAGCCAAAGAAACCTCCTAGTTTAACTACGGTAAGTACAACCAACTAAAACACCAGGCTCTGACCCACCCATGAAAGTTTTATGCACAATCGTCATTATAAAGGCCTGGCCAACTGTTGAGCATTTAAAGACGATATAAGAAAATACAGCCAAAACCACTATATAAAGCCAAAGAAGCAATAACAACACAAATAAACCTGCATACTCCCTTGTACATATAATAAGGACACATTATACTATCTGTCTGTATCAGTTGAATTTTGGAACGCCTGAAATCGAGAGATTCCCACTGGAGAAGCTTGAGAATTGATGGCAGGCTGTTGGTGTTCCTGTTTCGGTTTGTTGTGTACCAGGCAGCTGTTCTTTGATTTATCTCTAATTTCCGAATCTGACACTTCTTGTGCTGGGTCCAAACAAACGAGCAGTATTCAAAGTTCAAGCGGACAAGCTGAAGTTGTTTTTTGCTTTTTATCCTCACCACAAGACCTGCGGCTGCGTCTTAAGATCCTGGGCATGCTGTTGGGCTTCTTGGAGATACTTTCTATGTGTGTCCTCCAAGAAACGGTAGCCTTGAGGTTGACACCCAGGTACTTTGTTGCATCTTCAGTTATTATGATGTGTCCTATTAGCTTGTGGGAGGGGGGTCTGAAGGGGGTCTGGATCTTGATACACTCAGGACACTGCATTTCTGAGGATGGAATTCCATGCCCGACTTGGATTTCCACTCTGTCAAAGCATCAAGGTCTTGCTGTAGGACGACATAATCACGGTCCATACATTATGCAGTCATCTGCAAACAAACATGTCTGGAGAATGTCTTGAGGTCGTAAATGACACTAATCATATATCATCAATCATTGACACATAATATCATCTAGATTTTTAGTCGTGTCAGTCTCACAGCATGCCACCCCCCCCCCCCCCCTTCCAACAATAATTAATTATAGTTCGAAATGCAGTTCAAATTCCAAAATTTACGTTTTGTCAATTTATTTACACATCTTTCTTGATTGTCCTTTTCATGTTATATTCTGATTATTTTGACGCTTTCCATGTAGTAGTAAATACTCTCCTAGAGATGTTTGGAGTATCTGGCACATACAGAATAAATTGCAGAAATAGCAAGGGCCCCAGAACTAACACATACAGGACCCCCCCCCCTTAAGACAAGCATGCTTTCTGAAGAACAACCCTCAGGTCAACAGCCACACTGGGTTCTGCCAAAAATGAAGTATGTGATCTACTGTTGGGTATCCCCTGATGCCATCGTGGTGTCGCTTCCCGGGTAAACTGAATGTTTGGAACTCTGTCAAAAGCCTTAGAAAATACCAAGACAAGCATGTCTGTCTGTACGCCGCTGTCCAATGTGGAGGTTAAAAGTAAGTAATGGTGCAAAGATCAGGAATCGATACAATCAAGTACCACACCTGACCCAGGATACCAATGGGAAAGTGACAAACTCACAGAAGACACCACAAACGAGAGCCAAGAGGTCAGCCCTTTCCCAGCAGGTGACCACAAAGCACATATAAACAGACGCGCACAAAACATAGCAAACACAAGACAGAACAAAAACATAAAAGATCCACAAAAGAAGTACCGCCTTGGAACGGTCAGTAAAATAATAATAAGTCATGCTGAAGAGTAACAAGGAGCATTCTTCCGCGTAAGTAACGTTCCTTCCGATGTTTAGTTATACCCCAATACCTGTCAAGTTTGGTACCCTGCCTCCTATACTGACGTTGATGACACTGGGAACCGCACGCCATGATGTAGGACAACAACATCTCTCTGTTTACAAAACACTTTTGTTTTTTCATTCTTTAACACATCGTAAGTGTCAATATACGACATACTTATTGTATTTCAAATATTTCAACATTTTTCTTCATGACTACTAATTGCCAGAAGTGCACAGCAGTACACGCAAGCTGGAATTGCATGGATTAAAATACATGACTTAATTTTCATTCTATCGTGCATAAAAACCATAACGTAGTTTGAGCCTAGAACAAACTTACAAACTACGTTATGGTCCCAGAACTAGCGCCGATTTGGTTAGGAGCCGATTTGGTTAGGGCCGAGATGTCCTGGAATCTTTCCCTAAAGATACTTCTTATCACAACTGAATTCACCTGAAGTATGTTGACTATAACACAACTTCTATTAACCAGACGCGTGAATATAGCGATATAGGCTTGTTCAATGTTTACAACAGTAGTACTAATTGGTAAATATATGAGCGATAACTCTTGCCAACAACTTGTTATAACTGTAACAGTAATCTTAAAGCAAGGAAGAAGACAAAGATCAGGGATCGAAAAAATATCGATGAGTGAAATAGTTCCTGCGGTGGTAGGCCTACGTATCAATGGTTTGACTCACCTTCCGGATTGCGGTCGTTTAAGAGGGCAATTACCGGCCGAACGCCGAGAATTGCAAGTGGCTTTCCCCCACCACTAGATAGTCGGCGTCTTAGAAACAGAATTGCTCCGCCCGCTGGCCATCACATAAAGGAAATACTTTCTCTGCCGGGGGGGGGGGTACATTTGTACACGACCCACAAAAGACCCTCTATGAAAGAAGCAAATAATATGAGTCGTATCGAGGCAAAACCAATTAAGTGGCACTTGCGCTAAGTGAAGACTCAGTGTAAGAGTATAGGCAGGCAGGCAGGCAGGCAGGCAGGCAGGCAGGCAGGCATGTATGCTAGTCTGATCAGCATTTGCAACTTGTACTCTAAGGGCAGGGCCGGGTCCAGACTTTGGCCCTTTGGACGCACCAATTTTGGCGAGGGGTAAGTGGGGCCTATGGTTGAAGTAAGAAAGAGGGCACAGATCAGGAATATATACAATCAAGCACCACACCTGACCAAGGATACTAATGGGAAATTGACAACAATTAGACATCAACAACGAGACCCAAAAGGTCAGCCATTTTTCCCAGCAGGTGACCACAATGCATCAACGAAAGCATAACAAAAACAAAAATAGTAAGTGAGTATGATCAGGAAATACCACAATCACAAACCGCAGACAACCCCATGGCACCGCGAGGAAGAGCCACTCTACCATCACAAGACAACAGGAAGACAAATTAAGAAAAGCAACCAGCTCTCTCTTCCCCATCAAGTTGATTGCAATACTAGAACGGACACAAAGTAACGCAAAAATACAGAAATAACATAAAGGGTCCACAAAAGAAGCACCGCCTTCGAACGGCCAACAAAATATTTTACTGGAGGGCTTAAACCGGTTTCACGGCGCGCCAACCTCACCCTTAGTTCAGCCCACTCAAGCGCATTTTAAATGGCTACAGAGGGCTTTCCTTTATCATGTAGACAGCGGCCCCATATTGTATGCTAGCTTGGTTTGGTGTCATATGTATTGTTATGAATGATAACTTACCTTATTATTCAAGGTAACAAAAACCACGCCATCTGACTGTGTCACAATCGTTTTCTCCCATCTGTATCTACACATCGCAAACATTAGCGACGGTGACATAGACCCCTCAGTTTCTTCGCGCGTCTCTGGCATCTCTAAACAACCTCGACTATTTTCAGCTGCTATGATTTCCTCGTTACACTCCTTTCCGCTAAGATCTTCATTATCTGTACATAGATGTTCAACTATTATATGATCTTGAACTGTATCAATCGCATTACCACTCACGCCATTATATCCATTTACATTTGTAGCATCCAATTTAGTAATTTCAACGACTTTAACTGTTGTTTTTGTGAACTCAATCTCTGTATCATTTAAACTGACTTTGTTACTTTTCAACAGATCATCTAATGTTGTATCAGCTTCTGCTCCTTGTACTTCTCGATTATACCTTTCTAGTTCATCCAAACTGTCGTCTTCTCTATCTTCTCTGCTAGTTACCGAGTTAACGTGATCATTAGTCTTATTATGTTCGTTCAGTTTTTCTAATCCACTGTCGTCTTTCAATGATAGCTCAGTCTCTTCTCTCCCTGTAGCATCTGCAACGGTTCTTCCACTGTCAGGAGAGGACTGGTTCTCTGCTGAGCCTGGACCTGAAACAGACGCCATGAGATCATGAGATTTCCAACAATGTGGTATGTGCGACCAACAAAGGCTCAGACCAGCCTGCGCATACGCGCAGTCTGATCAGAGCCTTTGCTAGTCGCTTGAATATTCTATGAGTGTTAAGCTACTGACTGAACGTCATTTGGAGTTTCTAAGCTTATAAGGAAGCTGAACAGGCTCGTCTGAGTCTACACTTGTCAAAACGCCACATTGTTGGAAAGCACATGTCGCGGCTCAAAAAAAAATATATATATGCAAACACAGCTATACGGTAGGGCTATGTGTTAAATTTGTTGTCTTCCATCAATTTTTATACTTTTTTCTGTGCGAGTAGCGAAGGTTCTGACGAGGGTGGCCGCGTGTGCTCAGAGTCGCTGCTCGCTAATGCGATCAAACTTGCATGCTTCGCCTAAAGTATACTATTTGAATCCATGTACCTGATTAATAAGCACAGGCCTTAAAGCTGCATAATCTGTAACTTTTGATATTTTTATTTTAAAAATAATGTTTCTATTTTTCAAGAACACAGTAAAAATACTAAAACTCAGGTAAACATTTTACCTTTTTCGTAATAATTAACAAATTATTAGTGCCAAAACAACAGCATTTATGTTAAAAATTAACTGTCTAGAATTATTGGAGGGACGCAAATAATTACAAACAAGAGAAAATACACCTGTTTTTATAAGATAATTCACTTTTTCAAGCAGTTTTCAACTGTAGAAATTAGATTTATTGTGACAACATAACTTTATTCTACTTTTGCAAATGATTTAAAAAGAAAATATTTTTTTTTCGAAAAATGTTCACAGTTACAGAGTATGCAGCTTTAAGCAAGCACTTATTCTTGCTGAACACAAGTCAATACCTGAAGAGTATTAACGCAGAGCCCGTACTCTACGAATGGAGAAATTGAACAGATAAGGCACTAACAGAAAGTAAGTGACCAGGCGGACTGACGGACCATGGCATAGGGAAAGCTAAGCGATTTAACTTGCCGATTCAGCACATGTACATACAATAAAACCTGTCTTAAGCGGCCACTAAAATAGACAAAACAAAGGTCTTAATGACAAATGATAGCTTAATGAAGGTCAAAAGTATTGCAGAAAGCTCCTTTGGAGCATTCTGCAATACTTTTGACCTGCATTAAGCGATAATTTGTACTGAAAAACAATTTTTTTGTGTCTTTTTCAAGTGGTCGCTTAAGACAGGTAAAACTGTATGTTATAATTAAAGGCATACATTGTAATTACATTTAAAACAACCGCTTACCTGAGCAATCCATTTCCAAACTACACTATGTTTACAGAGTACATGTATTTCTAAAACAGCGCTACTTTATCTTTAAGATCGCTTGTATTAGCACTTAGCATGTCAGTTAACAACAGGGTAACATATTTGTGACACATCTACACAGCAAAGATAGGCATTTAAAAAGCAATATAAATCAGTTTTGGGCATTGTCAGAGGAAAAAAACTAACACTACTAGCTACTGGCACTGTTGCTAATGTGCGAAATGAGGACACGAGTCCGTTCCATGGAATGCTTTACGGTTTGTCGATTGTTCATAGAACAGCGAGGAGTTTGGTCAGGCTGCGATGTACAGTCTGATTACACTACAGACTATGTGACATACAGTACGGAATTAGCAAAATTGGGAGCATATCCCAAAAATACTGACAGTTTTTGGGATATGCTCCCAATTTTGCTCGTTCCGCACTGTATGTCACACCTGAGTTTGACCAGTTGAGAAGACACCGAACATGCAGACCCATTTCTGCAGGTGACGGTCATACTTTCATGGCTATATATGTAGTTATGTACGAAAATGTATTGTCTATAGACAGTATGATCGGTGTTTAAGAAGAAACACATATTTCTAGCGGTTTTGCCGTGGTCCGACTAAGGCTATTTGAATGGACGTTTTAATTGTATTAAGAGGTTATAATTCGGACGAAAGTGAAAGGAAAAATCGCTGAAATATTGCCAGACCTGACACACAATCAAGTATTGAGCTCGCCTATTAGTCTGTGTAGGGCATATCCAAACTTGTTCCTTTTAAGGTAATAAAGAAAGGGAAATTTAGGTTTCATAAAGGTATGCATTTGAAAGGTGCATTAATCTTACCATGCTTACTGCGAATATTCAAACAGCCGCACGAGCGCTGGTAAATAAGTGACTGTTGAGATTGCCTGTGTTCAGTGTCTCTTCCTCAAGGTGCCGTGCGTTGGCAATGGCGTATACAGAACGCTGAAAAAAATATGCACATCGAGGGGAGACTTCTGGAACAAGCAGTGATTCTCTTCAAGTGCGCCCCTTTTCGAAATGAGAACTTCTCTTAAAGGAAAGAATTTGCTCCAGGAGGACTGGAGATAGAACGGTTGAAGCCATTATAAATCATTTAATTACTGGTCAAGTTGGTTTGAACTTCAAAAATTGACAAAATAAATCAGCTAATTGTGAAACTACTCTGAGCAGGAAATAAATGACCCTTACATTTTCAACTGTCAAAAGTTCCAGCTACAACGACAAGTTCTTGAAAGAGAAATCCTAGCCAGAAACACAATTACCCAGACAGGCACCAACCCTAAAGTCATGACAGGAAATATAAATGGGATGTGTATAGGACTATCAACATGGAACTAAAGACAGCATTCGGCGGGTTCCCCAGATATCGACAGGAAGGCTCATTAATAAAATCCATGTACCTCAATTTTCAACAACAAAAAGAAACAGAACAAAAGACTTGATTTTATATTCAGTTATCTTTTATTAAAAAGCAAAATATATCGACTTAACACTTAAGAGTTATGCATCTAGAGAGAAAGCATAAATTAAATAAGTACCAAAAGGATATTGCAAAACAACAACAACAACAACAACAACAACAACAACAACAACAACAACAACAACAACAACAACAACAACAACAGCAAATCTAAAGTACCTTAATATATATAATCCAATAATCCAACAGTTTGGTCAGTCTTCTTTGTATCAAAGATGTTTTATGCAAAAAATGAGCCCTTTAATCAACCCTTGTATCTCATGCAATTTATATATACTCCATCAGACACAGTACCAGGTCGCAACAAGTCGCCTTATGTCTACATAATTCCATAAATTTAGTTGTATATGCAGCTATCACCAAGAGAGAATAGTAATAAAATGCGTTGAAAGGACAGGTCTTCTATGACAAATAACAGGTCTTAGAAAAGTCTGTAACATAATCTCAAACTTACCATTTCCAAACTGATCGTATTCCGTCATTTTGACAGAAAGAACAAGGCCGACTGAAATCCTATACCTTGGTAAATACAAACAATAGTTAACCCTTAATGCGCCAATCGCAACAAAAGTCGTCTGCTTTTCTCGTCTGCTGAAATGTTTAAGAAGCCTCCATGGCAAACAGTGTGGACCCAGATCAGACTGCTCCTATAGGAGCAGTCTGTTCTGGGTCCACGCTGTTTGATTCTATACTTAATTTGTCAGTAATGTTAGGCAATTATTTGCAGCAGACGACTTCAGCAGACGACATTTTCAGATGCATTTTTTCTTGGCGCTTTAAGGGGTAACGTTGCCAGATCAAGATGACACTATTGTACCGACCCATGTTAACATTATCTATGACTTTGACACCTTTCTTATGGAATCAGATCGAATTGCCAATAAATGTTAAACTTGCACAATGATGGCATAACAATGTCAATATGCAAAACAAGGGCACGTCATGAGATGTTGGTACTTATCGCACGTGTGCAAAGCAAAGCAAAATCGTCCTCAAAACGCCCATGCTGACTTATCCAGCTTACAACCACGCAACTAGCAGGTTAGCAAAGAGGTAGTTCATGAACTCGAATTGGGATATAGCTGTCATGCAAATATAAACAATTTGCTATATAGCGACAGGTATTTTAATACTGATTGGCAGTTTGAGATGTTTAAAAGAGGTAAAGACAATGGACATGATACTTGGAAAATGTAAATTTCCAAATAGTTTTTTCCGTAATTTCAGTAGCATTTGTTGTAGGTACCCATTGAGATTGCCTCTAATTCCATTTTGTACCTACAACACATGTCTTTTCAATCAATGAGTTTTTCATCATAAGCTTTTTTTAAACAAATTCTCAATCACTACGGAAGACATGAAGTTAGCTAGCCTCTGCAAAAGGAGGGTACGTGTGAGCAAGAGGACTGTGGGTTTTCCTGCCCTGGCTTCGGGCATGTTTAGATACCTATAATATAAGCTAAATGGCATTTAGTAAAGAACCTACCTGGTGTGTGTGTGTGTGTGTGTGTGTGTGTGTGTGTGTGTGTGTGTGTGTGTGTGTGTGTGTGTGTGTGTGTGTGTGTGTGTGTGTGTGTGTGTGTGTGTGTGTGTGTGTGTGTGTGTGTGTGTGTGTGTGTGTGTGTGTGTGTGTGTGTGTGTGTGTGTGTGTGTGTGTGTGTGTGTGTGTGTGTGTGTGTGTGTGTGTGTTTACGTTGCGTGTGAGCAAGAGGACTGTGGTTTTTACTGCCCTGGCTTCGGGCATGTTTAGATACCTATATATAAGATAAATGACATTTAGTAAAGAACCAATCGTGCGTGCGTGCATGCGTGCGTGTGTGTGTGTGTGTGTGTGTGTTTACGTTGCGTGTGAGCAAGAGAGCTGTGGGTTTTTTACTGTCCTGCCTTCCATCCTTCGGGCGTGTTTAGATACCTATATATTTAGTAAAGAACCAACCTGCTATTGCCGCCGCCACTTGCATGAATGTTATCATCTCCAAACTATTGTTTAAGTACTCAAAGGCTGTCGGTTATCTATATCTCCGAGGTTTATTCTAATTCCTCCAAGGATAAAGTTTCGAAACACCCCTTTAACTGTGTTATATATATTTGATCACTTTTGAAAAAGTCCTTTATGTCTCCGTTATCTTCGATCAGTACTTATTAGAGATCTATGCTGGTTGCGACGCAATGACATATTGTGTCAACATTATTATTGAACCAACCATTCAGAGAAAAAATAATGTAGCATATGTCAATACTTGATGTTCAGAGACCAGATTTTTCACTTCGAGGTAACAATAGTTCGAGTTATAAGCAACCTTTAAAATATAAAAAGGTAAACTACCTTATATTCCGATGGAAATATGTGTTGTGGATACTTAAAAGAACCGTCTCACACTCACACTCAGTGTGAAACGGTTCTTTTAAGTGTCCATATCACATCTTTTGATAAGCACTGAGAAGCATGCAAACATTTATGAGCGTAAAATTGCAACCTTACTATTTTCTTACACATCAATTTATACATGTGTTTTGGGTGCTCAAAAGAACCGTCTCATCCAGACGGTGTTTGAGTACCCACAACATATGTTATGGTTAAGAAATAAGAAAAATAATTCTCCATTACGCTCTCTTATCCAGGGGTCTGAATAAGTCCTACTAGTCTGAATCCAATTTAGCGTACACTTCGAGCTATCCGAGTTCGAGATATCGAGATATCGCTGTATATGATAACGATTCGCATAAGCTTTGGGATCCTTGATCGCCGTCTAGACTTAAAACATGTCACGCCTTTATTATGAATGAGCTTTCACTGCAAATACAATATTGATCTTGAATTTAAAACTTAATAATCATGCAAATATCGATGCACTTCCGGGTTTTCTTTATCCGTTTCGGGAATTAACCATGTTAACTAATCCGCAAACACAGCGTTACGTTAAAACGTTGGCGTAACGTCTTTTGAATGCATAAACGTAGAACTGAGACGTTTGATTTAACTTGGTTCAGCTCAATATTATTGTACCAGAAGCCGCTGAATTGTGAATTAAAAGCAACGATTAAGTCGTACTATGACAAATAGGACATGCGCTGCGGCTCTCAATCATATTAGAGCCTCGGACCCTGTATTCTAGGTCAGAGGTCAAAGTTAGAACATCGGGAGTTAATTAATTAGCCTTTCTACTGATGGGTAACGAAAGCTCTAAATTTAGTTAGCCCTTGCTGAAGACGAACTTTAAATTTGCTTACCGTAACGGCCACAAAAAGACCATTTTTATTTGACGAAATTTTTATCAATATGTTATTGTATTATTTGATATATTCATCTATTATAATGTGGCATGTAGAATACAATGAATAATGGGAATTACATGGAATTATACACCACTTTTACTATATTTTATCGAATTTCAATCCTAATCAATAATAACATAGTTCGATGGGGTTTGATAACGTTATAATTCTCAAGTTTAGACTTGGGCCTTAAAATTAATCGATTTGTCGGCTTAAAATCGAAAGTCACAGGTATGCAATTAAATAATTTTTTGGCCACTCCAATATTCAATACAAAATTAGTCATTTTTACTATGACCTTTGATTAAATTTTGAGGTTCAAAAAAGACAGACAGATTTTGGTACTAATCCGAAGGCTCATGCGAGCCTGCGCAAATGCACAGACTCGCCAGAGCCTTAGCTGCTCAAATACACAGCGTATGGGGGAAGATGAAGACTCGGATAGAAATTTAGATCCCTACTATTATAGCTCCACTTAGTTTTGGTGGTTAAAGGGGGCATTTGTGCATATGCTCTTACGTTCTGGCCTTCCCAAATTGCGCTAGAATTTAGGTTTATTGATACATTTTTGTGATCGCACGTCAAGTTTAGCGCATTTGGACACTTTGTGAACCGAACCTACTAGACCCAGAGACTAGCTGGAGCAGTGAAATTGTGCATGCACAGAGCTTTGTGACTGTCAGTGTAGTACATGTAAGGATACTTTACTTTCCAGATGACGCAGTTTGACAAGTTTTAAATTTGTGTTCTTTAATATTATTTTTGCAACATAAAACTTAACTTTGGCAAAATAACTGTGCAATTATTGAATAATTTTGTATTTTGATCAGTCTAATTCCATTCTAAGATGCCTCTGTGACTCTGTCACCATACTGCACAACAGCACAACAAAACAACCTAGCACACAATTGCAATTGTATCTGCCAACTTTGTGATACCAATGAATGTATATACCAGTTTGTGATAGTTTGGTGCTTATCACTTCCGTGACGATCGAGCAGGTGCATCCACAATCTCGACAGACAACTGACCGGAAAACAACATGTGAGATGAGATGGAAGACCGGCCTAAGCTACAAAATAACCGCATTTGGTCAAGAGTGGCTAAAAGTGAATACAACAAAATGACATTTGACCAAAAGAACGATCCTTTTTGCATGCATCTGATAGGCAGTGCACGAACATGCACTTCCTCTATTAAACAGAATTTTTAGACATACAGTGTCATGCAAACATAAAAGCTCATTTTATAGTTTGTTTGATTTTATTTGCTTTTAGTTGCATTGTTTGTTCGCATATATGATCAACGGTACTATTTGAGAAGGGATCAACATGTCTCCCTTGGGTAAAGCTTTATCTTAAATATTAATAATGTAAAACAGGAATACTAAATAATTTATTTAACTTTTCTAAACCGTAACATGAGTTATTGATAATATTTCAACGTTACAGCTTTTCAAATAGACAGGCGGCAATCCGCACAACCTGACCAGCATCTATGGCATGAAATTCTACTGCTCATAATGCTGAAAAATAATGATTTTTCTTGCTTTAAAACTCTTAGATTATGAATTTATCCTGCTCATAAATGTTAAAATGCCAACCGTGGCATTTTAACATTCACGAGCAGGATAAATGTCATGCTCAATTAAGGTGAGCATGCATTTTTATAACCTCGGGATGCCAAACACCATTGTTGATCGCATTATTTGCAGCACATTCCCTTGAAAGACTTTCATTGTTTTATGAGTTTGTTTCCAATGTGTATGTTGACATTAAACTAAACACGAGACAGTCTTAAGGGTCCTTGAAGCTAGATTAAAGAGGTAAAGACATTAAACCCAAAGTACGCTTATCAACCATAAACGGAAATTTTTGTAAATCTCACCATTTATAGGTACATTAATATCAAATCAACGGAGTTTAATGGTACAAGACAAGAATGTTCATGAAGCGCCGCATTTGGCAGAAATGGCTTGCCTTTGCTACGAACCTCTGTCTGGATCGAGCTCCGGAACGTCCTTTTTAGGAAGCGGAACAGACTATTCAGGTATTGAATGGTCTCTAAGAGCGAGATGACCCAGAGCGGTTGGACGGTTGGTCCTATTAAGACCTAATAGATGGTTCCCAGCATAAGCAGTCAGTGCAGATACAGATGTTGGCACATTCGAAATTGAGTTAACCATAGGTCAAAATAAACGAATGCGTGAAGGTACCAAATATGCACAAGCATTCCTGCAATTCACACTCAATGTTCACAGTATATAATGGAAATAAGACGATGGGTGGAAGAAATGGTCTACTCTAATGATTTCTGCACTGTACTCACTTTATCTTTTTTCTCAAGGTGAGAATAATTTAGCAAAGTATTGACTTTTAAATTGAATATTCAAACCCTTAATCATAAGAAACATGTGAAATCCAGCTAAATTTCTTTATCGTAAGTAATCCTTAACTTTGAAAACACAAAGATTTGAAAAGGTGGACTTATTACTTCTAAACAGTCACCATAATCTTACAGCAGACGATATTTTCAACATGTGTCGCTGCTATAAGAGGTAAGGTTTGCTATTGCATCTGAGTCGTCTGCCAGATCTGACAGACTATTCAGATGAAATATCAAACCTTATTTTTCCCGAAAATCAAGAAGGTTTCACAAAACGTATCATCTGACTCAGGCATTGATGTTAGCGCTTAAGAGGTTAATACTATATAGAAGTCGTACATTTACATGTTTTATGCTAAATCTCGGGCCGCTATCTCGTTTCGCTGGTGGGCCGATAGTGGCCCGCTTTTATTTGCTTATTTTGCTGTTTGTTCAGTAACACAATGGCTAGAATATTGAGAATTTGAAAAGTGAACAACAAAGATGCCGAAGCACAAGATAAGTTCGTTAATTGCGGCAACAACTTTGTTTTCTCTAACAATACAGTACAAAGAGCTGGTCAATGATTCAGATGCGCAGACTGATATGCGTCATAAACTCAAAGGATGTCATCTCGCGCCGAGGTCCAACTCTGTTCTACGCGCCAGACATGATAGTAAGAAAACTATATAGACAGTGTGCATGTTTGTTCTGTATATGTACTCGATGTGCATGCATGCATCATCAATCGAACTTTAGACAAATCAATACTTTTACTTCAGTACTTCATTGCATGCACTGCATCAATATTTTTACTTACTTCATTACATATAATACATGTATATTTGTCCAAATCGAAATGAGCGACAGCCTTTGAGAATGTACCAAAAATGATGGAGAAAAGTGATGCTCGAGTGATAGCAGTCTTAGAGTAGCAAAACGTATAACACGTTTAAGCAGCACATATTGATTTGGTTTTGCTTTTTTACAACAGAATGTATGTTTTTGCGTGATATCACTCAAATCCTTCAAAATTTCACACGTAGAACCCTAACCTGGTCACATTTTGAGATTTGATTTGAGATTTGATAAGTGTTTAGGGTGAATTAACAGAGAAGAACAAATGGCAGTCAGTATATGATTAAATACAGAGTACTGTATATAATAGTATTAATTAAATCAATATAATTCTCACCTATGTTATTAATCCAGGAAGACAAAAATGATGCCTATAGATATCAATTCAGAATCAACAAGTCACGCGGTGTCCCTATATCATCAAAGGTAATATAACTTTATCTCAATATTGCTATATTCGTCACACACGAAAGTAGGTTAAGTAAAGTATTCATTAGTCCAAAAATTTGCATGTAGAAGCAAGCCTATTGATTTTAGAATATTTAAAGAATGGGCAATGAATAAAGCTAAGCAAACTTTAGATAAGGTATTTGCATACTGATAACAGAAGACTAAAGAGCATTATGTGGTGTATCGTTTGTTTACACGACTAAATACCCATGAACAAGACGGTTATACCTATATGAGACGAGAAGTATTGTATTTCATCGTTAAGTCTCGAAGTCTATTATTGTAATTACATTATTAACCTTCCGCAGAGATAACGATTGTTTTATTAACTTAGCGGTTTGATGAGCGCAGAGGCCCAGAGGTTCGAGACTCACTGGAGCTCCTTGCAAGATACTATATATTCTGCTTAATACTGGTTCAACCAAGGAAACGTTCAGACATCATAAAAACATGTTGACTGAGGCTTAAAGCATAAACTCAATTTTAGCGATTTTCTCAGGTTAAAAATAGTGAGTATGACCAGTAAATACCACAATCACAACTGCAGACGAACCCATGGCAGCGCGAGGAAGAGCCACACAATAATCACGATACTCCAGGAAGACAAACTTAGCAAAGCAACCAGCTCTCTTCCCAATTGAGGTGATTGCAAAACTAGAATGGACATAAAGTAACGTACAACAAAACATAGAACAATTACAGACTCATACATTGGGAGTAACAATAAACAACGAATCAACAACAACAGACCCACCACCTTAGAACGGACAGCAGCCTAAGCCAGGGGGGGGGGGCTTAAATGCAGTTTACTGGTACTAAATCTTCGCCCTAGATTCTGCTGTTGTTGAAGTACAAGAGATGTTCAGCTCGCATGGAGGCCTTCTAACTATTGCAATGTATCATCATGCAGAAACACTCTAAAGTTTAATTTCAAAGCATCAACAGGTAATCAGGTGATGATTTTAAAACAATTCACTCATTCATAGAGATTCAGCGGTCACTCTTGGTGTAGTATGGTTGATGTTTCTGTCCAAGTGAAGTGCTGCCGTGAGAAAACATGCTTTTGTCTTACCTATTGGGCTTTACAGGGGTTTACCTGTTGGATTTCTTTTGCTCCAGTATTCAGTTTTATTCACTGTTGAGTCCTTATCTTTTCTTTATCTCCTTTTTATATCTTGATTTATATGTTCTAGGAGACGATGCATTGATACGTTAGGTGTCTTTCATGTAAACAAAACATCTATGTGTCTTGATCCACATCTGAACTAAGGGTGAGGTTGGCGCCGTGAAACCAGTTTATGCCCTCCAGTAAAATATTTTTACTGACCGTTCCAAGGCGGTACTTCTTTTGTGGATCATTCATGTTATTTCTGGCGTGTGTTTGTTATGCTTTCGTGTGCGTCTGTCTATTGTTGCCTTGTGGTCACCTGCTGGGAAAAGGCTGACCTCTTGGCTCTCGCTTGTGGTTTGCTACTTTCCCATTGGTATCCTGGGGCAGGTATGGTGTTTGATTGTATCGATTCCAGATCTTTGCCCTCTTTCTTACTTTGTTAGAAGCTGTTTTCAACCAATGGGCTGGATGGAGTATTGATCAAAATATAGAAATATCCACCAGAGGGAATGACAAATTCATCGACCTTGTAGTTATAGACTGACAACCAAGAACATATACTGAGCCAAAGCTCTAAGGCAACTTTGTTTTATTTTGATAATATCTTTGTCTGAACGATTGCCCTACGCCGATTGGTTCACCTGAACAAAAGTTTATTCAGTTAGGCATCGAAACATACTTTAGTTTTAACAATATGCCTCAAACTGTTTAAGAAACAAAGCATTACATTTAGGAAGGGTGGTTGAAAAAAATGAAATGCATGGTAATGTTCCAATATTCGATATGTGACATGCATTTTGGCATCATGAAATCTGAGTTGATTTTGGGGATTTCTGTCGGAATTCTTAAAGTGTTTAGCTGTTTGCAAATGAAAAGAAGGATTTAGTCAGAATTAAGCTAACGTTTTTACAGGAAGTTTCAATCATTGCCAAAGTGAATATGAAGCAGCGTCGGTATTTTATATCCATTTTCGCTCTCGCCATTTCTAAGCAGCAGAAGTAACACATGTTTATCATTCTTTCAATGATTTCCACGTTTTTGGTAATTTGCGCGATATTGATTTTGCATTGAGTTGTATGAACGCCCTGGCAAAAAATGCTCAAATCTCAATTAACTGAAACTCAACGCTTACTTTTGTAAAACAAAACAGAACAATTTTTAAGCAAAACCTCTCTTACTGGCATAGCGTTGGAGTGTGGGTTGAAACAGACTTTTTAACTTTATGACCACTCACAAGGTCCTGATTTTTGACCTATCAGACAACAGCTCACAGAACCATGCTCCAAACAACTGTGAGATAAAGATTCTTCAAGATTGGTTGAGCAATTTTTCCAACATAAACTGCCAAACAGCAATTGGTCGTATAAGATTCTGGCCCGTTACGGGTTGCGTTAGAACTTTGGCTCGGTATATAATGTTTGATGAAATACTATATAGTTTCCACTGCAACATGTAATTATAAAGAAATATAAAATAATGCCTAAATATATATTGTTTGCTATTTCTCTTCATGCATTCAAGCCATTCAAAAAGCATGAGCTGCAGAGAAATCACTCATAAGGCCCCACTCAGCGAAGGTAATGCAAACAGAACACACAGGAGGGTAACTATTCTTGCGCACAACCTGATATAAAATGCCAAATACTATCAAAGTATTTCAAATGGTATTTAACTTACGAAGCGCAAAATGTTTTGGCTTTAAAGTCCAATGAAGACAGATTAATCTGACAGGAAGTGCAACCATTATTGTGCTCAACACACCAATGTATATGCCTACCAAATATTACCAAACTATCTGAAAGGGTATATGGACAGACAGACCTAGTCGGTAAGATAAATGCGAAGTTCATTGCTATATCACACAATCTTGTTCTTTGGGGGATAAAGATTTAATATAATTGTCAGAGAGCACTAACAAATTTCACCACACACTGGAACGAAGGAGTTCTAGCGATAAGGCGTATATTTTCCCTAGTTGACATGATTTCAAACACCAAATTTTCAAATTGCCCTAATGTGTTTCAAATTGGTGTAGTCTGGCAGTAAAATATGCATAGTAGACAACAAAATACGTTTCAAAGCATTTCGCCATTTACAATACCGTGAAAACGTGCACTTTCTAATGCCACCCCTCATTTTACGTCTTTATTCTGGGTGCCGTTTAGACCAGACTTTGAGTAAATGCAGTGCTAGTTTTTTAAAAATAAAAGTGCTAAAATGTTAAGGATATAAGTGCTCTCCATTTCCAAAACCTTACCGTATTCCTTCTGCGCGTGCGTACGAAATACACCTAAAATTGTGACATTTGTCATTGGAAAGATGAAAATGGTGTTTTTCATTTTGTTTTAGATGCTCCACCCCTCCTAGACCCAAAATGCCCTTTACATATTTTGTAAATGTTTATAGCGACATGTCGTTATCCCAAGGGCATCTTGGGTCTAGGGGGGGGGGGGGGAGCATTTAAAAATAAACTGAAAGACACCAGTCTCATCTTTTCAATGACAAACATCACAATTTTTGGTGTATTTCGTACGCATGCGCAGAAGGAATATGGCAAGGTTTGAGAAATGAAGAGCACTCCTATCCTTAACAGTTTAGCACTTTTACATTTTTTTAAAACTAGCAATGCATTTACTCAAAGTCTGGTCTAAACGGCGCCCAGTATAAAGACATAAAATGAGGGATGGGAGTAGAAAGTGCACATTTTCACGGTATTGTAAATGGTGAATCGCCTTGAAACGTATTTTGTTGCTTACTATGCATATTGTACTGCTGAACTACTGGAATTTTAAAAAAAACATTAGGGCAATTTGAAAATTTGGTGTTTGTAATCATGGCAGCTAGGGAAAATATACGCCTTATCGCTGGAATTCCTTTCCAAATCTATTGAGTTGTCAAAAATTGTTGGCTATACTTTGTATCCCAAAAAGTAAGCGAATATGTCCAGAAAGTGCCACCATTCCACACACAGCAGTCATGGTTCAGACGAGAAACGTTCATGATCATAGTAAAATGGGTTGTGACTGTCCTTTCAAGTTTGTCACATTCTGAAGCCTTAACCCTTAAAGTCCCGCCTATAATTTGCAGCATATGACAATTTTAAATTTTGCCGCTTTTTCAAAAATAACAAATAAGGCATGATATTTCATGAGGATCGTCTGCTGGCAGACGATTCTCATGAAATACCATTCCTTATTTCATTCGAAAGTTAGGAGTCAAAATTTGTCGTCTGCTGCAGTCGTGTTTGGCGCTTTAAGGGTTAAATGGACATTCCCTCCTGGTTTATGAATGTTGTTGTGTGTTTTTTTTCTCAAATGCTATTGCAATTATCTAAGCGCCTCCCAATATGTGATTGTTTGCAGTAAGTCCTAGTATGTCTGCATATATTCCATAGAAAGCCTTGAGAGAATGTGAAAAACGTCTCACAACCTTTATCGGGACTGTTAGGCAGAATAGTAAAGTTCTGGGATCCTGACTGTATGACTGGTCAGAATTTTTGTTTGATCTGATTGTTTACGTCCCATCAACAATATTTCAGTTAAACAGAGATGGGTCTTCCCGAGTTGAACCAGTACTAGGCTAGGATAAATGTGTCTTGCTCAAGGACCACAAGGCAGTGACGTCGATGAGGCTCGAACCCGCAGCCCTTCAGTCTTGAGTCAAGCACTCTACCACTGAGCCACTGCGCTCCCCAGACTGGTCAGAATAATTTTAACAATCTGTGTAGAGGGGTAACCCAAAGACTGTTTGTGGCAATTCATTTCAATAGTAGTTTTTATCAATAAGAATTTTAGTTTTCTTTTTGTTGCCTAGGCAACCAGATTTCTGCATTAAATTGAAAGAGCACAATCTATGCATCGTTCCTGTGATGTTTGATGAAGTTCCATCCAATGGTTTCAGAGATGTCATTGGAAGCAATTGCTGATGGGAGGAATGGAGGATAGATGGGCAAATAGAAGGTGAACATCTAACAATCACAAAACATCCATTGAGTTTCTTATGCTCAGTTAACAAACGAATGCAAAAGCCACAACATTGCAGACATGTTATCAGTAAACTACAATGCCATTTGGTTTAGTGAATGCCCTGCAGCTTTTTAGTATTCAGTTCATTGGCTAGATACATCACCAATGTTGATTCATTCTGATATTTTGTGGGTTAAGGTACAAATATCGTAGTTGTTCCCCGTGTCAAAATGGTCTGTTCAAAGTTATCTTTGTCTATCCACAGGGGTGCATGTCCCATCATAGATTAACAGACATTGATCATTTCCTTTGTCTACTGGATACTGGTAAATGGGTCCTTTGACAAACAGTAAAGACTTGGTTGAAATCCATCAAGGTTTGCAATGAAGGAACTTGAATACAATATCATTTGGAAGTTATAACCTGTGACCCTTTAATATATACAGTGGATGATCCTGTCTTAACTATGCGAGCTAAGCAATTTTTGTGTTTCAACAACAGAATTTAGGGTGAAGATTTGGCTCCAGTAAAACGCATTTAAGCCCCCCCCCCCCCAGTGGCTTAGGCTGCTGTCCGTTCTAAAGTGGTGGTTCTGTTGTTGTTGATTTATTGTTTTATGTACCTCCAATTGTTTGTGGGAGTTCTGTGTTTGGTCTTTTTTTTGGTATGCTTTTTAGTTTTGCAATCATCTTGATGAGGAAGAGAGAGCTGGTTGCTTTGCTTTATTTGTCTTCCTGCTTTCTTGTTACTGTAATGTTCTGTGGCTCTTACTCACGGTGTCGTGGAATGGTCTGCAGTGTGTGATTGTGGTATTTCCTGATCATACTTACTCTACATTTTAATGAATATCCATTGTTCTACAAAGGGTTGAGAGCACATAGTTTCAGAAGTTATAAAGGCTCATACAGATATATCTGAAAAGGGATCATTCGGATGTTTGGACTCATTGACTAATGGAACATTTTGATGTAACTAGCACTCTTTGACTAAGGGATCATTTTGATGTAAATCAGCAGACTCATTGACTTAGTGATCATTTTGATGTAAATTAACAGACTCTTTGACTAAGGAATCATTTCAATGTTACCAGCACTCTTTGACTAACAGATCATTTTGATGTAAAACAGCAGACTCTTTGACTTAGTGATCATTTTGATGTAAAACAGCAGACTCATTGACTTAGTGATCATTTTGATGTAAATCAGTAGACTCATTGACTTAGTGATCATTTTGATGTAAATCAGCAGACTCTTTGACTATGTGATCAATTTGGTGTAAAACAGCAGACATTGACCAAGGGATCATTTTGATGTAAATCAGCAGACTTGTTTGCTAAGGGATCATTTCAATGTAAATCGGTAGACTCTTTGACTAAGGGATCATTTGCAATGTAAATCAGTAGGGATCATTTTGATGTAAATCAGCAGACTCTTTGACTAAGGGATCATTTTCATGTAAATCAGCAAACACATTGACTGAAATTGGGTTCTAACTTAATTTGAGCACCCAAAACACATCTTTAAGTTGATGGGCAAGAAAAAAAATACAATTTTACGCTAAAAATTGCTTATCTGGACCTACAATGTATGCTTGGTTGAAAGTTCAAATTTCCAAAATCCTGAACTTGACAAACTTAAATATTAAAATTCGCAGGATGCCTTCAAAAATGAATAAATTCAACTTTAGGCTAAGTACATAAGCAGATGAGAGTAGACAATATTTGTCATGAATGGTGAGGAAAAGATCAAACACCCAACCATGGGCGAAAGTTCAACATTTCCAAAATCCTGAATTTTAGACATTCAAATCATAACTTGCAGGATGACTTCAAAAACAAATAACTTCAAGTTTAAATGATTGATTGTGTTTAGATAATCTGTAAACTAATCAAAGAAGCTCCCTAATTCAGCATTTTGAGGCTTACTTTCTATGGAAAGTCAGGCCCAAAATCCTGAATTCAGGATGAGTCCTGAAAACTTTCACCCATTACATTGTATGTCCACAGGATTTACGCTCACTCCCCTTCAGGGTAGGCAAGTTCAGCTTTCCAAAAATCACGCCTACTTTAACTCTTTGTTTACTAGTGTCGTAACCTTTGCAAACAGTTTGGACCCAGATAAGGATCCAAACTGGATCTGGATCCAAACTGTTGGACACTCTGATGGTTTTCCTGAAAGAATTTTTTGAAAAAGGCAATTTTGAAAAAATTCAGCAGACGAAAAAAAATACCCAGCATGCAAAAGATTTGTTTGTTTGATTTGATTCTCTACGTCCCAGTGAACAATTTTTCAGTAATGTCGAGACGAGTCTTCCTGGGTTGAGCCAGTACTAAGCTAGGAATAACGTGTCTTGCTCAAAGACACAATGCAGTGATGTCGGTGAGCTTCAATCCACGGCCACTCAGTCTTGGGTAAAGCACTCTACCATTGAGCCACTGCGCTCCCACTAACTGTATGGTAAACCTCCAAATAATTGTGGGAGATTGAACACATGTGATTTTGTTTGTGAGACATGCTATGTCGTCATTGCATTGGTCAGTTATATACTATCAGGTGACTTTTGAGTGACATTCTGGGCGTGGTTTCGGAAATGTCTATTTCTAGCAGACAGAATAATAAACACAATGTGTTTCTGTATCTGTTATTCAACTCTTTCAAGTTATGCATCGTACATGTAAGACATCACTATAATACAATAATTTAAAATGCATTATTATAGTTATGGAGTGGGTTATTGAATTGCTTAGTAATGACATATAACAGCATAATCGCAAATACATCTACAGTAAAACCTGTCCTAAGCGGCCACTTAAAAATAGACAAAACAAAGGTCTTAAAGACAAATGGTAGCTTAATGAAGGTCAAAAGTATTGCAGAATGCTCTCTTGGAGCATTCTGCAATACTTTTGACCTGCATGAAGCGATAATCGGTCATGGAAACTAATTTTTGGTCTTCTTGAGTGGCTGCTTAAGACAGGTTTTACTGTAGAAAATGGCATTATAACAGCATAGTCACAATTACAGTAAAACCTGTTCTAAGCGGCCACTCAAAAATAGACAAAACAAAAGTCTTTAAGACAAATGGTAGCTTAATGGAGGTTGAAAGTATTGCAGAATGCTCTCTTGGAGCATTCTGTAATACTTTTGACCTGCATGAAGCGATAATTGGTCTTGGAAACTAATTTTTGGTCTTCTTTTTGAGTGGCCGCTTAAGACATGTTTTACTGTAGAAAATGGCATGTAGGAATATTATAAAGTAACATAACAATATGGTCTAAATATTCAGACAAGTATTTGGGCATGGACGTGAGAAGACCTGTCTTCGGGGTCTCGGACTAAGTAAGCCTCAAAATAGTCTGCTTACTCTTTGCCACCATGGGAAATATTTCATGCTTTTTTTGTCATATGCTGATTTTTTTTCAAAATCATCTTTTTCACAAAATTATTTCAGGAATACCATCAGAATGTCAAACAGTTTGGATCCAGATCTGGCCCGACATTTTGTCGGGCCTGATCTGGGTCTAAACTGTTTGCAAAAGTTATCAATAGACGACACTAGGAGATAAAGAGTTAACTACAGTTAACTGGTAGAATATGGAAATTCTGCATGAAGCTAATTTAGATATCATACTTTGCAGAGAGCGAATAAAAAAGGTGCTGATCAGACTGTGAATATGCTCAGGCTGGTCTGCACCTTTGTTCTTTGCATGCAACCAAGTCATGTTTTCTCACATTGAGGCCCATCTATATTTTACAGAATTGTATCATAGCTTTACATAAGACTATTTTTGATAAAAGTGTAGATCTTCTTTGATTCCTCCATGTAGTGACTTAGTTGGTAGAGTGATAGACTGTGGATCAAAGGGTTGCTAGTTCGAGACTCGCCACAGGCAGGGTCACTGTGTTGTGTTCTTGAGAAAGACACTTTATCAACTGCTTAGTACTAGTTCAACCCATATTGCACTGTTTGGCAAAGCACCCCTTCACTGGTTTCCAATATCAAAAGGGCTAGAGGGACAATGCCAGATGAAAATGGGAATGTGTGTCTATATCACCCATCTAAATCCAAAAAATAGCTATCAGGATATCTCATTATTTTAGTCCTATGTAGAGCCTGATCAAACTGTTTCTACAATGTCTGTATATTCAGTGTAAATATAGTAGTACTGCTTAAATGAAGCATGCATTGTAATAGCTAGTATAACATACAAACAGCTGACAAACTAACCCTTTTGCCTACTGATAATTTTTCATGCTTTTTTGTTGTCTGCTGAAAAATTTCAGGAACACCATCCAATCAGGCCCAAGGTTTTTTTTGCCTGGTCTGTGTCTTATAGTAAAAGCTGTTTGCAAAGGTTATCAGCAGATGACACTTGTATGCAAAGAGTTGACCCTTTGTAGAGACCTTTCAAAATATATATTGGATCATCTAAATTTTGCATGGTCTAGAAGGGTTAACTCTTTGTCAACCAGTGTCGTCTGCTGATAACCATTGCAAACAGTTTGGACCCAGATCAGGCCCGACAAAATGTCGGGCATGATCTGGATCCAAACTGTTTTGACACTCTGATGGTATTCCTGAAGAATTTTTCGAAAAAGTTGATTTTGAAAAAAATCAGCAGATGACAAAATAGTATGCAAAATTACCCATGCATGCAAAGAGTTTCAATGGACAACAGTCACTGTGGATTATGTAACTATGACCAGATTCTAAACATTTTACACAGTGTAAATTCTGCTATGACCTTGAAATGGGCCAAGGTCATTAAAACATTATATCAGGTCCTTTGTCACTAAAACTACTTTCTAAGAGGTCCATTGACAAACAGACATTATCAACAAATGGATCCACCCAACACTAATTTCTAAAAGAAGATGAACCCTTATCCAGCCAGTCTTTTTTGTCCTGAAAATGTTGTCTGCTTTTTACATCTGCTGCATATATTCAAGTTCACTTAAGACTAGATTTTATCATGGAAGCAAACACTATGAGCCCTGATCCAAAGGGATCTGTTTGATCTGAGTCCATATTGTTTGCAATAGGGAGCGCAGTGGCTCAGTGGTAGAGTGCTTGACTCAAGACCGTGGGGCCGCAGGTTCAAGCCTCACTGCGTTGTAGTCCTTGAGCAAGACACATCCTAGCTTAGTACTGGTTCAACATAGGAAGACCCGTCCCTGTTTAACTGAAAGATTGTTGATGGGACGTAAAGAATCGAATCGAACAAAAAACAAAAACATTGTTTGCAATATAGGCTACCTAAGGACTGGCAGGAATAGAGTTAATGTGGACACACAAAGTAATGCAATGCTTAGAGTAATGCTGATGTAAACATGATTTGTATCCACACATTAGCAACATGAAGTAGACTGTGTATTTCCCTTCACCTGCTATAAAAGTGTCACCTGCAAAGGTTGTCTGCTGCATCTATTTCCTAACATCACAGACTAATTCCAGCATACAGGCAAACAGTGTGGACCTGATCAGACTGCTCCTCTAGGAGCAGTTTGATCTGGGTCCAGACTGTTTGCTACAGAGATGCTTTCAAAGGGCCAGCGGGCGACACACAGCAGACATCAGCAGCCAAAGAGTTAAAAACAGGTACTTTTGCTCACTCTAAAGGGAGATAATTCTCTATTTCCTCTCTATGATTCCTTTCTCTTTTCACTCTCTATGGATAAAAGAGCCAGCACATGTGATTTTGGTTATCACATTGTCCAGTAAAGAAGGCTCATGTGAGCTTGCACAGATGTGTAGACTTGCCATTCCCTTAGCTGGTCACATTCACAACGTATGAATGTAGATGAAATCTCCGACCAAAATTTAGACCTCTACCTACACTTGATATATCAGCATGGGTGTTTATTTGAGGCTTCTGTTCATATGTGATAAGCACCAAAATCTCATGTGCTGGACCAATGATAAGAAAGACTAGTACAATTGTATTACAGTGACATGAAAAACGAATAAGTATCATTCCTGGGTTGGTAAATCCAAGCACTTTGTAGCTTTTTAATATGCACAATGGAGCTTTTTTTCTTCATATTGGCTTACTTAATTCACATTGTCGTTGATTTCACTCAAATTGTGGTCTATTTCTATCACATTGTCAATGTGATAGAAATAGACCACAATTTGAGTGAAATTAACCACAATGTGACACAAATAAGTCAATATGAAATGATTGTGGCTTATTTCTCTCACACTGCTACATTGTGGTTCATTTTTCTCACATTGTGTTTGATTTCTCTCACATTGTGGTTCATTTTTCTCACATTGTGTTTAATTTCTCTCACATTGTGGCTCATTTCTCTCACATTGTGTTTGATTTCTCTTAACATTGTGGTTTATATTGCTCACACTGTAGTTAATTTTTCTCACATTGTGGCTTGTTTCTCTCACATTTTATATAATTTCTTTCACACCATAAATTTCTATTATGCAATTTTCTTATCAACATACATATAGCTTCAGTAACCCTTTACATACTAAAGACATCTAAATGTGTACTAAGGCATTTCAACAGGGGCTACACTGTTTGCTAAGACAAAACAATCTTTAAAAAAGAAATACTTTTTTTTTTAAATTAAAACCTGTGGCCCCTCAATATAATGGACTACCCCAAGTTTACTGTATCAACCAGAAGGAAGAATCCATTAGTGCATAAAGAGTTAAGCAAATATTTTATTCCAAAAAAGTAAGTGAGTAACGGCCCTGTCACGCTACACCAACCTATACCGACGTTACATGTACACATTCAGCATAAGTTAGACGATCATTGTCATTAGTTTCTTATAAGTAAAAAATGCTAGTGATACTCTGGGTATACGCTGTTATACCCCTAGTACAAGTATAAGTTATATTACGCCAGGAATAAGTTATGAATAAGTTACTCATACGCTAGACACACATTCTATGTTCGTTCAGAATACACTTTGTATAAGTTCAGAGAGAGGCTTTCTCTGATTTTTTAATTCGATATCAGCGTATGCCAGCGTACTGGATATATATTTCATATGTTGGCTAAAACGTTATAGAGTGACAGGGCCTTAACCAAGACCAGAAATACTATTCACAAAAACTTCTTTCTATATAATTGCAGTGCAGTTCCTTTATAACACACCTCAGTATAACTTGGATTTGGATATTACACAGTCATGTTGTGACTCCCAAGTTTTGTTACCATGGAATTATAATTCCTTTGTAAAATTGTCCCTTTAGTTTACAACACAATTTACTTATAACATGGTTCATTCCTATGTACCCCAAATATTGCGTTATAAAGGGATTATATTCTATACTCAAACAATGACCTGCGAATTAGACTTACATATAGACTAGTATCCTCAATGCTTATTCAAAAATTCTGCAGACTAACAGTGATTACTTCATGGGTGAAAGTTCAAAACTTTTGAAATTCAAATCTTAAAATGTGTTGTATGCCTACAAAGTATTAACAATTTCAATTTTAATGGTCAATTGCCCTAAGATGAACTGAAAATAAATCAGAGAAGCCATTAAACTCTGCCTAATTCAGCATTTTGAGGCTGACTTTCTGTGGAAAGTCAGCCTCAAAATCATAAATTCAGGAATAATCCTGAAAACTTTCATCCATGCAAAAAGGGCGGAGGTTTCTCCTTCAAAACATACCCTAATGTTTTGTTTGTTTGATTACATTCTTTACGTCCCATCAACAATCTTTCAGTTAAACAGGGACAGATGTTCCTGGGTTGAACCAGTACTAAATAAGCTAGGATAAATGTGTCTTGCTCAAGGACCACAACACAGTGACGCCTATGAGGCTCGAACCCGCAGCCTCTCCGTCTCATATTAAGCACTCTACCACTGAGCCCCCTTCCTACCCTAATGTAGTTTATGTTTGCCATATGTCTTTCAGCCATAGAGCTGCAATTTCAAGCTACCATTGTAAATAAAATGTTGGAAAGACAAGGCAAATCCAGCAGAACTGCAACTTTATAAAGCCTGGCTATTAAATGGAGATCTACCCAAAGCAGATCTACAATTATGGAATTGTTCGGAATGGAAACCCACATATTATATACAATCAGACATAAGTTAAGCATCACCCAAACATTATTTCAGAGACGTTTTTCGTGTACAAATTTTTCAGAGGAACAATCAGTTTGTAATATTTTGTTACCTTAGTCTTCCTTTGGTCTGCTGAACATATCAGAATGCCATTTGGTCATTTTGCTGAATTTCTACGGTGACCTGTATACACCAACCCTATGTTTGGGTGTACCCGTAAAAAGTGACACAGCTTAACCCAAAGTGCTTTCTTTGAATTCAAATAAACGCAGAAATAATCTAGACATATTTTTCAAACTAGTGCCAAACTGATTCTGTCAAACTCAAGGTTTCATGTCAGTTATAGAGGATCATAGAGATAGTTAATCGCGTGTTTATAACTTTTGCATTATCACTATATAACATGCCATTCTTTACACATCCATAACTTTTTTTTTTTTTAGAGATATGAATCTGAAATTTTCAGACAGAACTTGTCTTTGATATTGTAACAATATGACACTAACACTTTACATGTCTAAGTGTTTTGAAAATACCATAATGGGTTAGAGAATAGGGAAATTTTTAGGGGTAAGTGTGCATTTATCATGCCTGGTTGTTTGCCTTTGTGATAATAGAATCGAAATTTGCTGTAAATTGTCACCACTTTATCTATTCTCATAAATAAAACAAGCAAATATTCATGACTGGAAAGTTTCCTTCATTTTCTAGGAAACTATTGACGCGATGCTTAACTTATGTCTGACTGTATAGCACAAAAAATACTCTACTTAAATAAATCTTAACCACACACAATTTCTCAAGCTTACAGTTTATTATTCAGTTTGTAAATTTATTGAGCACCCATCCATTCTAGAGTACACCCTCAAACACACACAAACACTTTATTGCAGCATTTTACATGTAATTACAAAATTAACATGCAAGCACCATTGACAACCCACTTTTATCAGGCCTTTAGTTAAGAGTGCATAACAGAAAAATAATTTTCTTATTTTCAACCAAAACATATGTTGTGGGTACTCAAAAGAACCGTCTCAATGAGACGGTTCTTTTGAGCACCCAAAACATATGTTAAGACTGATGGGTAAGAAAATATTAACAGTTATACGCTAAAAAATTTTGTTTATCCAATCCTGTGTTTATTATGTCACAGAGGTGAACTTTGTGATTATTTTGCTTAACGCAAAAAGTACCTTTTCTCCTTTAGTGCCACCGTGAGTAGTGTTGAGATTTACTTAAATCGTACCAAGCGTGGGAAAAACTGGTTTAACCTGTCTTGCATTGTTTTCTAATGGGGTATCTTGAAACTGAGCTGTTCTATTTTATCGTCCAATCAGTAGCCGTTTTAGTTAGACATAAGGATGTAAGATGATGGGTGATTGGTTGCTAACGAACGCACCTCTTTTAACTTACTTAGCGCATGCGCCTAACCTCACAAATACATATGCGCGCGACATTTGGAAAAAGGCATTCTCATTTTTGCAGTTAGATCGACTCCATCGATCTACAGGCTGTAGACATATATTTATATATTATCATTTATATTATTCCTTCACGGAAATGATATGGAAACATTATTATTAGCAGGTATGTGAATTTATACTCTTTTTATCATACAGATCACAGATTGTCGTTTCTGATGAAAACACCAAAGGGAGGTTTTCGCCAGGAACTACATTCTGTACATTTCCTGTGACGTAGTTCACAATATTTCTGTATGACGTATTTACGCAAATTACAAATTGCTTTAGATTTGTTCTGTCTTTCTGAAATAGGCATGGTTATCGTTTTGATCTTTATGGACATTGCAAATGGAGGAATTAGTAAATTGAGCTAACGCATAAAATTTAAGTTAAATGCAAAAGGTGTGGTTTTAATATTTTAATCTCTTTGTATATAATTTTATCACTGCAAAATACCCATGTCTAAAAATAGACATGACATGCTCAGCATGACATGCTCAGGTACCAAACGAATTATCGCACTTGCAGTCAGTTGCAAGTATATCCGATGTCCGTGTCCGATTGTCTGTCTGTGTTGTAAATATGTATTGCATACGGGTGCAATGTATTCCGTTGTCCGTGTCTGTTCATTTGTCTGTCTGTGTTGTCTGTACTGTTTTATTGTTTGTTTTGTATTTTAGGACACCTTTTTTATTTACATATTTAAAATAAACCTATAACAACATCTGTCGTTGAGATCCCTGGCGAACCGAATCCATACCCTGCGACAATTACAAGCTATTAGCTTTATCAAATCACCTATAAGTTGAGCCATAGCTTGAGAAAAAATCTTTGTGACCAAGTACCTTGTTTGTTTGATTTGATTGTTTATGTCCCAGTCAACAATTTTTCAGTTATGTCGGGGACGGGTCTTCCTGGGTTGAACCAGTACTAAGCAAAGATTAATGTGTCTTGCTCAAAGACACAATGCGTTATCAGACGACGGTGAGGCTCGAACAGGCAACCTCTCGATCTCGAGACAAGCACTCTACCATTGAGCCAATGCACTCCAAAATGTGACCAAGTAACAAGCCAATGCTAAAATTTTAGGTAAGAAAATATTTACAATTTTACGCTGAAAAATTTTGTTTATCTAAACCTATGGGCATTGTTCAGCACTGTAGAAAAACTATTCACGTTTTCTAACAGTGTAGATCCTGATGATAGCAAAAGTCAACAGTTTATCACTAAAAGCTGATACATCTTGTAAAAACAATACTTAAATTTCCAACTTATCAAGGGTGTTATACTCATAGTTTTAATATATAGGTACATGTTATGTCTTATAAAGAGTATTTTGGACAGGCAAACTGACGCTTTACAGGGTTCATACAAACTACAGACAACCAAATTCCATGATTTTTCCATGACTTTTCCAGGATATTTTAGGATTTTCCATGATGCCAAACTGTGAAATAATATACAAAAAGTCGATGAACAAGCAGAAAATTCATAACGGACATAGTTTCAGCCATTTTATTTTTAATGATTAGTCTGTTTTGGGGCGCATACACATATATTCCAGGCTAATTTCAGATTTCCATGATGATATTGAAGAATTCCTTGCGATTTTTAAAATTCCATCATTTTTCCATGATAAAAGTTGAAAAATCAGAATTCCATGATATTTCAAGGCAAAAGTCATTTTCCATGACTTTTCCAGATCTGTGTGAACCCTGGACATATTTAAAACAATGGTTCAACAAGCCTACATACTGATAAAAACTTGGCTAACCTGTTTTAATATATAGAATAAACTGGCCTCTAGGTTATAAAAGTCTTTCTTGCTCAACTCAACTGAGCATGAAATTTTCCTGCTCAGGAATTTTAAAATGCCAACATTTTATCCTGCTCATAAATGTTAAAATGCCAATAATTGTTGACATTTTAACATTTATGAGCAGGATAAAGTTCATGCCTGGACTCTAGGCTATAAAAGTTTTTCATGCTCAACTGAACTAAGCATGTAATTAACCCTGCTTAAGAATTGTTGGCATTTTAACACTTATCAGCTGGATAAATACTACATCTGAGAATTTTTCGAGCAAGAAATATCTTTATTTTTCAGCATTTTAGTTTTTATGAGCAGTTGCAATTTCATAGTCAGCTGAGTTGAGCATGAAAAAAGTTTTATAACCTCAGGGAAGATTTATAACCTCAGGGCCTGGTCCCTGCAATCGCCGTACATAAATAACGGAAACACTATGTGAGAATTTTGGCATATGCAAACAAGGCCCAGATCAGCATGTGTCTCTGCACATAGCTGATCATCCTGTTGCTGACAGAAAGCCTAGGAACTGGCCCTTGTGTCATGAAACTTTTTACATGCTCAACTCAGCTGAGCACGAAATTTATCCTGCTCATAAAAGATTTAAAATGCCAACAATTGTTGGCATTTTAACAATTATTAGCATGATAAATACAACATCTGAGAGACTTAAAGCAAGAAACTTCTTCATTTGTCGGTATTTTAGTTATTTCTTTGAGCAATTGAAATTTCATGCTCAGTTGAGTTGAGCATGAAAAAAGTTTTATAACCTCGGGGCCTGGTATTTGACAAGCAGTGTAGACTCCAATGTGATGCAGCAGTATGCACCATTTATTGGGGTTCTGAACTATTTCCTATCAAAGAAAGATAAAAAGTATCTTTTCGGACAACCAAATTTGGAAATTCTAGCCTATGATCCCTCAAAATAAATGAGCCAGTCCATAAGATTTTGGTACTTATCGAATAAGGTAAAGTCATTTAACTCTGCTCCTGCTAAGAAATTTTGACCTGAAAATGTTGTCTGCTCATTACCTCTGCTGCTTAAATTCAAATGCATTACAGAATACTTTTGCCATGGAAGTAAACACTATACACTCTGATCAGGCTCCCTTAGCTTAATTCAAATGCACTACAGAGTACTTTTACCATGATAGCAAACATAGTTTGGTTCATAGTGTTTGAAATATAGGCTACCAAAGTTTGTAAGCGGATGAAAGAGTAGACAATGATAATCATTGTCATACAGTAAAACCTGTCTTAAGCGGCCACTCAAAAGGAAGACCAACACTTGTTTTTCAAGACTGATTATCGCTTAACACAGGTCAAAAGTATTGCAGAATGCTCCAAAAGAGCATTCTGCAATACTTTCCACCTTCATTAAGCTACCATTTGTCTTTAAGACCTTTGTTTTGTCTATTTTTGAGTGGCCACTTAAGACAAGTTTTACTGTAAATAGTAGGAAAAATGTTAATACCTAACTAGTGGTGTAAAACGCCAAAAATTTGGCCTGAGCCTTCATCCTTGTGCCTACTTTTTATTCGCAATCCGTGAAAGCTCTGACAAGTCAGGGCAATGCAATAAGTACCAAAATCTCATCAGCTTGCCTATATAATAAACTGTCCAAACTTTAGTGTAGTAAACTAGAAGAGTTCATCAGTCCAGGACTGAATTAAGAGTTGCGCCGTCTTCTCTGTAATAATATAAACAACACACAACAACATATAGATCAGCAGTAAGTGTTAGCTTGAGAAAGGCCGTAAATGTCCTAACTGTATTTCTAATGCGATTCTTTGCTCCATCACCTCTTGTAACTCTTGGTTTAACTCGCAATTTAATCGTTCTAATGTTAAATTACGTTCTTTATGTGTCCGTACGGCCATCTGTAACTCCTTTTTATCTCTGTTGGCTTGCCTGAAAGTATAGGACAAATGAGCCGCGACGTGAGATTTGCAACAATGTGCCACCAGCAAAGCCTCAGATCAGCCTGCGCATGCGCGAAGTCTGATCAAAGCCTTTGCTAGTCAGCAGAATATTCTATGAATGTTAAGCTGCTGACTGAACATAAGTTGGAGTTTCTAAGCTAAAAAGGAGGCTGCACAGGCTTGTCTGAGTCTACAGTTGTCAAAATGCCACATTGATGGAAATCACATGTCATGGCTTAAATTATCTTAGTAATGACCTGGACTCTGTATAAGAGTATTTATCATATGACATCACATCTATATAATGCCATTTATTATATACAAAGAAATGAAATACAGGAAAATATTGATTAAATATAATGTATATTTGAAAAAGTTGTATTTCACAGCCGTGAAAATATAAAAAAGTTGTATTTCACAGGTGGAATTGGATGTCCTCTGCTTTCTCGGTTGACTTCCTTGAGCCCACTTCAGATTTTCAAACGCCTATAACTTTCTTATTAATGGACAAAAACACAAAGTGTGGGTACTCATTTTCTTAATTAGATCGCAAGGTAAATTTTGGTTATAAAATTGTCGGGATTTGCTGAAATTTTCACTGTCAGTACTCCTGTTCCTATGGTTTCAGTTTGGGCCGACATGGCACATTATGCAACATCATTATTAATATGACTTAAAGTCACTTAATCTGTGAATGTGTATGACATCATAAAGTGCAATAAATCTGCCAGGCTTAAAATTGAAATTAATAAAAAGAAAATTCCAATTTTTGTCATGAATATGCCATTTATTTCATCTCGTGAAGCAAGAAAAAGTATATTTTTCATGAAATAATCATTTTTTGCTTCACTCGATGAAATAAATCGTATATTAATTCTAAAAATTTGAACATCCTCTATATATTAATATTTGTTTTGATAAACCACTAGTGGTTTACTTATTAAGTAACGTTATGGAATGATATCCATAACAACATTGCATACATAATTACAAAAAGAGGCTGTTACATGAGTTTCACATTTTATTACAATTTATTTTTGATTGCGCTGAGGAAAAGAGATAAGATGTGAGGCTTGCCAAGCATTTTACCACTTTTTCGCAACAAGAAAAGGAGTGAAACTCATAAGTTATAAGAGTAGAACTAACCTTTCTTTAGCTAAAGCATATTCAGCCTGTCTTTCAGGATCATCATCGAAAGGATCTGGAATATAATCCTCAAGGGAATTCTGAAATAACAACATGACACCTCGGATAACAAAATACAGGACTTAAGAGTGCCTAACAAAAATTTTATTTTCTTATTTCTCAAGCAAAACATATGTTGTGGGTGCTCAAAAGAACCGTCTCAATGAGAGGGTTCTTTTGAGCACCCAAAACACACGTTAATACTGATGGGTAAGAAAATATTTATAATTTTATGTTGAAATTTTTTGTTTATCTAAACCTGTGCAACATCATAAAATTATATCTAAATAGCAACATGAAATTTCAATCCTAAAAATAACAAGTAATTACAATTCAGATAACCACATCAAATTACAATCCAGATACATTGCAACACGGTTTAATTATAATCTGGATAACATCCATTGGCGTGATCCATTCCGTACCCACTGCATTCATCATGATGAATGCAGTGGGTAGGGAATGGATCAGGCTTGGGTTACCGAGGATGGATGATATCATGAAAATTCAACTTTAATTTACAATATGATAGCATGAACACGACAAAAGTTCTAATAGCCACATGAGAATTACAAAAACCTCTCTGCTCATGCATTTATAGAGTATAAGAATCTGTCATGAGTGTGAGGGTGGAACAGAAAAATCTGTTCCAAGGATTACTGTTTGGCATCACAAGACTTGCCGAGTCATGACAAACGGTAATCTCGAGGGACAGATGTTTCTATCCCACCCTCACACAAATAGTGGATCTTTATCTTGCTCATCATTAATTTTCTTATTTACACAGAGATGCAATATTACATGATGATGCTTTGAAATAACAGTGACATCACTTGACTACCATTGGCGTAGCTCAGATTACGCAATTACACATGTGCGTAATAAAAATAGTAACATTCAAGGGAGGTCCACAAATGTGGCAAAAGTGATTTCAATGCCATAAGGAACTGCTCTAAAAGGAAAGAATTCGCTCCCTCTGGGAGCAAATTCTTTCCTTTAAGAGCAGTTCCCATAATGAAAAGGGACGCAATTGAAGAATCACTGCTTGTAACGGTAGTCTCCCTTTGATGTGTGTAACATTTTCTAACGTTCTGGCTACGCCATTGACTACCATGTGCCAGAGTTCCAATACAACCAATAAACAGTACACAGCTTGGGTAAGAATGCATAAATAAGATAAGAATTTCTAACCTAAGCTAAAGTCTAAAATACTCTTATCCATTGTTAAAGAATAATTTTTCGATCATATTCCAAAACAAATGATCATTTTGACAAAGCCAAAACCAACAGCGGGCCGCGTGGCTCAGTCGGTAACATGTCTGGCTGAAGATATGTGGCTGACTGCAGATCCAGGTGTCGCAAGTTCCATCCCGGCCCGATCCCATACTTCTGTAGAGATTGATCATGTAATAATTTCTGTGGTCATTCTCCTCCCTTCGGCTGATTCATTAGAAGGGTTGTTTGTCAGTTATCAGCGAAAGTATGTGTGTGGAGTACTGGTTAACTGCTTATAGTCAAGATTGCCCAGGAAATAAGTGTGGTTAGGTGAACTGACCGTCCCAACATGACCAAAGCTGTTGACTGGGACATAAAGAATCAAACCAAAAAAAACCCCAAAAAACAACAAAATGACAAAGACACCCTGTGAAGATACAGATCTGTCTTGGCATCAACACTGCCCTTTTTTTTCAACCAAAACTTCAGCAAAAGAACCATCTTACCTTCTTGGTTATTTTGAGGACCCAAGATGCCAAGTGTTTTTTTCTGAGGGCCTAAATGGTTCCACTGAGGATCCATATAATATGGACCAGTATATGAAATTTTGGTACTTATCGCATATGCAAACAGAAAAGCCTCAGATGAGCCTGAACATTCATGCAGTCTCACCAGAGCCTTGGCTGCTTACATAAATAATACAGTAATACCTGTGTAAAACAGCCACTCTCAAAAAGACCAAAAATTGATTTTCAAAACTAATTATCGCTTAATGCAGGTCAATAGTATTGCAGAATGCTCCAAAGGGAGCATTCTGCAATACTTTCCACCTTCATTAAGCTACCATTTGTCATTAAGATCTTTGTTTTGTCTATCTTTGAGTGGCTGTTTTACACAGGTTTAACTGTACACATGTACAAAAGCAAGGAAAGAAATAATCATAGTTACATGTACAGTAAAATTTAGTAATTTCGAAGTCCTCGGGACCAGAGGTTTTATTTCGAATTATCAGTATTTCTTATTTTATGGAGGTAAACATAAATGTATATAACCCCAAAAAATGATTATCATTTATTTTTTGCTATCAAATATACGCTTTGGGAGACCTTTCTTTTACACACACAAAACATATGTTTTTATAGATAGTATTTAAAATAGTTCATGAATAGGCCCTATTCTCTGAATCCATTGTGTCCAAAATTTATTTCGAATTAGCGAGTATTTCGAAAAATCAGACGTTTTACTGTATAAGAAGTGCCTGTATGATATGTGTGTTTCCAGAGGACTCTTACCTTTGACTCTATACTTGACTCTAGTCTGGATGTCTTCTTGCTTTCATCCTGAAATACCATACATGGTTCATACAGGAGAATCTGTGTAATATTCAAGGACTTTTCAAGAACTAAGCATTAATGAAAAATACCTATTTATCATATGACGTTATTGTTATTAAGTGGATAAAGTCATGTCATAAATAATGTTATGACCACATGTTACATAAAACTTTTGACGGGAACAAGTGACGTTACGACGACGTTCGTTACAACAATGCAAATTTTCATTTAAATAAACACACTTTGAAGATGATAAAATTGCATTTAAAATGTCATATGATAAACAGAATCTTACCCTCATGATCATTTCATATGAAATTTATTAAACAAGCCTTTGGCTTGTTTAATAAATTTCATTATGAAATGATCATGAGCGTAAGATCCTCTATTTACACTTAAAAATTAGAATTCACAAATTCAAATGGACATAATGAAGAAATAGGTTGAAATGAATTAGCATGAAATTGTCGAACGAAAATAATGCAAAATAAATTTTATACTGATTTTGGTCTCCATTGACTGGGCTATGTTTGCTGAACTATCATTTGACGACTGATCAAAAGAAAATTAATGAAAAAAGTCAATAAGCAATGCTTATTAGATACCCCTCCACACACAGTAAGAGTCAGTGAAAAAACTTAGCATGAAATTGTTGAACCAAATAATGGAACATAAATTTTATACTGATTTTGGTCTCCATTGACTGGGCTATGTTTGCTGAACTATTATTTGACGACTGATCAAAAGAAAATTAATGAAAAAAGTCAATAAGCAATGCTTATTAGATACCTCCCCACACAATAAGAGTCAGTGAAAAAACTTGACAAGTTATAGTTCACTCCAGCAGACCTTAGTTTTGAAAAGATTTCAGTAGAATCTGTGCAAACAAAAATTATAAACTCCTTCATGCATATGTTCGATGCATCTACATTGTATCGGCAAACTATCAAATTGCTCCATCAAAAGCTGTGGTAGGAGTTGATCGGCCCATGAAGGCACTATCCATGCATATACAAAAGCCATATAAGGGAAAAATTGTCTAAGTTCTCATAGCTGTCATTTTGTCATAAATTAATTTTTTTCAACCAGACTCCTTCATGCATATGTTCAATGTGTCTATATTGTATAGGCAAAGTATCAAATTGCTCCATTAAAAGCTGTGGAAGGAGTTGATCGGCCCATGAAGGCACTATCCATGCATATACAAAAGCCTTATTAGGGGGAAATTGTCTAAGTTCTCACTGCTGTCATTTTGTCAAAATTTATTCATTCTGAAACAAAATCCTCCATGTATATGTTCAATGTGTCTACATTGTATAGGCAAAGCATCAAATTGCTCCATCAAAAGCTGTTGTAGGAGTTGATCGGCCCATGAAGGCACCATCTATGCATAAACAAAAGCCCTATTAGGGAAAAATTGTCTAAGTTCTCACAGCTGTCATTTTGTCAAAAATGATTTATTCTTAATCAAACTCCTTCATGCATATCTTCAATGTGTCTACATTGTATAGGCAAAGTATCAAAATGCTCCATCAAAAGCTGTGGTAGGAGTTGATCGGCCCATGAAGGCACCATCTATGCATATACAAAAGCCTTATTAGGGGAAATTTGTCTAAGTTCTCACAGCTGTCATTTTGTCAAAAATTATTTTTTTCTGAACCAAACTCCTTCATGCATATGTTCAATGTGTCTACATAGTATAGGCAAAGTATCAAATTGCTCCATCAAAAGCTGTGTTAGGAGTTGATCTGCCCATGAAGGCACCATCTTTGCATATACAAACACCTTATTAGAGAAAAATTGTCTAAGTTTTCACAACTGTCATTTTGTCAAAAATTATTTATTCTGAATCAAACTTCCTCATGCATATGTTCAATGTGTCTACATTGTATAGAAAAAGTATCAAATTGCTCCATCAAAAGCTGTGGTAGGAGTTGATCGGCCTGTGTATGGCCTATAATAGCATATGCATAAACCCTATATATAACAAGCCATTTGGAACAACAAAGGGAAATAACTCTTATAGAATTGGCCCCTAGCCCTTACTTTTTTGTCTAAAGTATTTGTCTTGCATATATGAACATGTTTGCAAGGTTTGATGAATATACAGCAACGACTCTTCAAGATATTAAGGATACAAAACGTTACAGATGGACGCATGCACGGACGCACACACGGATGGACAACGTGAAAACAGTATACCCACCACAAACAAAGTTTGCGAAGGGTAAAACCAATGGTGAAAAGCGTCAGAAAATGAATAAAATTGGGAAGTCTGCATCATCTGTACATTCAATGTTGGATGATAGAAAGCAAACGATAGAGCTGTCTTCTACCTCTCAAACGAGGCAGTTTTTGTGGAGTAAACTCCATTACCAACTCCAAAATTTATCATTCAATGTATGTTTTGATCTGATAATTTAGACAACCGTATGTACAGTGGGAAGTTTTCGGCAGTTTGGGACTCATTTCTTTTTAACTCATTTAAGCCTAGCGTCCTTTTAATGGGACATCGGCAAACAGTGAAAAACCAGATCAGAATGCGGTGTCTGATCAGATTTTGCACTGTTTGCTTACAAAATGTACTTTTAAAATTTGAATGAAATAGAAATTTACCACCCAACAACCCTTAAATTAGAAATGGATTCGTCCAAATGATAAGGACCGGAAATTCCATTAGGCATAAATTGGTTAACCAGTAGCCCCTGAATCATCTTCATGCTTATTTATTTAAAGAGTAAAATCATTTCAGACTATTTGTAATCAACCATGTCCTTAAAATGATGACCTAAACTTTACCATTTGGCTATCTCTATTTCTATAACTGGCCATATCTATACCATTGACGGTAGTTGTAGCACTAGAACCCGGGATTATATGTTTGTACAATAAAGAGATTATAGCTTTACCATTTGGCTATCTCTATTTCTGTAACTGGCCATATCTATACCATTGACGGTAGTTGTAGCACTAGAACCCGGGATTATATGTTTGTACAATAAAGAGATTATAACTTTACCATTTGGCTATCTCTATTTCTATAACTGGCCATATCTATACCATTGACGGAAGTTGTAGTACTAGAACCCGGGATTATATGTTTGTACAATAAAGTGATTATAACATTACCATTTGGCTATCTCTATTTCTGTAACTGGCCATATCTATACCATTGACGGAAGTTGTAGTACTAGAACCCGGGATTATATGTACATACAATTAAGAGATTATAACTTTACCATTTGGCCATCTCTATTTCTATAACTGGCCATATCTATACCATTGATGGAAGTTGTAGTACTAGAACCCGGGATTATATGTACGTACAATTAAGAGATTATAACTTTACCATTTGGCTATCTCTATTTCTATAACTGGCCATATCTATACCGTTGACAGTAGTTGTAGCACTAGAACCCGGGATTATATGTAACTCCTCCTGTGACTGGATTGGTTCAAATTGTTTCAGCTGTGCAAACCTCGCATCTTTCTTTCCAAAATAAGATTGCTGAAAAAAAGTAGAACAATTTTATTTCTTGCACACCGGATACGGACATTTGAGATTTTACCCTAGGGTATAAATTCTTATCTTACCATTGTTATCTTACCCAGACTGTCAGGAGGGGACTGTTCATTGGTTGTATTGGAACTCATGCACATGGTCGTCAAGTGACATCAATGTTTAGTCAAAGTGATGTCATCATGTGATATTGTACCTTAGCATATTCAGGGACTTCTGGAAGCTTATTTTAAAATGAAAAGTCAATGGTGAACAAGAAAAAGATCCATTATTTTTGTGAGGGTGGGATAGAAAAATCCGTCCTGAGGATCACCGTTTGGCATAACGAGGCTTGCCGAGACACATGCACTCACGGATATATGGCAATCTTACGCAGTCCAATAACTCCTGTAATTGAGGTCTTTCCGTTCACTCGTGATTCTAATACACAAAATCGAGCAACCAATGAATAAATGGCATTTGTCAATGCCTACATGGCTGCGGAAAAGTGAAAATACAGCTTTTAAAGTTAATCTCTCATAGAAAATGACTAAAGATGTTTTAATGTAAGTTGATAATAGCAAACTCAACTGGAAGTGAATGTTTTCTACCAGGTAGACATACTTTTTTGGCGATTTTATTGCATTGGCCTGCTCTATGAGACATCAAGATGATACTACCGATGGCAAAAGAGTGATAGGTACCCAGCTGCATACATTGTTACCCTGAGATATATTAGGGGCCGGGAATTAATGATTGTTTGGAATTGACCAATCACCACCATTGTCCCATAATACCCAATTTAAGTTAATTCAAAAAAAATATTGTATTCTTGTCTGAAGATTTTTTTTTACCTTTACAGTGTAGACCCTGATGAAATGCAGCATAATACTGAATTTCATCTGGGTCTTCACTGTTTGCAAAAGTACTTGTTAAGGGGTTTCCCGAATACAAATAGGGGTCAACAAGTCCATAAGCTGTACTTACACTCATATCTTTATCTGCAACTCTTGGAGGAACAGCAGGGGGTGCTAAAACAGAAACAATATGTATAGGTTATAGATCATAAATCACAATTATAAAGGAATCAAGTGGGAACAAGCACAACAAGTGAACCACTTAATTTCTTTATAATTGTAATATATGATCTATGACCTACTTACGGTTTTCTCCTCCTTTTTCATGACAGCACCTTTGGAAATGGTCGCATTAACCACTTCAAGGATTTACTTAATGATTAACAAATATTGACACAATATGTATTCAAGTTGGCTAAGAAATTAAATTTCTGTGCAAACTGATTGGTTGTGAAGCACAGGAAGGGGCGGAGTAAGCTATAACACAATGTAGAATCTATCAATGGTGTTGGATTTTTTCATAGATTTAGAGAAACACAATTTTTCAGCATAAAATTGTCAATATTTTCTTACCCATAATTTTTAGCATATGTTTTGGTTGAGAGATAAGAAAATTATTTTTCTGTTTCTCTTAACTATAAATGCCTGTTGTTTTATTTTGTTGTTTTTTTCAAAAAAGAAAATATCATTTTAATGCAGCTCTCTTCTTTATTTCTTACTCAGAAATTAAAAATCAGAATTTGCGTTTTCCAATTTTGATGCTTCTATCTATTTCTGAAGGTCTCAATAATTATTCTTACATAAATACCTATGCCCACAGTGATTGGAAGCCACTGTCAAATGAGTGTCAGTCAATGCAAAATTCATAAAATGCAAGAATAACAGTCACATAATGATATATTTGATTCATTGCATTAACACTTGCCCCCCTTTTGTCAGGCCTGATCTGGGTTCAAACTGTTTTTAAAAGTAATCAACAGAATGACAAATGTAGACCACTAGTGGGGAAAGAGTTAAACTGAGTAAAGATGACATAATTGTGCACTATAACAAATTTACCAATTTAGGGGTTTGCCACGCTAATTTTCCCAATCTGAAAGGCTAATTTTCCCAATCTAAAAGGCCCTAGGGCCCCTTCCCGAAATTGCAAAAAAATCCCTGAGCTGGAATTTACAAAGCCATAAAATTATAGTGATTGCTCCATACAATTATAGTGATTGCTATGTCAGAAATACCTTTATAGTCGACTGAGAGGCTCCTTTGATGTGGTCTAGGTGGTGGCGCCGGTGGTTCCGCGCTGGCATCAACACTCATACTCTGAGCTATATGGGGAGGCTGACTAGTAGGTACTAATGGGGGTAGAATGTGACCAGGTAGTGCTCCAGGCACTGAAAATATACAATATGAGCCGCGACATGAGATTTGACATTTTGACAAGTGTAGACTCAGACGAGGCTCTGCAACCTTCTTTTTAAGCTTAGAAACTCCAAATGGAGTTCAGTCCGTAGCTTAACAATCATTGAATACTCAAGCGACTAGCAAAGGCTCTGATCAGACTGTGCATTTGCGCAGGCTGATCTGAGGCTTTGCTGGTCGCACATACCACATTGTTGGAAATCTCATGCACTGGCTCATATAACAGCATGATCAATATACAACTCCTTTCAACCCTTAAATCCATAATAACGCCTTTTGAGGCCTTTAAATATCATGTATTTGAAAAAATTATGGAAAATGGAGCATTTGCTCTTTTGGAGCAAATGCTCCATTTTCCATAATATTTTCAAAAGTATTCAAAACTTAAATTTATTTTTTCTTGATTTTTTCTATTGTTGTCTAAATATAGAAAATGATGTCATGGTCTAAAAATAGCCTATGTAGTAAAGGGTTAAATTGTAAATAAACTCAAATTTGAACACAAACTTTAACATTAACTCAGATAACTATATGCATGCTGGGTAATTTTTCATGCTTTTGTTGTCATCTGCAGACTTTTTTCAAAACTAACTTTTTCCAAAAAAAATCAGAGTGTTGAACAGTCTGGATCCAGGTTAGAACTGGCTATGTCGGTCCTGATCTGGGTCCAAACTGTTTGCAAAGGTTATCAGCGGACAAAAAAGTCACCATTAACAGGGAATGACTTAATTGTGTTCATTTGTAAGGTCTTTGAATTACAAGATGCTTTTTCATAATAGCAAACAGTGAAGGCGCTGATCAGACTGATTCTCAAGAAGCAGTCTGATCTTCGTCTGCATGTTTCCCTGGTGACAATCATTAACTTTAGAACATTTACAGACAAGCAATATGAGGGACTTTGTTTTGTTTGTTTGATTTGATTCTTTACGTCCCATCAACAATCTTTCAGTTATATAGGGATGGGTCTTCCTCGGTTGAACCAGTACTTAGCTAAGATAAATGTATCTTGCTCAAGGACCACAAAACAGTGACGCCGGTGAGGCTCGAACCAGCTGCCCTTCGGTCTCGAGTCAAGCACTCTACCACTGAGCCAGTGCGAATATGAGGGGCATTCATTTAATTGTGGCACTGGGGTTCTGCAAGGGATATTATGAGCCTTACCATATTTCATTCATTTCAAACGGTTGATGTATTCTCCTTTGACAGAAATTCAGTTTCTAGTTTTAAGAGCAGAAAATGCCTTTTAAACAGCATAAAATTATATTTTTTCCAGATAAAAAAATATAATTAAAAAAATTGTGTGTGCCTACCCTACCTATAATTTTCAGCCCGTTACATGAAAAACATACTTATTTTTATTTGGCCTTATAAAGCTGACAATTCACCTCCTCAAATGTAATTTGAATAATTATCTCCTAACATGAGCAATCTATAACCAGATCAACCTCCAATTTCATGGGTGAAAGTTCAAAATTTCAAAAATCCTTAACTTTCAAAATTAAAATCTTAAAACTTGCTGTATGCCTACAAAGTGTTAACAATTCCAAGTTTAAATGGTCTGAAGATGAACTGAAAATAAACCAGAGAAGCTGCCTCAAAAGCCTTAATTCAGGAATAATCCTGAAAACTTTCACCCATGCAATTTGCATATTCTGATTATTCTAGAGATCTTGTTTTCAATGGCTTTCAGCGTTCATTGTTGAACAAAACTCAGGCCCTTATATGGTGAAATTAAATTCATAGAAATCAAAACAACTGAAAAGGGTAACAGAAAAAATACAAAATTAAAAAATCTTCATGCAAAATATACAAACAACAACAAACTAAAACAAATCATGCAGGGAGGGTCCTTGCTTATAAACAACAAATTTTACCATTACCATCTGGCAAGCTTTGCCTTATGTGTCCCCCAAATTCAAGCAGAAAGAATCAAACCTTCAATGGCATAAATTATGTTTATACGCAAAGGGAATCAGTATCTGATCCATGCCCCATGAGCATTGATGCATGCACAACACCTTCTGGGCATGCAAGTGATTATGCAATGGATTGTCTCCCTTGTCATCCATCAACATTCTTCTTACAATAATTCTTTTGTTGCAAATTGTTGCAAAGCTGGGGTCTGTTGTGCAGTTGACAACCTAAGACTTCCCAATTGTGCTCAATTGGCGTTATATCAGGGGATTTGGCTGGCCATGACAGTGTTCTTAAACCTTGCTGCCCCAGAAAGCCAATGGCAACATGGACTCTGTGTGGGTGCGACATTGTCGTCATGGTACTAAAGTTTCTACCAATGTCCTGGGCAAATGGAACAACCACTTGTCGTAAAAGTTGATCAACGTAACGTTAGCCGGTCAGGTTGTCTTGTATGATCATTAACTCCGTCCTATGGTCGTACGTAATGCCAACTCATACCATGATCTTGCCACCACATACCTATCATGTTGCAGCCTGTGTTGTCGTCGACTTTTTGAGACAACAATGTATTTGAGCACTGCTTGGCCGGTCAAATACCTCAATAGGTCCCCGGGTGCACAAATACCCCAGCACTGCAACAATTTTCAATAGCTTGACTGGGCATTGCAAGAGGGATGGCGATGTATACCAATGGATATATCTATCTGTTGCATAATCCCTAGCATGCCCAGAAGGTGTCGTGTATGCATCAATGCTCAAGGGGTATGAACCAAATACTGATCCCCTTAAAGTAAAAACATTCCATATGCCAATGAAGTATTGCTTTTTTCTACTTGAATTTAGGGGTTCCCTTAAATATTCTCCCTAACAAGAGGCTGCAGAAAATATGCTTCTGTAAGACAACTCAAATGTGTTTTTCTATGTCAATGATGAAAAGCTCTTGTAGTCGAGTATATACCTGATTGCATTTTCACCGAAGGCCTTGGCCTGCTTTGCAGTGAAGCCTTTGTGAGTTCTATATGATTTTGTTCAGATTGTCCCATCGTATTAGATCGTTGCTTCGTGAGAGGGGTGTGAGAGGGTTCAGTTTCATGCAAGTCGTTACCAACCCCCGACGGCATTGGTTCTGTAACACAACAAAAACTAAAGCATGCAAAAACAGAAACCTATTACCATATTGGCCGTAATTAAGTCACATGATCCATTAACCCTTTGTATACTGGGTAATTTTTCATGCTTTTTGTTGTAGTCTGCTGACTTTTTTCAAAATTAACTTTTTCAAAAAAAACAAACTCAGGGGTCATTTCAGACTTTTGTTTGATTTGATTCTTTATGCCTTAGTCAACAGTTATGGTCATGTTGAGACGGTCAGTTCACCTAAACCACACATTTTCCTGGGCAAGCTTGACTAAGTGGTTAACCAGTACTTTGTGCACATACTTTCACTGGTACTGATAACATTTTGCATATTCAAAGTTTCGTGAAAATGAAACCCTCGCGAAAATTTACTGTACCAAAATCTTGTATGATGGCTCATTTTTTCTTCTTTTTAAGTTCAAAGTAAACTCGAAAATTACATAGGCCAATATGGTAACAAGATGTAATCTATAAATTATAACATAAAGGGGAAAACTAGCTAATTAAAACCTTATTTTGCTGAATATATGAACTTTGCCTAATATATCAAAGATCCAGATAAGGAAATTTTATTAGCGTAAAATTGTAAATGTTTTCTTACTCATCAATTTAAACATGTGTTTTGGGTGCTCAAAAGAACCGTCGCATTGAGGCAATTCTTTCTTTTGAGTACCCACAACATATGTTTTGGATGAGAAATAAAGAAAATAGTTTTCCAATACACAGTCTTATTTGGAGGCCTGTATATACATCACCATGATCACACACTTATGTATTTTAAAGAATGTTAGTTTTTTAATAGATACATTTTCATTCTTATTCTTACATAATTATTCTTATCCTAAAATTTGAACACACATATTTAGCTGTCTGATGAGGTGTGTATTATGTAGTGATGTGATGACGATCAATGAAGAACCAATTTTGATATTTATGACACATATCTTATTGTATCATGACTTTGCCACCTTTCCTTTGATCTATGCTGTTCAATAATTTCCACAAGACCCTGTCAAGGGTGGAGCTTATAATTGACTTGAATAACTGATGAATAAACTAAAATGTGGTTGACGTGTTATTGGTCATGATACAAGAATTTTATTGTACAAATACTCGTGAAATAACAAATATTCCCTCTTTTACGAGGAAACTCGTCTTCGACTCGTCCCGCCTACAAGAGGGAATGTTTGTATATACACTCATAAAATTGTACAATAAAGCTCACTAAGGTCACATGGCATGTAGATATTCTTTGAAAATCATGAGAACTTTAACACTTCTTAAAGCTTAATACCATTGTGGCCGTCCTAAATTATTTATTCTTCAATGGCCTGTTCATATCATGTACATGTATGTCAACACTTTAAATATTTACATCTAAGACCATATTAAAATGCTCAAAATTTGATTAGGGTCAAGCATATAATCTTACATGATTCAATGATTGAAGATTAATTTTAAAAGTTATACTGCAGTCAGTACATACATGTAAATGAAGTGTTTTTCTTTAGCTTTATGATAGTGAAAATAAATTAAAAAAAAATTATTAACACAATTCTTGACCATACATTGTACAAATGGCATACAGGATAAATCTTGACGGTTATCATATTTTGAGCAGTATAGTTTCAAAGCTTGTTAACATACAGCCCAAAAGCAGGAACAACATAAGCAATAAGCCCCTATTCAGCAAAATATGGTACAAACTATCAAACTATGATTTTAATAAGATAAACATGCTATAGCTTTAAAACAATATTATAGAACAAAAAAAGACCTATCATTCTACTATTGGTCACTTGTCTTTATACAAAATGAAAAAGCAATAATCCTGAAAATTCATGATGATATAATTTATATGAATCTAGGTTTGAATGAATCCAGAGCATAAAGGAACTATAGTGAACTGTATAATAATATCTATAAATGTAGAACAGCTAGCAGAAAATTACAACTAAATAATTCTTATTATATATTCCTTCAAAAAAACTTTTTTCACTGTATGAGCAAAAAAAAAAGAAAAAAAAAGATATGTACCATTTACAATAACGGGGATAAGTAATAGTTATACCATGGGTTGTTCACCGGTATGTGGAGATAATCCACGAGCTTTAGTGAGTGGATTATCTTACATACAGGTGGACAAACATGGTATAACTATTTTATACTTCCTACATCAGTGTAGACCTTGCATATCATGAGGTATTTCATACTAAAGTTGGTAAAGGTTGTTTAAATAAAGTGATTTTTGTCTGATTCTGTATTTATCAACACGGATTGAATGAAATAAATAACAGAAAAAAGTGGTAGAGAAATAAGGAGAAATGAATAATTAAAAGTAATAGAGAAATATGAAGATGTACTGCGGACTACTGTCCTGCCAGCCAAGAGTGAGAGTGACTTCATTTTTGTGTTTACAAAGTAATCAGGAATTATAATCGAAAGATCACCTGTGTATTAATCCTATCCACAGGATAGGATTAATACACAAGTGATCTATCGATTCACGTTAGATCAAATGGAGTGTACACTTTAGTGTTTTACTTAGCAATTGTAAACAAAGTATTACGTCACTGTCATTCTTGGTTGGCACAACCGTAATTGAAAGCTAGCAGAAAAAGTTTAACAAAATATTTACAGATGTATATTATGCTTTAATACTGTAGAGTTCTTTTCTTTTTTTTTAAAGAGGTGACTCAATATAGTAAGCCAATTTCATCAAGCCATAACGAAGCAGAGCCATTAGATAGTAGTTTCAAATCAGCATGTTTACACAATGCATATATATTTGTATATATGACAAGATGTATTTATATATAACATAGACATTAATCCCAGCTGTTTAAAGCTTCCTTAGCTAATAAACTGCCTTATAGTATATTTGAAGGGAATTTCTATCTTCAGGCCAAACCCTGGTAAATGTTGCAAGGGAGCGCAGTGGCTCAGTGGTAGAGTGTTTGACTCGAGACCGAAGAGCGTCTGGTTCGAGCCTCGCCGGCGTCACTGCGTTGTGTCCTTGAGCATGACACATTAATTCTAGCTTAGTACTGGTTCAACCCAGGAAGACCCATCCCTTTATAACTGAAAGATTGTTGATGGGACGTAAAGAATCAAATCAAATCAAACAAATGTTGCATTTTAAGATATTGAAACCTTCACTGTTTATCAAAGAATTCATTGAAGGGTTTTCAAGCCAGAATAAGCTCAAAGACATGGTCCACTATGTTAGTTTTGTTTGTTTATTTGTGTTGATGCTTTACAGCCTAGTCAAAAAAATTCAGTCATGTCGCCTTGATGACCTCCTGGGTTGAACCACTACTAAGCAGAGAATAAAGTGTCTTGTTTAAAGACACCACACAGCACCTCTGATAAGTCTAGAACCAGTGACCCCTCAATCTGAAGCCTAACACTCTACCACTTAATCACTGTGCTCCTCCCACAATGTTTGTCGAATAATGGGTTTACTGTTTTCCGTCATATACTGATTAAAGAATGCTAAGTTCATATCTTATTTTTGAAACAAAGGCTGACTTTGAGTGGAGATAACTATAAGAAATGATACATAAAGCACTACTACATGTAAACATAAAACTTATCCACACCTCCGTCATCTGAAGAAATATAACAATAAAACATGCGTGAATGTACAAGGTCTCTCCATGCTCTTTAATGCAGATAACTGGTAAAACTGAAAATTGAATGATACATACAACAAAAACCAATACAATTGCTTTTATATACTTAACTACTTAAGAAACCTGACACAAACTGTGTGCTAATTTTTTGGTAGTAAATGAATATGATGCACACTTGTCTTTCCATTGCCTAAAGTTGAACAAAGGTAGACTAAGATGCACTGAGATTATTTGAAAAGATGAATTTATTTCAGACGTCAGCTATCAAAACGTCATGTAACCCCTAAAATCAATTTTTGCAAGAACAAAGAAATCATGCAAAATTTACCAGAAACCTCTTAAGTGTGATTCTTTGTTTTGTTTGTTTGTTTGATTTGATTCTTTACGTCCCATCAACAATCTTTCAGTAAAACAGGGACAGGTCTTCCTGGGTTGAACCAGTACTAAGCTAGGATAAATGTGTCTTGCTCAAGGACCACAACACAGTGACGTCGGTGAGGATCGAACCTGCGGCCCTTCGGTCTCGAGTCAAGCACTCTACCACTGAGCCACTGCGATTCTTTGTTATTCCATTGAATTCTTCTGGGCATTCAAATAAAGCATGCTTGCACTGTTCAACCCAAAGCCTATTTTCACTTTCTTAACGTCAATTTTACGTTATCAGCAATTTATGAGCTTTTAAAAAGCACTGCCACTTATCAACTTTTTTTACTTTCACGTTTGGAATGCATTTTGACAATGTTTCAGTCCTTTTGAACTCAGTAGTTGCCGCCTTCATCCATTTAGCAATGTCAAGCATTACAATTACATGCTGATATGTGTATACTGCAAAGCTTGAAATTCGTACCCGATTAAAGTGAAGTGTAGCCAATTGGCACTATAACAAAGTAGACAGCACACACTAAACAGCGACATTCGTTGACAAAGAAAAAACGGTCAGCATCCATAGTCTATGTTGTTTCTTTGACGTTAAATTTGGTTCATTCCGCTTTTACCCTTTAACGTGACGAGAAACATAAGTTCTGATTTTTGAAAATGCATTCTCTTGCAATGATTGATTGGTTGACTCCAAGTCATTTCAGTTTCTAGAAATTGCTTAAACAAAGGAAACAAAATCACTGCCGTTTAGAAAACGTCGAAAGCACAACTTCATAACCTCATATCATATGTCACAGCAAGAAATTGCAAATATATTAAATGCACTTTTGTCTGTACTGGTATTGGCCTTGCATAAATGAAAAAGTTTTCAAAAAAATATCTAGACATACACTCCCGAGACAAAAGTGATAAAAATGGTATTTTGACGTCGTGAAGTCTGGTTCTATATTTGATAAATATATTTTTTCGAAGAACACTTTCTAATGTTGTGATATTAAAATAAGCATATTGGCTAAGCACTATAATTTGTTATTTACGAGTCTGAAGCAAGTAAAAAGTGTCAGGTTTCTTTAGTAGGTAAGTATAGATTTTTTTTTTGTTGTAAATTAACTAAAATCCAGAATAAGTTTTTTTTTTTATGTTTTACAAGGGAACATTAAATTAACAGTGAAATACAGACATGCTCAGTAAAAAAAGATGCTGGGATTATTCATGAAGTAACCTTGCTTTTGTTCCAATCCTTTGTCCTAATCAATGTTTGTATGTTGATTAAATTTGTGTACTTATTGAATGAAATATGTTGAAACCAAAACTAGCAGTGTGCTAAAAGTCCAGTGAAGTATTTTGAGTGTCCAATCCTTTTTCTCTCTCATCAACCAGATTAAACATATCATGTTGTTTGGTTTGAGTTGATTCTTTACGTCCCAGTCAACAATTTTTCAGTCTTGACGGGACGTTTCCTGGGTTGAAATAGTACTAAGAGGATGATAAAGTGCCTTGTTCACGGACTCAACACAACTTTAACATACTGCAAATTATTCAGAGATTTTGTTTGATTTGATTCTTCACGTCCCAGTCAACAATTTTTCAGTTATGTCGGGACGGGTCTTCCTGGGTTGAACCAGTACTAAGCAAGGATAAATATGTCTTGCTCAAGGACACAACACAGTGATTCGCCGGCGGTAAGACTCGAACTAGCAACCATTCAATCCCCAGTCTAACGCTCTATCAACTGAGCCATTGTACTCTGCATATCCATCAGCTTAAACACAATTTTTGGCCTAAAAAGATGACATTTATGAATACCAGCAACATATGCTTTGACTGAGAAATAATAAATTAAACTTATCATTATCCCCATCTCACACCCTTATCGGAATATGTTGTTTACTTTTTTCTTGTTATATTTATAGACACATACATCTATCAAATATAACCCTATACTATTCTTAGAAAGTCCAGAAATGATACCATTTAAAATGAAAGTTATTCCACAATAGTTTGTTTTGTTTTTTGTTTTTTTTGCATAAAAAGAGTTTAGCCATCATTGCCATCCAGTATTGAGATAATAAACCAGCAGCCAAATATGTGAGGTTAAATTCTTGCATGCCAGAAAGTATCTGTGAAAACGATTACTGCAGGAAGAAATATCCATTCACCAACAGAACTATAAAGAACATTCCAATAACTGTATTAGTAAGAAAAAAGCTGGGCAAGCATCACCAACACCCAGGTTAGTAACAAACCTGAAAACGCCCTACCCCTTTCTGGTCGACCATCGGGTACATCCTCTGTCATGTCCGGAGACAATCTCATTGGTTTCGGGTGAACTATATGGGCCTCCTATAAATAGAAAAAATATCCATCAGGAGATGGCAAATCCTCGACCTTAAGTTAATAATCAATACAAACTGATAACCAAGTATATATGATGTCCACTACAAATAAGCTCAGTTTTTGTGGCTTTTCCATGGGTAGTAACCAGTACCGGGCCGGGAGGTTTTATGATATGTGTGTTTTTTTTATTATATGACGGGAGCACCCGAAGGCTCACCGAAAGTGGTTTTATGGAGAAGCCGGGAATCGAACCTGCGACCCCTGGTTTACATGACATAGGTTTATCCCCTACACCACGGCGGCTTCTCAAAAAATAAGCTCATGGGAGATAACTAAAACAGTAAAGAAATGACAGCAATCATTTTTTGCATGTGAAAAACTGTCTTGACTTGATATATAACCTAACCAAATATTATCAAAATATCTTATAGGGTATGAATGTTTTGGAGCTTACATGGTTTCCCCTTTTCAAATTTATTCAAGCAAGGAAGAGTAACCATTCTTGCATGTGACAAAATGTCTTCACCTGATAAATATACCTACCAAATATTATCAAAATATCTCAAAGGGGATGGAAGCAATGGAGTAAACAAGGTATTCCCATAAAAGTTCATTCAAGGGAAATAACTCAAACAAGAAGTATGGGAGAGCAGCTATTATTGTACACAACACAACACACCATCTTAACTCGATATAATGTCTACCAAATGTTATTAAAATATCTCAAAGCGTTTAAAAGTTATGGGGTCTAATATTCATTCAAGGGAGATAACTCCAAATGAATGCAAGGGATAGCAACCCTTCTTGGTCACAACACACAGTCTTGACCCGATATATATATATGTGTCTACCAAAAGCTCTTAAAATATCTCAAAGGGTATAAAAGTTATGGCATGAACAAGGTTTCCCCTTTAAAATTCATTCAAGGGAGATAACTCCAATAAATTTTAAGGGAGAGCAACCATTCTTGTACAGGACACACTGTCTTGACCTGATATATATGCCCACCAAATATCATCAAAATATCTCAAAGATAATCAAAGTTATGGAGTGCAAAAGCTTACGTCTGCGGATGGACGGACACCAGACTAATCATTATATCCCCACGATCCTCGGTTGCATTTAGCTTTTTGATTAAATTATATAGTACTGTACATTACAAAACAGTAAAGCATTAGTGTGATGACTCTACACTAAAAAGTGTGCATCAAATCAAAGTAATTTAAGACTTGGTCATATTTCATACTTACTGGATCATTGGACTGAGGCCTCTGGAAATCAAAATTCGCTGGTGTTATACTGGGAGATGACAGTTCACTACTGGACACTTGTGGTGACTCCGGCTTCAAGAACTTCTCTAGCTGGGCGGTCTGGGCTGTAGGGGACAGGGGAGGACTCTGACGCTTCAGGGTACTACCCTGGGGAAGGTCCGCTGCAAATGGTTCCTCTGTTGAAGAAATATATGTTTTACATAGCAATATCTTTATGATCTCTCAAAATTCCAAGTTTTCTTCTATTTTGGCAAAAATCTAGTGAATAAATGTATTGATGTTTCAAAGATAGACAAGAATCGTTGAAAACAAACACTGGCAAGTTTACCTTGTTTTTGAGCAAGTAGTCTCAATTTACAGTTATAATAAATCTACCACAGTATACTGCATAATGCACGTGGTAGTGAATTTGTCATCTTTACCTGTTTATAAGAAATATAGAATAGCCTCATTACTATGCATCTTTGAAACATCAAAAGATATTAATGAAAAGAACACGACTTTAGAATAAACACAAAATTATATTATCACATGATGTCACATCTGGGAGTGATATAATGCCATGCAATAAAATTGATAAACCACTAGTGGCTTACAAATTAGTAGAGTAATGTCATAACGTTCGTTATAATGGTGCGTAAAAGCTGGCAAAATCTCGACGTTTTCATGCCAAAAATGTGATTTTTAAGTAATTTTTATGTCATATAATAAATAGAATCTAACATTGTGCTCTTGTATTATTGAATTTATTAAACTCATTGTGAAATAGCCATAAAATGCTCGGCAAGCCTCACATTTAATCGCTTTTTCCCAACTCGTTTAATAAATTCAATAAAACATGAGCACTCATGTAAGATCCTCTATTTACACTACAACCCTGTTATTCCATGCCTCATTATAACATGGATTTGGATATTCAATGGGTCGATCATGGCTCTCAAACTTAAGAATTTTACAAAGCTCATTTTCCTATAGTCACTTTTTTAAAACTGTCTCTTTATATATTGGTATTCACGTATAACACCATCCATTTAAATAAATCCCAAACATAGCATTATAAAGGGACTGCTGTTTGTTTGATTTGATTCTTAAAGTCCCATCAACAATCTTTCAGTTATAAAGGGATGGGTCTTTCTGGGCTGAACCAGTATTAAGCTAGGATTAATGTTCTTGCCCAAGGACACAACACAGTGACACTGGTGTGGCTTGAACCCGCGGCCCCTTGGTCTCATTTCAAGCACTCTACCAATGAGCCACTAGCTCTCATACTGTGTTTTCCTACCATTAGTAAAAAAATCATATGACGTGTCGCCGTAAAACTAAATTTCCGACCATATATCCGACGATATACCTCCCCAAATGAAAAAAAAATACAATTATCCCCTAATTTTGTGTTACCTACCATTAGTAAAAGAATCATATGGCATCAATGCAAACGGTAATCTGTCCGGTATCTCAATCTCATTTCTGCGTAACACGACCAGGTGCATGGCAATACAGAACTCCTCTAAGTTTAAAGCACCATCTTGATTCAAGTCAGACAACTGCCTGTAAAAATAGAGTACATGCCCCTAGATAATAGAAATTTCTTGCACACAGGATAAGGATATTTGAGATTTTAACCTGGGATAAAAAAATCTTATCTTACCCATGTTATCTTACCCAGGCTGTCATGCTGTTGTGTTTAACGTCTCACCAACAGCTAAGGTCATATGGAGACGGGCCCATGGCTTAAAGTCTCATTGGAAAGTCTCATTGGTGAAGCTGGGAATCAAACCTGCGACCCCTGGTTTCCATCCACCACACTACAGCGGCTCCTGCCAGGCTGTCATGTGACGGGTCTGTATATTGGTTGTATTGGAACTCACGCACAAGGTCGTCAAGTGACATCATTGCTATGTTAAAGTGACGTCATCATGTCATGTCCCATCTCAGCGTATTCAGGTACTTCTGGGAGCCTTTTTTCATCAAAAAATGCGTTATTTAATGGTGAGCAAGAAAAAGTATCCATTAATTGTGTGAGGATGAGATAGAAAAATCCGTCCCTCGGGATCACTGTTTGTCATCACTCTGCAAGCCTCATGATGCCAAACAGTGATCCGCGGGGTGGATTTTCAAATCCCACCCTCACACTCATGATGGATTCATATTATCTTAATTATTCCTTCAGCCTTTTAATGCTAGATATTTTATGTGCTACTCTCTTCCCAATTTTTTATCCAATTAACTTGCAGTACAGTAAAACCTGTGTAAAACGGCCACTCGATCGGAAATTGGTTTCAATACCAATTATCACTTAACCCTTAATGTGCCAATCGCAACAAAAGTCTTCTGCTTAACTCGTCTGCTGAAATGTTTAGGAAGCCTCTATTGCAAACAGTGTAGACCCAGATCAGACTGCTCCTATAGGAGCAGTCTGTTCTGGGTCCATGCTGTTTGCGTCTAAACTTAATTCGTCAATAATGTTAAGCAACAAGACTTCAGCAGACAACATTTTCAGATGCATTTTTTTCTTGGCGCTTTAAGGGTTAATGCTGGGCAAAAGTATTGCGGGAGCATTCTGCAATACTTTTGACCTTCATTAAGCTACCATTTGTCATTAAGATCTTAGTTTTGTCTATTTTTGAGTGGCCGTTTTACACAGGTTTTACTGTATTCTAGTTATTAGCATGTAACTTCTAAGAAGCCAGATGATCAGGATCCACATTATCTTTAAACAAGAAAAGTAAGGGTTAACTCTTCACATAAACAATAAGTTAGCAAATATCAAAATGTTTTTGTATAGGTTGCAGCAAATACACAGACATGAGAAAGTACAACTTGATATACACAATATTTCAATATTCTAGCTAGTCTCTGTAGCTGAGCAGGCTGGTTTGAGCCTTACCTGGCCGCATACCCGACAAGCAGGTTTTCTTCCATTGAGGCCCAATTGTCAAAGTGAAATTAAAGTTCTTAGAACAATGTAAGCCAAACTTACCATATTTTTGACAACTCCACGTTGGGCAACTTGGATTTTTCAAAGAAGTCTTTAGCTACATTACCTACAATGAAAGTCAACCAATGAAAATATTAACTCTTAAAGCATCAATCACAACTGCAGCAGACGACAAATTTTGCTACATCTTTCTTAATGTTCGAAAAATATAAGGTATGATATTTCATAAGAATCGTCTGTCAGCAGACGATTCTCATGAAATATCATGCCTTATTTGTTATTTTTGAAAAGCGGCAAAATTTGAAATTGTCGTCTGCTGCAAATTTTTAGGTGGCGCTTTATGGATTGAAGAGGAAAGTAACATGTACAATCTGAAATGCAAGCCCTCATTAAACCATGTAAACTGCCACAAACCCGATCAAAATCGTATGAGGAATAAGAAAGATACAGATGTTTGTATAGTTGAGAATTGAAAGCCATGGAAGGCAGCCATGGAAGGCAGCCATTTAAGCCAGTGTGACAACACATAGCCCTTATCAAATATGCATGCAAAGAATAACTAGCAGGGATAATTCTCGCTCAGAATATAATGAGAAAAAATATCCCATTCGCCCAAAACTGACGAGAAATTATTGAATTCTTAGAGAGGAGTTTTAACAAAATTGTATGCTTAAAAAATTTTCTCCCATCAAGCCAATTTCAATGAGATTTTTGGCAGAAAAATGAGCGACTCTCTCAGAATCTCCCCAGAAAATAACCACTAAACTAGCTTCCTGCTATTCATTTTCTTTTGCATTTTTAATGATTTTTATTGAAAAATGTTAATTTTGAAAAAAATCTGTATGAGATAACACCCTGACTTACCAGTGATTTGTCCATTAACATCTGGCTCTATATTTTGGAATTATTTGAGATATCACTTTGACTTACCAGTGATTTGTCAAACATCTGGCTCTATACTTTGGAATTATTTGAGATAGCACCCTGACTTACCAGTGATTTGTCCATTAACATCTGGCCCTATATTTTGGAATCGTTTGAGATATCACTTTGACTTACCAGTGATTTGTCAAACATCTGGCTCTATACTTTGGAATTATTTGAGATAGCACCCTGACTTACCAGTGATTTGTCCATTAACATCTGGCTCTATATTTTGGAATTGTTTGAGATAGCACTCTGTCCTACCAGTGAGTTGTCCATTAACATCTGGCTCTACATTTTGGAATTGTTTGCGAAAGCACATTGACTTACCAGTGATTTGTCCATTTACATCTGGCTCTACATTTTGGAATTGTTTGAGATAGTACTCTGACTAACCAGTGATTTGTCCATTAACATCTGGCTCTATATTTTGTAATTGTTTGAGAAAGTACTCTGTCTTACCAGTGATTTGTCCATTAACATCTGGCTCTACCTTTTGGAATTGTTTGAGATAGCACTCTGTCTTACCAGTGATTTGTCCATTAACATCTGGCTCTAAATTTTGGAATTGTTTGAGATAGCACTCTGTCTTACCAGTGATTTGTCCATTAACATCTGGCTCTACATTTTGAAATTGTTTGAAATAGCACTCTGTCTTACCAGTGATTTGTCCATTAACATCTGGCTCTACATTTTGGAATTGTTTGAGATAGCACTCTGTCTTACCAGTGATTTGTCAATTAACATCTGGCTCTACATTTTGGAATTGTTTGAGATAGCACTCTGTCTTACCAGTGATTTGTCCATTAACATCTGTCTCTTCATTTTGGAATTGTTTGCGGAGGCACTCTGACTTACCAGTGATTTGTCCATTAACATCTGGCTCTACATTTTGGAATTGTTTGAGATAACACTCTGTCTTACCAGTGAGTTGTCCATTAACATCTGGCTCTATATTTTGTAATTGTTTGAGAAAGTACTCTGTCTTACCGGTGATTTGTCCATTAACATCTGGCTCTATATTTTGGAATTGTTTGAGATAACACTCTGACTTACCAGTGAGTTGTCCATTAACATCTGGCTCTATATTTTGTAATTGTTTGAGAAAGTACTCTGTCTTACCAGTGATTTGTCCATTAACATCTGGTTCTATATTTTGGAATTGTTTGAGATAGCACTCTGTCTAACCAGTGATTTGTCCATTAACATCTGGCTCTATATTTTGGAATTGTTTGAGATAACACTCTGTCTTACCAGTGAGTTGTCCATTAACATCTGGCTCTATATTTTGTAATTGTTTGAGAAAGTACTCTGTCTTACCAGTGATTTGTCCATTAACATCTGGCTCTATATTTTGGAATTGTTTGAGATAACTCTCTGACTTACCAGTGAGTTGTCCATTAACACCTGGCTCTATATTTTTTAATTGTTTGAGAAATTACTCTGTCTTACCAGTGATTTGTCCATTAACATCTGGTTCTATATTTTGGAATTGTTTGAGATAACACTCTGACTTACCAGTGAGTTGTCCATTAACATCTGGCTCTATATTTTGGAATTGTTTGAGAAAGTACTCTGTCTTACCGGTGATTTGTCCATTAACATCTGGCTTTACATTTTGGAATTGTTTGAGATAACACTCTGACTTACCAGTGAGTTGTCCATTAACATCTGGCTCTATATTTTGGAATTGTTTGAGAAAGTACTCTGTCTTACCAGTGATTTGTCCATTAACATCTGGTTCTATATTTTGGAATTGTTTGAGATAGCACTCTGTCTAACCAGTGATTTGTCCATTAACATCTGGCTCTATATTTTGGAATTGTTTGAGATAGCTCTCTGTCTTACCAGTGATTTGTCCATTAACATCTGGCTCTACATTTTGGAATTGTTTGAGATAGCACTCTGTCTTGCCAGTGATTTGTCCATTAACATCTGGCTCTACATTTTGGAATTGTTTTAGATAGCACTCTGACTTACCAGTGATTTGTCCATTAACATCTGGCTCTACTTTTTGGAATTGTTTGAGATAGCACCCTGACTTACCAGTGATCTGTCCATTAACATCTGGCTCTACTTTTTGGAATTGTTTGAGATAGCACTCTGTCTTACCAGTGATTTGTCCATTAACATCTGGCTCTATATTTTGGAATTGTTTGATATAACACCCTGACTTACCAGTGATCTGTCCATTTACATCTGGCTCTATATTTTGGAATTGTTTGAGATAGTACTCTGACTTACCAGTGATTTGCCCATTTACATCTTGCTCTATATTTTGGAATTGTTTGAGATAGTACTCTGACTTACCAGTGATTTGTCCATTAACATCTGGTTCTATATTTTGGAATTGTTTGAGATAGTACTCTGACTTACCAGTGATTTGCCCATTAACATCTGGCTCTATATTTTGGAATTGTTTGAGATAGTACTCTGACTTACCAGTGATTTGCCCATTAACATCTGGCTCTATATTTTGGAATTGTTTGAGATAGTACTCTGACTTACCAGTGATTTGTCCATTAACATCTGGTTCTATATTTTGGAATTGTTTGAGATAATACTCTCTCTGTTCATCGTTGATGCTCCACACATCGTCCACACTTTCCTGGTCCGATGAGGACTCTATCTCTGGAATCATCAAATTCTCCCATTCTCTTTTAATATTACTGCCAAGCAAACCTGAAACACGGCACATAATAGCTACATAAACAATTCATTACAAGGTCTTAAAGAAGAGGGATATCCAGATGAGTAGTTTTCTTATATCTACAAAGAATATACAAGGGGCATTTGGAAAGTTCTTAGCATAGCATCATAACTCCAAAATGCGTTGATAAAATGCTATCAAATAATACATTTTTGAAACTAGAATTCAACGGCTACTTGATGGTTTGATTTTTGTCGAAAAGGGACTCGGCGAGCGCATGCTCAAAATGAGTAGGGTTTATACACTGGCTGAAATTTTAAGCAAAATATTTGTAAAAAAACGAAGGAAAATTGGGCACAATATTTACGATCATGGTTTGACAAATTAACGATTTGGTCCCAATTTATTTTTTATTAAAATATATTATGCCATCAGTGCTTGCACGACTTACACCTTTACATTTAGAATATGCTGACTAATAGAGAAATGATAAACTTTCAAAAATGGGACTAAAGGCCTATTGAGTATATGTTTTGCTTTATTTGTAGCGAACAATTCATAAAAATTATTTGTCACGCAAAAAGTGTAGCTAGTTCAGTTCTGTATTCAAGAAAATTATTTCTAATAACACTACCCCTACTTTTCAATAAGTGGGTGGGGTTACTAAACCCCTCACATTTTGTTGATGGCATAAGAACTTCTCATGGTATCGCTTAAACCATCACAAAATTGATTGATTTCTACTCTCAAGGTATTTTTACTTTTTTGTTTGCCACCGTTTTCAATTGAAATGAACCAGAACATCAACTCATAGCTAAACTTACTCTGCCCCATGGGAAGATTATAAATGTTATCTTCCATTTGTTCAGGTTTACAAAATTTGTTTTGGTTTAAATACAAAGAACATAAAGTGTGCTTGACAAAAATACCGATGCCCTTCATTTTCAAACTACTATCTGTTTCATATTTTCAAAATATGTGCTTTGTGACATGCGATTTTGAGTTGAAAAATATACCGCATTGCTTTGCTTTCTAGACGGTTTTGGTATTGCTGTTCCGGTATTTAGTTATTAGAAACATCCAACTCGGCCATCAGTTGTATAATAACTGTACCAGATTGTGGACTACCAAATGGTACAAAATGATATAATTTCATGAACTATTGTAAATGTTCTGCACACTTTTCAAAAGGTAAAATGTTATATTTTCCACTGAGATTTTGCATTTTCCAGTATACAAACAGTACATGTATTCGCAATGATATTATTCGTGAATGCATTAAAATACCCTCATGAAATTTATGCCATAACATAGTAAATCGGTTACTGAGATAAAAGACCATGCTAAGAACTTTCTAAATGCCACTCGTACAATAAGAACCTGCTTTTTTTTTTATCTCAAGCTATCATTAATTACCACTGTTAAAATATATGCTTAATCAAATCTCATATTCTCACAAAATTCTTAAAGCCATATCTTATCTTCACTGTTGCATATTACTTGCTGCCATGAAAAAATCTAGTCTGAATTGCATTTCCAAAGAATCTTTCAACAGTACAGCTCTTTTGCCAGTATCTACAGTGCTGTTCTGTGGCAGGGTTCGTATGGAAATGGGAAAACAGAATTCCAGGACTTTTCCAGGACGTTTTTTTCATTTTTAAAGGACTCAAATTTCTTCCCAATTTTGTATAAAATAACGCGAAAAAATGCATATTTTTCAGCCGGAAACGTCAAAATGAAAAGGCACACTCATTTTCTTTGATTCTGATTCAGGTGATAAAAACGGAGACTAACACACAAATTGAATAGAATAGAATACGAGTCGCACCTCGCTCTTCAATGTGTATCTTGCAATTTTCACCCAGTTTTTGCGATTTTCACACATTTATTTTGTGTATCCCATAAATCCGAAAAGGACTCATTGTATTTTTCAAGAACTACATCATATTTTCAAGGATGATTTTACAAAATTCCAAGCCACTTTTTTCAAATTCCAGGAGTTTTCCAGGTCTGTGCGAACCCTGTGTGGGATTACACTTGCTGCCATTGTACTGGTTTATGGTATTCCCTTCAAGAAAGGCCAAATTGCTCACATAAGAAGGGCTGATTTTTCTACTCTTTACACTACTTTACCTCATAATTTAATTAAAGATAAACTTATTGATCTTATTGAAAGTACCTTCCAGAGAGAAGGCTCTCCTTACCTTGCATGTAGTGACAGAAATGCATTTTTTACTTCAGAAAAACCTAAAAAATATCATGCATGGTCGTGTCAAAATGTATGCGATGCGCTGACCTTTTTGTTGGACAACATTTTTATTCGATTTGGCACCAAGCTCTATAGACAAGTTGTTGGGATTCCTATGGGCACTAATTGTGCTCCCCTGGTTGCAGATTTATTCCTGTTTTGTTATGAAAGGGACTTTATGATGTCTCTTTCTGATGATAAGCAGGCTGATGTCATTGATGCGTTTAACACTACTTCCAGATATTTGGACGATATCTTAAATATTAATAATGTTTATTTTGACAATATGGTTAGTCAAATATACCCTTCAGAGCTCCAACTTAATAAAGCCAATGCCTCTGATACCGAAGCCGCGTTTTTAGACTTGCATTTGTCAATTTCTAATGATATTGTTTCTACCAAAATGTATGACAAACGTGACGACTTTGATTTTGAAATTGTCAATTTCCCATTTTTAGATGGTGATGTTCCTCGTTCTACATCCTATGGAGTCTATATCTCTCAACTCATTCGTTTTGCTAGAGCATCTAGCTATGTTGTTGACTTCAACACTCGCAATAAATTGTTAACTCAGAAACTTCTTAAACAAGGCTATCGGTATCATAAACTTCGCAAAACATTTTCAAAATTTTATAGACGATACTATGATTTGATTTCTAAATTCCAAGTTGGACTTAAATCTCTCTTGCGCCAAGGACTTTCAGAACCTGATTTCTATAGTGACTTGGTGTATAAGTTGAAGAAGATTGTTGGCTCTAATAATTTTTCAGCGCAGTTCATTAAAATAATTTCCCATTATAAAAAGATTGGCTATAACATTAATGTATTGCAACAGACTGCATGCTTGGTAGTCAACCCAATCACGGTTGGCAACTTTGCTTTCCTCTTTAATTGCACGCCTGTGGGTCGGACTTCAGACTCTATGATGGTTCCGACTTAAAGACTTATCTATTTATGTGATGGTAGGGGCCTGATGCTTTGGATGTTTGTCGGGCCCACCGGGGTTTACCTGTTGGATTTCTTTTGCTCCGGTATTCAGTTTAATTTACTGTTGAGTCCTTATCCTTGCTTTATCTCCTTGTTATATCTTGATTTATATGTTTTAGGAGATGATGCATTGATAAGTTAGGGGTCTTTCATGCAAACCAAATATCTATGTGTCTTGATCCACATCTGAATTAAGGGTGAGGTTGGCGCCGTTAAACCGATTTAAGCCCTCCAGTAAAATATTTTACTGACCGTTCCAAGGCGGTACTTCTTTTGTGGATCTTTTATGTTTTTGTTCTGTCTTGTGTTTGCTATGTTTTGTGCGCGTCTGTTTATATGTGCTTTTTGGTCACCTGCTGGGAAAGGGCTGACCTCTTGGCTCTCGTTTGTGGTGTCTTCTGTGAGTTTGTCACTTTCCCATTGGTATCCTGGGTCAGGTGTGGTACTTGATTGTATCGATTCCTGATCTTTGCACCATTACTTACTTTTACAAACAAATAGCTCTGTTCCATATCAGTCTGCTCCTAGAGGAGCAGTTTGATCAAGGACTATTTGCAAATTATTTATTGATAACAAGAATGGATTAGACCAGCTCATCAACTTTTTTTTTTGTGAGTGGCAACCTTTGTCATCTGCTAATAACCTTTCAAAACAGTTTGGACCCTGATCAGGACCAACCAACATCGATCCTGATCTGGATCCAAACTGTTTGACCCTCTGATAGTGTTCATGAATTTAGAAAGATTTTTTTGAAAAAGTTAATTTTGAAAAAGTCAACAGATGACAACAAAAGAATGAAAAAAAAGTCTAAAACACTATTTTGTATGTGTACCTCTTTTTTCTTCATCACTATTGAAATCCTCCCATTTGTTTGTCTTGTCCAATCGAAATAAAGATTCTTCATGTGGACTCCCAGGTGGCGCTATTGATGAAGGTAGACTGGTTGCTGGGCCATTAACATTGGCTACCTCAGTTAACACCATCCTAGGACCATTCTCTGTAGGAGCTTGTGAACCAGGCAGATTGACATGACCTTGTGAACCAGTCAGATTGACATGACCTTGACCTTGAACACTACTGGACACTACAGCTGGAGGAGAAGTTGGTGTCGAGAATTTTGGAGGCATCTGTTGTATGTGTGGTGAGGTTGGCGGAGAGAGGGGTGCGGAGAGTGGTGCGGAGGGTGGTGCGGAGGGTGGTGCGAAGGGTGGTGCAGTGGGTGGTGCAGAGAGTGGCACCGAGGAGATGGTGGAGGGTATAGAGGTTTGAACTGGTTGGGCTGGTCCAATGCCTTGAGCCGGAGAAAATGGAGGAGCTGAGGCTTCTATTGTGGATCGGTCTTTGATGGGAGTCTGAAAATAAAACACAACAAAAAATAATTGAGCCGTGACATGTGATTTCCAACAATGTGGCATTTTGAAAAGTGTAGACTCATACGAGCCTGTGCAACCTCCTTTTAAGCTTAGAAACTCCAAATTATGTTCAGTCAAGAGCTTAACACTCATAGAATATTCAAGCGACTAGCAAAGTCTCTGATCAGACTGCGCGTATGCGCAGGCTGATCTGAGGCTTTGCTGGTCGCACATACCACATTGTTGGAAATTCCATGCCACGGCTCAAATTATTTTTTCCAGTTTTCTTGCAAAATTATCACTTATTGTAAATGTTCTAAAATTTCAAACACTTTTCTCTTTTTTTCTCAAATAAAATGTTGGTTATCAGTGCTGGAAGTCACGAAATGCTCGTCAGAATAGCTGATCTGAGTCTGCCCTGTTTGTCAAGGTCATTTTTTATTGTTTGTTTGTTTGTTTTGATTCTTTACATCCCATCAACAATCTTTCATTTAACAGGGACGGGTCTTCCTGTGTTGAACCAGTACTAAGCTAGGATAAATGTGTCTTGGCTCTCGTTTGTGGTGTCTAACTGTGAGTCTATCACTTTCCCATTGGTATCCTGGGTCAGGTGTGGTACTTGATTGTATCGATTCCTGATCTTTGCACCCTTACTTACTTTGCTCAAGGTCTTTTTTAGGCAGACAAATAGTGTTCAAGATTCTAGAACATCTATCCTAGGCTATTCTCATGTATAAATTTTCATCAAAATTTAAATCTACCAATCCTGCCTTATTATGACTGCAAACCCATAAATAGATACTGTAGGTACAAACAGTGCAAACTAGAAAATATGGCGGTTCATCAGTAAGAAATATTTGGGCAGATATAAAATATCAGTACAATGTAATCCTAATTCTTGACGTCTCAAAATTTATCATCTTTGATTTGATTCTTTACGTCCCAGTCAACAGTTTATCAGTCATGCCAGGACAGGTCTTCCTGGGTTTAACCAGAACTAAGCAGAGGATACAGTGTCTTGCTCAAGGACACAATGCAGTGGCTCCAGTGAGGCTCAAACCCGCAACCTGTCAATCTTGAGTCATACACTCTACCAGTGTGCCATCGCGCTCCTCTCATCACTAAATTTACAAAAGTCAATCAGATCTTTATCATATTAAAATGGGTGGAAGATTGCATGAGCCAAGAAAGGTTTAAGATTGTAAATATGATAATTTAGTTTGCTTACTATTTCTTCAGAATGTCCATCTGTGGCATATCAGAGTTTATATGTGAGTTGAGCTTCAAGACCAATTACAGAAAAACCTGTGTAAAATTGCCACTCAAAAATAGACAAAACAAAGATCTTAATGACAAATGGTAGCTTAATGACAGTCAAAAGTATTGCAGAATGCTCCCCTTGGAGCATTCTGCAATACTTTTGACCTGTATTAATAGCAACCAACCAACGAGTGTTGCCCCGCAAAGCGGGGCAACACGCGAGTTGATTGCTTTACGACTAGAGAGGCTTTGATCTGCTCTATTCATGCCTATTCATCTTAAAATACGAATAGAAAATATTTTCGAAATCGCCCAGTTCCGGTATCTATACGGAGTCGATACGGGGAACCAATCTAGATCTTACTAAGAACCTAATTCTACTGTTGAAAAATATGTCGTGATCATCATTGGCATTGAAAAAATACAAAAAGTAAAAATGAATTGCGAAGATGCCAGGTTTGTTGATATTAAAGTCATATTTTAGCCATAAGACTGAAGGATTTTTTCTATCACCAGAAGCTTGAACGGTAGTGATAGCTCTTTCATGCAAGCGGCTGTGTGATCCCCGTGATGTCACTCTTATAACGTTATGTCACAATTTGATAACATCTTGAGCCAAACGCCAACTGCCACGTGCATCGTCACACCTTTGAAATGGGCCGCGACATGAGATTTCCAACAATGTGATATGTGCGACCAGCAAAGACTCAGATCAGCCTGTGTATACACGCAGTCTGATCAGAGCATTTTCTAGTCGCTTGATTTTTCTATAAGTGTTATGCTCCTGACTGGACATCATTTTGAGTTTCCAAGCTTAAAAGGAGACTGCACAGGCTTGTCTGTGTCTGAGCTGACCCTCAAGGCACTTCTGTATGCGACGTTTTCTTGTTCTTTTGTCACTTTCCCATAAGGTGTTCTGGGTCAGGTGTGATACTAATAGTATCAATTCCTGACATTTGCATTCTTCCTTATTTTTATACTCACACGAGTACCGACTCACAAGAAATACCGCATTCTGTGCTATCCTCTCAGATCAAATAGTGGTTGGCTGCCCATTAGGTGTGCCTATTTCATATTAGCGATAATTGGTCTTGAAAACCAATTTTCAGTCTTTTTTAGAGTAGCCATTTTACACAGGTTTTACTGTAGTTTTTAATCTGACAGACCTTGACAAGAAATTTTTAAAAAAAAACAACTGTATGGGATCGGCTTCAATCAAACTCGCAACCCCTGGATCTGCAGTCGTAGTCACTACGGACTGCGCTATGGGGCCCAGTAAAACATCTGTTGAGCTGACTCACTGAAAGGATCTCAAAAAAGACATTGCCAACTGAAACAACAACAGATGTTTTCTTGGAGAAAAATGTATAATTCATCAATCAAAAGAGTCCTATCCATAAGGTATAAACATCTTCACAAGCCAAGGGGCCGGGCCGCCTAGCAGTCAGTAACATGTCTGGCTACAGATGTATGTCTGACTGCAGATCCAGGGTTCATGAGTTCGATCCCGGCCTGGTACCATACTTTCATGGAGATTGATCGTGAAATAATTTCTACGGTTATTCTCCTCCCTTCCACTGATTCATTCAAGAAGGGTTGTTGTCAGTTACAAGCGAAAGTATGTGCAGGCATTGCTGGTTAATTGCTTGTTCAAGCCTGCCCAGGCCAAAGTGTGGTTAGGTGAACTGACCATCCCGACATGACCATAGCTGTTGACTTGGGACGTAAAGCAAGAAAACAAAGAAAAGAAAGAACAAGCCAAGGGTACTAAGTCCATTTCGTTCCTTAAAACGAAGTGGACTTAGTACCCTTGGCTATCAAAGATGAGGTATACAATGTTATACCTGTTGTGCAGGAACTGGCTGTAAGGGAGGAGCATCTGAGAGAGCTCTGTATTGACCAGATAAGTTACGACCATGAGATTTCTTTGGTGGTGGAGGTAGTTGACCCTGCTGTTGCCTGAAATAACAAGAAACATCTCTACATAAAGCTTTAAAACTATCAAGGCTGTCTACAAATATGGCATAAACTTGTAAATTGAGAACTGCTTATCAGACCCTTCTTCTACCACCCAGCACAGCTCTGGAAAATAACCTGCATTGGGCAAAATAATCACATTTGAGGTCAATGTAATATACTGACACCGTCAATGGAACATCAAATGTACGTCAAGGGTGCCAGATCAAGGTGCATGCTTGTTGAGAATGTCAAGAACAATTACTATGCAATAATTCATAGACTTCGCTATCATAGTTAGAGAGAATCCTACTTTAGTACAATTTTGACAAAAGTCAATGGACAGTGAAATATAGGTCAAGGGAAACAGGTCAAGATGCGTGCTTGTAGACTATGTGAAGGGCATTTACTATGGAAGGTTTCATAATCCTAGCTATCATAGGTAGAGAGAAACACACTTCAGTATTTTAATGGACGCAAAATCTGACAAAGTCAATGGAGCATGAAATGTAGGTCAAGGGTACCAGGTTAAGCCGCATGCTTGTAGAGTATGTCACAAATGAGTACTATACAAGGTTTCATAATCCTAACTATCATAGGTATATAGAAACAAACTTTAGTATTTACTTGACATAAAATTATGACAAAGTCAGTGGAGTGTGAAATGTAGGTCAAGGGTACCGGGTCAATGTGCGTTCTTGTAGAGCATGTCAAGGACAATTATTATGCACGGTTTCATAATCCTAGCCATCATAGCTACAGAGAAACACACTTTAGTATTTAACATCATGATGTAAAATTCTGACAGTCAAATGGAGCGTGAAATGTAGGTCAAGGGTACCGGGTCAATGTGCATGCTTGTAGTGCATGTCAAGGACAATTACTATGTAAGGTTTCATAATCCTAGCCATCATAGCTTAAGAGAAACACACATTATTATTTTATGTCGTGACGTGAAATTCTGAAAGTCAATGGAGTATTAGGTTTCAAGGTCAAGATTTTATAATTCTAGCCATAATAGGTACTGAGAAATCTTACGTCGCAACATAAAATTCTGACAGTCAATGGAGCGTGAAATGTAGGTCAAGGGTACCGGGTCAATGTGCATGCTTGTTGAGCATGTCAAGGACAATTACAAGGTTTCATATTCCTAGCCATCATAGCTACAGAGAAACACACTTTAGTATTTTACGTCGCAACATTAAATTCTGACAGTCAATGGAGCATCAAATGTAGGTCAAGGGTACCGGGTCAATGTGCATGCTTGTAGTGCATGTCAAGGACAATTACTATGTAAGGTTTCATAATCCTAGCCATCATAGCTAAAGAGAAACACACATTAATGTTTTATGTCGTGACGTGAAATTCTGACAGTCAATGGAGCAAGAAATGTAGGTCAAGTGTACCGGGTCAATGTGCATGCTTGTAGAGCATGTCAAGGACAATAACTATGTAAGGTTTCATAATCCTAGCCATCATAGGTACTGAGAAATTAATTGTGACAGAGTTTGAGGGACGGACAGAATGATGTCAGTACCTTGTTGGGTACTTTAAAGGACCTCGGACAGTCTCCTATTCAATCTGTCCAAAATTTGACAGCCTGTGGCTAGAATAATGCATGCTTGACAACTATAGTTTTGTGCTTAAATCAAACCCTTACATTTAGTGTACCAAGCAAAATAAAAATATTTTGAAAATATTGCATGATTATGCCATGACATTAGGGTGTAGGGGGTGGGGGTATTTTTTGTGACCAAATTTTATTTAACAGAAAGTCAAAGTTTCGCTGGGTATTCACCTAAATACATAAAATTATAATGTTTAGGGAATAAAACTTGAGACGAAAGTGATGCGTTTGCATAAAATTCAGGTTGAGAAGATTTCATCCTTCTTCTAAATAAGTATGCTGTCCATAATTTTTGACAATTACCTATGGTGCAGCCAGTTTGACATGTTCATTGAGCTGTATCATATCTGCATACTGTATATATCAGTCTAGATAAACGCACTTTTTGAGCTTATTGTATTAAAACATTTTCTTAATCATCAGATTTAACCTATAATTTTGGCTTAAAAGAACTGTCTTATTGCGACGGTTCTTTTGAGTGCCCACAACATATGTTTTGGTTGAGAAATAAGGCAATTGACTACTTGGTACGCAATCATAACTAAAGCCCTAGATACATGCCATTGTAAATTGATATTTACCTACAGGTTTGCACAAAATAAGTTCCTTATACGTTTTTATAATAAATTGTTTTTGAGCATTTTGACATCGTTCCACCCCGTGGCCAATCATGCCGTTTTTATATGATGTGTGAAATGTAAAACTACAACAGTGTGCAAAAGGATTAGTTTGGTCACGGTGGGAGGGGGGGGGAAGCACTTCAGTAAAACTTTTTCTATTTTCTATATGTTGAAAAGCAAAAACAGGGTTTTGAACCCATATTTTTGAATAGGTGCTTGTCCAATGAGAAAAACACTTTCGCGGATAATTCGAGAGTTGAACCTACTATCTTTTTGATGGAAAAACTATCGTTTTCTTTGAATTTTTTTTCTGGCAATTTTATGGGCAATCCTTCATTAAGACTGTCCGAGGTCCTTTCCGAAATTGATGCATCTATTCAAATGTTATTGATCCGAACCAGAAGTGAGGCAAAACTTTAGTCACAAAAGGGCCATAACTCAGTCAAATTTTGTTGATGTTGACCTCCAAATTCGAAGGTGGCCTGTATTTAACAATGCTTAACCATTGATGTTGTTTTCAGAAAACATGATGTCTCCCCCATAATACTTACTGTTAGTAGTAAAAGGTGAGTTGAAGGTGCAAATCAATATATCTGCTATGTTTTATAAACAAACAGTAAGATATTAACCAACTTGAGGTGGAATACGAAATATGATGCAGATACAAATTATGTACATGTCACCTTTGACCTCCTAGTATGACCTAGACACTCTGTACCTTGTCTCATCAGAATCAGTCCATGGATTTTCAAGAAACCAGGTAAAAATCAAAACACTGTGAATGGACACACAGACAGACAGATGGATATACAATGTGGTAGAGTAGCCCTTGCCCCAAACAAATTTTGCTGGGGTATAATAGGAGGGTGTGTGTGTGTGTGTGGGGGGGGGGGGGGGGGGAGGAAACATACGATCACACTGCTGGCTTCAGCACTGCATAAAAGTATGTTACCAGTGGTCAAAATTTGAACAAAAGTATTCAATTAATCCAGCTGTTAAAGGGATCAGTGTTCTATTGGAAAGGCCATAAACTCTTATTAACATATGAGCTATGTCAGGAGAATCACAATTTTACGCTGAAATTGTTGCCTATCTGGACCTATGATATATATTGAAATTTTAGATATTCAAGGCAGTCTCTGCTGCTGAATTTTCTTGTGGCATGGCTAATATCACTTTTTGCTATGACCCATTTTTATGACAATGTTTACAAGGATGTCCTATATAAAAACAGATGTTTGTCATGTTAGGTCACAGACATTTTAATTGCAACCTGTAAAAGTTTAAAATGTCACCAACACAGCTCCTGATTCAACAATATTTTATGTCGCAAACTTGTGCAAATTTTGCTTCATCTTATGCTGTGGTCACCTGCAGGGAAGTGAGTTTCAATGACTACCCAAACAATGGCGTAGCCAGAACGCTGAAAAAATTACGCACATCAAAGGGAGACTACTGGATCAGGCAGTGATTCTCTTCAATTGTGTCCCTTTTCATAATGAGAACTTCTCTGAAAGGAAAAAATTTGCCCCCAGAGGGAGCAAATTCTTTCCTTTACAAGCAGTTCCTTATGGCATGGAAAATCACTTTTACCACATTAGGTGACCTCCCTTGAATGTTACTATTTTTATTACGCACTTGCATAACTGCATAATGGGAGCTACGCAAATGCCAAAGTAAATATTTTAATATATTATTCAATAAACTGCTGAAGAAAAAAATCATAATCTTGATAAATACTACTTCAATGACTAATTTCACTAAAGCTACCTTTAGCCCTTTTCCTGCTATTCATAGCCGAGTCATCTGCTCTCTCATCTAGTTTATGTAGTTTGGTAGCCTATATTGCAAACAATTTGAACCCAGATCAGACTGCTCCCACCAGGGTTCATTGTGTTTGCATCTATGATAAAAAGTAGTATGGAAGGCATTTTGAATGTACGAAGCAGAATGTAATAAGTTGAGAATATTTTCTCGACAAAAAATATTGGCAGGTCAAGGCTCCTAGCATTGTCTGCCGATATCTTTTGCAAACAGCTTGGAACATTGGGCTTGATCTGGATCCAAACTGTTTGACACTCTGATGGTATTCTTGAAAGAATTTTTCGAAAAGGTTGACTTTGAAAAATCAGCAGACAGCAAAAAAAACATGAACAATTTCCTAGGGGGTGAAGAGTTAACAGTATTATTGAAATAGTTTTCTTCAGGAAGAAAATTTTAATAAAAAGATTTCACCTTTTACCCAAACCAATAGGTAAATCATTCTGAAATAGATCAGGAAGACTTCTTATGTTTCCTAACATTCTTCCTGGTTTAATTGATTTGCTACAAATCAACGGTCTGTCAAATATTCTTTATGCAGAGAAAACTCAAGAAGTCCTCATAAAAAACCAACTCATCACCAGCAAAATGATATCTGACATTTTCATGTAAAAAACAGCTTTTTAAAGACTAAAGCCACAAAATCTCCTCTAATAGAGTGTTACTCCTGAGAAAAACCTTTTGGTACTGCTGCTACTGCATTGACCTTGAATTTGGAGTAAAAGTCACCCAAATCCATTCAACTCTTCACTATGTCCCAAGAATGTATCAATGCTTACACCACTCGTTCATGTAGTACTGTACATACAATTGTCATGGCAACCTGAATACTGACTATAATGAAAACTACATGTAAAAGATTGTTTTTATTTTAGCAAACAGTGCAGACCCTAAGTCTTCACTGTTTGCCAAAGTATCTATTTTGTTGATATCCAGAGTGAAATGTGTTAGTCTTTTTCCCCAATCAAGAACAAGAGACAGCAATCAGTATAGTAACACCTGTGTAAAACGGCCACTCAAAAATAGACAAAATTAAAGATCTTAATGACAAATGGTAGCTTATTGAAGGTCAAATGTATTGCAGAATGCTCCCTTGGAGCATTCTGCAATACTTTTGACCTGTATTAAGAAATAAATGGTCTTGAAAACCAATTTTCAGTCTTTAAGAGAGTGGCTGTTTTACACAGGTTCTAACAAATAGTATTTCACTGATCATTTTGCCTTCATATGTGAAACCCAATCAAATTCATTATCTAATTACCTTTCTGCAACAGCCTGTGTATCTCCACCTGAGAGGAACTGTGGTTGTAGACGAACTTCTGAAAGTAGATTACAAAAAATTATATTGTACATAGTCACATACTCAACACCAATCAGACATTCAAACACATCCTTTCCCCACCATTCAAGTACAAGAGGAATATAAGGTCCTGAAGCGCTGAGTCAAAATACTGTATAAGGTCTTACAATGTCAAGATCAACTTGAACAAACTTTGTAATGCCCATATCCCCAATGTTACATACAAAGAACAATATTAATGCCCTTATCCCCAATAATACATACAAAGAACAATACTAATTGAGCCATTAATTCCAGAGACAAAAAGTTTTTAAACAGTTACGGAATGGATGACTTTTTTGTCATGTGACCTAGACCACATAGTCAATTTATGGTTCAGGAGGAGATGTTGTTTCATGATCTTTCTGTTTTAAGCTCTGGCAGCAATTTTGTTCATTAGAGCAGAACCATTTGGGCAATTTTGGCAGAGGCCCTTATTAGGAACATATTTTGAATTTGGGCCAACGATTCAGGAGGAGATGGCATCTGAAGATTTTTTCATATTTAGCTCTGGTGGCCATTTGGTTGGGTAGCGCAGAACAGTTTGGGCAAATTAGGTAGAGAGCCTGATGTGAGGGGAACAGTTGAGTGATATTTGTTTTTATTTTGGTCGAATCAACTTATAAAAAAATTCTGGCCTAAGTACAAACAGAGTTAAAATTGTGGTTCAGACATGGATATCCAACCAAGTGCTTGCAACACATCATCTCCTTATGACAACTTCACCTTGGAAGCATCATGGAAGTTCCTTGCAATGCACCAGAAAAGATTCAAACAGTGATGTCAGACCAAGGGATATAATTCAAATGCAAAGTCAACCAGAGTGACCCTTCTTGCTCTAAATACATCTTCTCTTTCTTCTACATCCACTTGTGATGTTCATAGACATATTTCTAAACCATACACAAGATTTCAGACTAAGGGAGGGAATTCAAAAACAGACTCTTGGAAAATTACTTCTCTTGATCACACTACATTGTTATGCTACATCCACCTGTGAAGTTTCATGACATATGTACACGAGATATGGCACAAACACCAACTTGGGAATGCACATGTATGCAATCACACAGACACACACATGGACAGGGTTAACCACCCTCCCACTGATTCATAGCAGATGCATAAACATTGGCAGGATATTAAGGGGTACAGTTTTGTTTGTTTGTTTGATTTGATTCTTAACGTCCCATCAACAATATTTCAGTTATGTAGGGATTGGTCTTCCTTGGTTGAACCAGTACTAAGCTAGGATTAATGTGTCTTGCTCAAGGACACAACGCAGTGATGCTGGTGAGGCTCATACCAGGGGCCTCTCAGTCCCGAATCAAGCACTCTACCACTGAGCCACTGTGCTCCCTAAGGAGTACAGTAAAACCTGTGTAAAACGGCGACTCAAAAATAGACAAAACAAAGATCTTAATGACAAATGGTAGTTTAATGAAGGTGGAAAGCATTGCAGAATGCTCTCTTAGAGCATTCTGCAATACTTTTGACCTGCATTAAGCAATATTCGGTCTTGAAATCTAATTTTTGGTCTTTTTTTCAGTGGCCGCTTAAGACAGGTTTTACTGTTTTCTGTTTTGGAACATCCTGAGCTAAGAGCTACAAAAAACATGTAGAATAGCTCTAATATGCCTTGTTTGCCCTGAAGATAAAATAGTGTGCCATATATGGAATGGAGCATATTAGACCTCATATATTAGCCTGGAAATTCTGTTAGCTGCCTATTTATGGCAGACTAATGCCGAAACTCAGACACTCTAGAATCTTAAGAAAACTTGAGGTGTTTTTATATTTTGAAAACAGCTATCATCTGAGCGATACAGTAAGACAAATTAATTGCTACAATAACCTTTATTGTCTGTATTGGCAATGCCTAGACACTAAACCTGTCTAAAGCGGCCACTCAAAAAGAAGACCAACAATTAGTTTTCAAGACCGATTAGCGCTAATGCAGGTCAAAAGTATTACAGAATGCTCCAAGAGAGCATTCTGCAATATTTTCGACCTTTATTAGGCTACCATTTGCCTTTAAGACCTTTGTTTTGTCTATTTTTGAGTGGCCGCTTAAGACAGGTTTTACTGTACAAGGAAAAATGTTTGGAAATGATTATTTAGCTTTAGACATGCAGGCTGCCCAAGGGTTCTGATGGTCAGTTTTCACGAGTGAAGATTTTTCTCCAATCAGAGCTGAAATATCAGTCAGAGAGATCAATATCAGTAAACTGTACAAGTTAATCTCTTTGCATTCTGGGTAATTTTTCATGCTTTTGTTGTTGTTTGTTTGTTTTCTTGCTTTACGTCCCAAGTCAACAGCTATGGTCATGGCGGGACAGTCAGTTCACCTAACAACACTTTTTCAGGGGCAGGCTTGAACAAGCGGTTAACCAGTATTTCGTGCACATACTTTCGCTTGTAACTGACAACAACCCTTCTTGAATGAATCAGCGGAAGGGAGGAGAATGACCATAGAAATTAATTCATGATCAAACTCCACGAAAGTATGGTACCGGGCCGGGATCAAACTCGCGACCCCTGGATCTGCAGTTTGACACGCTTTTGTTGTTGTCTGCTTACTTTTTTCAAAATTAACTTTTTCAAACAATTCTTTCAGGAACACTATCAGAGTGTCAAATGTTTGTATCCAGATCAAGACTGACAATCTGTCAGTCCTGATCTGCGCCCAGACCATTTGCAAAGGTTATCGTCAGACGACATTTGTAGGCAGAGAGATAGGCTAAATCTTCCTATTTGGATTGCAATGGCCAACAAAACACCATTCCGAGTGCAAATAGATTAAGACTTAAAAGAGCCAGCTTAATTCATTTAAGGTCATTTTAGCCAAATGGGCTTTCACAATTCCTTATCCATTGGAGGAGTCCATTTCCAGTTTTAGGGGTGTTGGATGGTATTTATCCCCACGCTTTTTTAAAAAAGCGAAGGGGATGTTGTAACCGCTTGTTTGCCACTTCCGTCCGCCTGTCCGCTATGCTATCTCCCCCTAAACCATTGGACGAAATTCAACCAAATTTGGTGTGTGAGTTACTCACATGAAGGGGATGTGCAACAGCACATTTTTTTTGCCCCGCTCCGTGGAGCCCTGGGGAGGGGTCAAAAGGTCAAATATAATTTGATTTCAATTACAAAGTCAATTTCAAAGATTTTCATTCCAAACTTTGAGTGTTCTTACAAATTTTTTCATACATGGTCATGTGGCATACCAAATCGACGAGGATGACGAGCAGAACAGAATGCAAGTAAAATTTTCATCCTAGGGTCAAACTGGTGACCTTGGGGTGAGTTCAAAAGGTCAAATATCATTAAATTACAATTACCATGTCAATTTCAATGATTCTTATACCAAACTTTGTGTGTGTTCTCACAAATAAAAGATAGAAAACATATTGAACAGAATTTTCATTCTGTTGCAATGCTGGGCCATGCCCCAGGGGTGGGACTTGGGGGTGGTGGGGGTCAAAAACTTTAGCATGGGGATTTGTGATGGTGCCCCATCAACTGCGCATTCTAAGTTTCAATTTTAGTCATTATATAAAAATTCTATAAGCAGACAGATCGCCCTGATCAGGTTTGCCTATAAATAAAGGCCCCTAGATAAGAGAATGTAATCATACCCGCTTTTTTCTTTAGAAAAAAGGGTATATTAATTTCGTGTCAAAGTCGGTCGGTCTCCGTCCATCTGTCTGTCTGTCTGTCTGTGCGTATGTCCGTCCGTCAAGTTTCTTGTAAATGTATCTCCTCCTAAACCAATAGAGGTAGCAACTTCAAACTTTGTAGGTGAATAGGTCACATGATGTAAAGGGTACTGGGCAACATTTTGTGTGACCTTGACCCTAAGGTCAAGGTCAAAGGTCAAATAATGTATTTTTTTGTAAATGTATCTCCTCCTAAATGGTTAGACGTATCAACTTCAATTTTGTAGCTGAATAGGTCACATGATGTAGAAGGTACTGAACAACATTTCATGTGACCTTGACCCCAAGGTCAAAATCAAAGGTCAAATATTGAATTTTTTGTAAATGCATCTCCTCTTAAACCTTTTGACGTAGAAACTTCAAACTTTGTAGCTGAATAGGTCACATAATGTAGAGGGTACTGGGCAATATTTTGTGTGACCTTGACCCCAAGGTCAAGGTTCAAATTATGTATTTTCTTGTAAATGTATCTCCTCCTCAAATGTTAGACGTAGCAACTTCAAACTTTGTAGCTGGATAGGTCACATGATGTAGAGGGTACCTGGCAACATTTTGTGTGACCTTGACTCCAAGGTCAAGGTCGAAGATTGAATTTTCTTGTAAATGCTTCTCCTCGTAAAGCTTTTGACATAGTAACTTCAATCTCTGTAGGTGCATAGGTCACATGATGTAGAGGGCACTGGGCAACATTTCATGTGACCTTGACCTGAAGGTCAGGGTCATTTAATGTACTTTCTTGTAAATGCATCTTCTCCTCAACCGTGGGATGTAGCAATATCAAACTTTGGTGGTACATAGGTCACATGATGTCGAGGGTACTGGGCAACATTCTGTGTGACCTTGACCCCAAAGTCAAGGTCAAATAATGTATTTTCTTGTAAATGCATCTTCTCCTTAACCATGGGATGTAGCAACATCAAACTTTGGTGGTGCATAGGTCACATGAAGTTGAGGGTACTGGTCAACTTTTTGTGTGACCTTGACCACCTTGACCTAGATGTCAAGGTCAAATAATGTGTTTTCTTGGTAATGCATCTCATTAACCATTGGCCGTAGCAACTTCAAACTTTGAAGTTACATAGTTCACATGATGTAGAGGGTAATGCTTTATGTGACCTTGACCCCAAGGTCAAGGTCAAATCAAATATTTCTTGTAAATGCATTTCCTCCTAAACTGTTGGACATAGCAGCTTCAAACTTTGCAGGTGCACAGGTCATATGTTGTTGAGAATAGTCGGCAACGTTTCGTGTTTTTCCTTGACCTAAGGTAAAGGTCAAAAGTGAAATAGTGTACTTTCTTGTAAATGCATCTCCCCCTAAAGGGTTGGACGTAGCAACTTCAAACTTTGCAGATGCTTTGGTTAGCTCAAAAGCGGGTATTTGCGATGGTGTACCATCGACTGAAGTCTAGTTAAAATATATTTTTCTTATTTCAACCAAAAAATATGTTGTGCTCAAAACACATGTTTAAATTTATGGGCAAGCAAATAATTACAATTTACACTAAAAAATCCTTATCTAAATCATATGTACTGTAAATTCGGAAATTTTTGCAAAGGTTTTATTTTCGCGAAACTTCGCATATGTGAAGTTTCGTGAAAATAAAATCCTCAAGAAATCACTCTGTCGTTAGCTGACATAGGTACATCATGCCCTAGTCGCGATTTTTAATGTCGCAAATTTGTGTTAAAACGCTATTCACGAAAATAACATTCTCACGAAAATTTCCGAATTTACAGTACCCATTCTTGGTCATGTATATTGCTGCATCTACAGAGAAGGCAAAACTTCATAATGACCATTCTGAGTCCAGCAAGATATCTATACTGGAAGCTAGTATTAGTCTGGCCTCATATAACTTACCATCTCTCTGGAACACTGGTAGTGGGATATCTTTGCCTGAAACATAAACCAAATTACATCGGATCTTTCATTCAGTATAAATCTCAAAACTGAACTAAAGCTAGGGAGCGCAGTGGCTCAGTGGTAGAGTGCTTGACTCGAGACCGAGGGGTCGCGAGTTTGAGCCTCACTGGCGTCACTGTGTTGTGGTCCTTGATCAAGACACATTTATCCTAGCTTAGTACTGGTTCAACCCAGGAAGACCCTTCCCTGTTTAATTGAAAGATTGTTGATGGGACGTAAAGAATCAAATCAAGCAAAACTAAAGCTAGCTTTCATCTAAAATGACAAATTTTCAGTCATTCCCCCCCCCCCCCCCCCCCCCCCGGCCAGCCAGTTTGTCAGATGAGACTCTAAGGTGTAGCCGGGCTAGCCCCGTGTCACGCGATGTAAAACACAGAACCACTGCTAGTTGGTATTTCTGAAAGAATTTTTTGTAAAAATTACTTAGAAAAAAATATATCAGCAGATGATAACAAGAAAAACTATAACATGTGTTACATGTTATAAACGGCGTTGTTGAAAGGTTCTTATGGGTAATAATAGATGAAGGATAATAATGAAGTTTTTTTTCGCAATGAGATATACATTAAAGCGGCTTTGAAATGAGTCAGTAAATGCTTGATGTTTCGCTAATACATAAACTATTCAATCAGACGTTGATGGGGAAGCTTTTGTGAAAGCTTATGCTTGTTTTCAAACCACCCTTCGATTATGAATACAAAAATATAAGACTGTAAGTGGGCCGATCAAATATTAGATAGACATTTAATTGTTCAAAATATTATCCATTTTGGTCACTTGCTATACTACCGCAACTTTTCGTTACAAACACGGGTAGCTCTAAAAAAGAAACAGACAGTCAGTGTTGAAAAACGTGTGCCTAAGAGATAATCAGCCCGGGACCAAAATCGTCATTAATTTTTCTATTGCGGTATTAGCGATGTTAAGGGAATTTCAATATATTAAGCCTACAGAAACGTTTGAGATATCAATCTTATTTGGTACTTATCGCATCTTCAAGCATAGAAGGCTCAGTCGAGTTTATGCCAATGCACAGCCTCGCCTGAACTTTCGCTGCTTGCAGTAAACTAGAAAGAAAGTCTTGAAATTAGGTATCTGTCGCAATTTAAAGCAACAAAGGCTCAGTCGAGTTTATGCCAATGCACATGCAGTCTCGCCTGTGATTTCGCTGCTCGCATCAGATGAGAAAAAATATGGAAATTTGCTATTTTTCGAATTTTAAAGCTAAGTCGAATTAACGAAAATGCATAGACTCGCCTGAGCCTTCGCTGGTCGCTGGAATGAGAAATAATATAGAAATTCGCTATTTCTCGATTTTTGAAGCTCAGTCGAGTTTGCGACAAGAGTAGCGTCTCAGTGGTAAGATGATGCAGTATCAGGGTTTTTATACCCAGCATGTTTTTTTTTTTTTTTTTTTTTTTTTTTTTTTTTTTTTTTTTTTGAATAAGTGAAATATGCCAACGTGAATTGTTCGCATATTATTTTACATGTTAATTTTGCCGCCAAAGATAACTTGATTGTCCAGTGTTTCTATGATGCTTCAGAATAATGTTAGCTCCTATCATAATTAAATCTCGTTAGCTAATTAATTAATCATATACAATTATGGGCGTGATTAGTTAAATTCCCTAACACTCTCGTTAAAGGTGGGTTATCAAGTCATTGACATACTCAACCGCTATAATGCAAATTTTGATATCATCGCCGCCTGCTCCTCCTCTCCCAGCCTCCTTCTCCTGCCCTTCGCCTCCTGCTCCTAAAGAAATTTGGCTCTAAATCACTCAATTATCATTGAAATATCTCGAAAATTTGCATTTGGGACAACATGGGTGTGGAGGGGCCTCGGTAGTATGAATAAGGGTCCAAACGCTACTATTTGTTTGGTTAGAAGGCAAACCATGCGGGAACCACCGTTTCTTGGACAACTGTGCAACGGGAGAAAAGCTCTCACGCTTACAAACTAAGTTCAAATGTGCAAACAGCATGCTCTACGGATAGCTTGAACAATTGCCCGAAGCATAGCATTCTTAGATTTTCGAGTTTTGCGCTGAAAATTTACTTATGATTGAAAATGTGTCAACACAACTTACCGTGTTCCATTGTTTATGCCCACTGCCTGCTTCCCGGAAGGGCCTTCGCCTCCCTTTACGTTCTGCTCTTTTTGGAGAAGGAGGCAGAGATTGGAGGCCGTGAACGTATAGCTTTATTATCTGAATTCAAGATAGGCCAATTCAAATATACTTTTTTATTTTCAAACTCTTTGCGAGCTTTATATACTGACTTTTTCTTTATCATTTTTTATCCTCTTGCAAAATAGACCATGATTTGCCATGATTTCGATTTGCTCATGCTATTCATTCTGACGTAATATCGACGTAAGTGTTTTTCAACAAGTGTCGTCTGACAAATGTGAATTTAATTCAAATTGAAAACAAACACTTTTAGGTGGTAGCCAGATGTCTTAACAAAATTTTTCAGAAAATATCGTTTTATTACTCTCCCACTCGCAGCGTTTCTTTGCTAACGTCAGTCTTAAATTTTCAAACATCAATAACAGACGGGTGACGTCCGCGTATGTCACGATACTTTTGTCTTTTATGCAACTGATTGAGGAGTATCTGTTGGCAACAATTTTTTTATTATTCCTGATCCTTATGATGTAAACGGCCAATTACGTCAAAAATCAAGGACGTCATATAGAAGTAATGAACGTTGACAAAGGCCTAAAACTTCATAATTTGATTTTGTCTTTCCTTATGCTTTCAAGAACAAACATCAGTTCGAAAACTTTTTTCGTTCATAATGGAAGGTATGGGAACTCTGTGACTTTTTTAATTTGAGTTGTCTCAGAATTATCGCGACGTCACGGCAATCATAAGCCACAGCGTTTCTATTTTCTAATTGAATGCAAGCTGAGTGACGGAACTAGTCAATTTT